>CM059780.1:29550952-30750952 GCA_030435695.1 Brachymystax lenok tsinlingensis
AAACAACAGTAAAAAGACATATGAAAATAACAGTAGAGAGGCTATATACAGACACCGGTTAGTAAGGCTTATTGAGGTAGTATGTACATGTAGGTATGGTTAAAGTGACTATGCATATATGATGAACAGAGAGTAGCAGTAGCGTAAAGAGGGGTTGGCGGGTGATGGGACACAATGCAGATAGCTCGGTTAGCCAATGTGTGGGAGCACTGGTTGGTCGGGCCAATTGAGGTAGTATGTACATGAATGTATATTTAAAGTGACTATGCATATATGATAAACAGAGAGTAGCAGCAGCGTAAAAGAGGGGTTGGGGGGGCACACAATGTAAATAGTCCAGGTAACCATTTGGTTACCTGTTCAGGAGTCGTATGGCTTGGGGGTAAAAACTGTTGAGAAGCCTTTTTGTCCTAGACTTGGCACTCCGGTACCGCTTGCCATGCGGTAGTAGAGAGAACAGTCTATGACTGGGGTCTTTGCCTTTTTTTAGGGCCTTCCTCTGACACCGCCTGGTGTAGAGGTCCTGGATGGCAGGCAGCTTAGCCCCAGTGATGTACTGGGCCGTACGCACTACCCTCTGAAGTGCCTTGCGGTCGGAGGTCGAGCAATTGCCGTACCAGGGAGTGATGCAACTGGTCAGGATGCTCTCGATGTTGCAGCTGTAGAACCTTTTGAGGATCTCAGGGCCCATGGCAAATATTTTTAGTTTCCTGAGGGGGAATAGGCTTTGTTGTGCCCTCTTCACTACTGTCTTGGTGTGTTTGGACCATTCTAGTTTGTTGTTGATGTGGACACCAAGGAACTTGAAGCTCTCAACCTGCTCAACTACATCCCCGTCGATGAGAATGGGGGCGTGCTCGGTGCTCCTTTTCCTGTAGTCCACAATCATCTCCTTAGTCTTGGTTACGTTGAGGGATAGGTTATTCTGGCACCACCCGGCCAGTTCTCTGACCTCCTCCCTATAGGCTGTCTAGTCGTTGTCTGTGATCAGGCCTACCACTGTTGTGTCGTCTGCAAACTTAATGATGGTGTTGGAGCCGTGCCTGGCCATGCAGTCGTGGGTGAACAGGGAGTACAGAGGGGACTGAGCACGCACCCCTGGAGAGCTCCTGTGTTGAGGATCAGCGTGGCAGATGTGTTGCCACCTACCCTCACCACCTGGGGCGGCCTGTCAGGAAATCCAGGATCCAGTTGCAGAGGGAGGTGTTTAGTCCCCGGTTCCTTAGCTTAGTGATGAGCTTTGAGGGTACTATGGTGTTGAACGCTGAGCTGTAGTCAATGAATAGCATTCTCACATAAGTGTTCCTTTTGTCCAGGTGGGAAAGGGCAACCACGTACCTACTTGAGAGGATTCTCTGCCCTCACTAGCATGAAAACTAAATACAGGCACAGACTGTGTGTGGAAGATTATTTAAGACTGAGAGTCTTTCCAATACAACAAAACTTTGCAGAGTTATATGCATCCTTTAAAGCACACCCTTCTCATTAACCTGTGGTGAGTTATTCACAATTTTCTATGAACAAATAAAGTTGTATATGTAAGATGGCTAAATAAAGAGCAAAATTGTTGATTATTATATTATTATTTGTGCCCTGGTCCTATAAGAGCACTCATTCTTATGTTTAATAAATGTATTGTATAGTGTGTGTGTGTGTGTGTGGCAGGCTTACAATGATGGCAACAAACTATTTGAGAATGCGCCGAGTCTGACCCTGGTGCTAGAGTGGGTATGCTGCTGGAGGTTGAAGGTTTGCAGGGGGTACAGGACTATACAAAGTGGTAAAAAGTTTGGGAACCACTGTAGATGGTAGGGTATTTGTTTATTTATTTACTTTTTTTCAAGCAAAGTATAAGGGAGTTATACTCCAGTCTAGTAGGTGGCAGTAATGGAACATTTATTGGATGCCAACCGCCGTTAAACCTCATCGAAGAAGAAGCAACAGCTTTTGACTCTTAGGGCATAGCTAATATTACCACTTTGTTTCATTTTAGCGTGGAACAAAAATAGCCGTAGCTAAATAATCTATAAATGAATTACTATCAACGGTGTTTCATATCTTTCCGTTATTTGTTCTAGATAGTTTTATTGTTGCATTCAGCGCTAGCGCCATTAGGCTAGCTAGCACGTTAGCTAACGCGTTAGTGAAAGAGTTTTGACAGGACAGCTCTAGCTAGTTCGCTTACGTTAGCTAGCTAGCTACTTTGTTTACGTTTTGCTTTGCGAACTTCAGCTGGCAAGCTAGCCACTCCGGTCCACTGTGGAACTAGGACACCTGATAAACGACATGGTTGTGGGCTTATAGGCATATCCAACAATTGTATTGTCCTGTCAGCCTTCCTGCCGTGGTAAATTAAAAGTTGCAGAGTTGTTGGAGCGCTAGAGAAGGCCTTTACTAGCCTGACACTATCACACCTGATTGATCAATTCTGATTGAACTGATAAACTAGACATGGTCTTAAGTCGGAAGCGTCATAGCTGAATCTGGTGTGTTAGTGCAGGGCTGAAAAAAAGTCCTGCACACTCTTCAGTTGGAGACTACTCCTGAGGCTTCACAGCAAATGTCACGTGAAAGTCATTCTGTACAGAAGTAACTGAAAGATTACACTCTTGAGCCCTCCACAGCTGAGAGGGATGGAGGGAGTCCCGGTCAAACAGAGCCAAGTGTGTGGGCTGTGGGAGCTGAAGGAGCAGTTGGGGACTGGAGGGTTTGGACACGTTTACCTGTACCAGCACCTGGTGAGTCCTGATCATATGACTACACACATAAAGCCATCTGGAGATGAAAGTCTCAAAAACAACATCTTCTGAGATGCTCAGCAGGAATGCAACGTGTGTGTGTGTGTGTGTGTGTGTGTGTGTGTGTGTGTGTGTGTGTGTGTGTGTGTGTGTGAGAGAAGGAGACATCAGAGAAGATAGCAGTGAAATTGTGTCGTCTGGAGCTGAACTCAAAGAACAGAGAACGCTGGAGTAGAGAAATACAGATTATGAAGAAGTGAGTGTCACCTACACATCTAGTAATAACCACACAAACACTGTCAGAACTGGGTTCAAATACTATTTAAAGTAACTTCAAATACTTTAGCTGTACTTGCCTGCTGCACATATCACTCCAGTGTAAATTGCTAAATTGTAATTACTTCGCCACTATTGGCTTATTTATTGCCTTACCTCCTTACGTCATTTGTACACACTGTATACAGATGTTTCTATTGTGTTATTGACTGTACGTTTGTTTATCCCATGTGTAACTCTGTTGTTGTTTTTGTTGCACTGCTTTGCTTTATTTTGGATAGGTCGTAGTTGTAAATGAGAACTTGTTCTCAACTGGCCAACCTGGTTAAATAAAAGTGAAATAAAATGGAACCAATAAAACCTCAAAGTGCAAACCCAGCTCACCTGGCGCTCCAGAGGGGTATCCTACAAAGCAAGCTAGATCTACTCAGGGTTTTCTAAATCTAACCAGCTTAACATTCATAGTATGACGGTGGATATTGCTCATCCGTTTGTAACTGCATGTAGCACATGGCTAATCGAATGCCGAAGTCTTCATTGAGGCTATGCTAAAACTGACGACAGAGATCAGCCTGTCTGCCACAAGGAGTCGCTAGAGCACGATGAGCCAAGTAAAGCCCCCCCGACCAAACCCTCCACTAACCCGGACGACGCTGGGCCAATTGTGCATTACCCTATGGGACTCCCGATCACGGGCGGTTGTGATACAGCCTGGGATCGAACCTGGGTCTGTAGTGACGCCTCTCGCACTGTGATGCAGGCGGCCCTGTGTGTTGTATTATTTAAAACGATTGTGCACAAAAAACATTTGATTAATCGAATAATTTATCATTCGTCTTCCTCAAATTAAGGGAATGATGATGCAATCTTTGCAAGAGGGAGGGAATATGATTTCATTGGTCCTCAACTCGCTGCTCAGTCATTTCATTCAGGGTAAGTGGAGTTAGCTGTGTTAGCCTCCCCCGGAGCAGGTTAGTTCTGAAGGATTTGTTGCCATAGTAATGTACCTTGCTAAAAGGTGAGCCACTTTGTATGACCGGTTATCCTGAGTTGAACTCAGCGTTGACCAAAGTTACCTTGCTAACTCCTCAAACCTGCTTTGTAAGATACCCCTCAAGCTAGTTAAAGCAAATGCTGAAAGAATAAAAATGTATATTAGTTTTTGAACCCAAGTCTAACTATAACTACAAATACTTACTATAGGGGAAAGCCATTTTAATTCAATCACTTTATGACAGCACCCCTTCTTGATTTGAACGAAACCTTCCAATGATATTTGCCCGTTGTAGAAGTGCGCATAAAGTTACTTTTTGGGCCTCAATGCCAAAACATTAGAGAGAAAGCTGCTCAAAGTTTACCTATTTTGCATACCCTATCATACCATGAGACATCCATGTCTTCATCATTGGAAAAACGGTTGAGATGGATATAATTTAAAAGCTTACAAACAGCTTTGTCAAACTATTTATAATATCTTGAAAAAAAAGTAAAAAATTTACAGATTTACATTGGGTTGTGCCCGCTATCGGTTGAGTCACCACATGCTCTTGAATACAGGGTGGGTGTCATGTTTTGGCTGATAAATGTACTAAAATGGGAATCAAATTAAAATGTCAACTTTAAAATTGTTCTAAATAAAAAATACTATGCCTTTTGCATGCAGTGCCCTTGGGCTGAATATAATAATTATAATTTCCTTCTCTCTGCGTGCACTGAAGTACCTCTCGTTTGATATGGCTCTGTCACGTGTTCGGGTCTTTTTCTCAAGCTACAAGTGAAAACAGACGCATCAGGGACGCAACTGCGCGCTTCCTTATTCAATTCCGTGGTGCATATTGAAGATAAGTCCACATTTACTTTTTGTTAGGCTAGTGCTTTTGCTGTTCGTTATCCTATGTCAATCTACTATCCCCCATAGTACAAAAGTTGACATTCTGTGCGAGAAATACATTTTCCAAACATAGTCTGGGACAGTTGTGAGATGCGATAAATCCCAAATTAATATACACTAGCATCAAAAACATTTTTTTACGCAATGATGCTGACACAACGGATCAGAACATTTAGCTTATGTTGATAAACTATTAGCTATCTCTTCACATTATAAGTGCGGCAATGCGCACACGGCAGTAGGCTACAAGCGCGTACGTTCCATTAGCGGGAATACAGCATGATCAAAAGTGACCGCAATGCTTTTATTATAAAGGTGAATTTCTTTTAAATACATTTTTTATTATCCTTTTTTTTTTTTTACAGCTTTCTCCCCAATTTCGTGATATCCAATTGGTAGTTAGTCTTAACCCACATTTGCATTGATGTCAGAGTGATTAGAGGGACAATAGAGTGCTGAGTACCAGGCAGTTAGCAAGTTTGGTAGGCTACTAATGACCATCAGCAACATCAGAGCTTAGAGAAGCCTAATTACTGTGACCTCAATGGTCACGTGGAATTTGACCGTCTTCATGACTCGTGACAGCCGGTAATATGGTCACTGTAACAGCCCTTGTCTGAAGGCTAATATCCATTCTATGAATTTTATTTCTGATTGAAATAACACCCACCCTGTATAATTTACCTTAAAAGTAAAAAAACAATAAAAAAAATGTATGAATACATTTTTGTCCAAGAAAAATGTCAAATAGTTTGACAACTCTGTTTTTAAGTTTTAAAATGAAATCAAACTGAACCCTTTATATTTTCCAGAGATGAAGACATAGAAAATGGGTCAACTTTGAGCACCTTTTGTCTCCTGAATGTTTTGTCATTCAGGTCCAATATGTCACTTTCTGACAAGTTCTTCCATTGGCATACATGTATGGAATGTTTTGTTTAAATCTAAAGGGATGCTGTCAAAAGGTGATTGAATTCAAACAGATAAACACATAGGGATCCCATGGATAGAGCATACAGTAACTATAGATCATCTTTTGCTGCTCTTGACTGTCACCTTATCTCTGTCCTTTTCTCATGTGTCCTACTTCCTTGTCTTGTCTCCTCGACTCCTGACTCCTATCTTGTCTCCTTGCCTCTTCAGGTTGAGCCATGATAATGTGGTGAGAGCCAGGGAGGTTCCAGAGGAGATGAGTTCTATAGCGCTCAATGACCTGCCACTACTGGCCATGGAGTATTGCTCTAGAGGAGACCTACGCAAGGTACATGCACGTGCACACACACACACACACACACTTGCAGTGATGCCATGTGTACAGTATCTTCAGAAAGTATTCACACCTCTTGACTTTTTCCACATTTTATGTTTTTAGAAATGTTTACAAATTAATAAAAAATGAAAAGCTGAAATGTCTTGAGTCAATAAGTATTCAACCCTTTTGTTATAGCAAGCCTAAATAAGTTCAGGAGTAAAAATGTGCTTAACAAGTCACATAATATGTTGCGTGGACTCGCTCTGTGTGCAATAAACATGTTTAACAACTACCCCATCTCTGTACGTCACACATACAATTATCTGTAGGCTCCCTCAGTCGTGCAGTGAATTCCAAGCATAGATTGAACCACAAAGATGAGGGAGGTTTTCCAATGCCTCCCCAAAGAAGGGCACGTATTGGTAGATGTGTATAAAATTTAAAAGCAGACATTAAATATCCCTTTGAGCATAACGCAGTTATTAATTACACTTAGGATGGTGTATCATTACACCCTGTCACTACAAAAATACAGGCACCATTCCTAACTCGGTTGCAGGAGAGGAAGGAAACTGCTTAGAGATTTCACCATGAGGCCAATAGTGATCTTAAATCAGTTACAGTACCGAATAAAAAAATATTCCAAAACATGCATTCTATTTGCAATAAGGCTCTAAAGTAATACAGCAAAAAAATGTGTCAAGGAAATTACATTTTTGTCCTGAATACAAAGCGTTATGTTTGGGGCAAAACCCAACACTGAGTACCACTTTTCATATTTTCAAGCATGGTGGTGGCTGTATCATGTTGGGTATACTTGTCATCGGCAAGGACTAAGGAGGAGGACAAAGATCTGCACATGGGGAAAAAGATTGTACTTTTTTTGGGGGGGTGAAAAGACATGGAATAGAACTAAGCACAGGCATCGTCCTAGAGGACAACTTGGTTCAGTCTGCTTTCCACCAGACACTGGGACACATTCACATTTCATCAGGACAATTACCTAAAACACAAGGCCAAATATACACTGGAGTTGCGATGCTCCTGAGTGGCCTAGTTACAGTTTTGAATTAAATCGGCTTAAATCTATTGCAAGACTTGAAAATTGCTGTCTAGCAATGATCAGCAACCAACTTGACAGAGCTTGAAGAATTGTTATAAGAATAATGGGCAAATATTGTACATTCCAGGTGTGCAAAGCTCTTCGAGACATACCCAGAAAGACTCACAGCTCACAGTAATCGCTACCAAACGTGATTCTAACATGTATTGACTCAGGGTTTAATACTTATCTACTCAAGATATATTAGTGTTTTATTTTCCATTTTTAATATATTTTTTAAATGTATATTTTTCTTCCACTTTGACAGAGTATTTTGTGTAGATCTTTTACCAAAAATTTAATTTAAATCCACTTTAATCACATTTTGTGAAAAAATGTGACAAAAATCAGGTGGTGGGAATACTTTCTAAAGGCAAGGAATTGAATGTGACTGTTTTTCCTGATCCCTGTAGCTGCTGAACAAGCCAGAGAACTGCTGTGGACTGAAGGAGAGTCAAGTCCTGTCTCTACTCAGCCATGTTGGTAAGCTAGACTCTTATAGTGTATTCATTAGTGTACACCAAAGCAAAATGCTTTGCTTCAAAAAAAATTGTAACAAACAAGTGTTTCTTATTGGGTAAAGGTATATTAGTCCTTCTGTTTTGGCACATTTGCTTCTGTTTGGTTCCAGTTGAAGCTGGTACATTGATACTTTTCAAGCACCGTTTGGGAGTTTCTTTTCATTTGAGGTAATGTATCATTATTGTACACACAGGGTCTGGTATCCAGTACCTCCATGAGAATAAGATCATCCACAGGGACTTGAAGCCTGAGAACATTGTACTGCAGGAGACCAGTGGGAAGGTGAGTGCACACACACACAAACAGGTATTTAGAAACTCAAATAAGTATTGGTGCTGTCCAACTCTCCTCCCTATCTTTCCCTCGTTCCATTTCTCTCTCCTCTAGTTTGTCCATAAGATCATAGATCTGGGTTATGCTAAAGACTTGGACCAGGGCAGTCTCTGTACATCCTTCGTCGGAACTCTGCAGTACCTGGTGAGACCAAAACGGACTTGTTTTTGTATACTGACAATATATGCTTTTGAACCTATTTCCAATGGGAATTGTGTGTTATGTGTGTGTGCGTGTTAGGCTCCAGAGCTGTTTGAGAATAAGCCCTATACTGTGTCAGTGGACTACTGGAGTTTTGGGACCATGATCTTTGAGTGTACCTGTGGCTTCCGCCCCTTCCTTCACAACATGCAGCCGGTTCAGTGGTGAGTGAGTGTCTGTCTGGTACAAAAATAGAAGACAAATAATTGTACGTTCTTGTAGAACCAGTAAAGGTGTGTGTGTGTGTGTAGGACCAGTAAAGTGCGCAACAAAGGTCCCAAGGACATCATGGCTGTAGAGGATATGAATGGAGAAGTGAGATTCTCTACACACCTACCCTACCCCAACAATCTGAGCAGGTACACATGTACACAAATATCACTCATAGTGGTCCTGTATGGCTCTGTTGGTAGAGCATGGCGCTTGCAACGCCAGGATTGTGGGTTTGATTCTTTGGGCCACCCATGCATAAAATATACAGTACCAGTCAAAAGTGTGGACACACCTACTCATTCCAGGGTTTTTCTTTATTTTTACTATTTACTACTATATGTGCATGACGAAGTCGCTTTGGATAAAAGCATCTGCTAAATGGAATGTACAGTATATTATTGCATTATATTAGCAGCATTTTTCAGAACTTGTCTATTTAAAGTTTTGTTTTGGCTCAATGCGTTAGCTTTTTCGTGTGTTTCTGTGTGTAGGTCGCTGTTAGAACCAGTGGAATCTCTGCTGCAGATGCTGTTGCTGTGGGACCCTGCGACAAGAGGAGGAGGGACCGACCGTGACACACACACACCCTGTTGCTACACTACCCTACAGAACATACTCAACATGAAGGTATACACACACTACAATGCTTGAAAACAACTTAGCAAGTGGTTGTGTAGCTAGCAAATTTAGCCTGAATTCAAGGGACTGTTCAAATCTTTTTTACTAGTGGTCTTGTCAAACAAGTCCATATAATTATGCATATGTGTGCATTCAAGGTGATGCATGTGTTGGACATGACGTCGGCCCAGCTCCACTCCTTCGTCCTTGGCAGTGAGGAGGGGTTACACTCCCTGCAGCAGCGTGTGGAAACACACACCCACACACACATCCCTCCGCTCAGCCAGGAGCTGCTGTTGGAGACTGGAGTCTCCCTGGACCCCCGCAGACCACCAGCACATTGCCTCCCTGATGGACCGGTACAAGCGCGTGCGTCCACACACCAGACGGGTTCAAATACTATTTAGGGTATTTCGATTACATTTTACATTAACATTTTTGTCATTTAGCAGACTCCTATTCAGAGTGATTTACAATTAGTGCATTCATCTTAAGATAGCTTGGTGGGACGATCATACATTTCAGTCATAGTAAGTAAAATATTTAAAATAGTCTAACATTTGGAAGCAAGTAGTTAAGCATCGGAATCTATTTGGAAATACTCAAATGCACAGTGTATATACAAATATGTAAATACTCTTATGCATTTGAAACAGGTCTGTTTGGTATTTTAAATAACGTTTTGGAAATAAGAATTAGAAAATTTCAAAGAGTACTCTATTTATAGGAAAGTATTTAAAAATACACCTAAAATAAGTATTTTAAAATATAGCCGTGAGCAGCAATGAATGGAGTTTACAGGATGACAGAAAGAACACAAGATCAGTTAGCACTCTGCACATAAAGATCGTTTCAACATGATAATCAGTGAAAACATTACCATGTTTATCTCTCAATACCACAAGGATGACACAAGTGAAGTTTAGTCTAGTGCTGTAGATTGGCTGCAGCAGGTAATCATTCTTAGTCATGACTTCATGTATTGAGTTTATATCAATTCAGGGGTCAATTTCACAAAATGGTTTATGTTAAGATATTCTTTTTGCGTTTGTGTATTGCAGTGGCTGTCGGTGACGTTTAAGATGATGGAAGACTTTTAAAAAAAAAAAAATATGAGAATGGCATTATTTCTATTACAGCATACTGGATGACTGTCATTTATATTCCATTCACCCAGCTCAATGTAACTTCGATAGGTTTAGTCCACAACATGATACTATACCCATCATGATGTTTCTACAACTAAGCCTATGAATGAAAGTTTACAACGCATGTGCACAGATTGTGAGAAATTTGAGTAATCAAGGTGACAGTGACACTTTCAATACCGCCTTGCACCCTCTCGCCTGCATTTAGCTGACCTAGGGTATAATCGTTAGTCCAACAGTTACAAACAAGACTTTCTATTGGACAAATTCAGTTATGTTTATCCCTGTTTCGTTCCATTTGCTTCCGTTTTAAGAAACATTTTTCAACAGAATTGGCAGAATGATACACCCCTGATCACACACAAACACTGTTCACTTTCACAGCAGCCACATACAAACAGCATGTTCATTTTGCTCATTGAATAATTCCTCCTAGCATCTACGCGCTCTCTTCCACTCACCTTTTCCCTTTGCTTGTATACTTCAGTGCACAACACATCAGCTATCTGTGACTAGGCAAAAAAAACTTTCCAAGCCAAATCTTCATATCGTAACTGCTAAACGCTACACATAGCCTACATCATTGTTACCATGTTCGCTAACGTCATAGTCAAAATAGCTACTAGAACTAAGGCGTTAGTAAACCCGCTACAATCATGCAGTACAGTGCACAGTCAGCAAGCAGTTTAGCAGCTTATCTTGACTTGGAAGTGTTTCATTGTTGGATAGCCAGCTAGCTAACACATCATCCCTCTCTGTTTGAGTAGGCTAAACTAGCTAGCTGCATTTGCTAGCTAAGTGAAAGTGAAAAAATACTAAATGTAGCTAGCTCTCGCTTCATTTTTTAAGAAATTAATTTGTTCAAAACTGTTCATCTTTGTCTTTCTCTCTCTGAGTCAACTACTCACCACATTTTATGTACTGCAATTGTTGGAGGCGTGCAAGGCCACGCAGTCATGGGTGAACAGGGAGTACAGGAGGGGGCTGAGAACGCACCCTTGGGGCGCCCCCAGTGTTGAGGATCAGTGGAGTGGAGATGTTGTTTCCTACCTTCACCACCTGGGGGCGGCCCGTCAGGAAGTCCAGGACTCAGTTGCAGGGTGGGGTTCAGACCCAGGGCCTCAAGCTTAATGATGATCTGGGAGGGTACTATGGTGTTGGATGCTATAGTCAGTGAACAGCATTCTTACATACAGTTGAAGTCGGAAGTTTACATAGACCTTAGCCAATTACATTTAAACTCAGTTTTCACCATTTCTGACATTTTAATTTGAGTAAAAAATGTCCTGTCTTTGGTCAGTTAGGATCACCACTTTATTTTCAGAATGTGAAATGTCAAAATAATAGTAGAGAGAGTGATTTATTTCATCTTTTATTTCTTTCATCACATTCCCAGTGGGTCAGACGTTTACATACACTCAATTAGTATTTTTTTAGCATTGCCTTTAAATTGTTTAACTTGGGTCAAACGTTTCGGGTAGCCTTCCACAAGCTTCCCATAATAAGTTGGGTGAATTCCTCCTGACAGAGCTGGTGTAAGCGAGTCAGGTTTGCCTCCTTGCTCACACACGCTTTTTCAGTTCTGCCCACAAATGTTGTATAGGATTGAGGTCAGGGCTTTTTGTTGGCCAGTCCAATACCTTGACTTTGTTGTCCTTAAGCCATTTTGCCACAACTTTGGAAGTATGCTTGGGGTCATTGTCCATTTGGAAGACCCATTTGTGACAAAGCTTTAACTTCCTGACTGATGTCTTGAGATGTTGCTTCAATATATCCACATAATTTTCCTCCCTCATAATGCCATTTATTTTGTGAAGTACACCAGTCCCTCCTGCAGCAAAGCACCCCCACAACATGATGCTGCCACCGCATGCTTCACGGTTGGGATGGTGTTCTTCGGCTTGCAAGCCTCCCCCTTTTTCCTCCAAACATAACGATGGTCATTATGGCCAAACAGTTCTATTTTTGTTTCATCAGACCAGAGGACATTTTTCCAAAAAGTACGATATTTGTCCCCATGTGCAGTTGCAAACCGTAGTCTGGCTTTTTCATGGCGGTTTTGGAGTAGTGGCTTCTTCCTTGCTGAGCGGCCTTTCAGTTCATGTCGATATAGGACTCGATTTATTGTGGCTTTTTTTTTTTTTTTTTAGATACTTTTGTACCTGTTTCCTCCAGCATCTTCACAAGGTCCTTTGCTGTTCTAGGATTGATTTGCACTTTTCGCACCAGAGTACGTTCATCTCTAGGAGACAGAACGCGTCTCCTTCCTGAGCGGTATGACGGCTGCGTGGTCCCATGGTGTTTATACTTGCGTAATATTTTTTGTACAGATGAACGTGGTACCTTCAGGCGCTTGGAAATTGCTCCCAAGGATGAACCAAACTTAGTGTATGTAAACTTCTGACCCACTGGAATTGTGATACAGTGAGGTAATCTGTCTGTAAACAATTGTTGTCGTGCACAAAGTAGTTGATAAACGAGTTTTAATGACTCCAACCTAAGTGTATGTAAACTTCTGACTTCAACTGTCGGTATTCCTCTTGGTCAGATGAGATAGGGCAGTGCGATGGTGATTGCATCGTCTGTGGATCTTTTGGGGTGGTAAGAAAATTGAAGTGGGTGTAGGTGTCAGGTAAGGTAGAGGTGATATGATCCTTGACTAGTCTCTCAAAGCACTTCATGATGACAGAAGTTAGTGCTACAGGACAATAGTCGTTTAGTTCGGTTACCTTTTGCTTTCTTGGGTACAGGAACAATTGTGGCCATCTTGAAGCATGTGGGGCCAGCAGACTGGGGTAGGGAGAGAGTGAATATGTCTGCGCATGCTCTGAGGACGTGGCTAGGGATGCCGTTTGGGCCTGCAGCCTTGCGAGGGTTAACATGCTTAAATGTCTTACTCATGTCGGAGAATTCGAGCCCACTGTCCTTGGTAGCGGGCTGGCGAAGAAGGTGTGTAGCTTGTCTGGAAGCAAGACGGCTGTGTCCGCGACATGGCTGGTTTCCCCTTTGTAGTCCATCATTGTCTGTAGACCCTGCCACATACGTCTCGTGTCTGTCGTTGAATTGCGACTCCACTTTGTCTCTATACTGACGTTTTGCCTGTTTATTCCCTCCGTTAAGGCAATCAACTACACTGTGTGTTCAGTCATATTCCTAGTCACCTTGCCATGGTTAAATGCGATGGTTCGCGCTTTCAGTTTTGCACGAATACTGCCATCTATCCACGGTTTGTGGTTAGGTTAGGTTTTAATAGTCACAGTGGGTACAACATCTCCTATACACTTCCTGATAAACTCAATCACTGTATCAGTGTATTCGTCGATATTATTCTCGGAAGCTACCCGGAACATATCCCAGTCCGTGTGATCAAAACAATCTTGAAGCGTGGATTGCGATTTGTCAGACCAGCGTTGAATATGCCTTAGCACGAGTACTTCCTGTTTGAGTTTCTGCCTATTGGAAGGGAGGAGCAAAATCGAGTCGTGATCAGATTTGCCGTAGGGCGGGCCTTGTAGGCATCCCAGAAGTTGGAGTAGCATGGTCAAGTGTTTTTAGCAGCGCGTGTACTACAGTCAATGTGTTGATAGAACTTTGGCCAAAAGAAATTCTCATACTCTGAAGCGGTGGGTGGTGTGTGCACCTCCTGAATCAGACTAGAGGACAACTCCGAATACCTCTCCTCCGCCGGCTGTGTTTTGGATCAGCTTTTGGAATCAGTTCAATTGCCCTGGGGGGTATGAACAAAGGATCCGATTTGGGAAAGTTGTATTTCTGGTCGTATTTCTGGTTGTAATGCTGGTGAGTTACCGCCGCTCTGATATCCAATAGTTCTCAGGTTTGATCACCAGTTTCTCTTCATCTGTGCCACCGCTTTCAGTGCTAATCTACAAGTGCTTGGCTGCTTAATTAGCCATATACACTGAGTGTACAAAACATATGCTCTTTCCTTGACATAGACTGACCAGGTGTACGCTAGGATCCCTTATTGATGTCAGACCTCTTCTGCTCCTCCACCAGAAAGGAATATTAGAAAAGATTTGCCATTGCCTCTTCCCAGGCTTTCAACAACATTGTCTTTCATCATTTGATTTCGCGCTATAGCCCAATTGACATTTTAGCGGATACATTTTTTTATAAAAATGAGGGGCGATAGCATCGTATATCACTATGTTTTATGGGTATATAATCAGGACAAAGGTTGACATCACCCAACCATAACACACACATACACACCCACATCAAGTCACTCTCTCTATCACACACACACACACACACACACACTGACATATTTTCATTTCTCTCTAGCGAGGCTGGGACAGCGCCATAGTCTACCTGTTTGATAAGAGTTTGACTAAATACTCTGGACCTTTCACTGCCCGACTCCTGCCTGACAGCGTCAACTTCATAGGTAGGCATCACAACTACACAACCACATAGGTAGGCATCACAACTACACTATCCCAATAGGTAGGCATCAAAACTACACAACCCTCTAGGTAGGGCTGGGCGAATATGTCCGAAATATCTTTTCACTGTATAAAAAATATATATATATATATATATATACACTGCTCAAAAAAATAAAGGGAACACTAAAATAACACATCATAGATCTGAATGAATGAAATAATCTTATTAAATACTTTTTCTTTACATAGTTGAATGTGCTGACAACAAAATCACACAAAAATTATCAATGGAAATCAAATTTATCAACCCATGGAGGTCTGGATTTGGAGTCACACTCAAAATTAAAGTGGAAAACCACACTACAGGCTGATCCAACTTTGATGTAATGTCCTTAAAACAAGTCAAAATGAGGCTCAGTAGTGTGTGTGGCCTCCACGTGCCTGAATGACCTCCCTACAACGCCTGGGCATGCTCCTGATGAGGTGGCGGATGGTCTCCTGAGGGATCTCCTCCCAGACCTGGACTAAAGCATCCGCCAACTCCTGGACAGTCTGTGGTGCAATGTGGCGTTGGTGGATGGAGCGAGACATGATGTCCCAGATGTGCTCAATTGGATTCAGGTCTGGGGAACGGGCGGGCCAGTCCATAGCATCAATGCCTTCCTCTTGCAGGAACTGCTGACACACTCCAGCCACATGAGGTCTAGCATTGTCTTGCATTAGGAGGAACCCAGGGCCAACCGCACCAGCATATGGTCTCACAAGGGGTCTGAGGATCTCATCTCGGTACCTAATGGCAGTCAGGCTACCTCTGGCGAGCACATGGAGGGCTGTGCGGCCCCCCAAAGAAATGCCACCCCACACCATGACTGACCCACCGCCAAACCGGTCATGCTGGAGGATGTTGCAGGCAGCAGAACGTTCTCCACGGCGTCTCCAGACTCTGTCACGTGCTCAGTGTGAACCTGCTTTCATCTGTGAAGAGCACAGGGCGCCAGTGGCGAATTTGCCAATCTTGGTGTTCTCTGGCAAATGCCAAACGTCCTGCACGGTGTTGGGCTGTAAGCACAACCCCCACCTGTGGACGTTGGGCCCTCATACCACCCTCATGGAGTCTGTTTCTGACCGTTTGAGCAGACACATGCACATTTGTGGCCTGCTGGAGGTCATTTTGCAGGGCTCTGGCAGTGCTCCTCCTGCTCCTCCTTGCACAAAGGCGGAGGTAGCGGTCCTGCTGCTGGGTTGTTGCCCTCCTACGGCCTCCTCCACGTCTCCTGATGTACTGGCCTGTTTCCTGGTAGCGCCTCCATGCTCTGGACACTACACTACACTTCTTGCCACAGCTCGCATTGATGTGCCATCCTGGATGAGCTGCACTACCTGAGCCACTTGTGTGGGTTGTAGACTCCGTCTCATGCTACCACTAGAGTGAAAGCACCGCCAGCATTCAAAAGTGACCAAAACATCAGCCAGGAAGCATAGGAACTGAGAAGGGGTCTGTGGTCACCACCTGCAGAACCACTCCTTTATTGGGGGTGTCTTGCTAATTGCCTATAATTTCCACCTGTTGTCTATTCCATTTGCACAACAGCATGTGAAATTTATTGTCAATCAGTGTTGCTTCCTAAGTGGACAGTTTGATTTCACAGAAGTGTGATTGACTTGGAGTTACATTGTGTTGTTTAAGTGTTCCCTTTATTTTTTTGAGCAGTGTGTATGTATATATATATATATATATGGTATTTTATGTTTTTGAACAATACAAATTCTACATTTTGCTTTGAGTAGTGCTTGACCCTAGGGTGGCCACACATATATTCTAAGTGATTTCAATGGGTCTTCCTCCATTCTGATTTGTTTTATATTGTTCAATTAAACAAATGTTCTGCATTTTCGTATTTCTTTTCCTGCTCATTTGAGATCATCTCCACACTGCCACGTAGGGCTGCACGATATTGGCAAAAAATCTCAGCCTGATTTTAAAAATAAAAGTAAAAGGTTTTACCAAATGTTGCAGTTGAGATTTGACTTCCGATTTAGATTAAAACACTTGGGTGAGCTGTTGAAGTCATGGAAATTTAAGGATTATTTTAATTATATAGTTAGAACATAATAGTGGGCACTTTGAATACTGTGTTTGACATGACAACGAATTAAAATGCCAGGGAGGAGGTATTGTGACACGGTAGGAACCAAAGTGTTGGTCAATGTTTCCTACGGGACCCTATAGTCTTTGACTACATTAAATGTTTTCTCTTAGCTACTTCATGTAGGTAACTTATTCCTACTTCACCTAATCCTCTTCGGTTTAGAAGATCCTGTTACACAAGCAACATGCTGATTTAGACCTACACCATAAGTGGTATCTGGCTGTATTAGCTAGCTACGTTTGATCCGACTCAGTACATTTATTAGCTAACTAGCTATTAGCATTAGCGACTAACATGATTTAGGCACAACTTGCTTTGAAAAGACAAACAAGCTGTTTGCAGATATTGTAATTATAGAAGTCTAGTGGATTTATAGTAAGACGCAAAGTGGAAACAGCATGGTTGTCATCAACATTGTTGTGTGTTCTGCATTGACCATGCAAACTGAATGCAAGTGTGTCCTGGTCGAGCAACAACAACATGTGCTCCTTGAGTGACGAGGGTGGGGCTTGGTCTGTGTAGAAAACGTAAATTATAAAAATGTATGTTACACACGGCGTATCACATTTAACAAACCAAACATTAAAATACCATTATAGAAGATAAAGTAAAAACCCACACCGGTCCGTGCATCAATACCTGTATATTGTAAAATACGGTATACCGCCCAGCCCTACCTCCTAGGTAGGCTTCACAACCCCATAGGTAGGCATCACAACTACACAACCCCATAGATACTGTAGGCTTAAAAATCTGCCAAGACTATCACTATATGCTCTTCCCAATGTGAGTATTCTTTGATGCAGGGTAAACATTGGGAAAAGCTAATAGCAAGTCTGGACAGAATTCAATTCTGTTAACCTCATCCCCAGGCTATTGACAAAGAGCAGATACAGTAAATGTCTGGGAACGATATTACAATTCTATTGAAGTTGATGTCTATAAGCAGGAAGTCGCCCTGCTATGTATGATGATGTCATATTGCTGCTGTGTCTAAATGTGAACTGTTCCTCGCTCTGTGTGTGTGTGTGTGTGCTAGTGAGGGAGACGAAGACCCAGCTGCCTCTTGCTGCTCTAAGGAAGGTGTGGGGAGAGGCGGTTAGCTATGTCTGTGGTCTGAGAGGGGACTACAGCAGACTGTACCAGGGACAGAGAGCTGCCATGTAGGCTCGCGCACACACACACACACACACACACACACACACACACACACACACACACACACACACAGACACACTTGTACACACACAGGTGCGGCACAGACACACGTGTACACACTCACTCACACACAGGCATGGCAAAAACACACACGCTTGCCTTTCTGCCCTCACTCTCAACCTTGTGTGTGTGTGTGTCCGCATGTAGGTTGAGTCTGCTGCGCTACAACACCAACCTGACGCGGTATAAGAATGTGTTGTTTAGCCAGTCTCAGCAGCTCAGAGCCAAACTGGCCTTCTTCAACACCAGCATACAGCAAGACCTTCAGCACTACGACCAGCAGAGAGACACTGGCATCTGTAAGCTGTGTGTGTGTGTGTGTGTGTGTGTGTGTGTGTGTGTGTGTGGTACTGACTGTTTTCTGAACTCTGACCAAACCTGTAGCATCTGAGAAGATGCTGAAAGCCTGGCAGGACAATGAACAGAAAGCTGCTGCCTTTACACAGGTACTATACTATAGTTTTATATGACAGCTGTCTACTCTACAACAGCTTCTGCTAGCATGTATTGGACTGAGAGAGTCATTTGATGGCATAGCTTTGGTGTCTGTGTGCGTGCATCCGTATGTGTGTGTTAGGTATCAGAGGTGGGCTATCTGGATGAGGAGATAGTGTGTCTCCACTCTGAGATCGTGGAGCTGCAGAGGAGTCCGTTTGCCAGGAGACAAGCTGACATCATGGAACAACTGTAGGTGTCTCACATAATTCTACAGATTTTTAAACTATTTCCATAAAAATGGACAAGTATCGTTTTGTAAATAAAAGTGTGTGTGTCGTTTCAGGGAGGAGAAGGCCATTGAACTTTACAAGCAGCTGAAGGCCAAATGCAAGAGTGAGTAGAACCACTTCAGCACAATACTGACCTAGTATAGGCTGGTAGAGGTGTGTGCGTATCTGTGTGAGAATGTGGATTCTCATTGGCTATACTGGTTTTGTGTGTGTGCGCAGGTCCAGACCCCCCTCATGGCTACAGTGACAGTTCAGAGATGGTGAAGACCATTGTCCAGACAGTCCAGAACCAGGACCGAATCCTCAGAGACCTGTACACACACCTCAGGTACACACACACGCCTCAAGTACACATGCACACACTTGTACACCTACACCCTTCTCTCTTTCTCCCTCCCTCTAGTAAGCCAACACCCTTTTCTCTTTCTCTCCCTCCGTCTCCTTCCCTCTAGTAAGATCTTGGAGTGTAAGCGTCGTATTGTAGCATTGTTTCCTAAACTTGAGGGGGCAGTGGAAAGCATCAAGGCAGCAGAGGCTGCAGTCATGACTATGCAGATGAAGAGACAGAGAGAGTTCTGGCACCTGCTCAAGATTGCCTGTGTAAGTAAACGCGTGCACAAGCAGTACAGTGTTATTACTGTTGTCATCAGTTGTCTTTACAGGGTTGGGAAGGTTACTTTCTAAATGTAATCCATTAGTAACCAGTTACCTGTCCAAAATCGTAATATTTTGGATTATCCAAACTTTGTAACGTAATCTGATTACTTTTGGATTATTTTCTCCTTCAGACATTAGAAGACTAAAAGGATCTATCAAATGCATTTGGTGTCATCATAGTGGTCTCTGACTTGTGGTCAGACTTGCTCAGTGGAACAAACTTAAACTAGCGCCTTTTTTCAATGCTGTATTTAATGTAAATGAGAACCAAAAGTCTGTCATAATGCATGTTTTTTTCACAAACATTTTAAAAGTAATCAGTGAAGTAATCAAATAGTTTTTCAGAAGTAATTGGAATCTGATTACAAGTTTTTTTTGCTAATAATGTAACAGATTTTTTAAATTCCGACTACAACCCGGGTCTTTAATTTTTTTTCTTTTTTTCTTTTGTTTTGTGTGTAGGCCCAAAATGGTAGTCACAGCTCTTTAACCCCCAGCTCAGACGCCTCTAGTCCCCTTACTCTCACCATGAACCCACTAGGACACACACACAGGTAAGACCATACTAATTAACTAACGTTGTAGTAATGTAATATGATCTCTAAGACCACCCTCTACAGTTCTACCAAAGAGTAACAAATGACTAAATAACACATTGGCACCATTCATGTTCTCAGTGAGTCAGTACGCCACCTACTGGATGAGAACCAGCGTTACCTGAGTCAGCTGACCTCTCTACTGCAGGAGACCTCACAGGACAAAACATGCAGTATCATGGTGCGTCCACAAGACTTGGATGTGTGTGTGTGTGTGTGTGTGTGTGGGGGGGGGTTCTGTGTGTGTATACTGACTGACCCCTTGCCTATCTCTGATGCAGGACCAGGACTGGAGTTGGACTCTGTATGGATCTGTGGTTGACCCAACCCTAGAGACTCTAGACACACACACACACTAGTAATGTGTGGGTTGACTCATAATCCGCAGTCCCTGCGGTTATATCCACAGGGTGGACGGGTTTAGGGTTATGAAATATTGTGTGGATGAAGGGTGGGGGGCGGTCAGGTTGAATAAAGAGAAAATACATTACAAAAATCCATAAATGTATCATTCTTGTGCAAGTTATATCTATAGGCTACATTGCGGTTTTTCTTCCATTATTTTGAGGCTATCTGGCATTAGTGCATAAGCCTAAGCTTTAGGGCCTAACTGGATGCGTGCCAAATAGCCTATTGCCAAATGCTTTGGGGAATAGGCAGAAAAAGTGGCATTTCACAGCTTTCTATTTCCTTACAAACGGACAAACTGATGTAATTTGGACATTTTGCACAACAAAAAAGTATTTTTTATTATTATTGCATTTTCTCCCCGGTCCCTCTCTTCTCCGAAAGAAGTGGAGATGACAGAACTTTACCGATGTCAACTATATTTAATTCTATCGATTTTATGACATTCTGAGCAATAATATATTTAGTGACAGAAGAGAAGCTGCATGTGTCAAATAAAATTTTATTGGTCACATACACATGGTTAACAGATGTTATTGCGAGTGTTGCGAAATGCTTGTGCTTCTAGTTCCGACACACAAGTCTAAGTAAGGAATGGAATAAGAATATATAAATACAGTTGAAGTCGGAAGTTTACATACACCTTGGCCAAATACATTTCAACTCAGTTTTTCACAATTCCTGACATTTATTCCTAGTAAAAATGCCCTGTCTTAGGTCAGTTAGGATCACCACTTTATGTGAAATGTTATGTGAAATGTCAGAATAATAGTAGAGAATGATTTATTTTAGCTTTTATTTCTTTCATCACATTCCCACATTCCCACATACACTCAATTAGTATTTGGTAGCATTGCCTTTAATTTGTTTAACTTGGGTCAAAAGTTTCAGGTAGCCTTCCACAAGCTTCCCACAATAAGTTGGGTGAATTTTGGCCCATTCTTCCTGACAGAGCTGGTGTAACGGAGCCAGGTTTGTAGGCCTCTTTGCACGCACACGCCTTTTCAGTCTGCCCACACATTTTCTGTGGGATTGAAGGATTGAGATCAGGGCTTTGTGATGGCCACTCCAATACCTTGACTTTGTTGTCCTTTAGCCATTTTGCCACAACTTTGGAAGTATGCTTGGGGTCATTGTCCATTTGGAAGACCCATTTGCGACCAAGCTTTAACTTCCTGACTGATGTCTTGAGATGTTGCTTCAATATATCCACAATTTTCCTTCCTCATGATGCCATCTATTTTGTGAAGTGCACCAGTCCCTCCTGCAGCAAAGCACCCCCACAACATGATGCTGCAACCCCCGTGCTTCACGGTTGGGATGGTGTTCTTCGGCTTGCAAGCCTCCACATTTTTCCTCCAAATATAATGATGTTCAATTTTGCGAAACAGTTCTATTTTTGTTTCATCAGACCAGAGGACATTTCTCAAAAAAGTACGATATTTGTCCCCATGTGCAGTTGCTAACCGTAGTTTTTTATGGCGGTTTTGGAGCAGTGGCTCCTTCCTTGCTGAGCGGCCTTTCAGGTGATGTCGGTATAGGACTCGTTTTACTGCGGATATAGATACTTTTGTACCTGTTTCCTCCAGCATCTTCACAAGGTCCTTTGCTGCTGTTCTGGGATTGATTTGCACTTTTCGCACCAAAGTACGTTCATCTCTAGGAGACAGAACGCGTCTCCTTCCTGAGCAGTATGACGGCTGCGTGGTCCCATGGTGTTTACTTGCGTACTATTGTTTGTACAGATGAACTTGGTATCTTCAGGCATTTGTTAATTGCTCCCAAGGATGAACCAGACTTGTGGAGGTAAAAAAGAAATATTCTGAAGTCTTGGCTGATTTTCTTTTGGTTTTCCCATGATGTCAAGCAAAGAGGCACAGAGTTTGAAGGTAGGCCTTGAAATACATCCACAGGTACACCTCCAATTGACTCAAATGATGTCAATTAGCCTATCAGAAGCTTCTAAAGCCATGACATAATTTGTTTAAAGGCACAGTCAACTTAGTGTATGGTAACTTCTGACCCACTGGAATTGTGATACAGTGAATTATAAGTGAAATAATCTGCCTGTAAACAATTGTTGGAAAAATTACGTGTGTCATGCACAAAGTATATGTCCTTACCGACTTGCTAAAACTATAGTTTGTTAACAAGAAATTGGTGGAGTGGTTGAAAAGCGAGTTTTAATGACTCAAACCTAAGTGTATGTAAACTTCCGACTTCAACTGTATATGGATAAGCAATGTCAGAGCAGCATAGGCCAAGATGCAATAGATAGTATAGAATACAGTATAAGCATATAAGATGAGGAATGCAAGATATGGAAACATTATTATAGTGACTTGTGTTCCATTTATTAAAGTGGCCAATGATTTCAAGTCTGTAGGTAGGCAGCGTGCTAGTGATGGCTGTTTAACAGTCTGATGGCCTTGAGATAGAAGCTGTTTTTCAGTCTCTCATCCCAGCTATGATGCACCAGCACTGACCTTGCCTTCTGGATGATAGCGGGGTGAACAGGCAGTGGCTCGGGTGGTTGTTGTCCTTGATGATCTTTTTTGGCCTTCCTGTGACATTGGGTGCTGTAGGTGTCCTGGAGGGCAGCTAGTTTGCCCCCGGTGATGTGTTGTGCAGACCGCACTACCCTCTGGACAGCCTTGCGGTTGTGGGCGGAGCAGTTGCCGTAAGGCGATGATACAGCACGACAGGATTCTCTCGATTGTGCGTCTGTAAAAGTTTGAGTGTTTTTGGTGACAAGCCAAATCTCTTCAGCCTCCTGAGGTTGAAGAGGCGCTGTTGCGCCTTCTTCACCACGCTGTCTGTGTGGGTGGACCATTTCAGTTTGTCCGGTCATGTGTACACCGAGGAACTTTGCCTTGATAACAGCTTTGCACAAGCTTGGCATTCTCTCAACCAGCTTCATGAGGAATGCATTTCCAACAGTCATATGCTGAGCACTTGTTGGCTGCTTTTCCTTCACTCTGTGGTCCAACTCATCCCAAACCATCTCAATTAGGTTGTGGTCGGGTGATTGTGGAGGCCAGGTCATCTGATGCAGCACTCCATCACTCTCCTTCGTCAAGTAGCCCTTACACAGCCTGGAGGTGTGTTTTGGGTCATTGTCATGTTGAAAAACAAATGATAGTCCCACTAAGCGCAAACCAGATGGGATGGCGTATTGCTGCAGAATTCTGTGGTAACCATGTTGTTTAAGTGTTCCTTGAATTCTAAATAAATCCATTGACAGTGTCACCAGCAAAGCACCATCACACCTCCGTGCTTCACAGTGGGAACCAAACATGCGGAGATCATCCGTTCACCTACTATGCATCTCACAAAGACTTGGCGGTTGGAACCAAAAATCTCACATTTGGACTCATCAGACTAAAAGGACAGATTTCTACCGGTTTAATGTCCATTGCTCGTGTTTCTTGGCCCAAGCAAGTCTCTTCTCATTATTGGTGTCCTTTAGTAGTGGTTTCTTTGCAGCAATTTGACCATGGATGCCTGATTCACGCAATCTCAACTGAACAGTTGATGTTGATTTCTGTTACTTGAACTCTGAAGCATTTATTTGGGCTGCAATCTGAGGCTGGTAACTCTAATGAACTTATCCGCTGCAGCAGAGGTAACTGGGTCTTCCTTTCCTGTGGCGGTCCTCATGAGAGCCAGTTTCATCATCGCGCTTGATGGTTATTGCGACTGCACTTGAAGAAGACCCAGTATTGACTGACCTTCATGTCTTAAAGTAATGATGGAATGTCGTTTCTGTTTGCTTTTGAGCAGTTCTTGACATTTTATGGACTTGGTCTTTTACCAAATCTTCTGTATACCACCCCTACCTGGTCACAACACAACTGATTTGGTTCAAACGCATTATGGACTTGGTTTTTACCATTCCCATCGACGGGGCTGTAGTGTAGCAGGTTGAGAGCTTCAAGTTCCTTGGTGTCCACATCACCTATCAAACTAGAATGGTCCAAACACACCAAGACAGTCGTGAAGAGGGAACGACAAAGCCTATTCCCCCTCAGGAAACTAAAAAGATTTGGCATGGGGCTAAGCTGCCTGTCATCCAGGACCTCAACACCAAGCGGTATCAGAGGAAGGCCCAAACAATTGTCAAAGACCCCAGCCACCCCAGTCATAGACTGTTCTCTCTACTACCGCATGGCAAGCGGTACCGGAGTGCCAAGCCTAGGACAAAAAGGCTTCTCAACAGTTTTTACCTCCAAGCCATAAGACTCCTGAACAGGTAATCAAATGGCTACCCGAACTATTTGCATTGTGTGCCCCCAACTCCTCTTTTACGCTGCTGCTACTCTCTGTTTATCATATATGGATAGTCACTTTAACTATACATTCATGCACATATGCACATACTACCTCAATTGGCCCGACCAACCAGTGCTCCCGCACATTGGCTAACCGCATTGTGTCCCGCCACCCGCCAACCCCTCTACGCTACTGCTACTCTCTGTTAATCATATATGCATAGTCACTTTAACCATATCTACATGTACATACTACCTCAATCAGCCTGACTAACCGGTGTCTGTCTGTAGCCTTGCTACTTTTATAGCCTCGCTACTGTATATAGCCTCGCTATTGTTTTTCACTGTCTTTTTACTGTTGTTTTTATTTCTTTACTTACCTATTGTTCACCTAATACCTTTTTTGCACTATTGGTTAGAGCCTGTAAGTAAGCATTTCACTGTAAGGTCTACACCTGTTGTATTCGGTGCACGTGACAAATAAACTTTGATTTGATTAAGAAGGAAAGAAATTCCACAAATTAACTTTTAACAAGTCACACCTGTGAATTGAAATGTATTCCAGTTGACTACCTCATGAAGCTGGTTCAGAGAAAGCCAAGATTGTGCAAAGCTGTCAAGTCAAAGGATAAAATATATTTTGATTTGTTTAACAAATCTTGCTGTCTGTTGCTTGATAGCACAATGTACCGTTTGTATAATTCTACACATCTGTTGCTTGTCATGAATATTCAGGAGGATGTTCTTTGCTATAAAGCGCTGTAACCCAAATCTGCTCGATGGGCTCTCATCGACTACCGATGGGTGGTCGTTGACCAGCTCCATTATTGCAATTCTTAATCGATAATAAAGATTGATTGTTTGAAGAAATAAAAGTATCTATCACTTAGTTAGAATTTCCACCACAAAAGCAAGAGCAGTTGATGTGTTCTCAAAGATGAGATGTTGAGGATTTTAATCCTTTAAAATACTGCTTTGATATCATGCAAGCAAACCACACACCTGTGAGTCCAAATGTGCACTAAACATTACCTTATTTGAAAACTCATGTAATATACAGTATCAACGTTTATGATCTCCGTTTGATCCTTGCTTGCTTATGGTAGTCCATCGGATGATGACTTCCACTTCTGAGTTAACGAGATCCACAAATGTTATTGCAGGTGGGGCATATGCAGTCTATGTTGGTGGGGGCAACACTGCTGTCTCTTTGTGCTCCTCTCCTCCCATCTCTGTACACCGCTCTGGCAGAGCTACCGCCAGGTGGAATGGTCGGCAGCAACGTCCTCTAGGTCTGTGGGTTTGATGTTGCACTTCTTCAGTGACATTTTCAGCTGGTCCCCCTCTGCAGACCGCCGGGCCAAGGTGTAGCTGACCATACAGGATCTTCCACGGCAAGCGCTCCTGAGACATTCTAATGACATGCCCAAGCCAGCGCAGTTGGTGTTGGGTGACCATGGCCTCCATACTCTTGCAGTTGGTCTTAGCAAGTATTTCTGTATGGGGCACTCCAGGTGAATCCCATCGCTCGAGCTGCTTGTTGTGGCGACTGTAAGTGACCCAGGCTTCACAGCTGTAAAGAAGTGTGGTGATGCAGACAGCTTGATAAACGGCAGCTTTGGTGTGGAGGTGGAGATCTCTGTTTTGGAAGACCCTGCATCTGAGTTTCCTGAAGGCAGATTATGCTTGCTTTATCTTATTTAGAATTTCGAGGTCAATGCTGCAGTCCTTCAAGTGGATGCTGCCCTTGTATTTGAAGGATGGGACTATTGCCAGTGATTTGCGTTCAATAGTGTTGATATCCTGCTGTAGACCCTCACAATCCACTGCTGTCCTCAAGGTCATTGTGGAGAAGCTGGTTGACACAAGGGGGAAGATGTTAAAGAGTACCCGTGCCAGGACACACCCCTACCTCATACCGATGCTTACTCCAAGGGGCACTGACTCCTGCCCTCTTATGGCCACCCTAGCCATCATCCCATCATGGAACAAGCAAAGGATGTTGACAAATTTGTCTGGACAGCCAAATTTTAGTCGAATGCCCCATTAGTCAAAAGCCTTGGAGAGGTCCTGATGATGTTCACGACACTTCTCCTGGAGTTGTCGTGCCATGAATATATCCCAAACCTCCAGTAATGTACTGGTGGAGAGTTCTGGTGCAGAAGTAACCTCCCTTCTTATGTAGCTCTGCCGGGATGCTGTCAGTGCCAGGGGTCTTGTTGTTCTTGAGGGAACGGATAGCTAATAACACCTCTTGGAAGGTTGGCGAATGGTTGAAGTCTTGAATGGGTGGATTGACAGGCAGTTCTTCCAGGATGGAGTGGTCTGTAGGAGAGTGCTGATTTGAGTAGTGCTTCAAAGTGGTCAGCCCACCTCATCAGCATCTGGTTTTGGTCCTTCAAGAGAGTGCCTGATAGAGCACTGAGCTAATAGATGCCCACTTCTGGTCCATGGGGTCCTCTGCGCTCAGTCTCCCTCAGCGAGAGAGCGATGGGACTCGTCCCTTACTGCAGCTTTCTCAAGCCAGATACAGTGCAGACGCCTCTTACTGGACTTCTGCAGGCGTTGGGGGGGACGTATTCTCACCTCGAGTTTAGCCAGTATCATACGGTGATCTTTCCAGCATTAAATGTCCACTCCCCAAGTTGATTTATAGTGGTATGTCTGACTAGTCTCTTATCTCTTCCACTCCCCTGCAGGGTTCTGTGTCTATGAATCTCTTATCTTTGAGGGGCTTTCTCACAGACACCCTGTTTTGACTGCAATAACTCACACATCTCTCAGACTGTTTCTTATAAGAAGCAGAGACTAGAAAATAACTGTGGAACAATATTAAACCTTATAATGCATATATATATATATATATATATATATATATATATATATATAGTTAATCTGTAGTCAAGGACCCTATAAATATAAGGTGGGAAGGGTCTTAAAACTCTCCCCCTTCTATTAATACAACATAAGCATAATCAATTATTATAATACATCAAACATTTGGTCCAGCCTCTATCATGACCCCAAGGTGAACCCAACAAACCCAAGGCTTTTCCGGTTACACTAGTCAACAAATGAGAGTGCCTGGGGACACATAGGGCCTGGGTTAACCTCTACATCACCAGAGAAACAGAGGAGGAGTAGGATAAGGGTACGGCTACAGGTTAGAAGAACTGGTCGTCTAGTGCGTTCGCGGAACAGAGAGTAAAAGGAGCAGACTTCTGGGCGTGGTAGGAGGGGCATAATCCACAGACAAGGGGCATGGTAGGGTGTGAGTACAGTGGAGGTAAACCTAGGCATTGGGTGACGATGAGAGAGGCTGCATCTCTGGAAGTGGCAGTTAAGCTAGGTGTGGTCTCCGCATGTGTGGGGGGTGGGGCAAGGGAGCTAACCGAGGCATGTAGAGTGGGACTAGGGTCTCTGCAGTAAAACAACAATGAGAGCTACCCCTAAACAACAGCATACAAGGCATATTGCCATTAGAGGGAGGCATAAAGCAATCACAGGTGTTGATTGGGAGGGCTAAGACAACAACAGGTAAACAGATAAGACAACAACGGGTAAATGGCGATGAATGGGCAGAGTGGGTCAGTTAGCTACACACAGGGCCTGAGTTCAAGGCTGGGGCCGACAGATAAACAAAATGTACTATGTTAAACAAAAGTACTATGTTAATGAACAGTCCAGTAGGCATCAGCTGTGTAGCCGTGATCACAGGGTCTGTCGTGTCTTTGGCATCATTAAATTGAAGACTGTTATTTTATCAAATCAATTCTCTGTAATTATTATTATTACGTGATTAAACTAATCACGTAAATGTAATTAACTAGGAAGTCGGGGCACCAAGGAAAATATTCAGATTACAAAGTTATAATTTTCCTAATATAACTTTTCAGATATTTTAATATCTGATCAATTTGTCTTCTAATTAATGATTTATTCTTTACCTCACGTTAGTCTCATTCCGGACGTCGTAAATTGTTGGTTATCTGCACAAACCCAGTCTTCACTATGAATCAGCTATACACCAATTGTCTTAAATCACTCATTTATTAACTAACTAAATAATCACAGAAATGCATAAACAAACAGTAAACAAACAAAGTAGATACGGTTACAAGGAAATTATATGGGATGTTCCCTAATGGGATAAGCTGGTATGGCGGCTTGGTGGACAAAGGGAAGTGGGTGTGGTTTGAGCAAGGCGGGAAATACACAGTTGATAATTATATTCATTAAAATGCTAATCCTTTGCACATGAACGCTCACTCATTCGGGAACAATTGCAATCAATATATATTTACGCTCAGTGTGTTGTTGGGATCGTCCTTCTTTCTGTTGGAATGTTCATCCGTCTCTTTCTCTCTCTTCCAATAAGTATTTCGTGGTTAGAATGAGTACTTCAGAGTACCATTAGAAAATGTTCTTAGAATAGATGTTTAGGCGGTTCTCGCATTCAGGTCGACATAATTTCTAGCTGCAGACTTAACTATGTATCGGAGAGTTGCTCTTATTCTGTCGGATCGATAGTCTGAGTTTAACCACGTAGTATGGATAAGAATTCAAAAACCATTTGTGGTCTCTACTCAAGCCTTAGTTCCCTCTGTGATAGAGGTATTGGTCTCCACTCAAAACTTAGCCCTCTAGGCATGGTCTGAAGATGATTCCTTCAGGTGGGGGTTATATTCCTAACAGTAGAAAAGGGCCGTCCCATGACGCCAGATCACTGTCTGTGCTCATGGGGCAGGCCTATGGCTTAGTTACTTTTAAAGGGAATTGGAATTATTTTTCATTAAACAATTTAAAATCACATTCCATAATTTCACAAATAGTTTCATTGTAACTCATTCATTTTATACAACAATTAGATGCAAGTCTCACAACTGAGACTCTTGTATAAACATGGTTATGGTAATGTGGCTGTATTGTCTCTCCTGAGTTTCACAAACATTGAACAAAATGTACCGGTCGTAGCTGGATTCTCCCCGACTGTGTACGCATTCTGTAAAACATGGGTATTGTTCATTTCTCAAGTTCTGTGATGTGGCAGAAATTGCTTTGTTCTCTGTGTCTCTCTCTGCTTGGCCATGATGGAGGATTTCCCCCCGGAATTTACGACGTGCGATAAGAACCTGGGTGTAAGGGAGGGGGATGGAGGGAGGATGGTGCTCTCTATCCCTAAAGAGGGCCAACGTCATGACAGGTCCAATAAGCAGCAATGGATGAAACGAAGCCGCTCGGCAGTCGTCACTACGCTAGGCGAGCGGGAGACATGGCGCTTAGAGAGCAAGCAGGCCGGGGCTAGTAGCTGGGTCCTCAACGACGCAGAGGCCGGTTGACTGCACATCGCCCAAAATACGTCAGCAGACCAGTCGTGATGGATCGGCGGGGCTACGTGGCGACAAAGGGTCCAGGCCAATTGGCGAGAGAGGTATTGTAGTTGGTGTACTAAGTTTGCTAGCCAGGGGAATGGGCCTAGCTCGAGGCTAACTGGTGCTTGCTTCTGGACAAGGGCGTTAGCCATGATACCCACTTGGTAGCAGCTAGCTAGCTACGATGATCCAGTGTAATGGTCCAGGCTGATATCGCAATGTGCAGACTGGCAGATATTAACCGGGCTAAAGCGGCTGGTGTCTGTGCTAAAGTTAAAGACTGCTAGCAGTGACTAACAATGACTGAATAGCTTGTAGCTAATTAGCTGGCTAGCTTCTGAAGGCTAGCTTCTGATGGAGGTTCCAGTTATAAGGTTTGCAGGAAGGTACAGTTGAAGTTTACATACACTTAGGTTGGAGTCATTAAAACATTTTTTGGCAAGTCTGTTAGGACATCTACTTTGTGCATGACACAAGTAATTTTTCCTACAATTGTTTACAGACAGATTATTTCACTTATAATTCACTGTATCACAATTCCAGTGGGTCAGAAGTTTACATACACTAGGTTGACTGTGCCTTTAAACAGCTTGGAAAATTCCAGAAAATTATGTCATGGCTTTAGAAGCTTCTGCTAGGCTAATTGACATCATTTGAATCAATTGTAGGTGTACCTGTGGATGTATTTCAAGGCCTACCTTCAAACTCAGTGCCTCTTTGCTTGACATCTTCGGAATGTCAAAAGAAATCAGCTAAGACCTCAGGAAAAATTGTAGTCCTCCACAAGTCTGGTTCATCCTTGGGAGCAATTTCCAAATGCCTGAAGGTACCACGTTGGATGTATTTCAAGGCCTACCTTCAAACTCAGTACCTCTTTGCTTTGACATCATGGGAAAATCAAAAGAAATCAGCCAAGACCTCATAAAAAAATGGTAGACCTCCACAAGTCTGGTTCATCCTTGGGAGCAATTTCCAAATGCCTGAAGGTACCACGGTTATCTGTACAAACAATAGTACGTAAGTTTAAACACCATGGGACCACGCAGCCTTCATACCGCTCAGGAAGGAGACGCGTTCTGTCTCCTAGAGATTAACGTACTTTGGTGCGAAAATCAATCCCAGAACAACAGCAAAGGACCTTGTGAAGATGCTGGAGGAAACGGGTACAAAGTATCTATATCCACAGTAAAACGAGTCCTATATCGACATAACTTGAAAAGCCACTCAGCAAGGAAGAAGCCACTGCTCCAAAACCGCCATAAAAAAAGACAGACTACGGTTTGAAACTGCATATGGAGACAAATATCGTACTTTTTGGAGAAATGTCCTCTGGTCTGATGAAACAAAAGTATAACTGTTTGGCCATAATGTTATGCTTGGAGGAATGTTATGCTTGGAGGAAAAAGGGCATGCTTGCAAGCCGAAGAACACCATCCCAACCGTGAAGCACGGGGGTGGAAGCATCATGTTGTGGGGGTGCTTTGCTGCAGGAGGGACTGGTGCACTTCACAAAATAGATGGCATCATGAGGTAGGAAAATGTTGCTTCAATATATCCACATCATCTCAAGACATCAGTCAGGAAGTTAAAGCTTGGTCGCAAATGGGTCTTCCAAATGGACAATGACCTCAATCCTATAGATAATTTGTGGGCAGAACTGAAAAAGCGTGTGCGAGCAAGAAGGCCTACAAACCTGACTCAGTTACACAAGCTCCATTAGGAGAAATGGGCCAAAATTCACCCAACTTATTGTGGGAAGCTTGTGGAAGGCTACCCAAAACGTTTGACTAAAGTTAAACAATTTAAAGGCAATGCTACCAAATACTAATTGAGTGTATGTAAACTTCTGACCACTGGGAATGTGATGAAAGAAATAAAAGCTGAAATAAATCATTCTCTACTATTATTCTGACATTTCACATTCTGAAAATAATGTGGGGATCCTAACTGACCTAAGACAGGGAATTTGTACTAGGATTAAATGTCAGGAATTGTGGAAAACTGAGTTTAAATGTATTTGGCTAAGGTGTATGTAAATTTCCGACTTCAACTGTAGGCTATGAATTGTATGCCTAGTATTGTTCCTGCTAAATTTTAAGAATGTTGAAAAAGTATAGCTATGAGAGCAGAGACCCGAGTCACATATTCATAACAACAGTGTCACTTCATATACATAGAGACCCTTTCACATAGACTACCTGAAAACGATTATCCATAACCAAAAGATGTTCAGACACCTAAGGAGCACACATTACCTTCGTGCATACTGAGCCAATGGCCATGCGCTAAGGCAAGCAGACAAATGCCCACCCACCCTGCCGCATCATACTACCGTTCATCCCACTGCTGGCTTGCCGCTGTAGCTAAGCAGGGTTGGTCCTGGTTGGTCCCTGGATGGGTGACCAGATGCTGCTGGAAGTGATGTTGGAAGGCCAGTACGAAGCACTCTTTCTTCTGGTCAAAAACAATATCCCAATGCCCCAGGGAAGTGATTGGGGACATTTCACTGTGTAGGGTGCTGTCTTTCGAATGGGACGTTAAATGGGTGTCCTGACTCTGTGGTCACTAAAGATCTCATGGCACTTATCGTAAGAGTAGGGTTGTTAACCTGGTGTCCTGGCATACCATCATGGCCACCTAATGCGCAATGTACCTTATGATAAGTACCGTATGATAAGCTGTAGACCACACTATCTACCAAGAGAGTTCTCATCTATATTATTCGTAGCCATCTATTTACCACTACAAACCGATGGTGGCACTCAACCAACTCTATAAGGCCATAAGCAAGCAAACAAAAAAATGCTCATCCAAAAGCGGCGCTCCTAGTGGTCAGGGACTTTAATGCAGGCAAACTTAAATCGGTTTTACCTCATTTCTACCAGCATGTCACATGTGCAACCAGAGGTAAATAAAACTCTAGACCACCTTTACGCCACACACAGAGATGCATACAAAGCTCTCCCCCGCCCTCCATTTGGCAAAACTGACCATAATTATATCCTCCTGATTCCTGCTTACAAGCAAAAACTAAAGCAGGAAGTACCAGTGACTCGCTCAATACGGAAGTGGTCAGATGACGCGGATGCTACGCTACAGGACTGTTTTTCTAGCACAGACTGGAATATGTTCCAGGATTTATCCAATGGCATTGAGGAGTATACCACCTCAGTCATCGGTTTCATCAATAAGTGCATCAACGACATCGTCCCCACAGTGACCGTATGTACATATTCCAACCAGAAGGCATGGATTACAGGCAACATCCGCATCGAGCTAAAAGGTAGAGCTGCCGCTTTCAAGGAGCAGGACACTAATCTGGACGCTTATAAGAAATCACGCTATGCCCTCAGACAAACCATCAAACAAGCAAAGTGTCAATACAGGATTAAGACTGAAACCGACTACACCGGCTCTGATGCTCGTCGGATGTGGAAGGGCTTGAAAACTATTACGGACTACAAAGGGAAACCCAGACGCGAGCTGCCTAGTGACGGGAGCCTACCAGACGAGCTAAATGCATTTTATGCTCACTTCAAGGCAAGCAACACTGAAGCATGCACATGAGCATCAGCTGTTCTGGATGACTGTGTGATCACGCTCTCAGTAGCCGATGTAAGCAAGACCTTTAAACAGGTCAACATTCGCAAAGCCTCGGTGCCAGGCGGATTACCAGGACATGCACTCAAAGCATACGAGGACCAACGGGTAAGTGTCTTCACTGACATTTTTCAACCTCACCCTGACCGAGTCTATAATACCTACACGTTTCAAGCAGACCACCATAGTTCATGTGCCAAGGAAGCGAAGGTAACCTGCCTAAATGATTACCGCACCGTAGCACTCACATTGGTAGCCATGAAGTGCTTTGAAAGGCTAGTAATGGCTCACATTAACAGCATCCTCCTGGATACCCTAGACCCACTCCAATTCGCATACTGCCCCAACAGATCCACAGATGACGCAATCCCAATCGCACTCCACACTGCCCTTTCCCACTTGGACAAAAGGAACACCTAGGTGAGAATGCTGTTCATTGACTACAGCTCAGCGTTCAACACCATAGTGCCCACGAAGCTCATCACTAAGCTAAGGACCCTGGGACTAAACACTTCCCTCTGCAACTGGTTCCTGGACTTCCTGACGGGCCATTCCCAGGTGGTAAGGGTAGGCAACAACACATCTGCCACGCTGATCCTCAACACTGGGGCCTCTCAGGGGTGGGTGCTTAGTCCCCTACTGTACTCCTTGTTCACCCATGACTGTGTGGCCAAACACGACTCCAACACCATCATTAAGTTTGCCGATGACACAACAGTGGTAGGCCACCAACAACGATGAGACAGCCTATAGGGAGGAGGTCAGAGACCTGGCAGTGTGTACTATGTTAGTGTGGCAGTGTGTACTTCTCTTCTGTAACTATTCCCCAGGTTGTTGCTGTAATGAGAATGTATTCTCAGTCAATTTACCTGGTAAAAATAAGGTTTAAAAAAAGAATAATAATAATATCCGGGTGCACTCATACCCCAATGCATCCATACATAAGAATGACAGGGTCCAAGACGTGCTGCTGGCCCGAGGGTCGTCACTAATTACCACAGCCACAAAGTCATAATTATAGCTAAACCCTGCCTATTTCTACAATTTCTGCAACCTTAACCACATTGCTAACCTTATGCCTAACCGTAAACTTAAATTAAGACCAAAAAGCTAATTTTGTTTTCATTAATATTTACGATACTTTGGACTTTGTGTCTGGGGTAACTAGTGACAACCTGACCGAGCCACCAGACTTTCTCAACTTTCAACAAAACACTCATCCATTACTTCACAAATAAATTACTTAAGACAAGGTGATACAACTTTTGTTTTTATTATTATTGTAATGATCATACACTGTTAATGTTATTGATGATTAAATATGCCATCGTATACCAACATCTTATAGCCTATTTGTGATAATTGAGAAACAAAATAATACAATTCCTAAGTGTCTTTTTTTCTTTTTTGCCTAACCATAATCATTTGTGGAAAAGTGAGCACACACAGTAGGTCACACAGAGGTGGAGAAAAAACCCTCTAAAACAGCTTGCAACTTTATTTACTGGACTGAGTACATAAGGCATAGGCTACATAATATAAATATTTATATCCACAAAAAAAATTAACTTATGTAGGAAAAAGGATGAAAAGATCAGAAAAAGTAGGCTAGTATTGGCCTAGTATGTGCAAAATAATGAAGAAAAAACGTTTCTTCATTAGCATTTTCAGGTAGGCCTAAATGAAGCATTAAAATACGAAAATGAAACGCCAATCGAAGTAGCCTGCCTACTTCTGTTAGAGCAGGTAGCAAGAACACAAATGGTATAGGCTATAAGCCTACTCAACATCTTGTAAAAGGTGCAATCAATAAAAAGTTAAATCTCCAAGTAGTTTTGTGCAGTTGTGCATCTCTATTATAGCACTTCATAAGGGCCAGGATTTTTCCTGACCATATGGAAAACTGAATGTGAATTAAATAACACGAGTGACTACGGAATGTGAATGAGAAAGGTGCCCGAGTGGGGGGTGTCACTGTAACACAAATACAATCTATACCCGTCCCAGAGTTTAAGACCACAATTCACCCAAAAGTCAAGACCTATTTCACATTTGTGTTTTTAACTTAAAAATAGAGAGGTACTGTGTTCATTAATAGGACACGCCCTGCCGCCCGCTACCATGTTCTCCATCGCGCAGGACTGTTTCCTGCACCAAGCCCACAAGCCTATATACGTTCTAGTGTAGCCTAGCCTACACAGGGATAATAGTGTTTTTTAGTGACCGCTCCAAAGCAGCACTTTAGGATTCACTAGAACCGTTCCGCAAGAAGGTAGCTACCGGACATGTCTGCAAGAGGTGAGTAGCCTATCCAATACCGCACTAACTGCAAAAGCCAACTCATTCTGGACAGAAAAAACATATGTCAGATCTCGGATGAATTCGAGAGAGGTACTGTCATCCTGCGGGAGTAGGCTACGTGATTGAAATACAATTAATGATAGGATACCAGTAGCCATATGCAGCACCTGCACAACTAGAGGGGAGGTCACACAAAAAAGGCCGCGCTACATATGGCTATATCGGTCAACTTATATGGGACTAGTAAAGGCCCAGTGCACTACTTTTGTGAAAAATATTTGTGGCATTATTTAATTTGTCAGGGGGTGCTGCAGCACTATCATCAACCCTACTTCCCACATTAATTACTTTCAGCTCCAAATCCAAGTGTAAAACGCAGTTTTATTTTGTATTTTGAAAATACATCACAGTTTATCGCTGTAATGAGTGTTTCTTTGTAGTCTTAAACAAATCTACTTTGAAACAAAATAAAACACCTCACACACATTGGTTATGGACTTAATAAAGAAGACCTGTACCATTGCATCCCAATATTACACTTCATATCACAGAAGACTGAAATTCATTGAAGCCGTTTAAAAAAAAAAAAGAATAACATAGCACCCATGAGTCCACGAGGTCATTTGACTGCAAGAAAGGGCTACTAAGTGCATTTATTCCAGTTCAAAATAAACTCAGCAAAAAAAGAAACGTCCTCTCACTGTCAACTGCGTTTTATTTTCAGCAAACTTAATATCTGTAAATATTTGTATGAACATAACAAGATTCAACAACTGAGACATAAACTGAACAAGTTCCACAAACTAACAGAAATTGAATAATGTGTCCCTGAACAAAGGGGCGGGGGGGTCAGTCAAAAGTAACAGTCAGTATCTGTTGTGGCCACCAGCTGCATTAAGTACTGCAGTGCATCTCCTCCTCATGGACTGCACCAGATTTGCCAGTTCTTGCTGTGAGATGTTACCCCACTCTTCCACCAAGGCACCTGCAAGTTCCTGGATCCGGGCTTTTCGCTGGCCATGGCAGAACACTGACATTACAGAATTGCAGGAAATCACGCACAGAACGAGCAGTATGGCTGGTGGCATTGTCATGCTGGAGGGTCATGTTAGGATGAGCCTGCAGGAAGGGTACCACATGAGGGAGGAGGATGTCTTCCCTGTAACGCACAGCGTTGAGATTGCCTGCAGTGACAACAAGCTCAATCCGATAATGCTGTGACACACTGCCCCAGACCATGATGGACCCTCTATCTCCAAATTGATCCCGCTCCAGAGTACAGGCCTCGGTGTAACGCTCATTCCTTTGACGATAAACGGGATTCCAACCATCCCCCCTGGTGAGACAAAACCGTGACTCGTCAGTGAAGAGCACTTTTTGCCAGTCTTGTCTGGTCCAGCGACGGTGGGTTTGTGCCCATAGGCGACGTTGTTGCCGGTGATGTCTGGTGAGTACCTGCCTTACAACAGAACACAGCCTTTAGTCCAGCCTCTCTCAGACTATTGCGGACAGTTTGAGCACTGTTGGAGGGAATGTGCATTCCTGGTGTAACTCGGGCAGTTGTTCTTGCCATCCTGTACCTGTCCTGCAGGTGTGATGTTCGAATGTACCGATCCTGTGCAGGTGTTGTTAAAAGTGGTTTGCCACTGCGAGGACGATCAGCTGTCTGTCCTGTCTCCCTGTACCGCTGTCTTAGGCGTCTCACAGTATAGACATTGCAATTTATTGCCCTGGTCACATCTGCAGTCCTCATGCCTCTTTGCAGCATGCCTAAGGCACATTCACACAGATGAGCAGGGACCCTGGGCAACTTTCTTTTGGTGTTTTTCAGAGTAAGTAGAAAGGCCTTTTTAGTGTCCTAAGTTTTCATAACTGTGACCTTAATTGCCTACCGTCTGTAAGCTGTTAGTGTCTTAACGACCGTTCCACAAGAGCATGTTCATTAATTGTTTATGGTTCATTGAACAAGCATGGGAAACCAGTGTTTAAACCCTTTACAATGAAGATCTGTGAAGTTATTGGATTTTTAAGAATTATCTTCGAAAGACAGCGTCCTGAAAAAGGGACTTTTATTTTTTTGCTGAGTTTAGCTTGGCAAAATTATGCTTTGAAAAATACTGGGTTGCTTTCCCCACTTCTTGTAATAATTGATCAACAAGTCGGTGACTTGTTTGAGCACATGCCCCCCAAAAGGTCTGTGCACGTCCCCTGGCCATACGCTACAGTTGCCTATACCATACCATAGTAGCCTAATCAATAAACAGAAACTTTTGCAGACAGCCAGGTGCAAATCATTTCATGCACAATCTTACAGATGTAAAGAAAACAGTTACACTAAGGCTGTTAGACTACAATTAACTGTTTATTATAGTCTTATCAAAAAATTGTGAACAAAAAAGGCTCATACTGTTCTGTAATTTGCACAACCTCAATTCACTATGTTGAATATGTGGCTGTGCCTGGAATGTTACATTTGTCTGTATGTGTGACTTTTTAGACGTTCATAGGTTCATAGCCTACTGGAAGAAAACCTGTCATTATATTGAATACATTCGTGTCTTCATATGGTATAAACATGCTGTGATTATATTTCGGGGATGAAACACCTGTAGTATGGAGGTAGACAACATTTCTTTCCAGAAAAAGTCCTGAACCCTGTATGCCCTTCCAGGGAGCTTAGTCAAACATAGGCTACACTCTCTTGCAAACATCTTCAGCAGAAGAAAAGATCAATAAAACTATTATTTTAAATAGCCATGTTCATTATTTCACTCAATAAACTAGTTATTGCATTTCTTAATGTAAATTGATGGCACAGTAACCAATGTTCCCTCAACAACAAAAAAACGCACTGAGCAAATGTCAGGTCTGCTGAGTGCAAACTTGAACGTTGTGAAACTTCTGAAGCGGGTTTACTGTGAACACCGAGGCTGTACCCACTTTTATAGTTATAACAGTGGCCAAGTAGGCTACTGTGGCTATTTGATCATAATGTAGGCCTATCAGAGGGGCCTACCATTTACATTTTAGTTTACCATAAAAAATAATGGACAAAATGCATCCCATAGTAACATGGAAATAGCTGTTCTATCATTCAGCCTACAGTAGCAGCCGATGTCTGGTGTTCAATGTAGGCCTACATTCCGTGAGACCTTTGGAAAAAAATATGCAGGCCTTGACATTAACCTGTTTATCCACTTGTCATTCAGACAAGGAGGTGACTGAATGTTTGGAAACCACTTTACAAAACAAAGTTCATTTTTATTCCCGTACTAGTATTGCAGAGAATCAGACAAATTATGCTACCCTCTGCCTATTGGCTACTTAGCTTATTCAAGCCTGTCTCAAAATACAACACTGCCCCTTTAAGTCAGAAAAAATACTCTTTACCTGTCTTGCTTTTCAAAGATGGCTAGAAATGCAGAAGTGTTGTGCTCTTGTAGTAAGCAACTACTTCCCCATTGCTGACTATAATTTTTTGCTATAACTGTGCAAATAACTCACTTAGTAGCAAAGAATATTAACAAATGTGCACACGTGGCTACATGCAGCTCTTGATCTCAAAACAAGCGTATCTACTCCCAACCAGTCATGCTGTAAACACAGTCCAGTTCAAAGGGAATGGCACAGATCCATATATGACAAAGGTCTATTTGCATAGAGCGATACTGCAGATCTGATTGGTTATTGTCTGGTCTGTAGAATATGGCTGAGTCCTGCATGTCAATGCGATAGCATCCTACTCTGGTGCATTCTGCCTACAAGAAAATCTCTTGCATAGTACATTTTGTATACTACGTTAGTCTTGCACTGTTCATTTTGTTTTGGTATGTTGTATTAAAAGTGGGTAATATTGGCAATTCCCACAGTAGAGGGAAACGTTGATAGTGTTAACTAAAGGGGTGAAAGTTGAGTGAAGTTTTATCTCGTGCTTCTCTGCCCGGGCAAATATTTATTCTGCGCAGCAGTCCTGAGGGAGCTGCGTGCAGTAACTTCATTTCAATTTAATAAAATATTCGCTCCAAACCAGTTTTTTTTCTTCCATTTAGTCCTTTTTAAAAGGGCAATCCAGGATTGGTACATCTACTTTAACCAATTTTTTTTCAAATCCCAGATTGTCCCTTTAACAAACTAATGTAATTCAGCGGTTTACTTCCTATTGCTTAGTAAAAGAATCAGCTAAGAAACAGGACAACTGATGGGGAACCGTCCTGGGCTGAACAAAAACAGATGTTCTCATGAGGGGTTGCTGGGGGACAATGACAAACAGCACACATCTTCATTTGTCACTTCCTCTGTACGTTGTAGAGTATTTTCCTCACATGCAGTGCATTCAGAAAATATTCAGACCTCTTAACCTTTTTCCACATTTTGTTATGTTAGTCTTATTCTGAAATGGATTAAATAATACATTTTCCTCATCAATCTACACACAATACCTCATAATTATGAAGCGAAAACAGGTTTTTAGCAATTTTTACATATTTACATAAAGATTCAGACCCTTTGCTATTTTTTTGGTATTTTATTAGGATCCCCATTTTAGCTGTTGCAAAAGCAGCCGCTACTCTTCCTGCTATGAGACTCGAAATTGAGCTCAGGTGCAACCTGTTTCCATTGATCATCCTTGATGTTTCTTGATTGGTTGGAGTCCAACTGTGGTAAATTCAATTGATTGGACATGCTTTGGAAAGGCACACACCTTTCTATATAAGGCCCCACAGTTAACAGTGCATGTCAAAGCAAAAATCAAGCCATGACGTCAAAGGACTTGTCCGTAGAGCTCCGAGACAGGATTGTGTTGAGGCACAGATCTGGGTAAGAGTACCAAAAAAATGTCTGCAGCATTGAAGGTCCCCAAGAACACAGTGGCCTCCATCATTCTTAAGTGGAAGAAGTTTAGAACCACCAAGACTCTTCCTAGAGCTGGCTACCTGGCCAAACGGAGCAATTGGGGGAGAAGGGCCTTGGTCAGGGAGGTGACCAAGAACCTGATGGTCACTCTGACAGAGCTCTAAAGTTCCTCTGTGGAGATGGGAGAACCTTCCAGAAGGACAACCATCTCTGCAGCACTCCACCAATCAGGCCTTTATGATAGAGTGGCCAGATGGAAGCCACTCTTCAGTAAAAGGCACATGACCGCCCGCTTGGAATTTGCCAAAAGGCACCTAAAGACTCTCAGACCATGAGGATCAAGATTCTCTGGTCTGATGAAATCAAGGTTTAACTCTTTGGCCTGAATGCCAAATGTCACGTCTGGAGGAAACCTGGAACCATCCCTGTGGGAAAGTTTTTCAGCGGCAGGGACTGGGAGACTAGTCAGGATCGAGAGAAAGATGAACGGAGCAGAGAGTTAGCCTGTCTGGTGAACAGGTCAGGGTTCAGAGAGATCCTTGAAAACCTGCTCCAGAGCGCTTAAGACCTCAGACTGGGACAACGACCCTAAGCACATAGCCAAGACAATGCAGGAGTGGCTTCAGGACAAGTCTCTGAATGTTGTTGAATGGCCCAGCCAGAGCACCGACCTTGAACCAAATCGAACATCTCTAGAGAGATCTGAAAATAGCTGTGCAGCAACGCTCCCCATCCAACCTGACAGAGCTTGAGAGGATCTTCAGAGAATAATGGCAGAAACTCCCCAAATACAGGTGTGCCAAGCTTGTAGCGTCATACCCAAGAAGACTCAAGGCTGTAATCACTGCCAAAGGTGCTTCAACAAGGTACTGAGTAAAGGGTCTGAATACTTATGTAAATGTGATATTTCAGTTTTTTGTTGTTGCTTTGTCATCATGGGGTATTGTGTGTAGATTTAATCAATTTTAGAACCAGGCTGTAACGTAACAAAATATGGAAAAGGTGAAGGGGTCTGAATACGTTCTGAATGCACTGTATGTGTTCTAGTCAAAGTCAAAGACACTGGAGGTAATGTTTTGAGCCAGAGCCTTATATTTTGTAGATGGTTCTGTCTACAGCCAACTCATATGCTTTCAAGTTGTTCACCACACTGTTGCTCTATGGAGAAGTTTCCCTGGTAGAATAGTCAGGGATGTCCTCTTGTCTATCTTCCCGTCCTTAAAGCCCCAGTCATGCACTACTCTTCCTCTGGTCCAAAGCACCACCCTTCCTCTGGGAAGGGCCAGCAAGCTCGCACTTATAGCCTGTCAGACTCAGTCGGTGCTGAATTGGAAGGCATCGCACAGCACCGCAGCTGTAACCCAATCCCCTGGCTTCTCCTTAGTTTGACCATAGGACAGGGCTGCCTGCTCACACAGCAGCATGAAGACCCTTTCACCTCTGCATTTTCTTCTCTGCATGTGTGTGAGCGTGTGTGAGTGCATTTGGCTTGTGTGTGACTGTCGGTGTGTGTGTGACTGTGTGTGACTGTGTGTGACTCCATGCAAGAGGCTGCATTATTGATGAGAAGAGGAAGCAAGGATTGAAAGCAGTGCCGGGACGAGACTGTGTGTGTGTGTTTGAGTGTATAGAAGAGATGGGGGAGAGGAGTTCGGTGCAGCAGCACAAGCATCCTCCCTACGATGGTGGGCTTTGCAACTATTCCCAGAAAATCATCTCCTGCTTCGGACTGGACGGTAACAGAGAGGGGTGGTTGTCCTGTACAGTGTGGAGGAGGGTTGGAAGGAACAGACCAATGACTGAGTATATATGACATTAATTTCTCTCAATGATCCGGATGTCTAGGATGACATAAGAATGCTGTCTTTTGTGTCTAGTCATGGTGCGTTTGTGAGAGTGTGTGTATTTGTTTGTGTGAGTATCGATGTGTGCCGGGCTGACTGGGTTTGTAGCTAGCTGCACCCACAGATAGACGGTAGAATAGGGGAGCAGGGACAAGCAGGGCTGTGCCCCACTGCAGCAGAACTGTGCCCCACTGCAGCAGAACTAACCAGCCTGTCCTAGCCTCTGTCATCAGCCTGTGTCTGTGTGCGTGCGTGTGTCCTCTGCCTTATTCTTTATCATGCCATATCCTTTTATCTACATTTTATTGGACTCTTCATTGTACATTGGATGTGTGAGAAATTGATGTAGGCTAGATTTGTGGGTGAAAAATAGACCGATAAATAAAACATTGATGTCAGTAGTAATTTGCTCAAAAAGCAGTAATAAGCCCTAGTTCTCTGCAGTAATAAGCCCTAGTTCCCCTCTAGAGTCTGTTTCTGCTCTGTCTTCATCCTTGCTTGTATCATGATTTTCAAAATCTTTCGAGTGGGTAATGTAAGGTAGATGTTTGCAGTGTTTACTGTATCTGTTTTGTGGACAGTTACTGTAAGAGAGAATTAGTAAAATATTACATTGGTTTAAATAGAAGTGGTGTGTGTGTGTGACCTTAAGTGACTGTGTTCATTTTTGTGCAGGTAGCAGTATCATGTCAGTAAATGTGTTCAATTGAAAATGGTTCACCTTACAGACAAAAAAAGCATATATAGTTCATCTTTACATTTTAGTCATTGAGCAGACGCTCTTATCCAGAGCGACTTACAGGAGCAATTAGTGTTAAGTGCCTTGCTCAAAGGCACATCAACAGATTCTCACCTAGTTGGCTTGGGGATTCAAACCAGAAACATTTCGCTTACTGGCCCAATGCTCTTAACTAGACTACCTGCCGTATTCAATCATTTAAATCAATATTCCCTATAAGCGTGTCTCTCTGTAGGTTTTTCTCAATTCATACTGGTATGAAAATAGTTAACTTTCTTTGCCTGTTCATCTCCCATATTACCTCTCACTGGGAGTGCCTGATGATTTTCTAAATTTGGCTTAGGAAGGAAAATCCAGTCCTTAATCAAGGAGATGGAAGGTATCATCTTTAATTCATGAAGGCTCACACAAATCCAAAGATGTTTGAAAGAAGGGGGCTTGTAGAGGGACATCTGCTATATCTGGATGTTTTACATCAGCAGATGTCACAAAGTGCTATACAGAAACCCAGCCTAAAACCCTAAACAGCAAGCAATGCAGATGGAGAAGCACTGAGGAAAGGAAAAACTCCCTAGAAACGCAGGAACCTAGGAAGAAACCTAGAGGCACCATATTCTGTAGTGTGGCCAGTCTTCTGGCTGTGCCGGGTGGAGATTTATAAGAGTAAATGGCCATTTAAGGCCAGATTGAACATCTTGAAGAACAAACGTTCATAGATGACCAGCAGGATCAAATAATAATCAGTGGTTGTAGAGGGTGCAATAGGTCAGTACCTCAGGAGTAAATGTCAGTTGACTTTTCATAGCCGAGCATTCAGTTAGAGACAGCAGGTGTGGTAGAGAGAGAGAGTCTTAAACAGCAGGTCCAGCACAAGTTCAGGGTTCCATAGCCACAGGCAGAACACTTGGAACTGGAGAAGCAGCACGATCAGGTGTACTGGGGACAGCCAGGAGTCATCATGCCAGGTAGTCTTGAGGTATGATCCTAGGGCTGTGGTCCTCCGAGAGGGGAGGGAGAGAGCGAGAATTAGAGGGAGCGTACTTAAATTCACACAGGACACCAGATAAGGCAGGAAAATTACACCAAATATAACAGACTGACCCTAGCCCCCCCGCCACATAGACTATTGCAGTATAGATACTGGAGACTGAGACGGGTGGGTCGGGGGACACTGTGGCCCCATCTGACGATACCCACGGACAGGGCCAACCAGGCAGGATATAACCCCAGCCACTTTGCCAAAGCACAGCCCCCACACCACTAGAGGGATATCAACAGACCACCAACTTACTACCCTGAGACAAGGCTTAGTATAGCACACAAAGATTTCCTCCACCGCACAAGCCCGAAGGGGCGCAAAACCGGACAGGAAGATCATGTCTGTGACTCAACCTACTCAAGTGACGCACCCCTCCTAGGTAGGGCATGGAAGAGCACTAGTAAGCCAGTGACTCAGTCCCCGTAATAGGGTCAGAGAAAGAGAATCTCAGTGGAGAGGGGATCCGGCCAGGTAGAGACAGCAAGGGCAGTTTGTCACTCCAGTGCCTTGCCGTTCACCTTCGCACCCCTGGGGCAGATTACACTCAATCATAGGACCTACTGAAGAGATGAGTTTTCAATAAAGACTTAAAGGTCGAGACCGAGTCTGCGTCTCTCACATAGATTGGCAGACCATTCCATAAAAAGGGAGTTCTATAGGAGAAAGCCCTGCCTCCAGCTGTTTGCTTAGAAATTCTAGGGACAATAAGGATGCATGCGTCTTGTGACCGTAGCGTACATGTAGGTATGTACAGCAGGACCAAATCGGAGAGATAGGTAGGAGCAAGCCCATGTAATGCTTTGTAGGTTAGCAGTAAAACCTTCAAATCAGCCCTAGCCATAACAGGAAGCCAATGTAGAGAGGCTAGCCCTTGATTAATATGATCACATTTTTTGGTTCTAGTCAGGATTCTAGCTACCGTGTTTGACACTAACTTATTTAGTGCTTTATCGGGGGGTAGCTGGAGAGTAGAGCATTGCAGCAGTCTAATCTAAAAGTGACAAAAGCATGGATTAGCTTTTCTGCATAATCTTTGGAGAAAACGTTTCAGATTTTTTCAATGTTGCATAGATGGAAAAAAGCTGTCCTTGATATTTTTGTCAAAAGAGAGATCAGGGTTCAGAGTAACACAGAGGTCCTTCAGTTTTATTTGAGACGACTGTACAACCATAGAGATTAATTGTCAGATCCAACAGCAGATCTCTTTGTTTCTTGGGACCTAGAACTAGCATCTGTGTTTTGTCCGAGTTTAAAAGTAAAACGTCTGCCGCCATCCACTTCCTAATGTCTGAAACACAGGCTTCCAGTGTAGGCAATTTTGGGGCTTCACCATGTTTCATCGAAATGTAAAGCTGTGTCATCCACATAGCAGGGAAAGTTGACATTGTGTTTCCAAATGACATCACCAAGAGGTAGAATATAGTGGTCTTAAAACGAAACAAGGGCCTCCCGAGTGACGCAGTGGTCTAAGAAACTGCATCGCAGTGCTAGCTGTGCCACTAGAGATTCTGGGTTCTAGTCCAGGCTCTGTTGCAGCCGGCCGCGCACAATTGTCCCAGCGTCGTCTGGGTTAGGGGGAGGGTTTGGCCGGCAGGGATGTCTTTGTCCCATCGCGCACTAGCGACTCCTGTGGCGGGCCGGGCGCGGTGTACGCTGACACGGTCGCCAGGTGTATGGTGTTTCCTCTGACACATCTCGACCTTCGCCTCTCCCGAGTCCGTACGGGAGTTGCAGCGATGAGACAAGACTATAACTACCAATCTGATACCAAGAAATTGGGGAGAAAAGGGGGTAAACAGAACCTTGAGGAACGCCAGAGCTTACTATTGATTTGTCAGAGGACAAACCATCCACAGAGACCAACAGATATATTTGACAGATAAACAAGGCAAGAACTTGTCAGTGTAAACCAATTAGGGTTTCTAGTCTCTCCAAAAGAATGTGGTGATCGATGGTATCAAAAGCAGCACTAAGGTCTAGGAGCACGAGGACCGATACAGAGCATTATTTGTCTTCAGGAAGGCAGTGAAATGCCCGAATTTAAAAAAAAAAAAATGTTTGAGAGGAATGAGCAATTCGATATAGGCCGATTTAAAAAAAAAAAATTATATATATATATATATTTTTTTACATTTTCCGGGTGAAGGTTTGACTTTTTCAAGAGCCTTTATTACTGCCACTTTTAGTGAGTTTGGTACACATCCGGTGGATAGGGATCCATTTATTATGTTCAACATGGAAGGGCCAAGCACAGGAAGTAGCTCTTTCAGTGCTGTAGTTGAGATAGGGTTCAGTATGCAGCTTGTCGGTTTAGAGTCCATTACTATTTTCATGAATGTGTCGAGATACATGATAAAAAAAAATGTGAGTGTCTCCATTGATCCTAGGTCCTGGCAGTTCTGTGCAGACTCAGAACAACTGAGCATTGGAGAAATACGCAGATTCAAAGTGGAGTCCGTAATTTGCTTTCTGATGATCATGATCTTTTCATCAAAGAAGTTCATGAATTTATCACTGCTGAAGTGAAAGCTGTCCTCTCTTGTTGAATGCTGCTTTTTAGTTATCTTTGCGACAGTATCAAACATAAAATGTGGAATGTTCTTATTCTCCTCAATTAGGTTGGAAAAATAGGATGGTCGAGCAGCAGTGAGGGCTATTTGATATTGCACGGCACTGTCTTTCTTCGAAGTATTTTCTGTATACCATGGAGCAAATTTCTTGTGACAAATGTTTTTTGTTTTTAAGGGTGTGACTGAATCTAGGGTGTTACGCAAGGTTAAATTAAGATCCTCAGTTAGGTGGTTAACTGATTTTTGTACTCCGATGTCCTTGGGTAAGTGGAGGGAAGGGAATCTAGGAATCTTTATTTTTAATTTGTTTACCTTTTATTTAACTAGGCAAATCAGTTAAGAACACATTTCTTATTTTCAATGACTGCCTAGGAACACTGCCTTGTTCAGGGGCAGAACAACAGATTTTTCGGAGATTGGATCTTGCAACCTTTCGGTTACTAAGCCTAGTGGTTAGAGCGTTGGACATCTGTCAAAAAATGTATAACACATATTTTGATGATCCATGGTTGGGGTCTGCTCAGATTATTTGCTGCAGACTTAATAAAATGGTGGTCCGATAGTCCAGGATTATGAGGAAAGACGTTTAGATCCACAATATTTATTCCACGGGACAAAACTAGATCCAGGGTATGACTGTGGCAATGAGTAGGTCCGGAGACATGTTGGACAAAACCAGGGTGCTGGACCATCTGACATAAAAATAAAATTGGACAGTTTGATGAAAAAGCTTTAAATAAAGGTAAAAATTCAGGTCATTTGACATGATTAACCAAAACACAGGGCCCTATTCATTGCTTTGATACTGTATTTAGATTAATAGGTGTACTGCAATATGAAATACAGTAACTTACCACTAGCTGCCTGCAAGTTACTGTCAAATTCCCAGCAACCCTCTTACAGTGTACCCAGGCCACCTAACCCCACCCTAAGATAATTATGTAGTCTACGTCAGCCATAAGCTGCTTAAGGAAGAGGAGGAAGAAGCTGGCTAATCTGAAGACTCAGTGCAAGCCTCTTTCCCCCTACTCTGCTCTGCTGTATACCTGTAGGCTGTGGTCTATGCTCTCTGCCTGCTGTTTGCTGTCTTGATCTCGACCCTGAAGCCTGAAATTAACACCTGTGGTACAGTTACCTCTGCTCTGGAGGTCTGGGATGTCCAGTTGAAGGAGATCTACAGGAAGAGATTATTTTGGAAATGTATAGCACTCTCTCTCTCTGGATCTTTACATGACACAGGATGGTGGATGTCTGACATGTTCATAGCTCTGATATATTTTTTAGGCCTGTCCCTACGTTTTTGTCAGTCTTCTACAGTGGAGGATTGAAGTGTCCTTGTAGAGCTTAGAGCCACCCTAGGATTTTGGCTGAATTGTACTTAGTGTTGCACCCTGCTTTGTGGGAAGGCTGAGGGGGAGCCAGGCAACATGCTTACCCTCAGCAGCCTGGGCAAGCTGTGTAGCTCCAACCGCAGCCACACAGTGGACCGCCCCACCCGCATCAAACGTAGAAACTCAGTCAAGCGCATGTCCATCATCGAGGACGAGCACGTGGCTGAGGTGCTTTACCTCATCCCTAAAGTTTACTTGCAGCAGCTGCCGTACCTCAACCCTAACGACTATTACCTGAATGAGAGACTTGTCGATCTGGCACCAGGTAGGGCTATGGTATGGGGTAGGAGGTGCTGGGAGGTAGAATCTATCTTGTCTGTCTGTCCCCGAGGTGAAAAATCTGTCAATGTGCCCTTGAGCAAGGCACTTAACTTAACCCTAATTGCTACTGTAAGTCGTTCTGGATAAGAGCGTCTGCCAAATGATTTAAATGTAAATATCTGTCTACTAGTCTGTGTGCGCGTGTGTGTGTGTGTGTGTGTGTGTGTGTGTGTGTGTGTGTGTACGTGCAAATCCACGTTTGTGGTGTGTCACGCAATTATATCTTATTGACTCCAATAAAGTGTTATTGCAGAGAAGTAAAAAATGTATTGCTGTCCTCTCGAACCGTATGTAATATAAAGATTATGCAGGCAAAGGGCCACAGTTTGCCAAGCACATCTGGATTACAGTGAGTATGAGGACTATCCAGACATTATTCATCCACTGACTGCACGCCAGGCTGTGAGATATGGTCTGCATCCCAAATGGCACCCTATTCCCTATACAATGCACTACTTTTGACCAGGACCCATAGGGCCTTGACGTTAAAGTTCCAAAAACACATTCCCCTGTATTCTCTGGATTTTAAGCTGATCTGTTGAAACTGATTGATTGTTGGTCCATCCTTGGTGGTGTACAGTGTTTTCTTTAAGTAGGCATGCACATCTAGCCACCGCGGGGAGAACTACTGTAGTTGCAATGGCGTCATTATGATGTATTTTATGTTATGGTCAAGTTGTAAACTGGTTGTTTGAAGACGTTTAGTCAACATATTTGACAGACAGAAAAATGTCTTTAGGTGGTTGTAATCTAACCACATAACAACCCAAATATCACATCTTGACTTTCTAAGAACTCTTTACCTGGTTATAACAGAGACCAGTTTATTAATATGGTTAGGATGTCTTCTCAATCTGAAAAGAAGTTTACATCAAGAAAAGGATGACTACATTGGGGGCATAAGACTAGAATAACTCTGTCCCAAATGGCAGGCTATTACCGATTCCCTAGTGCATTACTTATGACCAGGGCCAATTGGTACTGTATATAAAGCACTAAATAGGGAAAATTATGCCATTTGGGATGCACTTCAGATTGAAAGTGTGCATAATAACTAACTCACTCTAATCACGAGCTAAAATGCCCAGACTGCTTTTTCGAATGGCTGACAATCTCTGTTTTGTAATACATTATCATTTTAGACCCCCCCCCCCTCTTGATGGTGGAGAGAAAAAAATGAAGGTTTAAAGTAAATTTCCTGCACTTCTACACATTTTGCCATGGGGAGTAGAGACAGTGAGTCACGTGGTCTTGCTATATAAAGCAGACATCGAGGGATTCAGTTACGGTCGAGGAATTCAGTTTCTGTTTGATTGAACATTTTACTAGGCTAGTCAGTTAAGAACAAACGGCCTGCCCCAGCCAAACGACGCTGGGTCAATTGTGCGCCGCCCTATGGGACTCCCAATAGACAGTGTCTAGGGTTTACCAATAATGGTGCGACAAACAAAAAAACATCCATTCAGCTGTAGTCCTGTGGGTGAAAACAGCTTGTTTATGAGAGAGGTCAAAGGAGAATGGCAAAAATTGTGCAAGCTAACAGGCGGGCTACAAATAGACAAATCACTGTTCAGTACAACAGTGGTGGGCAGAACGGCATCTCGGAATGCACAACTCGTTGTGCCGTGTCACGGATGGGTTATTGCAGCAGATGACCACATCTGGTTCCACTCCTATCAGCTAAAAACAAGAAGAAGCAGCTCCAGTGGGCACGTGATGACCAACACTAAACCAGTGAGGAGTGGAAGAACCTTGCCTGGAACATGACAGCGAGTTCAGTTTACTTGAGTGGCCTGCGCAGTCGACAGACCTCAACCCAATAGAGCATCTTTGGGATGAGATGGAATGGGCTGTTTGCAGTATGAATGTACTTCCGTTCAATCTGCAGCAACTATGTGATGCCATCGCATCAGCATGGACCAACATCCCTCTGGAACGTTTCCGACACCTTGTAGAATGCCCCAAATAATTCAGGCTGTTCTGGTGGCAAAGGGGGGGGTCCGACCCAGTACTAGATGTGTGTAACTAATAAACTGGCCGTTGAGTATATATTTCCACACTATGAGGCTGGAATAATACTGTGAAATTATGAGCATGATGATGTTGTGGAAAATCTTGAGTCAAATATTTACACAGATACCGGATTTTGTTATTTCATTTAGACTTTAATACCACGTAATAAAGCCGAGCCCTTCCAATGAAAAAGACTGAAATCTCTTATCACAGAGCCCTGCCTTTATAGTATTCTGGCCCTGCTTAACGTATAGAATCCCCTCCCCTCTATACGAAAATAACTCATCTTGACCTTTCTTCACCATTATCTTTCCATCTCAGTTCTTGCTTGTTAACGCCCACATCTGACAGCTGTCTAGGTTATAATGGTAGCTCTAATGGTGGCTGAGCCCTGGTCCTATATGTTCCATTCCTTAAATAGCCATTCTGTCTCAGCACTTAAAAGTGGACAGTCTAAATTCTGCCTGCTTATATTGGAAATGCAATCTTAGTCATGAGTTTTTCTACCACAATGATAATGCCCTTTTATTGTAAGAGCTGTTTGAAAAGGCCGCCTGAAATTTCTGCCTATTTTGGTGGGATGGAGTTTTGGCCTTCCATTGTGACATCATGCGGTAAATTAGTTAATAGATCAATATGACAGAGTTACAAACCTCTCTGCCAATAACATGCCGCTTATGCCTGGAACCGGCCCTGTATTCATGGACACTGTGGTGGTTACATGACATCACATTGCATCACATTACATGTTCATTTGCCAATGAACTGTGAGAGTGGGTCTTTCCAAGCTGTTTTACAATTACAAATCATGCTAGGCCTATGTGATATACTGTATAAAACTGAGAAATGGTAACCAATAAACTAGTTGCTGAATATAGCTAAGGCATAAGTTAATTATTTGAATGCATCATCATGCATTTGTTTTGGAATAATATCATAATATAATTTGGAATGTAAGCTATCAAAGGTGACATGATGGATAATATTCTTATGTCACTTTACATAAAGTGCATGTCATAAATACATAGTATTTATTATGGATCCCCAGCAAAATTAAGGCAGTTCATACAATTTTAAAAACATAATACATTCACAGATTTCACAACACACTGTGCCCTCAGGCCCCTACTCCACCACTACCACATATCTACAAAACAAAATCCATGTGTACGTGTGTGTATAGTGCGCATGTTATCGTGTGTGTGTGTGTGTGTGTGTGTGTGTGTGTGTATGCTTATGTCTGTGCCTATGTTTGTGTTGCTTCACAGTCCCCGCTGTTCCATAAGGTCATTTTTATCTGGGTTTTTTTAAACCTAATTTTACTGCTTGCATCAGTTACTTGATGTGGAATAGAGTTCCATGTAGTCATGGCTTTATGTAGTACTGTCATGTTAGGTCCTCAATGTCAGGTATTGGGTGTAACATGTCAAAAGGTCATCTAAGGTATTTTTGTTATTGATCCCTTGGCCTTGAGTGAGTCAGGTAACGATACTACCATACCGTACCATGATGCTCATAATAGTATCTGAAAAGATCAACACAAAGATATTTACATGAGGATTAGACCAGGTCACGTCAAGAACAAGTCTCTAGCATGTCCTCAGATGAACCTATTTTACCTGCCCTAGAAACATATGGGCTTGGCTATAGTAAGACGCCTTGTCCAAAGCCAAGCCACCACAACAGCCCATAAGACAGGAGCTCCTGTGATCTCCTGTTTCTGTAGCGTTAGGCAGCTTGATGTACAAGTACATCCCCTGGACAGGACACTAGTCTATTGCAGGGCCTTATTAGCTATGGAAGAATGGAGAAAAGCTGTAGGAGTTTCTGGACCCTTTTTTAATCTTTAATGAGCAATCGGACAACTTTATTTTGGGTTATGATGGAGTAAGAAGGTTAAACTAAGCTCATGAGTCATTATAACATCATATTCTTCAAGAATAAATGTCTGTATATCATTAATTCCAAAGTCAAACCCAGATTACCCATTTAAAAGTGCATCCTTCTTTGAAGTAATCCCTCATTACAAATAACTGGACATGTGGAAGCCATGTGGTGAACCCTTGTGTTCACCTATCCAATCATATCTAATCAGTGATTACTTCTATAAAGGAAGAAAGGAATGATGCACTTTTAAGGAATTCGTACAGGACCCTTTTCCCCCTGGTCATATATTAACCCCTAGCTCCACCCCACTCCTTACAAGTGAGTCTTATGAAAGCTGACAACTTATGGCCTGTAATAGGGTTTGAGAATAGGTGTTGCTAATGCTGTTGTAACATGGAAAGGTTCATGTAAGTGTTGGTTCCACTTTTCTGGGCTCCGTTATTTACTTAACAAATAAGGAATACTCAAAATGTGCATATATAAAATTAAGATATTTTAATTTGAATACAGCCATAGACAGAAGTCAAAGATCAACATACAACTTATGTCAATCTCCTGAGTTCTGCCCCCGAACAAAAGAAAGACAGGATCTCATATACGCAAGATCACACCTTATGGTGTGATCTCCTATGTCAAAACTTGCATGTGCAGCTAAAAGAACAAGTTATTCTTAACACAAAGTTTCTGATAACCTGTCTCAGCGGTATGCAAATCTGCCCTTGTTTCAGAGAAAAACAGACACTGTCTCTCTGCTATCACCTTCAGTCCCTATTCTCACCTTTTCTCACAGATGCGGGGCTGCGGGTTTTGGCAGAGAGCTAGACACAGACAGAGGCCTCAATATTCAGCTATACAGTGAGCATAAGTACAATGGCATGTAAGCAAATTAGTAACAACATAATCAATGGTGGTAGTCTTTATCAAAATCAACCAAAATCAACCTTAACCCTTCATAAGCTATGAGGGCCTAACATTTTGTATTTTTTTATTTTTATTTCACCTTTATTTAACCAGGTAGGCAAGTTGAGAACAAGTTCTCATTTACAACTGCGACCTGGCCAAGATAAAACAAAGCAGTTCGACACATACAACAACAGAGTTACACATGGACATACAGTCAATAATACAGTAGGAAAAAAACCAAATCTATATACAATGTGTGCAAATGAGGTAGGATAAGGAACACAAGGCAATAAATAGGCCATGGTGGCAAAGTAATTTAACAGCGGAATTGGCTTTGGGGGTGACCAGTGAGATATACCTGCTGGAGCGAGTGCTACGGGTGGGTGCTGCTATGGTTACCAGCGAGCTGAGATAAGGCGGGGGCTTTACCTAGCAGGGACTTGTAGATGACCTGGAGCCAGTGGGTCTGGCGACAAGTATGTAGCGAGGGCCAGCCGACTAGAGCATACAGGTCGCAGTGGTGGGTAGTATATGGGGCTTTGGTGACAAAAAGGATGGCACTGTGATAGACTGCATCCAGTTTGCTGAGTTGAGTGTTGGAGGCTATTTTGTAGATGACATCGCGAAGTCGAGGATCGGTAGGATAGTCAGTTTTACTAGTGCAAGTTTGGCAGCATGAGTGAAGGAGGCTTTGTTGCGAAATAGAAAGCCGATTCTAGATCTAATTTTGGATTGGAGATGTTTAATGTGAGTCTGGAAGGAGAGTTTACAGTCTAGCCATACACCTAGGTATTTGTAGTTGTCCACGTATTCTAGGTCAGAGCCGTCCAGGGTAGTGATGCTAGTCGGGCGGGCGGGTGCAGGCAGCGAACGGTTGAAAAGCATGCATTTGGTTTTACTAGCGTTTAAGAGCAGTTGGAGGCCACGGAAGGAGTGCTGTATGGCATTGAAGCTCGTTTGGAGGTTAGTTAACACAGTGCCCAAAGAAGGGCCAGAAGTATACAGAATGGTGTCGTCTGCATAGAGGTGGATCAGAGAATCACCAGCAGCAAGAGCGACATCATTGATGTATACAGAGAAGAGAGTCGGCCCAAGAATTGAACCCTGTGGCACCCCCATAGAGACTGCCAGAGGCCCGGACAACAGGCCCTCCGATTTAACACACTGAACTCTGTCGGCAAAGTAGTTGGTGAACCAGGCGAGGCAATCATTAGAGAAACCAAGGCTGTTGAGTCTGCCGATATGTTACATCAGGGGTTGTACAGTCGTGGCCAAAAGTTTTGAGAATGACACGAATATTAATTTTTCACTGCCAATCTCTGTCCCCCTTAAGACAAACAGCTGACATCAGTCCTTTTTGTGTGCACTAGTAGTAATAAATGAGTTTCTGGATAGAAGTAAAGCACAACTGCATGGAGAATTGTGTGTTTAGTCAACTGGTTAGGGTGTTGCCTGTCTTTCATAGGCTGACAAGCAAACAAATCTCATGTCTCCCCCAGGAGTCCTTAGTCCTATGTTGTCTAGTTTGAGACTGGAATCAATAGCTGTGGATTTACTATGAGAGCACAACAAGAGAGATAAAAAGAGGCAGGCCAAGAAATTATTTGAATGACTGAGTACTAGAGACAGCATGACAGCATAGCATGATAGAGGTACTGGGACTCAAACTGACACGATAATGTGTGTGCGTGGGCATAATGTGACATATAGTGGGATGTTTTGGGGGTCCGGAGTGTATATGTGACTTGTTTCAGGAAACTAGGCGTATGTCGCATGTCATTACTTCACAGGAGAGACATTTGATCATCAAATAAAACAAGTTTATCAAAATGTGTTTTTTTTAAAGAAATGCATTCTCGAACATGTGAATTTTCATGTTCCTTAATAATAACAAACTTGTATGCCATCTGTAAATACAAATACAATTTTTCAATTATGTGCCTAGTTGGTTTAAGCACAGATAAACTGGAAACTAGCCATGATTTGCTGAGATAATCAGTGGGCTGGACATGCTGAGAGATGAGTTTGGATTGGTCTGCCATGTAGCAGGCTTCTGTCCATAACATGAGCTGGTCAGTATGTGTAGGTAATCCTTTCTAACGTGGCTTTTTTTAAAGATATCATGTAGTAGAACTGCATAAGTGTTGCTCTCCACTTTCTGGTTTTGATATAAGTGGAATTAGATTAGGATAGTTAAGGAGATGGAGAAAATTCTGGCGTTTGATTGCAAATATGCAGAGTTGAAAAGAGAACACACAGAAGGCTGTTGTAATTTTCAAACTAACGGCAACCATGGCATCCGTGACAGAGAGGGAGAAGTGTTCATCCATGTATACAGGTAAGATAGTCTCGCTTGACCTCCCGAGTGGTGCAGCAGTCTAAGGCACTGCATCGCAGTGCTTGAGGTGTCACTACAGACCCGGGTTCGATCCCAGGCGGTGTCACAGCCGGCCATGACCGGGAGACCCATGAGGTGGCGCACAATTGGCCCAGTGCTGTCCGGGTTTGGCCGGCTTGGATTTCCTTGTCCGATTGCATCAAGCTGACCTCGGTCACCAGCTAGACGATGTTTCCTGCAACAAACTGGTGATGGGACAAGACTGTAACTACCAATTGGGGGGTAAAAGTATATTACACGTTTCTAATTTAGTCAGAAAGTCGTTTTTATTTCAAGTTAAAGTATACTGTTAGCTAGCTAGCTAAAGTCAGCTGGCTGGCTCGCTAACTAACATTACATGTATGATCTGTGTAGTAATATTATTCATATCTCATTTCTAGTTATAGCCTAATGTTAGCTAACATTGTACCTGGTTGGTTAGCTACCTGCAGATTCATGCCGGGTAGTAACGTTATGAGATGGGATTAGTTAGTAACCATTTCAATAGAATGTTCATGATGTCACTGCGACAACTGTCGAAGGACATAGCTGGTAAATTCGCTCTGGTTATCTACTCCGATTTCAGAGCACTCTTTATTTGAGTGTGCCAGAGCGCAGAACTGCTCAACACATGTTGAATATGGCCGGTGTCAGTAAACGTTGGTAAAAAAGCGTGATTAGATTGTTACCGGTAGCACAGTCACCAATGCTCTGGATAACATAAAAACAGCCAAACTAGCTCTGCTAGTGTGGGTAAAATGGTTCGAAGGAGCTGTTCTCTCATTTGTGTCTGAAAGTAGCTAGCAAGCTAGCCAACATTAGCCAGTTAACTTGGGTGTTTGACTGCTGCTGATAGGTCAGCATGTTCCAATCAACCGTACTCCTCAGCCAGAGCATCCAGTGTGCGTTCTGAACATGTATGAACACACCCATGGTATAAACCAGCCTTTAGTCTTGAAATCTTTGGTTGTTTAGTACATGGCCTCACATGTTAATCCTTAAAGGGATAGAGTTAAAGATTAAGAGGGTGTGAACGATGCTGAATGGGTGTAGACAAAGAAGACCTCTCCAGTATGTGTACCAAAACATTCAAGGGCCAAGTTGATCAACTTTTAAAGTAGAATTACTTTCCCATTGTTCCTCAAGTGTAGTGTATGATATAATTTTCTAGCTCTGTGTCTCAACTTTTATCCAATGTACAAAACACCACATGAATCGAGCCGGTCGGTCATATAATTGTAAAACGGCAGCAGCTGCCACCTAGACACTGCAATGAGGAGAGGGCTGACACAACAGAGGGGATGAGCGAGGGAAGGGGGATACAAGGGGAGTGTGAGGGGGAGGTGGGGGTAGAAAATCGTCTGGCAGGAGGCATACCCCATGCTGCCGTATTGGTTTACGGAGAAGAGCTTTTCTCCTGCATGTTTCACCTCTGTCTAGCTTGCATAGCTCATTTTTCACTCAAGGATACACCATCTCCCTGGACAAATTTTATACATATCACCCCTCATTTTCTGATCAGCTTTACCTGGATACTAATGGTCATGGTGAAAGAAAAAGGTAACTTAATTGTATTGGAGTTGCTGTGTCTGTGCGATTTTTGTTTGGCAGCTTTATTGTCCGCAGTCTGTTCTGATGTGCAGTGTGTTTTTGTGGATCTGTCCTGGTTTGAATGTTACATTGTACATGTATTGCTGATGTAAGTTGCGGACCAGTATTAGTGATCAGCAACCACATTTTGTAAGGATTGTTTTTTGAAGGAGCATACCAAAGCATAACCACTCTACAATAGTTAGAACAGGGCTCTACAACCCTGTTCCTGGAGAACTACCGTTCTGTAGGTTTTCGCTCCAACCCTAATCAAGCGCACCTGTTTCAATAATTAGCTGGTTGATGATCTGAATCAGGTTAGTTACAACTGAGGTTGGAGCAAAAACCTACAGGAGGGTAGCTCTCCAGGAACAGGGTTTGAGAGCCCTCGGTTAGAAAACTCCTTGATAGCGAAAAGAGATCATCTGAAGCGTAGCGCTCTGCTGATAAAGACACATACGCAAACATGCAGTACAGTTCCTTATGCTGAAATATGCCCGTTGATATTTGGGTTGGACTGTGATGCTTTTCCTGGCAAAACAGTTAATTGAATGGCTTGATGGCCAGTTTGAGTGGTGAGTTTGTGGTAAGTTAATGTACATTTGTGTACAGAGTGGAAAGTGGAGCACTAGTGTAGAGGTCACAATAGGCTGTTGAGGGGAGGACAGCTCATAATAATGGCTGGAATGGAATGGTATCATTTGATGAGTTCAATATCATTCTATTTACTTTGTTCCAGCCATTACTATAAGCCTGTCCTCCCAAATTAAGGTGCCACCAACCTCCTGTGATAGGGATCCAAACTGCGCAGAGCAGCCCCAGTTGGGCTGCACACACACTCATCAGTCTGCAACTGTAACCATGGCAACTGGTTAAAAGGTACACTCCATTGTTATCTGCCATGGCCTCATTCATAGAGAGCTATTTCTTACTAAAATCAATCAATGTCCTACCATAATATGTATCAAGTGTGAAATATGTGTGTAAGAAAAAAAAAAGAGGCTTGCACTTGTCTTTTCCTACTAGCATTGACTTTGCTTCTTTATTAAGGAAACATTTACTTACTATGACTGTGACATGTGGTTGTCTCACCTAGCTATCTTAAGATGAATGCACTAGCTGTAAGTCGCTTTGGATAAGAGTGTTTGCTAAATGACTAAAATGTAAATGTGTGTTTGTGTTTGCTTGTATCTATGTAAATGTGTATGGTGTGTGTGTGTGTGTGTGTGTGTGTGCGTGCGCGTATGTGTCAGTGTAAATGCATCACAGTCATCACATTAGAAAAAAAAGTGCTATCTATAACCTAAAAGGGTTCTTTGGCTGTCCCCATAAGCAAACCCTTTGAAGAACCCATTTTGGTTCCAGTTAGAACCTTTTCCACAAAGGGTAGAGCTCTGCTACCCCGAACCGAGCCCGACGGGCACCGACATTATACATTGGGTTAGGGTTCGGGTATAACTAAATTGATCGCTAACGTTTTGAAGCCAAGCAATTTGTGAGTGCTCTGCTGTGAGGTACAGTCATATCTGACTAAGATCATATGGTGTCAGAAGTGCTTCAATCTCATCAAAAATAAAACATTACAGATTATTTCACAGAAAATAATAATGTTACTTGAGTTTTGTCGGAGTTTAGACTGACGAAAAGTAGCAAACTGCTCTCTCATGTCTCTTCATTGAGCAGAGCAGCCCAAGCGGAGCCGTTGCTATGGATACTCAGACTCAGAGAGCCGCCATGAGTTGGCATGGGTAGGGCTCGGGCTTGAAATGTATGCCCGTGCAGGGCTCTAGCAGAGGGTTCAACACCTAAAAGGGTTCTCCTATGGGGACAGCTGAATAACCCTTTTGGAACCATTTTTTCTAAGAGTGTATGAACAGATAGTGACAGTTGTGTATGTGTGTGTATAGAGACAGAAGCGTGCTACATGGCAGACCAATCCCAACTTATCTCTCGGCATGTCCAGCCCACTCATTATCTCAGCCAATCATGTCTAGTGGGAAGGTTCCGGCCTTTTTCTGTGGTTAAACCAACTAGTCTCGTAATTTAACAATATAATTCGTATTCACAGATGGCATACAAGTTTGTTATTTAGGCACATGAAAGTTCACGTTCCAGAAAACATTTCTGCCAAAAACGCATTTTGATAAAAGAAAAATAACGTTCACGTTCAAATGGCTCTCCTGTGAAGTACTGACGTGCGACATATGGCTAGTTTCCTGAAACAAGTTACTTATTTTAAGTCTTTCTAAAATCCCCTATGGCAAAAATGAATGGTGAAAAAACTATTGGAAGCATTTCCGTTTGACCGCTAGGTTTTATGGGTATTATGACTCATACTGTGGTACTATATGTCCTGCATGTTTTTCCAAAGAGCTTGCCATGAACCACTAAATCACAGACATACAGGGTATGCCACATACACCCGAGGAGACAGACTGATCTACTTACCTTGAGCTACTTGTCCTCTTTACCCCATCACATCTTCAGTGTTTGCTTCAGTTTTGTCTGTCTCAGTAGTGTGTGTGTCTGTGTGCGTGCACATGTGGGTGCACTGTACAGTCTCTGTGTCTAATCTTATGTTGGATCAATGATTACACATAATCCCCTAGGTTATCATCACCAGATTCACTTTTATATTTTTATGCCTCTCCCAGCATCTCTGATTTTGCAGAGTACTGCAGACACTGCAGTAGTGCCTCCTCTTTGGACGGTGCCCCTCTCTCTCCATCTGTATCTCTCTCTCTCTCCTAAGTGACAATCATCCACACTATTGCCATTTGCTCTGTGCTAAAACTGAACCACTATTCTGATTATTATAGGAAATGTGACACAAAATTATAAATAGAAAATATAGTCTAGATTTGGGTCTGATTTTGGATCCTGTAATGGACTTAAATGGACTGTCTTTCAGATAGAGAGAACCATGCATTTATAAGGTAATTTTAATGAATTTCAGACACAAGGATTTGTATTGTTTGAAATAGAATAGACACAGTCCTCCTGTATAAAAAAAACACTACATTACACACTTGACACATACACATGTTTACAAGACAGGCTTTGTATCTACATAAGGTATGTACCACCAGCTGGTAAATTGAAAGTCATTCAGCGTTCATACAGTACATGGCAGGTACCTGTGTTAGTAACACCCCAACAACAACACATCTCTGGTCTATGACAGCCAGCCATTTAGAAACAATCATTATTCTGTGTTAGGTCCCGAGGGATTAGTTTGTCAGGGGTTGGGGGCGTGGTGGAGGGAGATACGTTCCCCCCCAATGTTTGAAGTGCTTTGTTTGGGAATATGGTGCAGGGGCTGGTGGGTGGATGGGGTAGGGGTTGTGAATCAAATCATACATATTTATAAGAGGGAAGTTTAAGGACATCTTATGTTTGTGTGATGAGTACCCCACACCCACACCATAACACACATCCGCACACGCAAGCTTGTATCCCAAAGCCTCCCTCCCAGACGAGCTTAACACATTCCATGCTCGATTCGAGGCAGACAATACCGAGCCATCCTGGAAGACTCTCGCTGCCCCGGACAATCAGGTGCTTTCGCTCTCTGAGGCTGATGTGAGGAAAACTCTCAAAAGAGTGAAAACTCAAAAAGCGTTCGGCCCTGTAGCAATGTGAGAAAAAAAATATACGCATAAAAAATATATATATTCTTTTTGACAATATCACAATATTGTTTTTGCGCAAGTTGGATGTACCTGCACCAAAACTCCAGTATTTTTCCTTCAAAGCTTGTTTTCCATCTTCTTTTAATATATGGAGCCAATTTGTTTTCATCACTTTTATTTCCATGACTGATCAAATCTCGTTTTCTCATGGCTCTTTCTTGTCCCACTGCAGAAGACATATGGTGAGCAATACGTTTCGAACATTGAAACACAATAAAATCACAGTTTTGAATTGCAATAAACAGTACGTCAAACGTTTGGACGCACTTACTGATTCCAGGGTTTTTATTTATTTGTATTATTTTCTACACTGTCAAATAATAGGGAAGACATCAAAACTATGAAATAACACATATGGAGTCATGTAGTGACCAACAAATCAAAATATATTTATATTTGAGATTCTTCAAAGTAGCCACCCTTTGCCTTGATGACAGCTTTGCACACTCTTGGCATTATCTCAACTAGCTTCTTGAGGTAGTCACATGGAATGCATTCAATTAATAGGTGTGCCTTGTTAAAAGTTAATTTGTGGAATTTCTTTCCCTAATGCGTTTGAGCCAATCAGTTGTGTTGTGACAAGGTAGGGGTGGTATACAGAAGATAGCCCTATTTGGTAAAAGACCAAGTCCATATTAAGGCAAGAACAGCTAAAATAAGCAAAGTGAAATGACAGTCCATCATTACATGAAGCTCAGTCAATCCAAAACATTTCAAGAACTTTGAAAGTTTCTTCAAGTGCAGTTGCAAAAACCATCAAGTGCTATGATGAATGTCTCTTATGAGGACCGCCACAGGAAAGGATGGCCCAGAGTTACCACTGCTGCAGAGGATAAGTTAATTAGTTACCAGCCTCAAATAAATGCTTCAGAGTTCAAGTAACAGACACATCTTAACATCAACTGTTCAGAGGAGACTGTGAATCAGGCCTTTATGGTCGAATTGCTGCAAAGAAACCTTTATTAAAGGACACCAATAATAAGAAGAGACTTACTTGGGCCAAGAAACATGAGAAATGGACATTAGACCGGTGGAAATCTTTTCTTTGGTCTGATGAGTCAAATGTTTTTATTTTTGGTTCCAACCTCTGTGTTTTTGTAAGACGCAGAGTAGGTGAACGGATGATCTCCGCATGTGTGGTTCCCACCATGAAACATGGAGGAGGAGGTGTGATGGTGCTTTGCTGGTGACACTGTCTGTGATTTTATTTAGAATTCAAGGCACACTTAACGAGCATGGCTAACACAGTATTCTGCAGTGATTCACCATCCCATCTGGTTTGCGCTTAGTCCCACTATCATTTGTTTTTCAACAGTACAATGACCCAACACACCTCCAGGCTGTGTAAGGTCTATTTGACAAAGAAGGAGAGTGATGGAGTGCTGCATCAGATAAATCAGTTTTACCAAATTTCTATCAGCATGTTAAATGTGCAACCAGAGGGGGAAAAAACTCTAGAACAGCTTTACTCCACACACAGAGATGCGTACAAAGCTCTCCCTTACCCTCCATTTGGCAAATCTGATCATAATTCTATCCTCCTGATTCCTGCTTACAAGCAAAAATTTAAGCAGGAAGCACCAGTGACTCAGTCTATAAAGGGGTGGCAAGTAGCCTAGTGGTTAGAGTTTTGGACCAGTAACCGAAAGTTTGCTGGATTGAATCCCTGAGCTCACAAGGTAAACATTTGTCGTTTTAACCCACTGTTCCCCGGTAGGCTGTCATTGTAAATAAGAATTTGTTCTTAACTGACCTTCCTGGTTAAATAAAATAAAATAAAAAAGTGGTCAGATGAAGCAGATGCTAAACTACAGGACTGTTTTGCTAGCACAGACTGGAATATGATCCAGGATTCTTTCGATGGCATTGAGTAATACACCACATCAGTCAATGGCTTCATCAATAAATGCATCAATGACGTCGTCCCTACAGTGACTGTACGTACATACCCCAACCAGAAGCCATGGATTACAGGCAACATTCGCACTGAACTAAAGGGTAGAGCTGCTGCTTTCAAGGAGCGGGACTCTAACTCTGAAGCGTATAAGAAATCCCGCTATGCCCTCCGAAGAACCATCAAACAGGCAAAGCGTCAATACAGGACTAAGATTGAATCGTACTACACTGGCTCCGACGCTCGTTGGATATGGCAGGGCTTGCAAACTATTACAGATGACAGAGGGAACCACAGCCGAGAGCTGCCCAGTGACACAAGCCTACAGTTGTTGCTCAACTAAAGGTTTTGCGATTATGCTGCGGGAGGTCATATACTGTAGGTGACATGACTCTCACTAGTGTTGAGTAATGTGCTGTTAGAAGTGGTGTAGGTCTTATTTATTTTCAATGTGTACACAGCATTTGTGTGTTGAAGTCACTTTTAATTCTTAACTGATCTACCGTTTCTATCATAGGCCACTGTAATCGATGGGGGCTCAGGGCGGTACCATTCTGCTCATCTGATGAAGGTGCACATGGATCAGATTCAAACTTTGAAGACCGAGATCAAGTCATTGAAGGCAGACCAGCAGAAAGAGAAACATTATCTGAGAGCAGAGATACGGGCGACAGCTGAAGCGTTGGTCAACATACCTGGCAGGTTTGTCAGGTCGTCGGTTCACCCTGACATTCACATTCCTCTTCTGACAACAGAATTTGACCATCTGCTCACCGGGCACAGCAAGGGCCGCCCGGATACCACGAGTGGACAGAGAATACTAACTGGGATGGATCCTGAGGCAAATGTGGCTTACCAGTGAACCTCTGTGTTTTCATCCTTAATCTCAGAAGTTTCTATCCATGACTGATGCAACCCGAAAAGCATTAAATACAGAGTTAATGAGTACTTGCGGTCACCAAGAAAGTCTGGACATGGTCTGCTCTCCCTTATTTAAGGAATTAGGCACTACCAGGTTTACTACAGTATGTACTGTAGGCTATGTTTACTTGTCAGACTGCACAGTAGACTAATAAAAAAATGCAGGCGGCTTCTATCTTCAAAATGCTTTACTATCCAAATGTTTAAAGTGCGTGTGGGCGACCTCATGCAACCACAAAATATCGGATAAGCATATACTGTACAGAACTGTATTTCTTCATCAGCATCTTTATGCTTTCGTTAATAAAATAATAGTAAAAACATGTTTATTTCCTTATGATCCATAACTAATTACTATGGGAATAAATATAACTGAATGACAAATAATGGAACAAAGTAAGCTAATGAAGGTAAACAAATAGTTGCTTACTGGAAAAGACTACAATTAGGGTGTGGAAATGTTATGCTCTTAGTACTGTAGCCTACTCCCGTCACGTTGTACAGCACCATATTTTCGTTGTACAGCGCCTCTCCAAATGCTACTGCTGCACCATCGAGAGCACCCTGACCGGTTGCATCACCGACCTGGCACAGGAATTGCTCCATCCACAACCGCAAGGCCCGGGTGGTAAAGACGGCCCAGTACATCCCTGGGAACGTGCTCCCACCCATCCAAGACATCTACTTGAAACGGTGCCTGAGGAAGGCCCGCAGCATCATCGAGGACCCCACACTCCCCAGCCACGAGCTGTTCACCCCCTTACCGTTGGGCAGACTATATCGGAGCATGAGGTCTGATACACATACTTAAACTGGACTGACCACCTGCTCTGATTCTCCGCACCTTAGCACACATGCGCACACACATTTACAATCATACTACACACATAATTGCCACTACCAGACTTGTATTACGATTGCTAAATACTGCACAATTGAAGCACTTCCCCAAAATAGATGTAAATATTGGACTATAAATTGTGCCTTCCTGTATTATACTTATGCTAAAAATATATATTCTATATTCTATTCTACCGAGCCATTTACTTTATTTGTATTCTTATCTCTTCTTATTTCGTATTGTTGTTGCATTGTTGAGAAGGAACCAGCAAGTAAACATTTCATTGGACGGTGTATACCATGGCTATCCCGTACATACGACTAATAGAACTTGAAACAAACACACACACACACTCTTATAATATTTAGAGGATTAGAGTCCTTTGATGTTCATAATCTGACATGCCACTCCAGAACTGCTCATCCCAGAGAGGTTGGTTGGATGTGAGACCCTTAGCCAGGCATGCTTATGTGTAGGAGGAGCATGGTAAGCAGACACATCTGGGGCCCAGCCTGTGTAGTGGTAAGAGGGCCAGTGGTGGGGAGATGGTGTGTGTGTTTGTATAAATAGATAGTGATACTCATTGTATAGGGAGTTCACTCACTGCTCTAGAATGTATTGAAATGCAGGTAAATTCAAGAGGGTGCTACTAAATTAATGGTTAAACCTAGTTTTATTTAGCCTAGGTCATTATGAATCACATACATTAAGTCATTTGATTGTGCTTTACAATATTACAACCCTAATATGCTTGGACAGTGCTGATTAATTAAGAACATTAGTTTGTTGTGACCGTTTCTAGTTTAGACCTCGCAGCTCTTGGTTGTGTCTTCCATATTTTGTCATTGGGAGGTGGTAACATTAGGAGGCATTTCCATTATTTGGACCAATCAAAATCAAATAGATGCCATAGTAATTTTCATCTCCAGATCCGTGGCTCACTATTCCTCTAAACCCGGTCAATCAATGTTGAGAGGGGCAGTTTTTAAAGCATTTTAAAGGGGTAGACACCGAAATTCACAATGAAAACTGGAAAATATTATTTTCGGGGAGGGTAGTTATTGAAATTGAATCTGTTACCTTTGTTAACATATATAGGCTAAATTTTGTTTTGTATTCCGTGGATTTCACACAAAACAACAGTCACTAGCTAGCTTGTCAATTGACATTTGAAATTAGCGCCGTTCTGCCCACGGAGCAGTGACACAGGTCTATTGAGCAGCAACCACTTTTTGACCATGTCATGCTAAATTATCTGAGTAAATCGTATGTAGCTTTTGAACTGTATATGGTAGATACATAGGGTTTGGACTATTGTTGTTCTGGTGCAGTTCTCTATTGCAGTTCTCTATTGGATGAACATAAACTCAGCAAAAAAAGAAACATCCTCTCACTGTCAACTGAGTTTATTTTCATCAAACTTAACATGTGTAAATATTTGTATGAACATAACAAGATTCAACAACTGAGACATAAACTGAACAAGTTCCACAGACATGTGACTAACAGAAATTGAATAATGTGTCCCTGAACAAAGGGGGCCATGTCAGGATGAACCTGCAGGAAGGGTACCACATGAGAGAGGAGGATGTCCTCGCTGTAATGCACCGAGTTGAGATTGCCTGCAATGACAACAAGCTCAGTCCGATGATGCTGTGACACATCACCCCAGACCATGATGGACCCTCCACCTCCAAATCCATCCCGCTCCAGAGTACAGATCTCGATGTAACGCTCATTCCTTCGACATTAAACACGAATCCGACCATCACCCCTTGCTGAGACAAAGCTGTGACTCGTCAGTGAAGAGCACTTTTTGCCAGTCTTGTCTGGTCCAGTGACAGTGGGTTTGTGCCCATAGGCGACGTTGTAGCCGGTGATGTTTGGTGAGGACCTGCCTTACAACAGGCCTACAAGCCCTCAGTCCAGCCTCTCTCAGCCTATTGCGGACAGTCTGAGCACTGATGGAGAGATCCTGCGTTCCTGGTGTAACTCGGGCAGTTGTTTTGCCATCCTGTACCTGTCCTGCAGGTGTGATGTTCGGATGTACCGATCCTGTGCAGGTGTTGTTACACATGGTCTGCCACTGCGAGGACGATCAGCTGTCTGCCCTGTCTCCATTGTAGCGCTGTCTTAGGCATCTCACAATACGGACATTGCAATTTATTGCCCTAGCCACATCTGCAGTCCTCATGCCTCCTTGCAGCATGCCTAAGGCACGTTCACGCAGATGAGCAGGGACCCTGGGCATTTGCTTTTGATGTTTTTCAGAGTCAGTAGAAAGGCCTCTTTAGTATCCTAAGTTTTCACAACTGTGACCTTAATTGCCTACTGTCTATAAGCTGTTAGTGTCTTAACCACTGTTCCACAGGTGCATGTTAATTGTTTATGGTTCATTGAACAAGCATGGGAAACAGTGTTTAAACCCTTTACAATGAAGATCTGTGAAGTTATTTGGATTTTTACGAATTATATTTTAAAGACAGGGTCCTGAAAAAGGGACGTTTCTTTTTTTGTAGAGTTCATTTTCATGAATATTTTATTTAACTAGGCAAGTCAGTTAAGAACAAATTCTCATTTTCAATGATGGCCTAGTAACAGTGGGTTAACTGCCTTGTTCAGGGGAAGAACGACAGATTTTTACCTTGTCAGCTCGGGGATTCGATCTTGCAACCTTTCAGTTACTAGTTCAATGCTCTAACCACTAGGCTACACTTTCGCCCCCCATTTAATGAAATAATAATTTTATGGGTGTACACTTTATGTAGCTATCTTGTATGTTCTGTATCTTCTATATCTTTTCAGTGGAGTGTCACAGACACACCACAGGGGTCCTGTTTTTCTACTAGGCTCCATGGGAAGCAGTCTTTTCAGTCTCAGACTTAAATTAATTACAGAAAAAAACAGTGGAGTGAAAATACGCTAATTAGAACATTTCCTTTTAATCTTTGGAGTAATCATATTCCCAATCCATTTTCAAAACACTACTACTATTTTGTGCATTTTAGAAAGAATACTCTCAGACAAAAAGGGGTGACCCAGAAAAAGGGTTCTCCGATGGATAGCCGAAGAACCCTTTATGGTTCTAAGTAGCTCCTTTTTTTCTAAGAGCGTAGCAAATAGGAAGTTAAAGCTTGAGGTCCCTGAACAGGCTGAGAGTGGAGGCTTTATCAGCCATTTCCCTCTCCATTCATCAATAACACACACTGATGTTGCCTGTGCACACATAACGGGAAAATGTGTCCCCGGGGGATAACATTTGGCCTTCTCCAGTTCCCTGTGCATCATCTCCAGCCTTTATTATTGCATACGCGGAGGCTCCATTTAAAGGGCTGAAGGTGGGGGTTGGGGTTGTTGTAGGTGGGTTGTATGGCAGAAGGCAGCCTCCGTCTCAGTGTGCTGAGCCTGGGAATGCTCTGGTGGTTATTGTTCCCCTGCGACCATGGATTTGGGGGCTACGCCTGTCTATTGCCTTGTATCAGTCCTAAAGCACTGCAGGCTGTGGGCTGTGGGTGTGAGGGGAGGCCTGGGTGATGATCAGGGCCACGTTCAGTAGGCAAACGCTGTGGAATCATGCAAATAGTACTTCCTAAATAGAGTGGACATGACTCCTTAATCTAGGTAACATATTTATATCTGAATGTTATACAATGTTGTGCCCTGCTGAACGTGCCCAGTGTAGTCCCGTCTGTCCTTTGATCTTCCAGTGATGAGGCAGTACAGCTCTCTCTGTCAGTAGAGCTTACAGTCACATCCTCTATAGACTAAGATATCAATGCAGTAGTTTATAGTCTAGAGGGTAGAGTGTGCTATAATGTGATGATTGTGGTTGCTACTGAGTAATTCTTCAGTAAGAGCATGGTATAAACAGTTAGACTTACTTTAGGGATAGCACCGTCACAGTATTGGGCTTGCCCTGCATATTCACTATTACTGAGGTAATATTGTCACAGCAGGTTTAATCTCGGAACCCAGAACCAAATCTTGCAAGAGACTTTAGTTGGTTTGGACTATTCATTACTCCTTAGTTCCAGTAAGGTGCTGTTTAGTTAAATACCAGTGCTGAGGTGCCATGTCTCATTGAGAGTGCTGAGTACTGAGCCCTCACCACCACTGCTGTTAGTCTCAGTTCACTGCCACTCTTGTCTAACACCTTTGTCATTTAGGGATAACCACAGCTCTGTGGGAATCACATTGGGAACATGAGGGAGACAGAACTCCTCCCTCCTTTTTCCCTCTCTCCTGTCTCTCTCTCTTTTGTTCTCACTTCCTCTCCCACTCATGCTCTCTCCCTCCCTCTGCCCATGCTCAATTGCTCCTTTCTTTTGACTTCATTTCTAATCTCATCTCCTGTGAATGGGTATGATCTCTCTCTTGCAATGTCATCCCCACCGCTTTCAATTCAGATCCAGACCCACCTTGAATAGGTTTCTGTCGAGTCATGAATATTCCTGTGTTGTAGCATATGAAACAAAGAATTACAGTGGCTTTGTGACACTTCATTTATGGATGGATCAGACAGCATTTGTTGAATATATTCCTACATCAGAAACTGAAGGAAAAGTGAATGTTTGCTCAAGGTTTGCTGAAGGTGTTCCTTTGTCAGAAACAACTGAATGTGGAGGTGTGTTGTGTTTTTCTAAGTGATTCTTATCTGTTGTGATAGTTCCTTGGCTTATTACACAGAGAATGCCTGGTACTTCATCCTGCAGGTATAATGGAAATAATGCACAATACAGCATAGTTCATTTTGGACAGAACAGAGGCATTTATCCCACTTATACCACATTTGCCAAATAAAACAATATGAAAGCACACATTTACTGTTAGAAATACAGTTGAAGTCGGAAGTTTACACACACTTAGGTTGGAGTCATTAAAACTAGTTGTTCAACCACAAATTGCTTGTTAATAAACTATAGTTCTGGCAAGTCGTTAAGGCCGTCTACTTTGTGCATGACACAAGTAATTTTTCCAACAATTGTTTACAGACAGATTATTTCACTTATAATTCACTGTATCACAATTCCAGTGGGTCAGAAGTTTACATACACTAAGTTGACTGTGCCTATAAACAGCTTGGAAAATAAAGTGGTGATCCTAACTGACCTAAGACGGAATTTTTACTAGGATTAAATGTCATGAATTGTGATAAACTGTATTTGGCTAAGGTGTATGTAAACTTCCGACTACATTTTTCACAATTCCTGACAAACCTCAAATACAATTAGTGAGTTCAAATTTTATTTGGCACGTGTCTTAAATAACAAGTGTGGACTAACAGTGAAATTCTTACTTATGGACCCTTCCCCACAATGCAGAGAGAAAGAAAATATAGAAATAGTAGAAAAAACACACTATAATAACTTGGCTATATACAATTGAAGTCGGAAGTTTACATACACCTTAGCCAAATACATTTAAACTCAGTTTTTCACAAATCCTGACATTTAATCGTAGTAAAAATTCCCTGTCTTAGGTCAGTTAGGATCACCACTTTATTTTAAGAATGTGAAATGTCAGAATAATAGTAGAGAATGATTTATTTCAGCATTTATTTCTTTCATCACATTCCCAGTGGGTCAGAAGTTTACATACACTCAATTAGTATTTGGTAGCATTGCTTTTTAAATTGCTTAACTTGGGTCAAACATTTCGGGTAGCCTTCCACAAGCTTCCCACAATAAGTTGGGTGAATTTTGGCCCATTCCTCCTGACAGAGCTGGTGTAACTGAGTCAGGTTTGTAGACCTCCTTGCTCGCACACGCTTTTTCAGTTCTGCCCACAAAGTTTCTATAGGTTTGAGGTCAGGGCTTTGTGATGGCCACTCCAATACCTTGACTTTGTTGTCCTTAAGCCACTTTGCCACAACTTTGGAAGTATGCTTGGGGCCATTGTCTTTTTAAATGTATACTTTCTCATTTTGTGGTTGCTACAGACACGACCCAGTCGTTCGTTCTTTATGTTCCGTTGCCATGCTCGATGGCAACATTCTTATCTCTTGCTTGTTAACTATCCAGATAGCTACAGCTAACACATTAATGACCTCTGCAGCCAGAATAAGTAGCTGTTTTTCTATTGACATTTATTTGGGTACATCCATAACAATGAGCTGATAATGCCCGATTTTGCCTGGCATAGCTAGAAAAGTTTGCCTTCTCGTCAGGACACTCATCAACACTGACTGTTAATTACGAGGAGATCGCATTCCATATCAAACACTAGGCTCAAAGCTCGGTAAATAGTTTGTTGCTACCAAACCTGCCAATATGACAACCAAATTCAAAAATATCAGTTGCTGAAAATAACTGGTCAAACTAGAAACGTGGGAGGATCTGACAGCTTTAGCGGCAGAGGGGCCCGGAGAAATTCATGTTAATCAATCACCACGTCAGGTCATCAGATGCTCAAAAGAAATGTCTCTGCAAAGACAAATGCTAGCTAGCTAATTATGATTTTTCTTCGTTGGACTTGCGTTTACGATGTATCCAATTTCAGTTTGTGTAGTTGTTGGTTTAGCTTTCTGTAACTTTATAGCAAGCATGTGTAGGCGCATATTGCGTCATGATTACAAGGTGTCCCGATTTATCTTTTCCAACTGTCCCGTTATCTGGTTTTAATGTCCATTCTAGAATGCCCTTCTCGTCAATCAGAATTGAGTATTCTACACTGCTGTGGTATAATGCTTTTTAATTTGTTATAAGCATTATGAGCCTTTATAAACTCTTATAATAAGGCTAATTATATGCTATGCCTCTATGTTTTAACATTTCAGCTGACTCAAATTGCTGTAAAAGGAGAAGTCACACCATCTGCCAAGGTGGAAACAATGTCATTAACAATTCAAAGTGTCTCACTTTTGCAGCAGACAATCAATTTGTCATGATGCTATTCCTGTACCCTCAGTAATGTATTTTGTTAGTGTTTCACTCTAATGGTCCATTGTGGGGGAGACAGATGCAAAGTGTGTGTCTGTGTGTGTGTCTGTCTCTGTGTGTTTGCGTACAGGGCTCCTTTCATGTTACTGCTCTGTGTGTGTGCTGTTCTTTTCGCAGTCATTGTTTCTCAGCATTTGGTCCTTATCCATGACCCACATGGAGACACAGATACAGAGAGAGAGCCTCTGCCTGCCCATCTACCCGCATCGATAGCCATAGGAGGGCAAAAGCTACAGCTTACTAATGACTAACGTATTTATATTTCATAGGGCAGGTTTTCCGGACATTGATTGAGCCTAGTCTAGGGCTGGGCGATATTGCCTAAAAATCAGATCTAGAATTTTTCACATTTATGGGCGATTCACCATATACAGCACCAGTCAAAAGTCTGGACACATCTACTCATGCAAAGCTGTCATCAAGGCAAAGGGTGGCTACTTTGAAGAATCTCAAATATAAATATGTTTTGATTGGTTATTTTTTGGTTACTACATGATTCCATATGTGTTATTTCATAGTTTTGATGTCTTCACTATTATTATACAATGTAGAAATTTGTAAAAAATAAAGAAAAACCGTTGAATGAGTAGGTGTGTCCAAACTTTTGACTGGTACTGTATATCTTGGTTTTCTTTAACGTTTCTTTTAAATAAGCTTTGTTGCACAATTAAAGGTCAATACACTGCATTTCAAATAATCTAATGAATTCAGGGCTTGTGAAATTTTACCGAGGCTAAATATAAGGCTTCCACAAACATAAGACTCACTAATAATGTAATTATTTTATCAAAATAGTTTAACCTGCTTTTTTGCAATAATAACTGATCTGGCTTTCAAGTCTGTCTATGAAAATGTTGTTTTGTTACATATTTAACCAAACCATCCACAATCCACTAATAATGACCAACTTCTGGCAGCAGGCATTATAGAAAATGAACTCCGGTCTCATAAACAATCTCTCAAGCACAAGCCCACATGCTAGTGAGTAGCCAGCTAATCTGTATATTTAAAGTCTAGACAACTTGAATCTATTTGCTTGCTAACAACAGTTTAATTATTATGAATACACCATTCTGTCTGTCTCCAACTGTTTGAACAACATACCCTGTTCACTTTGTTTAGATTGTTGAAATCAAGTGACTACCCTGTTAAGAACATGCTTATTTCTCAGAATTTGTATTTTATTGCTCATTGCACATTTATAAAACATAGACTAGACAGCTAGCACATAACAGAATGTGGCTACAATGCTGCTAGCAGTATGTGTGACCGCAATCCGCACGCAACAGAAACTGAGCATTCATTTTCTACAATGATGATACTCCCGTTTTAGTATGGTCTGCTCTAAATTTGGGGAGTTGAGGCATAAAAAGGGTATCGTTAGAAAGGGAATTGACAGATTCTGTTGAACCAAACCTCAAATACAATTAGTGAGTTCAAATTTTATTTGGCACGTGTCTTAAATAACAAGTGTGGACTAACAGTGAAATTCTTACTTATGGACCCTTCCCCACAATGCAGAGACAATGAAAATATAGGAATAGTAGAAAAAACACATTATAATAACTTGGCTATATACAGATGAAGTCGGAAGTTTACATACACCTTAGCCAAATACATTTAAACTTTTAGTTTTTCACAATTCCTGACATTTAATCTTAGTAAAAGATTCCCTGTCTTAGGTCAGATAGGATCACCACTTTATTTTAAGAATGTGAAATGTCAGAATTATAGCGGAGAAAATGATTTATTTCAGCTTTTATTTATTTCATCACATTCCCAGTGGGTCAGAAGTTTGCATACACTCAATTAGTATTTGGTAGCATTGCCTTTTAAATTGCTTAACTTGGGTCAAACATTTCGAGAGCCTTCCACAACCTTCCCACAATAAGTTAGGGGAATTTTGGCCCATTCCTCCTGACAGAGCTGGTGTAACTGAGTCAGGTTTATAGGCCTCCTTGCTCGCACACGCTTTTTCAGTTGGGATGGTATTCTTTGGCTTGCAAGCCTCCCCCTTTTTCCTCCAAACAATAACGATGGTCATTATGGCCAAACAATTCTATTTTTTTTTCATCAGACCAGAGGACATTTCTCCAAAAAGTACGATCTTTGTTCCCATTTGCAGTTGCAAACCGTAGTCTGGCTTTTTTTATGGCGGTTTTGGAGCAGTGGCTTCTTCCTTGCTGAGCGGCCTTTCAGGTTATATCGATATAGGACTCATTTTACTGTGGATATAGATACTTTTGTACCTGTTTCCTCCAGCATCTTCACAAGGTCCTTTGCTGTTGTTCTGGGATTGATTTGCACTTTTCGCAAGTACGTCCATCTCTAGGAGACAGAACGCGTCTCCTTCCTGAGCGGTATGACGGCTGCATGGTCCCATGGTGTTTATACTTGCGTACTATTGTTTGTACAGATGAATGTGGTACCTTCAGGCGTTTGGACATTTCTCCCAAGGATGAACCTTGGCTGATTTCTTTAGATTTTCCCATGATGTTAAGCAAAGAGGCACTGAGTTTGAAGGTAGGCCTTGAAATACATCCACAGGTACACCTCCAATTGACTCAAATGTTGTCAATTAGCCTATCAGAAACTTCTAAAGCCATGACATCATTTTCCTGAATTTTCCAAGCTGTTTAAAGGCACAGTCAACTCAGTGTATGTAAACTTCTGACCCACTGGAAATGTGATTCAGTGAGTTATAAGTGAAATAATCTGTCGGTGAACAATTGTTTGAAAAATGACTTGTGTCGTGCACAAAGTAGATGTCCTAACCAACTTGCCAAAACTATAGTTTGTTAACAAGAAGTTTGTGGAGTGGTTGAAAAACGAGTTTTAATGACTCCAACCTAAGTGTATGTAAACATCTGACTTCAACTGTACAATGGGTAGCAGTACCAAGTTGATGTGCAGGGGTACGAGGTAATTGAGGTAGATATTGTTGTGGAATTATTCAGTCAATAATAATTCTCAAATACTGGAGCATGTGTGTTCAAATAGACTTTTATTAATCAATATAACAAAAGCCGAGCTAATTAATGAAGTAACTCCCTTCCAGTCTTGGCACAGGCTTCTTATACATTTGTCCTCCTTACGTCATACTCATAGTAACTTCACTCAATGGCTCATCACCTCTGGCATTTAGCCACCGTTATCATATTGCCTTCATATTAGGACATGAAACCTGTAGAGTCACAGAAATAGTTTCATGCATGTAGGACCATATTAACAGACCTTGGCACTACAAGAATACCAATACATGTCATCCTGCTAACTCCTCTGAAAGGGACACCCCAGTTCTGGAAAAAACCCAAGAGGTGTAACCATAGCAACAGTACATAAAGTTGGCCATAACAGTTTCAGGAATAACCAGAGTTGTGTCCAACCCCCACGTCTAATGGTGTATAATATAATGACCCAGAGCTGGCTCCTTCTGAAATAAATAATTGCCACATATGTACTGAAAAATTCACAATAATATGTACATATAACTAGGAATAAAGTGACAGATAGTTAACAGTAGCAGCAGAGTATGTGATGAGTCAAATAAGGTAGTGCAAAAAAAGAGTCAATGCAGATAGGCAAATAGTTAACCAAATAAATCAAATCAAATTTTATTTGTCACATACACATGGTTAGCAGATGTTAATGCGAGTGTAGCGAAATACTTGTGCTTCTAGTTCCGACCATGCAGTAGTATCTAACAAGTAATCTAACAAATTCACAACAACTACCTTATACACACAAGAGTAAAGGAATGAATACGAGTATGTACATATAAATATATGGATGAGCGATGGCTGACCGGCATAGGCAAGATGCAGTAGATGGTATGGAGTACAGTATATAAACATATATATATATATATATATATGAGATGAGTAATGTAGGATATGTAAACATTATATAAATGGCATTGTTTAAAGTGGCTAGTGATACATTATTTCATCCAATTATAATTATTAAAGTGGCTAGAGATTTGGGTCAATGGCCGAACGGCATAGGCAAGATTCAGTAGATGGTTTAGAGTACAGTGTATACATTTGATATGAGTATGTCGGATACGTAAACATTATATACAAAATTATTTTCCTGACACCACACTCCGAGGGCCCTCACCTCCTCCCTGTAGGCCGTCTCGTCGTTGTTGGTAATCAAGCCTACCACTGTAGTGTCGTCAGCAAACTTGATGATTGAGTTGGATGCGTGCTTGGCCACGCAGTCATGGGTAAACAGGGAGTACAGGAGAGGGCTGAGAAGGCACCCTTGTGGGGCCCCAGTGTTGAGGATCAGCGGGGTGGAGATGTTGTTTCCTACCCTCACCACCTGGGGCCGGCCCGTCAGGAAGTCCAGGACCCAGTTGCACAGGGCTGGGTCAAGACCCAGGGTCGCGAGCTTAATGACGAGCTTGGAGGGAACTATGGTGTTAAATGCTGAGCTGTAGTCGATCAACAGCATTCTTACATAAGTATTCCTCTTGTCCAGATGGGTTAGGGCAGTATGCAGTGTGATTGCGATTGCGTCGTCTGTGGACCTATTGGGACGGTAAGCAAATTGGAGTGGGTTCAGGGTGTCTGGCAGGATGGAGGTGATATGATCCTTGACTAATCTCTCAAAGCACTTCATGATGACGGAAGTGAGTGCTACGGGGCGATAGTCATTTAGCTCAGTTACCTTGGAACAATGGTGGCCCTCTTGAAGCATGTGGGAACAGCAGACTGGGATAGGGACTGATTGAATATGTCCATAAACACACCAGCCAGCTGGTCTGCGCATGCTCTGAGGACACGGCGAGGGATGCCATCTGGGCCGGCAGCCTTGCGAGGGTTAACACATTTAAATGTTTTTCTCACATTGGCTGCGGTGAAGGAGAGCCCGCAGGTTTTGGTAGCAGGCCGTGTCGGTGGCACTGTATTGTCATCAAAGCGAGCAAAGAAGTTGTTTAGTTTGTCTGGGAGCAGGACGTCATGGTCCGCAACTGGGCTGGTTTTCTTTTTGTAGTCCGTGATTGACTGTAGACCCTGCCACATTCCTCTCGTGTCTGAGCCGTTGAATTGGGACTCTACTTTGTCTCTATATTGACACTTAGCTTGTTTGATTGCCTTGCGGAGGGAATAGCTACACTGTTTGTATTCAGTCATGTTTCTGGTAGCCTTACCCTGGTTAAAAGCAGTGGTTCGCTTTCAGTTTCTGGTGAATGCTGTCATCAATCCACGGTTTCTGGTTGGGGAAGGTTTTAATATTTGCTATGGGTACAACATCACCAATGCACTTGCTAATAAACTCGCTCACCGAATCAGCGTATACATCAATGTTGTTGTCAGATGCTGTCCGGAACATATCCCAGTCCACGTGCTCGAAGCAATCTTGCAGCATGGAATCAGACCAGCGTTGAACAGATCTGAGAACGGGCGTTTCCTGTTTTAGTTTCTGTTTGTAGGCTGGGAGCAACAAAATAGAGTCATGGTCAGACTTGCCGAAAGGAGGGCGGAGAATAGCGCTGTATGCATCACGGAAGTTGGAATAACAATGATCCAGGATTTTACCAGCCCGGGTGGCACATTCGATATGCTGGTAAAATTTCGGGAGCCTTGTTTTCAAATTAGCCTTATTAAAATCCCCAGCCACAATAAATGCAGCCTCAGGATATGTGGTTTCCAATTTACCTAGAGTGAAATGAATTTCTTTCAGTGCCGTCGATGTGTCAGCTTGAGGGGGGGATGTACACGGCTGTGATTATAATCGAGGAGAATTCTCTTGGTAGATAATGCGGTCTGCATTTGATTGTAAGGAATTCTATGTCAGGTGAACAAAAGGACTTGAGTTCCTGTATGTTTTTATGATCACACCACGTCTCGTTAATCATAAGACACACACTCCCACCCTTCTTCTTACCAGATAGATGTTTGTTTCTGTCGGCGCGATGCGTGGAGAAACCAGGTGGCTGTACCGACTCCTCAGATAACGTGTCCTGAGTGAGCCATGTTTCCGTGAAGCAAAGAACGTTGCAGTCTCGGATGTTTCTCTGAAAGGCAACCCTCGATCGGATTTCGTCTACTTTGTTGTCCAGAGACTGTACATTAGCGATTAAAATACTCGGGAGAGGTGCACGATGCGCCCGTTGACGTAGCTTGACCAAAAGACCGGCGCGTTTCCCTCTTCTCCGGCGCCGCCGTTGTTTTGAGTCACCGGGTGCTATCCAGTCTATTGTCCTGGTTGGGGTAACAAACAGAGAATCCTCTTTGGGAAAGTCGTATTCCTGGTCGTAATGTTGGTAAGTTGACGTTGCTCTTATATCCAATAGTTCCTCCCGGTTGTATGTAATAAAACTTAATATTTCCCGGGGTAACAATGTAAGAAGTAATACATAAAAAAAACAAAATACTGCATAGTTTCCTGAGAACGTGAAGCGAGGCTGCCATCTCTGTCGGCGCCAGAAGTTGTAGCTACACGGACTAACTATTTAGCAGTCTTATTGCTTGGGGGTAGAAGCTGTTCAGGGTCCTGTTGTTCCAGACTTGGTGCATCGGTACCACTTGCTGTGCGGTAGCAGAGAGATGGGTGTCTGGAGTCTTTGACAATTTGTAGGGCCTTCCTCTGACACCGCCTGGTATTGAGGTCCTGGATGGCAGGGAGCTTGGCCCCAGTGATGTATTGGGCCATCCGCACTACCGGTCGGATGCCAAGCAGTTGCCATACCAAGCGGTGATACAGCCAGTCAAGATGTTCTCAATGGTGCAACTTTTTGAGGATCTGAGGGCCCATGCCAAATATTTTCAGTCTCCTGAGTGTTGTCGTGCACTTTTCACAACCGTGTGGTGTTTTTTTCCCATGATAGATCCTTAGTGATGTGGACACTGAGGAACTTGAAGGAACCCTCCACTACAGCACCATAGATGGGAATGGGGGAGTGCTCAGCTCTCCGTTTCCTCTAGTCCACGATCAGCTCCCTTGTCTTGCTGACGTTGAGGGAGAATTTTTTGTCCTGGCACCACAGTGCCAGGTCTCTGACCTCCCTATAGGCTGTCTCATCGTCGTCGGTGATCAGGCCTATCACCTTCGCATCGTCAGCAAACTTAATGATGGCGTTGGACTCATGTGTGGACACCTAGTTGTAGGTGAATGGGTAGTACAGGAGAGGACTAAGCACGCACCCCTGAGGGGCCCCCGTGTTGAGGGTCAGCATGGCAGATGTGTTGTTGCCTACTCATCACCTGGATATTATTAATAATATGCATTTCAATCTCTCCTGGCTCAAAGTGGAGGAGAGATTGACTTCATCACTGCTTGTATTTATGAGAGGTATTGATATTGAACTACACAGCTCAGACACCCATGCATACCCCACAAGACATGCCACAAGACATCTCTTCACAGTCCCCAAGTCCAGAACAGACTATGGAAGGCGCACAGTATGTAGATACTCCATACAAATCAGCCGTTTTCAGCTACAATAGTCAGTTACAACATTAACAATGTCTACACTGTATTTCTGATCAATTTGATGTTATTTTAATGGACAGAAATTTAGCTTTTCTTTAAAAAACAAGGACATTTCTAAGTGACCCCAAACTTTTGAACAGTAGTGTAAATTCAAATTAATCAAATTAATTTATATATATATCACCCAGCCCTAGCCTAGTCCAGGGCTCATATTCTTAAAGCATCTCATAGTAGGAGTGCTAATGTAGGATCAGCTTTGCCTTTTAGATCATAGCACTTTTAGCACTCTGAGACGCTTTATACGCGTGGACTAAAAAGCAGTATACAGGGAGAATCTCCATTAGACATGCTTCTAAATCTAAGTATAGGATTAATCTGTGTGTGGGAAACCAGACCTACAATGTGTGTGATTATAGTGGTTCATGTCTATCTCTGTTCTATTCTAGTGGCACATGCGCAGGACACACACCATTCCAATGAGAAGCCTCTGATTCAGTGCTACAAGTGTGGGGAGCCATGTAAGGGTGAGGTGCTACGGGTGCAGTCCAAGCACTTCCACCTGAAGTGCTTCACCTGTAAAGGTAAGTACAGTACTAAACCCTGGAGATCAATTGAGGGTGATCCTATGACCTTTGCTCATCATGGAGTGAAAGGGTTTAAGTACAGTAACGGGGGACTTAGCGATACTTAGCATTCAAGTCATTGAGCTCTCCCAGGGTGAGTGTAGCCTTCAAACAGCATGCATGATGGCAGTTTTTTTGTTAGCCAATAGTGCTGAGTGATTAGTGCTTTTTGAGGTTGGTTCAGTTTCTTTACGATTATTTTTTAAAACATAATTTTTTTTATTTCGATTTCAAATTTCTTTTTTAATATGAAATCCACTATTCATTATGGTGGTTTAATGCTGTAACAACACAGAATAAAACAATTAATTGAAGTCCCATGATGGTAGTAAATGCTTATCATTTATTAACCATCATTTAATCACATACTTTATGCTGTGTTTAGATGGTAGACGGCAAACCGGATGTCATTGTTTTCAATGAGAGCACGACTGTAAATGCCATTGAGGCTGGCGGTGAAGGCCATCAGCCGCCACAGTAGACGGAACTTCCACCAGAGTTCAAATAATTTGGAGTTCTATACCAGGCGGTGTCAGAGAAAGGCCCTAAAAATTGTCAAAGACTCCAGCCACCCTAGTCACAGACTGTTCTCTCTGCTACCGCACGGCAAGCAGTACCAGAGCGCCAAGTCTAGGTCCAAGAACAAGAAGCTTCTAAACAGTTTCTACACCCAAGCCATAACACTCCTGAACATCTAATCAAATGGCTACCCAGACTATTTGCATTGCCCCCTCACGCGGCTGCTACTCTCTGTTAGTCACTTTAATAACTCTAACTACATGTACATACTACCTCAATTACCTCGACTTACCGGTGCCCCCCACATATTGACTCTGTACTGGTACCCGCTGTATATAGCCTCGCTATTGTTATTTTACTGCTGCTCTTTAATTATTTGTTACTTTTATTTCTTACTTTTTTAATATAATTTTTTAAACTGCATTGTTGGTTAAGGGCTTGTAATTAAGCATTTCACTGTAAGGTCTACACCTGTTGTATTCGGCGCATGTGACAAATAAAATTTCATTTCATTTAAACTTTTGCCGTCTGCTTTAGCGTTGTTTTCTACCGGATGTTAATTTGCACTGTTCGTTTACTGAAATCCCCAAAGCAATGCATATCGTCGTGCAGGTTTGGTTTTGCCATCAACCTCTTTCTTGCTTTCTTGTCCCGCTAAACCAACTAGTATTAAGTTTTTTGCATCCCTAGTCTAAACGCAGCATTACTTTAATAAAATATTTAAGTTGTGTATATTACATTTGTTTTATTTGATTACTTTATTATTTATTTCCAATTCATCATCTCACCTTAATAGAACTGCTGCCTATGCTGTCTGACAAAATCACTATTTTAGTAGTTTTTCAAAGTATGACTGCTGAATACCAACTATCAATCATGTAGAAGTATTTTCAGGTAGACATACCACGAGCAGCAACTGATCTCTATCCCTCTTGATCCTGCATTCTTCTGTCTCTTTTATGTAGCAGGTGTAAAAGACACACAGACCGGACAATTATGTGCGCAATGGATTATGCTTATTTTAGTTAATTACCACATTTTCTGCTCTAAACTATGTAGAATATTGGCCTGTTGGAAAGTACAACTCCCTACTACATCACACAGTTTAGGCTTGATCTGATTTATCTCTAGAGAAACTATGCATTGAGCTCACAAAAAAAATAATAATTGAACCGATGTCGGTGAATTACTTGTTTAAGAACACAAAAATTATCGCTCAGCACTATTAGCCAATGTTAAAGCTAGCTAGCACAAGCTTCCCTCTCCCGATCGGCTGTCGTGTGGTTGCGTCACAAAAGTGCATAATATTAGGACATTTTTAATTCTGGTTGCTAGCCCTCTCATCGCCGACCGTTAAGTCGCTGTGTTTCCTTGTGTCTCCTCCTTCCATCGAAATTGTCTGGTCACTGATTACAGCCCCAAGTGTGATCCCGGTGCAAGTGAAGTCACTAAAGCCTGTTCCCAATGGATCACAGTTTGTGCATGTTCACCCAAGGCCCAGAGGACTACAATGTGTGATGGCCTGTTTATCCAATGTTGTGTAAAGGTGACAAGTGCCTTGATGTGAATCTGATACTAAACAGATTCATCATCCTATTAGTTACTCTTTTCCCACACCTGCTGTATTATCTCAGATTGGGGATGGAGCGCACTGAGTCCGGAAAGCGAGACTACCAATTAGTTAGTTAGCTAGTTAGCTAGCCAGGTCATCAGATGCTACTGCCCTAAGCTCTCTTCCTGGCCCCTTACACTAAGTCTGAATTTGTCCTGCTAGGTGACCTAAACTGGGACATGCTTAAACCACCTGACCAAGTCCTAAAGCAATGAGACTCCCTAAATCTTTCTCGGATTATTACCAATCCCACAAGGTATGACTCCAAACACCCAGAAAAGGCTACTCTTCTTGATGTTATCCTCACAAATAATCCTGATAGGTATCAGTCTGGTGTTTTCTGTAATGACCTTAGTGATCACTGTTTTACAGCCTGTGTTCGTAATGGCTGCTCAGTGAAACGACCTGTCCTGATTTGTTATAGACTCTTGCTAAAACAACTTTAATGAGCAAGCCTTCCTTCATTAACTGGCCTCTGTAAAATGGTATAGAATCAGCTTGATCCCCTCTGTCGAAGACGCTTGGACCTTCTTTTTTGATATTTTCAATGGTATTGTTAACAAACACACCCCCATAAAGAAAATGAGAATTAAAAACAGGTTCAGCCCCTGGTTCAACCGTGATCTTGCAGAGTTACTCCACCTCAAGAATTGCATTTGGCGAAAAGCTCGGCACACCCATACTCAGGCTGACTCGTTCAGGCAAATTAGAAATAAGTGCACTCAGGCTATCCGGAAGGCCAAAGTTAGTTACTTTAAGAAGCAGTTCTCTCTCTGTGGATCTAACCTCAAGAAGTTCTGGAAAATGGTTAAAGACCTGGAGAATAAACCCTCCTCCTCACAGCTACCCATGTCCCTTGAAGTTGATGATGTGCATGTTACTGACATGAAGCACATGGTTGAGCTGTTTAATCACCACTTCATTAAGTTAGGATTGCTATTTGACTCAGCCATGCCTCCTTGCCCGTCCAACATTTCCTCATCTCCCACCCCTTTTAATGCGACTATCCCCGATGATTCTCCCTCGTTTTCCCTTGCCCCGCAAATAAAGTATCTCCCTGCAGTCACTAAGTCTACGACTAGGTGTGCTAAAGGAGCTCCTGAAACTTGACCCCCAAAAAACATCTGGGTCAGATGGTTTAGACCCTTTCTTCTTTAAGGTTGCTGCCCATATCTCTCCTTTCTGGGGAGGTTCCTGTTGCTTGGAAGGCAGCCAAGGTTCGTCATTTATTTAAAGGGGGAGATCAAGCTGATCCAAACTGTTATAGGCCTATTTCTATTTTGCCCTGTTTATGAAAAGTGTTAAAAAAAACTTGTCAATAATCAACTGATTGGCTTTCTTGATGTCTATAGTATTCTCTTGGGTATGCAATCTGGTTTCCGCTCAGGTTATGGATGTGTCACTGCAACCTTAAAGGTCCTCAATGATGTCACCATTTCCCTTGATTTTAAGCAATGTTGTGCTGCCATTTTTATTGACTTGGCCAAATCTTTTGATATGGTAGACCATTCCATTCCTAAGGAGTATTGGTGTCTCTGAGGGGTCTTTGGCCTGGTTTGCTAACTACCTCTCTCAAAGAGTGCAGTGTATAAAATCTGAAAACCAAGGGAGTTGTCACGTTTCACTTCTGAGGGGACAGACCAAGACGCAGCGATGTAGCCAGAATACATGATTTAATAAATCCACGGGAACAAGACGGAACAAAACAAAGAACGGAGAACGTAACGATGAACATAACTGAACACACAAACACAGCTATGAACATACAATAACCCACCTAACCCAGAGTGAAACCTACTAGCCTAAATATGGTTCCCAATTAGAGACAACGACACACAGCTGCCTCTAATTGGGAACCATTCTTTATAGAAATACGACACCTAGAATGGACAAACCCTACACAAAGACAAAACCAAAACGCTCCAGCCTGAAACTCGGGACTGGGCGTTACAGTACCCAAAGGCGCGCGGACTCGGACGCGCCGAAAAGTCTGTGGGGGTCTTCGAGTAGGTCGCTTTGTCCCAGCGTGGAGGCTCCGGTGCTGGCCGTGCTGGTCTGACATCCAGAACCGGGAGGCCCTGGGCCTTCTCCTGGAACTCTGAGTGCGTGGAGTTGGAACTGGCCGTACTGGACTCGTGATGCTCACTGGGCGCTGGTGCGTGGGCAGGAACTGGCAGTACTGGACTCGTGATGCTCACTGGGACTCTGGTCGCGTGGAGCAGGAACTGGCAGTACTGGACTCGTGATGCTCACTGGGACTCTGGTGCGTGGAGCAGGAACTGGTCGTACTGGACTCGTGATGCTCACTGGGACTCTGGTGCGTGGAGCAGGAACTGGTCGTACTGGACTCGTGATGCTCACTGGAACTCTGCGCGTGGAGCAGGAACTGGCAGTACTGGACTTGTGATGCTCACTGGAACTCTGGTGCGTGGAGCAGGAACTGGCAGTACTGGACTTGTGATGCTCACTGGAACTCTGGTGCGTGGGCAGGAACTGGCAGTACCGGACTAGTGATGCTCACTGGTACTCTGGTGCGTGGAGCAGGAACTGGCAGTACTGGACTTGTGATGCTCACTGGAACTCTGGTGCGTGGAGCAGGAACTGGTCGTACTGGACTCGTGATGCTCACTGGAACTCTGGTGCGTGGAGCAGGAACTGGCAGTACTGGACTCGTGATGCTCACTGGGACTCTGGTGCGTGGAGCAGGAACTGGCAGTGCCGGACTCGTGATGCTCACTGGAACTCTGGTGCGGGGAGCGGGAACAGGCCGAACTGGGCTCGGACGCCGCACTCTGGTGCGAGGGGAGCGGAACAGGCGAACTGGGCTCGGGACGCCGCACTCTGGTGCGAGCGGGAACAGGCCGAACTGGGCTCTCTGAGCGCCGCAGGGAGCAGTGCGCGGGTCGAACAGGACGCGTGCTGGACTCTCTGGCGCACAGGGAACTTAGTGCGCGCGGGACAGGGCGTGCTGGACTCGGAGCGCACGGGAGCTTGGTGCGCGCGGAGCCGGGACAGGGCGTGCTGGACTCTCGGAGCGCACGGGGAGCTTGCGCGCGGAGCCGGGACAGGACGTGCTGGACTCTCCCGGAGCGCACGGGGAGCTTGCGCGCTGAGCCGGGACAGGACGCGTGCTGGACTCTCGGAGCGCACGGGAGCTTAGTGCGGCGGGCGAGCAGGACGTGCTGGACTCTCTGAGCGCCGCGGGGAGCTGGAGTGCGTGGAACAGGGACTGGACGTGTAGACACCACTACACGGACTGGGATCTTGGAACACGGAACAGGGATCTTGGAGCGTGGAACAGGGATCTTGGAACGTGGAACAGGGATCTTGGAACGTGGAACAGGGATCTTGGAACGTGGAACAGGGATCTTGGAACGTGGAACAGGGATCTTGGAGCGTGGAACAGGGATCTTGGAACGTGGAACAGGGATCTTGGAACGTGGAACGGGATCTTGGAACGTGGAACGGGGTCTCGGAGCGTGGAACAGGGGTCTCGGAGGCGTGGAACAGGGGTCTCGGGCGTGGAACAGGGACTGGACGTGTAGAAACCTCCGCTCGGACCGGGGACCTGATATGGAGAGCCCGACACCATACCTCCAGCTAGCTCACTAACCCTGGTCTCATGGGTGAGTGGAGCTGGAATCTCTCGGACTGGGCTGTGGATACGTGCCGAGAGATTCTGCCCGTAAGACCACAGGATAACATGGGCCCAAAAGGCGCACTGGAGACCTGGCTCGCAGAGCTGACACCACTCTCCCAGGTAACACACAGACCTCGGCCCGACCAATGAGTGGCGCTGGGATCTCGCACTGGGCTGCGGACACGTGCGGAGACACCGCACACGGAACTGGAGCAGGATATCCTGGGTCCCAGGAGGCGCACCGGAGACTTAAGCGCGCCAGAGCAGGCACCACTCTTCCTGGCTGAATAACCGTTTACCCGACTGATGAGTGGGCGGAATCTCTCGCACCGGCCTCTGACTCCGTATAGGAAACCGTGCGCAAACACTGCATTGCGGCCTCCCTTTGCTGCGGCGCTCTCCCCTCGCTCTCTCCATGAAGACGAGGGGTTGGCTCAGGAGTCCCTCCTGAACCGGCCAACCTCCTCGTGTGCCCCAAAAAGTTTCTTGGGGCTGCCTTCACGGGCTTCCTAGCCCGGCGAGGTCTGAGAAACATTCCTCTCTCCGGGTCCCATGCTCCCATCAAGTCCTCACACCTGCGCGCTCCGCCGCTGCTTCCAGTTCCTCTCTGGAGTGAGCTGATACTCCCAGGCTGGTCCCAAGCACTCCCATAGAACAGCTCCTTCTCCCAAGACCTAAGCTCCCGGGTCTCTCGCTGCTTGGTCTTTGTTTGGTGGGTTATTCTGTCACGCTTTCACTTCTGAGGGGACAGACCAAGACGCAGCGATGTAGCCAGAATACATGATTTAATAAATCCACGGAACAAGACGGAACAAAACAAAGAACGGAGAACGAACGATGAACATAACTGAACACACAAACACAGCTATGAACATACAATAACCCACTTAACCCAGAGTGAAACCTACTAGCCTAAATATGGTTCCCAATTAGAGACAACGACACACAGCTGCCTCTAATTGGGAACCATTACCCAACATAGAAATACGACACCTAGAATGGACAAACCCTACACAAAGACAAAACCAAAACGCTCCAGCCTGAAACTCGGGACTGGGCGTTACAGGAGTACCCCAAGGCTCAATCCTAGGCCCTACGCTCTTCTCAATTTATATCAACAACATAGCTTAGGCAGTAGGATGCTCTTTCATCCATTTATATGCAGATGATACAGTCTTATACTCAGCTGGCCCCTCCCTGGATTTCATGTTAAATGCTCTACAACAAAGCTTTCTTAGTGTCCAACAAGCTTTCTCTACCCTTAACCTTGTTCTGAACAACTCCAAAACAAAGGTCATGTGGTTTGGTAAGAAGAATGCCCCTCTCCACAGGTGTGATTACTACCTCTGAGGGTTTAGAGCTTGAGGAAGTCACCGCATACAAGTACTTGGGAGTATGGCTAGACACTGTCCTTCTCTCAGCACGTATCAAAGCTGCAGGCTAAAGTTACATCTAGACTTGGTTTCCTCTATCGTAATCACTCCTCTTTCACCCTAGCTGCCAAATTGCTCCTCTTTCACCCTAGCTGCCCTGATTCAGATGATCATCCTATCCACGCTAGATTACGGAGACATCATTTATATATCGGCAGGTAAGGGTGCTCTCGAGCGGCTAGATGTTCTTTACCATTCAACCATCAGATTTGCCACCAATGCCCTTTGTAGGACACATCACTGCATTCTATACTCCTCTGTAAACTGGTAATCTCTGTATACCCGTCGCAAGACCCACTGGTTGATACTTATTTATAAAACCCTCTTAGGCCTCACTCCCCCTTATCTGAGATATCTACTGCAGCCCTCATCCTCCACATACAACACCCGTTCTGCCAGTCACATTCTGTTAAAGGTCCCCAAAGCGCACACATCCCTGGGTCGCTCGTCTTTTCAGTTTGCTGCAGCTGGTGACTAGAACGAGCTGCAACAAACACTTAAACTGGACAGTTTTATCTCAATCTCTTCATTCAAAAACTCAATCATGGACACTCTTACTGACAGTTGTGGCTGCTTTGCGTGATGTATTGTTGTCTCCACCTTCTTGCCCTTTGGGCTGTTGTCTGTGCCCAATTATGTTTTAATCATGTTTTGTGCTGCTACCATTTTGTGTTGCTACCATGTTGTTGTCATGTGTTGCTACCATGCTATGTTGTTGTCTTAGGTCTTTCTTTATGTAGTGTTGTGTTGTCTCTCTTGACGTGATGTGTGTTTGTCCTTTATTTATTTGTTCTTTTTTTTAATCCCAGCCCCCGTCCCCGCAGGAGGCCTTTTGGTAGGCCATCATTGTACATACGAATCTGTTCTTAACTGACTTGCCTAGTTAAATAAAAAAGTTACTGTGGAATTCACAGCCACATAGCTATAATATAATTTCAACAGTGTGAACTGGCAGTGGTTACAGTAAATCTGTTCATTTAGAGTTATCTTATTTCAGATGAACCTCCAGTTGGCTTTGGCCACACACCGAGGTGCCAGCCAGCCTACAGATTGACTGTGTTGGCTGAACCTCTACTGTTGAGGTTGTTAAGGCTAATCTCTGACGCGGCAACTGTTTTAGATTTGGCTTTGCTCACCACTGCCTCAAAGTACAGTTGCCTCACACACTGAGATTAGGCCCTGAATCTGTCCCTGTCAAGTGTTGTTGGTGCTGCAGTCCTCACAGGCGGTGTGTGTGTGTGTGTGTACGTGCGTGCGTGGGCTGGCAGCTGTCAAAGCATACATTAGAGCTTTCCTCTTAAAAAATGAAAGACAACTGTCATCATATAGCACTTTTGTTGATTCTGTTCTCTTTTCTGTGTCCCAAATGATATCTTATTCCCTTCACAGTGCACTACTTTTGACCAGAGCCCTATGAGACTTAGCCAAAAGTAGCGTAATAAATATGGAATAGGGTACCATTTGGGACACCCACTTTAACTTAATTTGCATTATTGTTGCAACATGCTCCCTCCTACACATACATCAGCCAGACATACTCATTATGCTAAAAATGTGTGCATGGTCCCATTGAAATCTCTGTGATAGAGTACTTTCTGATGTGTTGTCTTCAGAAAAATTGGTTGTAACATACTCCCACAGTGCAACTCCTGCACATACAAATACTGCTCACATACACACGTGTACACGTACACACACACATAGACACAGGACACAAACCCCAGATTGTATTTGTGCGTGACTGTCTATAAAGGAATTAATTGCATGCTACGCTCAGAGAAAAGCTCACCTTGGCACTGTCCATGCATTTCACTTTCAATTACGAATGGTTTATAGCTCTCACATAGGGAGACAAACACAAGCCATGACAACACCAAACACCGTTACCTGGTATGAAAACCAGCCTGGCTTGTGTGGCCTAAACCTACTTTAGATGAGGTGGTCTGAGGACCAATCAAATATAGTTGCGTCTCAAATGGCACCATATTTCCTACATAGTGCACCACTTTTGACCAGAGCCCTATGGATTCTGGTCAAAAGTAGCGCACTAGAGAATAGGATGTCATTTGGCACACACATATACTGTACCTCTGGCTGAAATCGATTTGGTAAAGAACTAATCTTGTCACACCCACAACTCTGAGCCTTAATCCAATTAAACATTTTTCTCTCTCTCTGTCCTATTTATCCCTGGGATTGAATGTGTCTCGTTGCATAAGGACGATAAGACCTAGTTATCTCAAGCATTGAACTGTCCCAGGCTCCTAGTCCTCAGTTTTATGGCTTTTTCCAATACTGTAGGACTTTTGTGATGCTCTCTTTTGTAATTGCACAATGTATCGTACATTACTCATATGGTAATTGTATGGCTATGATTAAGTTGTCTCCGACCTGCCAAAACACTGTCTCTTTAAACTGAAAGAGTTTTATTAAACACAGAACTGTTATTCTGTCACATTTATACAACTCAACCTCTCTGCGTACTAATGAAATATGCAAAACAAAGTGCAATATAAAGTGTAATAGGTGAGACAAAAGCCACATAATATTGTGACATAATAACAGATCAGTGATCTTCAAGTTGAGGATAACAGGGTGTTGACCCATGATGGGGTATAGGGCAATGGTAATTGATCAGATCCTACAACAGATAGAAATACAACAGCACCATGGGTCCTCTCAGACCACTGTGGTTTGACCATTTAAAGGGGAAGTTCAGGGCTTTACAACTTGATGTTAAGTGGTTCCTTAACCTAAAACAACCACTACAAATTTCAGCTAACTTTAGCCACCGCTAGCTAAACATCTATGGGAGTGATATGGGCAATCAAACTTCCTCTTTGAAATCATCCATCCAAACCCACTGACTAAAGCCATTTAAGGTTATCTGGGTATAGGTGCTGGTAGAGAGTAGCCTTGCATGCAGTCTCAGAGCGTGCTGCTTTAAGACATCTGTTGGAAAGAGACTAGTTGGAGAGCTATGGATGATCTAGTCCCACACATTGTTTTTACCACTGTTTTCATACAACAGAGCTGCACACAAATAATTACATAAATGTTGTGGAGACACCACACAATGGTTGTGTAAAGATTTTTGTGCACACCTACTCTCTATTGTATATATAAAAAATTATGCTCTACATCCAATTGTAAAACCTGAGTGTGTACGGGGCCATAGATCTTCATTCACACTGTTGACGACCAGCAGGCTGTATTGACTGTAGCGGTCTGGGCTGTGCTGACTGACTGAGAACTAACAAGCCATGGTAAATCCCCAGCCACAGAGCTGCTGGTCCAAGATAAATACTTTGAGGTTTAATTGTCATTCATTAAGTGAATGGCAGTTGTTGTGACACTCTTAGTTGGAGATGCCCCTCTCGATGTGATGTGGAATCATCATGGAAAATACATTGGATTTGAAAAAAGTCATCAACCAGTACTGTTTTCATCTAATTGTAAACATTGAAACTAGGGTAAAACTTCAACTTAAACACATTGACTTAAATGTAGATTCAGTTATATGGCATAGATGCAGAAAGTAAACAGCGTAGTGGGTAAATTTCTGCAACAACTAATAGCGTTAAAGCACGAGGCTCAACTTCACTGCTGTTTTGGTCGAGTGGCTATCATGCTGTGAACAGCTTGAAGCGAACCCGTGCACATGCACAGATACTGTGTGTGTGAGCGAAGTCTTGCATCTCGCAACGTCATTTTGCTGAGTCTTCCTTTAACTTGACTAACAGGTTGTTACATCAATATAATTTCAACATAATCATCAGAACTATGTAACCGTTGATATTGTGTTAATTCCACATAGAAACATAATTCAATTGGGTGGTTGAATTTTAGATTTAATTACAGTGGCTTGCAAAAGTATTCACCCCCTTGGCATTTTTCCTATTTTGTTGCCTTACAACCTGGAATAAAATAGATTTTATGGGGGTTTGTATCATTTGATTTACACAACAGGCCTACCACTTAGAAGATGCAAAATATTTTTTTTGGGGAAACAAACAAGAAATTAAACAATGAAAACTTGAGCATGCATAACTATTCACCCCCCCAAAGTCAATACTTTGTAGAGACACCTTTTTCAGCAATTACAGCTGCAAGTCTCTTAGGGTATGTCTCTAGAAGCTTGGCACATCTAGTCACTGGGATTTTTTCCCATTCTTCAAGACAAAACTGCTCCAGCTTTTTCAAGTTGGATGGGTTCCGCTGGTGTACAGCAATCTTTAAGTCATACCACAGATTCTCAATTGGATTGAGGTCTGGGCTTTGACTAGGCCATTCCAAGACCTTAAATGTTTCCCCTTAAACCACTCAAGTGTTGCTTTAGCAGTATGCTTAGGGTCATTGTCCTGCTGGAAGGTGAACCTCCGTACCAGTCTCAAATCTCTGGATGACTGAAATAGGTTTCCCTCAAGAATTTCCCTGTATTTAGCGCCATCCATCATTCCTTCAATTCTGACCAGTTTCCCAATCCCTGCTGATGAAAAACATCCCCACAGCATGATGCTGCCCCCACCATGCTTCACTGTGGGGATGGTGTCTCGGGGTGATGAGAAGTGTTGGGTTTGCGCCAGACATAGCATTTTCCTTAATGGCCAAAAAGCTAAATTTTGTCTCATCTGACCAGAGTACCTTCCATATGTTTGGGGAGTCTCCTACATGCCTTTTGGCGAACACCAAACGTGTTTGCTTATTTTTTTCTTTAAGCAATGGCTTTTTTCTGGTCACTCTTCCGTATAGCCCAGCTCTGTGGAGTGTACGGCTCAAAGTGGTTTGTTGTGGTGCCATATTCTTTCAATTTTTTTAATAATGGATTTAACGGTGCTCTGTGGGATATTCAAAGTTTCTGATATTTTTTTATAACCAAACCCTGATCTATACTTCTCCACAACTTTGTCCCTGACCTGTTTGGAGAGCTACTTGGTCTTCATGGTGCCGCTTGCTTGGTGCTGCCCCTTGCTTAGTGGTGTTGCAGACTCTGGGGCCTTTAAGAACAGGTGTATATATACTGAGATCATGTGACACTTCTGAAGGTAATTGGTTGCACCAGATTGTATTTAGGGGCTTCATAGCAAAAAGGGTGAATACATATGCACGCACCACTTTTCTGTTTTATATTATTTTGAATTTTCTGAAACAAGTAATTTTTTTCGTTTCACTTCAGCAATTTGGACTATTTTGTGTATGTCCATTACATGAAATCAAAATAAAAATGTATTTAAATTACAGGTTGTAATGCAACAAAATAGGAAAAACGCCAAGGTGGATGAATACTTTTGTTAGGCACTGTAGGCATTTTATTTGACCTTGTTTCTATGTTGATTGTTCAAAAGGCACTCGCACATCTGAGCTATCTTTTTTGTAGGTGCATGGTAACAGTTGAATAAAATGAGAACAAGCTTTACGTATCGGCCTCACGGTCTTCGTCAGAGCTTTATGCTTATGCTCTGACGTAGGCCGTGAGTCCGATACATAAATCTTACTAAAGAGCAGTGATACTATCAAGAGCAGTGTGTGGGTTTCCTCTTTTCTCTTGTTCATAGTAAAACGGTATGTTTGAAACAACGTCATACTATCAACCTAAATAAAGAGGTATATTGAAATAGAATGTGAAGCCACAGTCCAATGATTTCTGCCTGAACAGTGAGAGATAATGAAAGATAATGTACTGTACTTGAAAACAAGTCTACCATCTAGATACCTAGCTCTATGTACTCTGCTTAGCTTTGGAAACAAGCTGTGTTCGTTTCAACTGAGATATCAGTTCAACACATTTAGACATTGATCAGCGTCCATACTCATTTGCGTAGACTACTTAAATAACATTTAATAGTTGAAAGTAACTAACTTTGCACAAGCTGTATGTGAAAGTAAATTTGGAGTGATGATGTGTTTATGCAGGCTACATTGACATGAGACCTGGTCAAAAATAGTGCACTAAATAAGTAATGGAGGCCAATTGGAATGCAGGCTTAGAGTTCTCCAATTACAAAAACAATAAGCAATATCTGTAAATTGTCAGCGAAGGAACCTTTAAAAAATTGTATTAAATAAAAAAACTCTAGCGCGAAATCGCACGCTAACAACTGGGCGAATCATGACGATGGATTGTAATTGTTAAATTACATGTCTTTACCATTAGGCCCATAAAAATTGTCTAAGGGCCTGCACACACAGGAGGTCCCGTTTAAAGCATAAAGACCCCCGAATGTCAAGGTACAGTGTATTCAAACCCTTTCACTTTTTCCACATTTTGTTAAGTTACAGCCTTACTCTAAAATGGATAAAAAAATGTTTTAACTTCTTAGGGAGCGGCTGCATAGGTGACAGTTTTGGAGAGTCTGGTGTGCCCAAAGTAAAATGCATGCCACTCAGGCCCAGAAAATAGGATATGCACATAATTAGTACTATTGGATAGTAAACACTCTGAAGTTTCTAAGAGTGTTAAAATATTGTATGTGAGTATAAAAGAACTGATATGGCAGGCGAAAACCCAAGGAAAATCCATCCGGATTTGCAGTTTTTTTGTAAATGAGCATCTTCTCCATTGTGCCTATTGCATACAACTTTATGTAGGACTGAGACTGCAGTACCTATGGCTTCCACTAGATGTCAACAGTCTATATACAAAGTCTGGGAATTGTAGGAGTGACCAGAACAGATAGGAACAGGAAATTGGCAGGCGACCACTTTTGTAAACAAGGTTTGACGCGCGTGAGATTGTGAACACGCACCACTTTATTTTTCTTTCCTATCGTTCACGTTATCGTCCGGTTTAAATATTACAGCAAATATACCCAAAAGGATACCTAAGGATACCGTAAAAATGATGTTTGATTTGTTTGTAGAAAGTGTATAGGTATAATTTGAACGTGTTCTCTTCACGGTTCAATGGGCGACTCAACGGTGGATTTTATGATCATAACGGGCCAACCAAATGGAGATTTATGGATATAATAAATGACTTTTTCTAACAAAAGAAGCATTGATTGTCTTCGTTGGACACTTGGGAAGCCCTCAGCAGAAGTTCATCAAAGGTAAGCGATTTTATATTAGCGATTCTATGCGTTTTGTGAGACCCGTGTTGGGTTATGGATTTATGCTAATACATAAATATTAGAGGTGCTACCCGCAAACAATCAAATGTTGTGCTTTCGCCATAAAGCCTTTTTGAAATCTGACAACGCTGTGATATTGCCAAGAATCAGAGCTTTTGATGACTATGCAACACTTGTATATTGATAAATGTTTAATAATTCAACTTTTGGATTTTGAATTTGGCGCCTCACATTTCACTGGTTAGCGCCCCACCACTCCATAAGTAGTTAACAATCAATCTACACACAATAACCCATAATGACAAAGCAAAAACAGGTTTTTAGACATAAGTATTCAGACCCTTTTCTCAGTACTTTGTTTAAGCACCGTTGGCAGCAATTACAGCCTTGAGTCTTCTTGGCTATGACGCTACAAGCTTGACACACCTGTATTTGGGGAGTTTCTCCCATTCTTCTCTGCAGATCCTCTCAAGCTCTGTCAGGTTGGATGGGGAGCGTCGCTGCACAGCTATTTTCAGGTCTCTCCAGAGATGCTAGATCGGGTTCAAGTCTGGGCTCTGGCTGGGCCACTCAAGGACATTCAGAGACTTGTCCCGAAGTCACCCCTGCGTTGTCTTGGCTGTGTGCTTAGTCGTTATCTTGTTGGAAGGTGAACCTTCACGCCAGTCTGGAGCAGGTTTTCATAAAGGATCTCTCTGTACTTTGCTCCGTTTATCTTTCCCTCGATCCTGACTAGTCTCCCGTCCTTGCTGCTGAAAAACATCCCCACAGCATGAAGCGTCCATTTAAGAACGATGGGGGCCACTGTGCTCTTTTCGACCTTCAATGCTGCAGAAGTTTTGTTGTACCCTTCCCCAGTCCTGTGCCTCGACACAATCCTGTCTCGGAGCTCTACGGACAATTCCTTCAACCTCATTGCTTGCTTTTTGCTCTGACATGCATTGTCAACTGTGGGACCTTATATAGATTGGTGTGTGCCTTTCCAAGTCATATCCAATCAATTGAATTAACCACAGGTGGACTCCAATCAAGTTGTAGAAACATCTCAAGGATGATCAATGGAAACAGGATGCACCTGAGCTCAATTTCGAGTCTCATAGCAAAGGGTCTGAATACTTATGTTTTTTTTATAATTAAAATAACTGTTTTCGCTTTGTCATTATGAGGTATTGTGTGAAGCTTGATGAGGAAAAATATATATTTAATCCATTTTAGAATAAGGCTAACGTAACAAAATGTGGAAAAAGTGAAGTGGTCTGAATACTTTCGGAATGCACTGTATATTTTGCACTCTGTGTAAACTTCACAATAGATTTTTCTATAGGCTATTGATGTTGTTTGTTCTGTTATTATTATTCCCCTTGCTACCTTACGTTTTTACCCTATTCAAACAACTTTTTGAGATGGATCTCCAGATTCATTCATTGTTCGATAGGGAGCCATGAATGGATTAAACGATGAAAGCATACAATATTTTCTGTCGGGACATTTTGCTCTGCTTTGGTGGAATTCTCCACTCTGTCTAGACTACATTCCTCTCTTACATTCGGTATACCATATTTATTGAAATAGGCCATAGCAAATATAAATATTAAAATGACTCTGAATGTCACTTGTGTGCTGCCCGCTGACCGACGATAACCCACACAACACACTCCCCGCCTCTCGTCATGATCAGTCTGGCCGTTACCGAGAACCACTATACTGTATTTTTTGAAAGGGTCGTTAGCATTAGTCATCAGGCAATGTTTTGAGGCTACAGCGTCCATAAGTTAACAATTAGACTTGGATCCATTTGAACTGAATACGTTTGTAGGTGCAACAGTTTTTATTACATTTATAATTTATCGATCTCACATGCACATTTCCGTCCATTAAGAACCAATGATGTGCTCCCTTTTCGTAGCATTTCTGACAATGCTAACATATTTTCAGCTGAATCTCAAGAGTTCTAAAACTGGACCAAAGCACTTGGGTTGCACAGCAACTGTGCTAGTGCCTAGCTAACACCAGTCGGATTAGAGGCAAACTACAAGGAAAGGAAGATAGCTATATTTTGCTATGGAAGGTTTTTCACATGGATGAAGTCATCTGTGTAAACTGTTGGCCTTGACACTTGATATCTGTGTGTAATAAGCACAAATAAGATATCGAACATCCTTGGCTGCTATTGCCAATTAGTTAGCCAACTAAAGTTAGCCAGTAAGGACACTGTCTACCGTTGTCCTAGCTAGCTAGCCACCTACTGGCGTTGTTGCCCCCGCCTCTTCTTCTATGGGGTTTAAAGGCGGTTGGCATCCAACGTTATGGTGCATTACCGCCACCTATTGTACTGGAGTGCTCCTGCCTGTGTATCTAGCTTAAAAAGTCTTAACGTAAAAAAAGGACCAATAGAAGTATAAAGAGGTGTTTCTCGGGTGCAGGAATGTGGGCATTCCACATGCAGGAATGCCCACATTACACCCTTCTCCATCTTGCTACTATGGAGGAGAGAACAGTGGAGACTGGAGAGACGACTCAACTCTCAAGGAATACGTCATTGCCCTCATCCGTCAGATGCACTCCACCCCTACGGGACCACCGTTGTCCCAGAAAATATTCGGATGACCACCATTAAATCCACTCATCTGCCGCACCAGTGCCGTCCCCTTGCTGTATTCCAAGTCATTTCCACCGAGGTGGAAGGACACTGCCCCTATCCCTATGCGGCCCCCCGGTCGGTTGTGACACAGCCTGGATGTAGTTGTGCCTCTGCATTGCAGTGCAATGCTTTTGACCGCAGCGCCACCCAGGACCCCAAGGTTTTCCAGCACACAGCTTTGACCTACTACAGTAGCTATGTTGGCCTATTGTACTTAAAACAATGTGTATCAGACCAATATACAGCAGTGCTAGCAATCCCATAGGGGACGGCCCCAGGAGGGGCCATCTTAATAATTTATTTATATTCCATACCTCTACTGAAGGTGGAAGATATTGTTCTTGTCTCTGGAAATACAATCAATACTTAACCTTACATATCCACAGAGGTATTGGCATTTTACTTTTTTGTTTGTTTTCTATTGTCATACCCTTTGTCAAGGAGACATACAGTAGCCTAATCGAATGGAGACACAAACACACATTTCTACAGTCGAACACATGGAAAATCAACAAATGGATTTGTCGTGGTAATTATTCTAATCAAAGGAGAGACTTTCAGATTTCCTCAAAACCATCAAACTTTTGTAATAATTACTGCAGTAATGGAGCGTTAACGGTCACCCAATGGTGTAGAGTTAAAGCCCAAATAAGCAGGGTTCGGTTACAACTCTTTATAGTCTTCCTCAGTCCTCGTAACAAAGATCATATGTGAAATTATACACAGGTACATTGTGCTCTCATACAACAGACAGCAAGATTTACATGGCGCCAAATATCTGTCTCTAGGTCATTTACTACTTGTTTATACAAAAATACTAATGCAACATGGAACACTAGGTCCTTCCCTTTATTTATGAAGTCCAGTATTCATTAATAACCTAGAGGGAGGGTTCTCCTCACTCTGGCAGACAGATCAGCATTTCACAGACACTACTCATGGAATGGAATGTTGTCTTATCACCAAACCATCATAAATCGACTGTCAGTGTTAAACCTCAGAGGCTCCTCTCAGAAAAACAGACAGTGTGAATGTACTAATATAGGAATACATTCTAATATAAAAGTAATGTGATTAACATAATGTTGTAATTTTACCACAGATGATTGGATGGATATATACAGTTGAAGTCGGAAGTGTACATACACCTTAGCCAAATACATTTAAACTCAGTTCTTCACAATTCCTGACATTTAATCCTAGTAAAAATTGGGTCAAACGTTTCGTGTAGCCTTCCACAAGCTTCCGACAATAAGTTGGGTGAATTTTGGCCCATTCCTCCTGACAGAGCTGGTGTAACTGAGTCAGGTTTGTAGGCCTCCTTGCTCGCAACCACTTTTTCAGATCTGCCCACAAATGTTCTATAGGATTGAGGTCAGGGCTTTGTGATGGCCACTCCAATACCTTGACTTTGTTGTCCTTAAGCCATTTTGCCACAACTTTGGAAGTATGCTTGGGGTCATTGTCCATTTGGAAGACCCATTTGCGACCAAGCTTTAACTTCCTGACTGGTGTCTCGAGACGTTGCTTCAATATATCCACATAATTTTCCCACCTCATGGTGCCATCTATTTTGTGAAGTGCAACAGTCCCTCTTGCAGCAAAGCACCCCCACAACATGATGCAGCCACCCCCGTGCTTCACGGTTGGGATGGTGTTCTTCAGCTTTTCCTCCAAACATAACGATGGTCATTATGGCCAAACAGTTCTATTTTTGTTTCATCAGACCAGAGGACATTTCTCCAAAAAGTACAGTGTGCAGTTGCAAACCGTAGTCTGGCTTTTTTATGGCGGTTTTGGAGCAGTGGCTTCTTCCTTGCTGAGCAGCCTTTCAGGTTATGTTGATATAGGACTCATTTTACTGTGGATATAGATACTTTTGTACCTGTTTCCTCCAGCATCTTCACAAGGTCCTTTGCTGTTGTTCTGGGATTGATTTGCACTTTTCGCACCAAAGTACATTCATCTCCTTCCTGAGCGGTATGGCGCCTGCGTGGTCCAATGGTGTTTATACTTGCGTACTATTGTTTGTACAGATGAACGTGGTACCTTCAGGCATTTGGAAATTGCTCCCAAGGATGAACCAGACTTGTGGAGGTCTATAAAATTCACAGTGAATTATAAGTAAAATAATCTATCTGTGAACAACTGTTGGAAAAATTACTTGTGTCATGCACAAAGTAGATGTCCTAACAAACTTGAAAAATTAGTTTTAATGACTCCAACCTAAGTGTATGTAAACTTCCGACTTCAACTGTATATATATATGTGTGTGTGTGTGTGTGTGTGTGTGTGTGTGTGTGTGTGTATATATTATTATTTAAAAACATATATTTAACCAGATAGACCAGTTGAGAACAAGTTCTCATTTACAACTGCGACCTGATATACAACTGCGATATATATGGATGCAAGGAGGATAGATAAATAGCATGACTTACTGACTTCTGTTGCGTCCCTGCAGCGTGTGGCTGTGACCTGGCTCAGGGAGGCTTCTTCATGAAAAATGGAGACTACCTGTGTACCCTGGACTACCAGCGAATGCACGGTACACGCTGCAACGGCTGTAGGGACTTTGTGGAGGGAGAGGTGGTCACTGCCCTAGGCAAGACCTACCACCCTGCCTGCTTTGTCTGCACCATCTGCAAGTAAGAATCTCTTTTTCAAAGGAGCCCTGGTCAAGAGCTAGCAGCATTACTCATTATCCATCTCACTACTCTTATTGTTCACATTCATTATACTCTTCTTATCATCCTGCCTGCATCCTCTTGTCTGCATTGATTGAAATCGGCTCACTCCAACAATGCTGGCACACATTCATCTTATCATACACTGTTAATCAATACACTGAATATTCCCAAACTGATGTACCCTAATGTGACCCGTGCTACACATCTGTCTATATCCGTCTGCTGTCTGATCATTAGTCCATGTCTCTTTCTGTCTCTCCCACAGACGACCATTTCCTGCTGGGGATAGGGTCACCTTCAATGGCAAAGACTGTCTGTGTCAGTACTGTGTCCAGCCCACGTCCCCAGGACCTGGCAAAGACCTCATGGACTCCAACTGTAAGTAGCCTCTGTCTCCACTATACTTACAGTACTGTATGTGGGTTAGTTACATTGAACTAATACTTAAACTCAAATACAAAAAAAAATAACCAACCAATTTATTTGAGTTCATATGTGTGTAACCCATTGTCTGTGATAAACACCAGAACTCTGTAAACTACTAGTAACCAATATAAAGTATTCAGTAATAAGTACAGCAATATTCCATCTATACTGCAGCTCAGCCATAGCCTGGCCAAATCTGGGACCAGTTTAGCTGAGCAATATTTTCACAGTCATTCTACTCTAACCCAGTTCTACAGTACATTAACTGAGAGGGGACGAGAAAGGAGATGTTGGGGTTCGTTCCTTGTCAATCATTGGCTCATTGGTGAAATTAGCATTCAGACAATATCTTTAAGTAAATCAATCATTCATTTATTAATGCGATTGCAGACAGAAGTTGACAACAGGAACATAGCACGCATGTTTCCGAGTAAATTATGCAAAATAGAGAAGGGTCCAAGTTGTTTTATTTATGCCTGCAGTCATGTCACTGCCTATGTCATTACCTTCTACTCATGAGACCAAGCCCATGCCTACACAGCTATACAAAGAGTTTTAGTGTTATCTAAAGGCTCAGCAGTAAATGTCCACTCCCCAAGTTGATTTATAGTGGTATGTCTGACTAGTCTCATCTCTTTCACTCCCAAGCAAAGTTCTGTGTCTCTGCATCTTTTTTTTTTTTATCTTTGAGGCTCTTCTCACAGACACTCTGTTTTGACTGCCATAATTCACACATCTCTCAGACCGTTTTTTATAAGAAGCATAGACTAGAAAAGAACTGTGGAACAATATTAAACCTTATAATGCATATATATTGTTAATCTGTAGTCTAGGACCCTATACATGTAAGGGGGGAGGGGTCTTATAACCCTTACCCTTCTAATAATACATCATTAGCATAATCAATTATTATAATACATCAAACATTTAGTACAGCCCCTATCATGCCCCAAGGTGAACCCAACAGAGGGGAGATCACTGACTCTCCCTCCCCTCCCTTCCTTTCTCTCCTCCCTCCTCAGGCTCCAGTAGGAATACTTGTGATAATGCTGTCTGAAAAGACAGCCTGAAAGTTCCAGCCTGTTTTGGTGGGCTGGAGTTTTGGTAAATTAGTTAGAGAGTTCCAAACCTCTGCCAATAACATCTAGTTTTCAGTTTTCCTCTCCACACTCAGACCACTCCCAGACAGTCCAAGCAAAATTCTTGTTTTAGAAATTGCTCTTTGCTAAGAAGCTATTTGTTTATTTTGACCATTTGAATTAAAAACAAATCACAGTAAGGTCCTTAATTGCGTTTATGCACGCCTACCTCCACTTTTAAGCTCCGCCAGCCCAACAACTTCCTGTGTAGCGCCTGTTTCAATCTTTTGTACTGACAGCTGTCAAAACACAAAATGTCTTTCTACACCAATTGCCTTCATTACCTCACCCCTATTACAGTGAACTATGTTCATCGTACTGTACAAGCCTCAGTTGTTGCTTCAAAAAGAAAAGAAAAAGGAATTTACAAAGTACATATCGAGTTACATCGACAACTATGAGGGTGAGTATTCTCATCTAGCTAGCTACCATATATCCCAATGCACCATATTTCAGCCGGCACATTTCAGCCTGCACAAACCATTTGATAACGGTTAGCCAATTTAACATTTTACTGCAGTGGGCTAAACCAGGGTAACACAGTGTTTCTTGGTAGTTTTAAACACATCTACTTTGAAACAAATGCATACACCTCACACACATGATAAAAGGCTTAAAACAAAGAAGACGCCTGTACCATGTCAGATATGTTGAAGTGTATTACATTTTAAGTTTGCATCCCAATATTACACTTTACAAACATCACAGAATACTGAAATGTAACAAAACCGTTTGACATAGAAACACAAGATTTTCTGCAGTTTAAAAAATATATATCTTTATTAATTATTGAAATTATGAAAAATATGAACATTCCACCCATGATGTCAAAGAGGGCGATTTGGTCATTTGGCTGCAAGCAAGGGTTGCTTCCGACCACCTCATTGGCACAACTCTGCAATAAATGGTTCTGGAGTCTGATGCCCAGACCCAATGGCAAAAACTAGTTCACATCAAAAAATACTTTAAATTGTTAAATCAATTAACTTCTTAGGGAGCGGCTTCCGAGGTGATGGTTTTGGAGAGTCTGTTGTGCCCAAAGTAAAATGCCTCCCACTCAGGCCCAGAAAATAGGATATGCACATAATTAGTACTATTGGATAGGAAACACTCTGAAGTTTCTAAGAGTGTTAAAATATTGTCTGTGAGTATAACAGAATGGATATAGCATGCGAAAACCCGAGTAATTTTTTGTCCTGGAAAAAGTGTATTTGACACATTGCCTCATTTTGAACCCCTCCCTATTGAAAATGACCATATATGGGAGTAAGATTGCAGTACCTATTGCTTCCACTGGATGTCAACAGTCTCTAGACAGTGTTTGATGATGTTATAGTTGCTCTGGATGGTAATAGAAGAAGAATTTTGAAGTGGTCATTTGATGTAAACAGAAGAGGATGCGCCCGCTCGCGCGCGCACTGTGGATTTTTCCTTTCCTATCGCCCAGTTTATAATCCGGTTGAAATATTATACTAAATATACATAAAAGTGTTCCTAAGGATACATTATCAATGATGTTTGATTGTTCTTGGACAAGTGTATAGGTATAGGTTGAACGCGTTCTCTTCACGGTTCAATGGGCGAGTGGACGCTGTATTTTATGAACATAATGCGCCAACCAAACAGAGATTTATGGTTATAATAAATGACTTTTTCTAACAAAAGAACCATTGGATGTCTTCGTTGGACACTTGGGAAGCCCTCAGCAGAAGTTCAAAAGGTAAGGGATTTGTTTTTGCTGTGAAATGTGTTTTGTGTGAACCGCGATGGTTTATGAATTTATGCTAATAAGTAAATATTGGAGGTGCTACCGTCAAACAATCAAATGTAGTGCTTTCGCCGTAAAGCCTTTTTGAAATCTGACAACGCTGTGATATTGCCAAGAATCAAAGCTTTTGATGACTATGCAACACTTGTATATTGATGAATGTTTAATAATTCAACTTTTGGATTTTGAATTTAGCGCCCACCACTTCCTAAGTAGTTAACAGTGCACTTGCCAATGGGTCAATGACCTTTACATCAATAAAAATCAAAAGCACATGAATAAACAGTTATGGTTAACCTGTGAGATCATTAACCTGTGAGTAATTTGTGCTTGCCAAATTGTACACCTATTAGGCTTGGTTGAATAATGGTTTATAAAAGCACAAAATGTTCGTAAGACACTCTAATTTCATTATGTAACCTTACAAGGGTATCTCTGTTGAGGAAAATTCTCAATGTTGAATGGGATGCATTGGTTCAATTTTTTATTTATTTATCTTAGAAATTAAGGCATCATGTCAAGATCTGCGCATCACACTCAAAATAAAGACAACCTTGAATGGCCCACTTTTGTTGATTGTGCACATAGAACTGGTTGAGAAGAAGGTCAGTGTGCACAGTCCAGACATGGGAGAGTCCCGTGACAGAAACAAAGTGTTGTAGACCAGATAAAAACTTTTTTTGTATACATGAATTCTGCTGGACAATGTAGCGTAGGTAGTGAGCTAGCTAGCTAGCCAGCTTAGTGTTTGTATTTATTATGAATCCCCATTAGCTGCTGCCAAAGCAGCAGCTGCTCTTCCTGGGGTCCAGAAAAATTAAGGCAGTTACACAATTTTAAATACATTACATTCACAGATTTCACAACACACTGTGTGCCCTCAGTCATCAACTCCACCACTACCACATATCTACAATACAAAATCCATGTGTTACGTTAAGTGTGTGTATAGTGTGTATGCTATCGTGTGTGTGTATGCATGTGTCTGTGCCTATGTTTTGTTGCTTCACAGTCCCAGTTGTTCCATAAGGTGTATTTGTATCTATTTTTATCGGTACCCCAAGGGTATTATTATTTATTTGAGGCACACCCAGCATGTTAACAGTAGTTAGCTAGCTAGCGCTTGTGTCAACACACTGAGCAACATTAGTTCCTTTTCAATGTAGCTAAACACTAGCTAATTTAATAGCGTTAGTAAGCACTATTATTGGTACCTGGATAACACAACTAGTTAGGTAGCGGGTCTAAACTATAGAAATTATGATGATAACTAGTATAGGGTAATGTAAATTGTTATAGCTACATTTTCTTCTCTACCGCAGATTACCACAAGGTCTTAGTCCAGGGTGAGAAAATGCTTACGAGAAAAAAACAGATGAAGACAGAGTTGTCGATTTCCTTTGTTACTTGTAATGTTAAAAGGGAAGAAAAAGACAATCCGTTTTTTCTAAATTAGCTTTTTAGGCTACTACACACCACCAGTAGAATAATTATTTTTATGTTATCTAGTAAGCCTTTATCTTTGTTTAATCTAACAAAAAGTATTCTAATTTTGTAAGAAATGTTGCAATAATTTTTTTTACATGTTGCAATACCCTTGGGGTAGCTATACCCTTGGGGTAGCTATACCACTAAAGGAGAAGCTCATATTTTAATTGTAGGTATTTTCACTTGAGAAAGGGGATACTCAGTCAGTTGCTCAACCGAAATGTGTCGTCCGTATTTAACCCAACCCCTCTGTATCAGAGTGGTGCGGGGGCTGCCTTAATCGACGTCCACAGCACCCACGGAGCAGGGGGGTTAACTGTCGCGCTCAAGGGCTGAACAGCAGATTTTTTCACCTTTCCGGCTTGGGAATTTGAACCAGCGACCTTTTGGTTACTGGCCCAATGCTCTTAACCGCTAGGCTATCTACCGCCTTACTTACTAATATATAAATTGCTCATAGGTAACTATAAAGTTATACTTAACTTGAAATAGCTAAATCCTGTGTTACAACTAGCGACAACCTTGTACTTATGCCGATATTACAGATATGTACTCTGTGGTGTATTAGTGTGATTATTTTCTCACTTGGATAGTGCTGTCAGAAGCTGACGATTTAGATTGTCAGGATGGTAGTTACACAATAATTACAAGTAAGTATCCCTCAAGATACACCCTCAAGATACACATTTTAACTAGCTAAGTCCTGTGTAACACATAGTAATTACAATGTACGTATGCAGATATGACCATGTACTCTGTGGTGTACTAGTGTGTTTATTTTCTCACTAGGATGGTGCCTTCAGAAGCTTTGCAATTAGGGTCAGGTTATCAGGATGGGTAATGTGCTAAGTAAGTGCACATTGATTACAAGTAAGTATCCCTCAAGATACTTAATTTTAACTAGCTTAATCCTGTGTAACACCTAGTAATTACATTGTACTTATGCAGATATTACATGTACTCTGTGGTGTACTGGTGTTTATCCTTCTACTTGGAGGGGCGCTTCCGGAAACCTTAAATTAAGGGCCAGGTTCTCAGGATGTGTAATGTACTATAGAAGTACACACTAATTACAAGTAAGTACCCCTCAAGATACACTTAATTTTAACTAGCTAAATCCTGTGTAACACCTAGTAATTACATTGTACTTATGCAGATTTTACATGTACTCTGTGGTTTACTTGTGTGTTTATCCTCCCACTTGAGGATGACACCTGTATGGTAGACCCCAGTCAGTAAGGTTGACATATCTTATCTGTTTTTGTAAACTCAACCAAGTAAACCCAGATGGTACACTTTTTTGGGGGCAAGCACTAGCTACAAGATTGAGTGGATATTTTGAGGAGTGTGCATTCGCGGCTAGGTAATTAGAGCCTATGTAATCTCGGGACACCCAGTGCATCTCTCCACAACAGATTACAACCTTGTGATAGTTATTACTGAATTGGATCTGAGATGAAACTAAATTGGTGAATTAATGGAAACTTGCCTATTTGTAACAATCATGTTAACAGTTATTCGTTGTTACAACTCTGTAATTAGACTGCAATTACATGTTATTACAGTTTAACTGAGTTATTACAATTAACTACAATGCTTGTTAGTGTAATTACAATGTAATAAGGACTCCTTAAAATGAAGCGTTAGTGCAATTTCTAGCTAGCTATACTTTACATCATATTCTTAGTTATCTATCTAACTGGCTTAAAACATTTGTTATTAGGTCAATTCCCATTGATTTTGATATTGATATGTAGTCATTTTTCTAAAAGCATGAGTTCTAATTATTTGTATTTCTCAGTTTTCAATAAAGATCAGGTGACAGGAGAGATCAGCATGAGGGCGACTTGTTACAGGTCAATATGGAAATCCAAGAGTCCACACAGTTTGAGAGTAGGATGAATATTACTGTTCTGGGTATTCGTAAGTGTCTAAAAATAATTGCATGCTTGGGCTACTTGGAAATTTAATAGATAGTGTAGTCAACAGTACAGTTTAACAGTCATTCAAAATAATTCACTGAGGTGAGAACTAGTTTGAGGATTGGTTTGTTGACATTTAAACAACACTGTTATTGCAGAGAATTGTTGTTTTATCCGTTCTTTATCTTCACAGATTGTGTTAAAGGACTCACTCCCTGCCATCCTGGCCCACTGCCACTGCTCCTGTGTTGCTGGGACTACTTTGTGCAAACCACACAGTTGCACTGCTCTACTAGATAGCACCTTACTCTCAATTTGGGATTGGTGCGGTTCCCCCCATCCATAGTTGCACCGAGAGTGAGCAGAGGTGGCAAAAACAATGGTAAGGCTGTGTGGATGGTTATTGAAGCTAATATGAATAATATCAATTAGTGATGTGATTGTGATAATCTAAGTGCCCCTTCGTATTCCAAGGGTGTGAAGCCAGGCACAGTTAACAGGATGGTGTTCCTATCAGCAAGACCCAAAGAGAGGAGACTGGTTGAGGGAGTGAGGTAAATGTTGAGCATTTATCATAATCTGAGCTAATCTTTGAGAACTGCTTTACAGATAAATACATTCATTTGATTGTGATAAATTAATTAATTTGATTGTGTAGCCAATATGCCTCTGTTACATGAGCTACATGATATTATCCCTATCCAGAAACGATCCCTTGTGGTCCCTACAGTCTAGACACTTCTGTAGATCCAAAAGAGATAGGTGAAAGGAAGATGGAGTTATTACCATCTTGCTTTTACCAATATGCAATCCTTTTGAATCTAAGTGTCTAGGGAGTAGGAACTAAGTTTTTCCCCTGATAGGGCCTATAACTGACATACGTTTTTGTCTATCACAGGAGTATCTTCTATAGAGGTGTAACCGGGGAGCTGCCTGACCTGTCCTCCATGTGGCAGAGGTGTACAGAGACTTTACCAATGCTACAACCCCTTTGGTCATTCCATTGGACATGTCCACTGAGGTCCAGTTAGTGGATTCTGCCATTGGTGAAGTCCAGGCTGGCTGCTGCCTCAACAACTCGCAACATCACTTCGCATGAAGATGCCCCCATCTCCCACTTCTGCCACTTGATGGTTACAGCCATAAACCATCTGTGTGCTCATTTGTCCATAGTACACATGAGCTCACTGGCAACAACATTGGAAACGGCCCACAACGTTGAGAATGCTACAAAAGAACAGAGCTTATTTCTAGAGTGGCATCACCTTCGCAAGCCACGCATAACATCCTCCCGCTTCAGAGAGGTCTGTCATGTGAGGGAGCAGAGTTCTGCAGAACACCTGGCTGACAGAATCCTTGTCAGTCTGCAGAGATGAAGAGAGGACTGGAGATGAATTCTGCTGCTGTGGAGGAATACTATGTTCTTCGGAATTTCAACTATTACCCCTGTGGGTTTATTATCCACCTAGATGCCCCTTGGCTTGGGACATCACCCCTTTGTGGTGTATGCCCAGGAGGACATGCTGATCCTGTCCATCCACAGAGACTGCCAAATATGGGAAGCAATCAAGGAGAAGGCTTATTTTTTTACTCTTACTTGCAGAGATGCCTAATGATCTCCTAGGTCAAATGTTAAAAGATTAAAAACATTTTTGTACTGTGATCATTTGTAGCTCATTTCTAGATTATTTCTAGGAAAGATAGCACAGTGGTTAACTATTTTATCCCCTGAATCCAACAATGTAGATCAACTGATTGTGACGTCAAATATTTTAGGGAAACATGTTGGTTTGTTAGTGAGAATACTGGTGTGCAGGCCCACATAATGCAATTTATTTTGAAGAGAGGGTCTGAAGGTAGCTGTTGAACACAGGCTGTAGTCTTGCAACATGCTGGCCTTCTAGGCGGAGTTGCAAAGAAAAAGCCATATCTCAGACTGGCCAATAAAAAAAGATTAAGATGGGCAAAAGAACACAGACACTGGACAGAGGAACTCTGCCTAGAAGGCCAGCATCCCGGAGTCGCCTCTTCACTGTTGAAGTTGAGACTGGTGTTTTGCGGGTACTATTTAATGAAGCTGCCAGTTGAGGACTTGTGAAGCGTCTGTATCTCAAACTAGACACTCTAATGTACTTGTCCTCTTGCTCAGTTGTGCACCGGGGCCTCCCACTCCTCTTTCTATTCTGGTTAGAGCCAGTTACCGCTGTTCTGTGAAGGGAGTAGTACACAGCGTTGTACGAGATCTTCAGTTTCTTGGCAATTTCTCGCATGGAATAGTCTTAATTTCTCAGACCAAGAATAGACTGACGAGTTTCAGAATAAATATCTTTTTTTCTGGCCATTTTGAGCCTACAATCGAACCCACAAATGCTGATGCCCCAGATACTCAATTAAACTCAGCAAAAAAAGAAACTCACTGTCTGTCAACTGCGTTTATTTTCATCAAACTTAACATGTGTAAATATTTGTTTGAACATAAGATTCAACAACCTGAGACATAAACTGAACAAGTTCCACAGACATGTGACTAACAGAAATTGAATAATGTGTCCCTGAACAAAGCGGGATCAAAATCAAAAGAAACAGTCAGTATCTGGTGTGGCCACCAGCTGCATTCAGCTGCAGTGCATCTCCTCCTCATGGACTGCACCAGATTTGCCAGTTCTTGCTGTGAGATTTTACCCCACTCTTCCACCAAGGCACCTGCAAGTTCCCGGACATTTCTGGGGGGAATAGCTCTAGCCCTCACCCTCTGATCCAACAGGTCCCAGACGTGCTCAATGGGATTGAGATTCGGGCTCTTTGCTGGCCATGGCAGAACACTGACATTCCTGTCTTGCAGGAAATCACACACAGAACGAGCAGTATGGCTGGTGGCATTGTCATGCTGGAGGCTCATGTCAGGATGAACCTGTAGGAAGTGTACCACATGAGGGAGGAGGATGTCTTCCCTGTAATGCACAGTGTTGAGATTGCCTGCAATGACAACAAGCTCAGTCCGATGTTACTGTGACACACCGCCCCAGAACATGACGGACCCTCCACCTCCAAATTGATCCCGCTCCAGAGTACAGGCCTCAGTGTATAAATGTGAATCGACGATAAACGTGAATCCGACCATGACCCCTGGTGAGACAAAACCGTGACTCATCAGTGAAGAGCACTTTTTGCCAGTCCTGACTGGAGGGATTGTGCGTTCCTGGTGTAAATCGGGCAGTTGTTGTTGCCATTCTGTACCTGTCCCGCAGGTGTGATGTTCTGATGTACCGATTCTGTGCAGGTGTTGTTACACATGGTCTGCCACTGCGAGGACGATCAGCTGTCTGTCCTGTCTCCCTGTAGCGCTGTCTTAGGCGTCTCACAGTATGCACATTGCAATTTATTGCCCTGGCCACATCTGCAGTCCTCGTGCCTCCTTGCAGCATGCCTAAGGCACGTTTACGCAGATGAGCAGGGACCCTGGGCATTTTCTTTTGGTGTTTTTCAGAGTCAGTAGAAAGGCCTCTTTTGTGTCCTAAGTTTTCATAACTGTGATCTTAATTGCCTACCGTCTGTAAGCTGTTAGTGTCTTAACGACCGTTCTACTGGTGCATGTTCATTAATTGTTTATGGTTCATTGAACGTGCATGGGAAACAGTTTACAATGAAGATCTGTGAAGTTATTGGGATTTTTACAAATTATCTTTGAAAGACGGTCCTGAAAAAGGGATGTTTCTTTTAGTCTAGAGTTTAGTCTAAAGAGGGCCAGTTTTATTGCTTCTTTACCTAGCAGAACCGTTTTCAGCTGTGCTAACATTTACAAAAGGGTTTTCTAATGATCAGTTAGCCATTTAAAATTATAAACTGGGATTAGGTAACACAACGTGCCGTTGGAACACAGGAGTAATGGTTGCTGATAATGGGCCTCTGTACGCCTATGTAGATATTCCAAAAAAATCTGCAGTTTCCAGCTACGATAGACATTTACAACATTAACAATGTCTACACTGTATTTCTGATAAAGTTGATGTTATTTTAATGGACAAAAAAAAATGCTTTTCTTTCAAAAACATTTCAAAGTGACCCCAAACTTTTGAAAGGTAGTATATGTAAATGTACGTTTTTTTATTTTTTTATACATTTGCAAACATTTCCAAAAACCTGTTTTTGCTTTGTCATTATGGGTTATTGTGTGTTTATTTTAGAATAAGGCTGTAATGTAACAAAATGTGGAGCAAGTGAATGCACTGAATACTGAAGCAGAGGCAAAAACAGGGCAATCAGTTACCAGTCTAATAGTACGGAAATTTACAGCCAATGCTTTGACCCAGAGCCCATTCCGCTCCACATGGACCCTCAGCCGAGCATTGGCTTGCGTCTCCTTGACTTCTGCTTCTGGCATCTGTACCCTCTTTGAGAGGAAAGCTGGTCTGTAGACCTTGCAGGGCACACAGTCGTCCACAAGGAAACCTTTGTCCACGATTATGGACATCCCTGCTTTCAGCACAGACACGATGCCCGACTGCTTCAGGATCTCCTTGTCGCTGACAGAACCTCAGCGCAAACACCTTTGTTTCAGCCCTTTACTATGTGGTGCCATGCCAATCATCGCCTTGAAAGTGCAGTGGGACTTCACTCTGAAGCAGGAGAGAAGATGGTGTTAGACTGCACAGAGTTGTGTTGCCAATTACCACTTGTGTGTCTGGGTATTCCTTGAATTCCTCTCGCAAGTGAGCCTTGACTGCTTCCTCGGACATCCAGATACACACTGACCCAAGAACTGTGTAAAGAAAGTTGCCCCATGTTGTCACGATGCGGCTCACAGTCGACTGGTGGATGTTGAATCTGTGGGACAGATCCCTCTACTTCAGACTCAGTGAAAGATGGGTCATGAAAAGGAAAAACATGTCTATGGACTGCAGGAAAAAAGGATTATGAAAAACAAAAAGGATTATGATGCATGAATATGCAAAATTAAAATGATCAACCCTCCAGAGGGCAGATAAATCATGCACCTATAACAGTGAATAATTTATCTTCCCTCCCTAACCCAGGAAGATTCATTATCATGATTGGTTTAATGGCTTAAAGTAGTAAAGTAGAATCAAGTAGCATCAAGCTTGTCAAAGTGGCATTTAGCCTTTCTGTGTTTGTCTAAGGTCAGTTGAAGCTTTGATGATTAACATTACTTGAATGTACCTTTGCATTTCCTGGTAGTGTGACCTCCTCATTCCTCTTTGCAGCTGCCCTTGCTATGGTCACACGTACCATGTTGTGGGATGCCAGTTCGATGAGCTTCCGGGAGGCCTTTAGGTGGGCATACTTCGCAAACCTACACTCACAGTTTATTAGGTACACCCATCTAGTACTGGGTCGGACCCCCTTTGCCTCCAGAACAGCCTGGATGATTTGGGGAATTCTACAGGGATGTTGGTCCAGATTGGACGGAGGTACATTCATGCTGCAAACAGCCCGTTCTATGTCATCTGAATGATGCTCTATTGGGGTTGAGGTCTGGGGACTATGTAGGCCACTCAAGTAAACTGAACTCATTGTCATGCGATCCATTTTCGTGAACCTGGTGTACCTAATAAACTCACCGGTGAGTGTATGTCAGAAGTGGGAAATTATGATGAATGATGTCATTGATATCTAATCCTTGGTGCTGTTCACTGCCTCCAGAGAGAGGTACTGCCCAGGAGTATATAACGCATCGATCACACCTACATTGCGCAAAATGCAGCATCATCTGGATATGTGTACCACAAAAGTTCAACATTCACATTCTGCTACCATTTCTGTCAAGTCATCGACGCATACAATTTGATGCATACTGTACGTTCGATAAATATAACGTACAGTATGCACCACACAGAACACACTGCAACGCAATGCTGCAAAGCAAACGCAGTGTTCCATTGGGAAATTAATGTACTTCTGGTGTACCAAGACGCAATGACGCTGTCGTGTGATCGATGCCTAAGACACAAGATCCTTTTATTGCCACCAGGGCAACAAAATGACACCAGACAAGGAATGATGAGAAAAGAAAATACATTAGTGTTACCTGCAACAAAGACCAAGGCAATGCTTTTGTGCAAAAAAATGTAAAGTCTTTATTAAGAAAGCATTTATTTAGGTTGTTTTTTACTTAATTTGTTGGATGCTTATTTTTACACATTGTTTTTATTCAAGCCACAACACAGTTTTGGTCTCAGTCTATTTAGACCTTGTTTTCAATGACCTTTTGATACCATATATTATACATTTTATAGAAGCAAAGCAGCACTCTTTATCCTCTAATCTCTATATTATTATTATTATCGTTATCATAACCTACCTTGTCTAGAACCGTGTCGGAGGGAGCAAATCGCTCCAAACAGAATCGCCGACAGACAGATATTGCCTCCACCTGTCTCTTCAGTTTCTCTACCTCCTTGTGAAGATCTTCGCCTTGCTCCAGTGCCAGTTCAGCAATAATCAGCAGTTCAGAACAATAATCATGATACAGGTGGAGGAAGTCATTCATCCACCTGAGCCAGTTCATAAGTTGGTCGCTCTCTCCTTTGCCATACCCCAGGTCTTGGCACTGTAACTGAGTAGTCATTCCACTGGAACAGAGTGGGGAGAGCTCCCTTCTTGAATAGCCGACGTCCAGGTGGGAGTTAAAGGCTCGATCAAGTCATCACTTTGGAAGTGGCGGCTGCAGACCCTTGTATGGGAGGTGATGTTGAATCTCACATCACATTTTCCAGTGCAGGTGTGAAAGCTCAACATGGAGTTGAACTTGGAGGAAGTCGCACACAGCGGGACATAGCAATGCTCAGCTGTACTGCTACCTTCATGTCGTAAAATTGTAAAAACCTTGCTTGTACTAATTTGAGGTTAGGCTATTTTGGAACAAAAAAATATAGCAAAGGTACTCAGAAAAAGATTTGTTTTACTACCTGACAATTTATGCTTTCCCTGCTAGCTAGCCTGTAGCTAGCTACTGTAGCTATTGTATCGAAGATGATGAGTGCTCAATACCGGTAATCAAGGGCTAGCTGTATTTTTTGCCGAAATACACAGGCTAGTGGGCATGCATATAGCTAATTGGTACACAGAAATTATTTGATATTGAGATTTATAAAAAGGCTGCATTGGACTATTTAAAAAGAGCTTAGTGTACCAAGTCCAGGCAGTGCCTTCCTGTTTGTTTGTTTTCTTCTATTAGGTGTCAAATGAACACAACCCTGGTTTCTCTCTGTGTTGCCAGTTAGCTTATATACAGGGTTATCCATAAATAATGTCATAATTTCAAGCTCTTTATACTCGGCGTGTCATCACACATGTAATGGGATGACACTGGGATCCTATGACATGACTGGGAGCTTAGGAAGAGGTGATTTATTTATTTGTAGATCGCCCGGATAAGCTTTTGGTAATTAAGTGTTGCGATGATGGTGTTAATTAAGTGATAATACCCGATAATGCCAGAGAAGCCGGTGTTTGTTGGACATATTGGCACGGGTGTTAGGCCCGAGACGAAGTCATTGTTATAATATTGTTTTCCAGTAGCTTAATTACAAGTGCAACTTAGAAATAACACAAACAGACTATGAAAAACATACCTTAGACCATTCTCGTCTGTTTTACAGGGAATGAGTTGGGCTTTGGTGCCAATTTATCCAACAAACACCAGCTTCTCGGGCATTATCACTTAAATATACCTTAACGGAAGATTGAAGCACCCATTAATAAGCCATGGCTATTGAGCCTCTGCCACCGTTTTGAATAGATGTAAACCATTGTGTGTGTGTGCGTGTGTGTGTGTACCGTGTGTTTTACAGGCTGTACGGGCTGTGGTAGAGACATTAAGAATGGTCAGGCTCTCTTAGCACTAGAGAGACAGTGGCACCTGGGCTGCTTCAAGTGTAAGGCTTGTCAAAAAGTCCTCACTGGGGAGTACATCAGCAAGTAAGTCTAACACAACTATTATACACATGAAATGCTTTCACACATCATGAAATACACACAGTGTACTTGCAGACAAAGTAAAACCCACTATTCTATTATTTTATACACACAACATAAACACAATATACTTACAGACACAGTGAAGTATACTATTCTATTTTATCCTATTCTAATGCAGTCCCTCTGCATTATCCTATCTCTTTGCTCAGGGATGGCGCACCCTATTGTGAGAAGGACTACCAGATCCATTTTGGGGTCCAGTGCGAGGCATGCCAGCAGTTTATCACAGGCAAAGTGCTGGAGGTAAGCCAATCACCTATCACATTCAACATTCCAATCAACGTTCATCATCCCTTAATACAGAGGAAAAATATAGTTACTTTTAAAAAAGTAGTTCGGAATAAATTATCATATCTAAATCAGATGTGTCATTGACTACAAATTACAAGAACAAATAACTCTGGAGTCAGATGTTAACAGAATGTGTAATTTAGCATATTAAATACAAAAACGGGGGTGATGCTGAAAAAGAAAGAAAATTCTTGTCTAAATCACCCATATTTTATTTTCTATTTCCCCTGTCACGGTGTCGTAAAAGGCGCACACTTTAATGGCACAATAAACAAAAGAAAGAACGCAACAACGCGTCAATATATTCTAGGCCACTAAATAAAGTGTGAGCCTGTGCTACACACACAATAAACAATGAATAATTCCACACAATGACATGACATATTCACCGGTAATAAATACATGCCGCAATCACTGGAATACAAACCAGGTGCGAGGTGAACAAGACAAAAGCAAAGGAAACAAAATAACAGCTGAGCGGCGATGGCTAGAAAGCCGGTGACGTCGACCGCCGAACGCCGCCCAAACAAGGAGAGGAGGCGACTTCGGTGGAAGTCGTGACATCCCCAAAAAGATGTGTGTAGTTCCAGTAGTTAGCTACATGGCAAAATAAACAAAAAAAACTGCTGGAAACACTGCCTAGATTTGAATTTAGTTCAACTACCACCAAGCTACTGCAAAATGTAGCTAAATTACTAGTTGAACTATATGTAGTTCACTACTCCAACACTGGTTAGTTGAAATGTTACTGATATTGGATATAAATAAATAGGCTGAAGTATGCTTATTGCCATGTAATGTCACATGGAACAATATCAATTAGGGTGGGGCAATTTCTTTTGTAGATTTTCTCAATTGAAATTACGCTTTTAATTAAATATTAGCTTTTGTCTAAAACTGAAAAATACAGTAAATTTGACCTATGCACTAACAAGACTTTTCAGGATAAGCAGCTTGACTACTGCTAGATTACTGTAGCTTTATTGATATACTGTACTTCAACAACAGATGTACTCAAACCTTCAAACCTTCTCTCAAACAGCCTAATACATTCTCTTAGAGTAGGTTTACCCTATTGATGTACTTGGTAATGTAAACTTGTTTTTTCATGCAAGACATAATCCGATTCCACTAATTTAAACATTATGGGAAGGTTTTCCTGGACACAGATTAAGTCTAGTCCTGGACTAAAAACCAAGATCAATGGAAGTTATTTCTAGTCCTTATTGGTGTCCTTTAGTAGTGGTTTCTTTGCAGCAATTCGACCATGAAGGCCTGATTCACGCAGTCTCCTCTGAACAGTGTATGTTGAGATGTGTCTGTTACCAGAACTGTGAAGCATTTATTTGGCCTTCAATTTCTGAGACTGGTAACTCTAAGGGGGCGGCAGGTAGCCTAGTGGTTAGAGCGTTGGACTTGTAACCGGAGGGTTGCAAGTTTGAATCCCCTGAGCTGACAAGGTAAAAATCTCTCGTTCTGCCCCTGAACAAGGCTGTTAACCCACTGTTCCCTGGGCGCCGAAGACGTGGATGTCAATTAAGGCAGCCCCCCGCACCTCTCTGATTCAGAGGGGTTGGGTTAAATGAGGAAGACACATTTCAGTTGAAGGCGTTCGGTTGTACAACTGACTAATAATGGTGACTTTGACTTTGACTAATGACCTTATCCTCTGCAGCAGAGGTAACTCTGGGTCTTCCTTTCATGTGGCGGTCCTCATGAGAGCCAGTTTCATCATAGCGCTTGATGGTTTTTGCAACTGCTTGAAGAAACTTTCAAAGCTCTTGAAATTTTCCGGATTGACTGGCCTTCATGTCTTAAAGTAATGATGGACTGTCATTTCTCTTTGCTTATTTCAGCTGTTCTTGACATAATATTGTTAGGTTCTAAATAGCAGGGTAATAACTGACGGAGAACTATAAAAGCTCAAACAAAGTTTATTCACCCAAAGGGTCAGACAGCTGAACAGACAAAGAACATATTCACAGAAGTACTGGTATTTAACCCTTTCTCCTATGCTGAGTCTCCTTTTACACATCTGAACAGCCAATATATCTCTGTTGCTAGACAGAACGTTAGTGATATCTGTTCTTCCTCACTTCATCTGACCTGACCTCGGCCCCAAATTCCTCACTCCTCCCCATAATATCCCTGATGTCTAAAATAACAATAACATATTCTGACATAATGTAAACGTTCTACATTGTCCTCTCTCCCTCTGTGTCATGGATAAGGATGCTTCATATTCTCAACTTTAGAACTCAGAACCCATCAATATGGACTTGGTATTTTATCAAATAGGGCTATGTTTTGTATACCACCCCTACCTTGTCACAACACAACTGATTGGCTAAAATGCATTAAGAAGGAAAGAAATTCCACAAATGAACTTTTAACTAGGCACACCTGTTAATTGAAATGCATTCCAGGTGACTACTTCATGAATCTGGTTGAGAGAATGCCAAGTGTGCAAAGCTGTCATGAAGGCAAAGGGTGGCTACTTTGAAGAATCTCGAATATATAATATATTTTGATTTGTTTAACACTTTTTTTGGTCACTACATGATTCAATATGTATTATTTCATAGTTTGGATGTCTTCACTATTATTCTACAATGTAGAAAATAATAAACAACCATGGAATGAGTAGGTGTGTCCAAACTTTTGACTGGTACTATAAGTACTAGAAATACATGTTTATACACTGCTCAAAAATAAAGGGAACACTTAAACAACACAATGTAACTCCAAGTCAATCACACTTCTGTGAAATCAAACTGTCCCCTTAGGAAGCAACACTGATTGACAATAAATTTCACATGCTGTTGTGCAAATGGAATAGACAACAGGTGGAAATTATAGGCAATTAGCAAGACACCCCCAATAAAGGAGTGGTTCTGAAGGTGGTGACCACAGACCACTTCTCAGTTCCTATGCTTCCTGGCTGATGTTTTGGTCACTTTTGAATGCTGGCGGTGCTTTCACTCTAGTGGTAGCATGAGACGGAGTCTACAACCCACACAAGTGGCTCAGGTAGTGCAGCTCATCCAGGATGGCACATCAATGCGAGCTGTGGCAAGAAGGTTTGCTGTGTCTGTCAGCGTAGTGTCCAGAGCATGGAGGCGCTACCAGGAGACAGGCCAGTACATCAGGAGACGTGGAGGAGGCCGTAGGAGGGCAACAACCCAGCAGCAGGACCACTACCTCTGCCTTTGTGCAAGGAGGAGCACTGCCAGAGCTCCTGCAAAATGACCTCCAGCAGGCCACAAATGTGCATGTGTCTGCTCAAACGGTCAGAAACAGACTCCATGAGGGGTGGTATGAGGGCCCAACGTCCACAGGTGGGGGTTGTGCTTACAGCCCAACACCGTGCAGGACGTTTGGCATTTGCCAGAGAATACCAAGATTGGCAAATTCGCCACTGGCGCCCTGTGCTCTTCACAGATGAAAGCAGGTTCACACTGAGCACGTGACAGGCGTGACAGAGTCTGGAGACGCTGTGGAGAACGTTCTGCTGCCTGCAACATCCTCCAGCATGACCGGTTTGGCGGTGGGTCAGTCATGGTGTGGGGTGGCATTTCTTTGGGGGCCGCACAGCCCTCCATGTGCTCGCCAGAGGTAGCCTGACTGCCATTAGGTACCGAGATGAGATCCTCAGACCCCTTGTGAGACCATATGCTGGTGCGGTTGGCCTGGGTTCCTCCTAATGCAAGACAATGCTAGAATTCATGTGGCTGGAGTGTGTCAGCAGTTCCTGCAAGAGGAAGGCATTGATGCTAAGGACTGGCCCGCCCGTTCCCCAGACCTGAATCCAATTGAGCACATCTGGGACATCATGTCTCGCTCCATCCACCAACGCCACGTTGCACCACAGACTGTCCAGGAGTTGGCGGATGCTTTAGTCCAGGTCTGGGAGGAGATCCCTCAGGAGACCATCCGCCACCTCATCAGGAGCATGCCCAGGCGTTGTAGGGAGGTCATTCAGGCATGTGGAGGCCACACACACTACTGAGCCTCATTTTTACTTGTTTTAAGGACATTACATCAAAGTTGGATCAGGCTGTAGTGTGGTTTTCAACTTTAATTTTGAGTGTGACTCCAAATCCAGACCTCCATGGGTTGATAAATTTGATTTCCATTGATAATTTTTGTGTGATTTTGTTGTCAGCACATTCAACTATGTAAAGAAAAAAGTATTTAATAAGATTATTTCATTCATTCAGATCTATGATGTGTTATTTTAGTGTTCCCTTAATTTTTTTGAGCAGTGTATATGATTTTGTGTACAGTAACTTATTTCCAGAATTTATTGTATTTCATTATTTATGTGGTGAGTGAACTATGTAGTTTGTGATTCTCTGGGCATAGATATTTTAAAGTAAATTGCATTCTGTATATCGTTTTCTTTATTTTTGAATTATTATTTTGGGCATTAGTCTGGTCTTATTGTATGATATACATTTCAGTATGTTCTGTTCTCTCTGTGTATCCTTTACTATTTTTCCAATACCCACTTTTACCTGAAGGGAAGTGACCCTGAAAATCAGAGTTGTTTTGACAAGACAGTAAATGAGACAGTACTCATATTAGACCCTTCATTTGCAGCCAATTGTTTCTAAGTTGTCAAATCCTCTGCAGCAAGAGGTGACATGCCATTTAAGGAGTCATTTTATTACCACGATTACATTGTCCTCTGAGAATGGCCTTAGCTGCTGCAGACAATATGCAAGCAGGCCATGGAGTGTTACTGGGTATGGGGCCTCAGTAATGGGTCATGTACCAGACAGACTATCAGGGCTTTAGCCTTGTTCATCCACTGGCTACACAGAGGGATGAGACATTTTCCTATTATCTATCATCAAGAGAAGCCTTATTACACGATTACTGTAAGCCTGGCAGGCAGTGACATTATCCAAACATTTGATTCCCCATAACTCATTGTCTGATTGCATCTCTGTCTGCAGACAGGCTGACCCCTACTATGACAGGAAGGAGAGAGAGGAGGGAGAGAGAGAGACAGAGAGGAATAACAGCAGCAGATGGGAGAGTGGGCAAGCAGAATGATTTGTGTCACTTACATTGAGGCAGACAGATATGCTGCTTTGTTCAATTCTGGATACACTGATGAAATGGAGCCATTGCTACTCTTTCATTCCCAAGGGATTTGCCCATTACAGAGTGTGTGTGCACAAAAACAATTCATATTTAGTAGAACTCATTCATGTTAGTTACTATTTGGCGTAGTCCTGTATTCAGAAGATTAATCAGGAGATTACGTTAGAGCATTTCACAATTCTGCTAAAGATTCATTGTTTTTGTGTAGACACGTCAATACTAGAGTTTTGATTAGTGCAGTTTGTGTGTGTGTGTCTGGAAGCTGGTCCTGGTCCAACAGGGATGGTCTACACATTTTTTTCTGAGGTCCAGTCCTTAATGATATCTGTGCGTGTGTTTTGTGTGTGTGTTCTTTCCAGGCAGGGGACAAACACTACCATCCCAGCTGTGCACAATGCAGCAGGTGCAACCAGATGTTCACAGAAGGAGAAGAGATGTACCTGCAAGGTAAGTAGCTAGATGGGCTGAAGTTATGATTGGAGCATTTTAAGGGTTGTTAAGGTATAGCTGGGTTGGTTTAGCCTGGTCCCAGATCTGCTGTATAGCCAACTCTTAGGTTTGACCATAAATGTTGGCAAGATAGCACAAACATATCTGGGACCAGGTTATGTTTGGATGTCTTTGTTCTCTTAAGACATCTGTCTCTGTTCTGTTCCACAGGATCAACTGTGTGGCACCCTGGCTGTAAGAACACAACCAGAACAGAGGAGCAACAGAGGGAACAGGTAGGAATCTATCTGGACATGAATGACCTCTTGTACCTTGACCTAGTTTGCATTGTGTAAGTGTCTCTTCTGTGTCAGCCAGTCCCAATTTGCTCGCCATACCCCTCCCATTGGACCTAAACCTTCGATGTGTAAGGTGTAAGTAATAACTCAAAACAATTGATTGGTCGCTTACACAGATGTGTTGTTCTTATAGCAGGTGCAGCGAAATGCTTATGTTACTAGCTCCAATAGTACAGTAGAATGTCTCGCAAATACACAAATAATAAAAAAAATCCAAACAAGAAATCAAGAAATAACAATCCAAAGTAGATATATTAGAGTGAGCATGTTTGAGAATATAAATACGTGGTGGCTATAGACAGTATATCATTTTGAAAAGAAAATGGTATGTACAGTAGTAGGTAAAGTATATTAGGATGAACTATGTCGAGAATACAGTATATACAGACACCGTGAGTCAACAACAATATATAAACAGAATGAGGTGACCAGCATTCAATGACTTTATACATGGGGCATTAGTCTCAATGTGCAGGACTGAGTACCATACAGGTAGCCGGCTAGTGATGGCTGTTCAATAGTCTGATGGACTGGTCATGAAAGCTGTTTCTCAGTCTCTGTCCCGGCTGATGCACCTGTACCATCTCTGTCTGCTAGATGGTAGCAGGGTGAACAGACCGTGGCTCAGGTGCCTGAGGTCTTTAAAGATCTTCTTGGCCTTCCTTCAACACTGAGTGCTGTAAATGTCCTGGAGGGCAGGCAGCGTGCTCCCAGGGATGCAACACCCTCTAGAGAGCCATGTGGTTGATGGCGGTGCAGTTGCTTAACAGGTGGTGATGCAGCTCTACAGAAGAGTATGTTGGAAGCTCCACCACTGCACGGCCTATACCTACCCATACCCCTCAGATCTGCAAATATCAAAGAGTTGGGGCTAAGAGGAAGGGGTAGGGAGCAAGCACATACTGGCGGTGTCTGTGTTACTGGTTTTTAGGTGGTTAAAATATATTCAGTTGGCACAGCGTCTGAGGCTGCACAGACACCTCCCCTTTAACCCTATGTCCGTCTTATGTCTACCTCTGTATGTAGTGTGTGTCCCTCACTATGTGGTGGTTGTGTGAGTGTGAGCTGCAAGTTTGGGGTCAAATACATTTCATTTCAGTCAATTCATGAGGTATTAAATTAACTGAAATTCCAATTGAAAAGCATTGAGATTTTTTTTTATTGGAATTAAAATGTCAGTTAATTCCGTAATTGATTGAATTTAAATGGAATTGACCCCATCCCTGGTGAGCTGTGACTTGGACAGCTGAATGGGCTCCATCTAAGTCAGGTTGGAGAGGAGGCACAGCACAGCCCCCTCTCTGACACACTCATGTGGAGGGAGTAAGGGCTAAAGACAAGGACATATTTGAGAAGTAGAGATAAAATGGTTCAAATTATACATTAACTCTTGGCGATGCCCAATGTCTCTTGAGGACACGCAATTTGTTATGGGGGCACCCAGCCACCCCTGTAATTTGAGCCATGAAGATAAATATTAAACCATGGATGTTTTCACCCAAACAACTCTTTACAAAGCCCCCATTTATAGTAACCATGTGGTTGTGAAAGCATGATTCATGTCAATCAAAACATTAATTCAGGACTGTTGTTTCCATCTGAAGTTCATTTCCCATGGGAATGTATGTGGCATTTACAGTGTTAAGGACATTACTAAATTACAATGCAAATGCCCTCATTCACTTTGCAAGAGGCAAATGAATGACATCATTGTAAGATAATGTGTTGGTATTTTATTTATAGATTGAATCTACTTGTCATGTGGTGGAATTTCAAAACAAAGTTAGCTGTTCAACTGTCTTTTCTTTATTGAACCTTTATTTATCCAGGCGAGTCAATTAAGAACAAATTCTTCTTTAAAATGACGGCCTGATGAATTCTTATTTTCCCCTCCTTTTGATGAAGCAGTGATTGAGTGGACAAATTTCACTCCTCATTTGCAAATGGAGGCAAACACAATACAGTAGCAACTTTAATCCAACACCTATAAAACTCATCAAGAGGTTGTTGGGATGTTGTCTTGACTTACTTTTCTGTTCTCCTCTTGCAGCCTTCAAGGTCGTCATCCGAGAGTATCTGTTCCAAACCTGGTTCAAGCATACATGGCTCACCAGGTCATACCATATATGTGAGTTCTGTCTACCATACAACTACCCTCACACACATACTGGGCTGGATGTCCCGCTTCTTTTTTTTTATAGGCCACATCTGCCCTAGGGAAGCTTAAGATAAATTGTGATTCCATGTGTAAACTTTGTCTAACTTGCTGACCAGATCGCACGTGCGTCTGCGTGCGCCATCGCGTGCATGTTGATTTTGTCCCCCCACACCAGACGCCATCAGGACACGCAGGTTGAATTATCAAAACAAACTCTGAACCAATTATATTAATTTGGGGACAGGTTGAAAAGCATTAAACATGTATGGCAATTTAGCTAGCTAGCTTGCTGTTGCTAGCTAATTTGTCCTGGGATATAAACATTGGGTTGTTATTTTACCAGAAATGCACAGACACTGACCACTGGGGTTGTTTTTTTTGCAACCCCAGTGGTCATGGTCTATAGAGGAACTTTTTATCTGCCCTAATACTGGCTAGTGTTAACTCTATGTATGTGTCGATCTGTCTATCTGTCTGTCTGTGTCCCTAGGCAAAAGTAGACAATGAGATCCTTGAATACAGGGACCTAGCCGCCATTCCCAAAGTCAAAGCCATTTATGATATAGACCGCCCTGATCTGATTACCTATGAGCCTTTGTACACCTTGTCCCTTGATGAGAGGGAGGAGAGGAGGGAGAGTGTGGGAGAGGTAATTAGCATGCAACCATGCATGAACGTGTATGTGCTTGTGCGTGTGTGACGCATCATGTTAAAATGAACAAGCCCTCATTCTGAAGTTGCATGCTGTGCCGGGTAAGTATTGGTTTGAGAGAAAACAGCTGTGATGCATAAATTATATTATCCTAAATCATATCCATTTTCTCCATCTCTCCTCCCCCTCATGTCAGGCAATAAATATGTCTGTTGTTGCAGGGTGGAAGGCTAACACTTTGTGTACATTTCGTATTTAGTAATAATAATACATTATATTTATACAGCGCTTTTTCAAGGATCAGGTTCCTTGCAAACTCACCCTTATGAAGTAAACCTATTATTGACACGAGAATGCTCAGTCATTTTTCGGTGTCTACAGCTCCATACTGCGAGAAGGGTGCGTTCCCCCATGGCAGATGACAAGGTAAGACAGCCACCAACTATTCTCATTGATGATAACATGGTGTTTGTGTGTGCTTAGAGTATGTTGTGTGGTGTTTCTTTGCTTACAGTATGGTCAGGATTGTTAGCTAAGTTAGCTTGAATATATATATATATTTTTTTATCTCTTTCAGTCCTCAAGAAACATGTCACCTACACCATCCGCTGTAGGTGGTACTGCATTACACAGTATTACACTGTACATGTTTAGCTGCAAACGTTAAGATCGAATTACAATGAAAGGAAGCTCTTGACTATGGGTTGATAGTGATTGACAGGTGATGTAACTGTGTTGTCCCTGTAGAGCTGCTATGACATGAGGGAACGCATCCTTCAGAGGTCTACCAGTCAGGGCTCTATCGGCTCACCTGTCTACAATCGTCATAGTTACACCCCGTTGTCACGCTCACCGCAGCATTTTCACAGACCAGGTGAGAGGTGTGTGTGTGTGGTTTGTATTGTTAGTCTTTACAGGTGTTATAATTAAAAAAATAGTCTGAGATGTACAGTAGACACTGCCTCAACACTCTTCCTTGACTATTTAAACAAGAACATAAAACCACTTGTTCACATCTCACAGGAGTATCATTCATGCCTGTCACTCTTTCTTGACCCCGCCTTAATTTTAACTCCCCACTAAAGCTGCTCTGTTGCTGTCCTCCTATATCTTTACTCTTCACTGACCACTCTGATAACACTTTATAATATCTGTCATGAATAAGCAATTATATTTATTTGATTCGTTTTATTTTAGTTAACCTTTATTTTACTAGGCAAGTCATTTAAGAACAAATTCTTATTTATAATGACGGCCTACCATTATAAATGCTATAACATGGTTAATAATCTAATAATTAAACATTTATGTATTATTGAAGTGGAACTGAGTGTTTTAACTTCTTTGCAGATTTGAAACAAACAGACAATCATAATATCAGTCAAAAATATAAAATCCCCAGTTTTTTACAAAAATATCCATGACATAGAGTATTGCACTGTTGGCAGAATAGATGGATGCAGTTCAATGCATGATTCATATTATTCACCAATACTTTTCTTGGTAGTCCAACAAATATTGCTATCAGGTTATAAATCACAGGTGTCCTGGTGCATTGTTTGCTGCCTCTAGCCATTCGGATACACTGTTTCAGTTTCAATGACTCAATATTTTGGACAAAATCTGACAAATGCAAAGAAGACTGGGAATGTCAATACAATCAAGCTAGCAAGGGCAATGATCACAAGCCAATCATAACGTGGCTAATAGGCTAGCTTTTATTTAGCAAGCTGAAAAAACAGAGCCTAACGTTAGCTAGTTAGCTGCTGGGAGGATGTAATGTCATTGGACGAGTGGGTGAGTGCCCCCCCCCCATATAGTTTTTTGTTGGCTACATTTAGAGATACTGGTGTCATTTGGTTAGCTAGCAAGATATGTGAATCACTTTGCTAGGTAGCTATGCTGAATTTGAACGACTGTTATCCACAGTTAGCATATCTCTTAGTTGTCAGTCAAATGTATTTGGCATTGATCCAATGGGTGGGCAGTAAAGTTCCCACCTAGTTGTCAAAATATGGGTTGGGAAAAGCATGCATTGGCAGGCAAGCTGCAGAAGGGCAAGCATGCTGCTATTCCCATCATTTATCAGTGCAATTTTGACGGCCTGCATGACGAAAAGGTTTGAGAGGGTTTATCTATTGTTCCCTTGTTGGATTTGAGCAAATATATCACTCTTGCTAGGATTAGTTGTTGATCTTGCTGTTGTCGATGTGCAAAGGTAACAGAGATAGATAGGCTACCTGTTCATGGTTGTTTGCAAAATATGACTGTAAAGTTTCCAAATGTAAGAGGACTCCTGTGGTATTTACATATTTGCAGAAATCCATGTGTTTTTTGTGGCTTTTGGCAAATTATTTATAATTATCTAAAGTCACGCTGTTGCTACTGCCTGTGAACACACAGTCCAGTTCAAAGTGAATGATGGCAGGCCCATGTGGGAAATGGCTAATATGCGTATAGGCCTAGTCTAGATCTGATTGGCTATGGTGCACCGGTCTGTGTGGTGCACAGACTATGGTGCACCGGTTCGAGTCCGGTCCTGGACAAGACAGATGTTTTTATGAGCTTTTATTTACTGCAATGTCTGTTTATTGTTCAAACGCACTTCTGCTTTCCCACTCTATATTGCTATACATTTTTCACATGCCTTACTCTGTCATTCCCAAACATTCTATTAAAGTATGAAAATGTGAAAATGAGTGTTCGATTACATTTTTTTTAAAGATTATTATTATTTTTTAAATAAGATTACATGTTGCTATAATGCTGTCAGTTCCACTTTAATGTAGAGATAATACCCATTTTTCCCTTATTCCTTATCCCCATCTCACTCAAATAGTCCTTCTTCCTCGTTTCTTAATTTCTAGTTTTGACATGATTCCGATTTCATCTCTTTTCCCCTTCTTTTCTTCACCCTCTTTCACCTCACCTCCTCTCCCTCCCTAACTGTGGTGGTGTGTATCCACTGGCTCTGTCTCCTCTCTTAACTCTCCTCCACCTCTTCCCCCCTATGTTCCTCCCTCCCTGCCTCCTTGTGTCTATCTGTGATGGTGTGTCTACCGACTCTCACTCCCTTTTCGCCTCCAACTCCCCTCCACATCTCCCCTACCTGTAATGATGTCTTCCCAACAGCTCTGTCCCACCTGCCCTCCCTCTCCCCTGCAGAAGCTTTGACAGGCATGCAGAAGCTCTGCTCTGCCCTGTGCAGTAACAGTGTGGGCTCCTCCAGCCATAGTGACTCCCGTCCCACCTCACCTTTCAGACACCACTTCTTTCCCCATAGCCAAGGTAAGACTGGGCCTTAGACCCCATCGTCCCTCCACTGTCCCCACTCCCCAGGCAAGCTATGTCACCTCATTCAAGTCTTACTGTCTCAGACTCTATAGCTTAACTCATGTCCCTACCTTCATCTCCAGCCCCTATACTGTAGCCATGCACATTTGATGTGAAACGGCTGTCAGAAGCTGAGTGCCCTGGTACAAAATCTGTTTGTGCTTTTCTTGCCAACTGACCATAGGCTGGCAAAGAGATCTGGGACCAAGCTAGAGATGTCTCATCTGCTGTCAAAGTCATAAGATGACATAGACATTTTGACCCATGTAATCTTTTATTTTTGTTCTGAGTGTTTGTATTTGGCAGGGGTGATGGCCATGCATGTACTTAAGAAAACAATTGTCACGCAAGTCACATTACTGGCATTCTGCCTGTTTAATGATCAATGTCCATTATGTCTGGCTGCATGCTTTGGATAGGTCTCGTATTACCTCTTGGCTACAGAATGTAACTAGGGCTGCCATTACGTTTCATCAGCCGGTGATTGTCATGCAAATAACTGCCGGTCTCACTGTATTTAAAAACACATATGTTTTTTGGGGTTGAACCTTTATTTAACTAGGCAAGTCAGTCAAGAACAAATTCTTATTTACAATGACGGCTTACCGGGGAACAGTGGGTTAACTGCCTTGTTCAGGGGCAGAACAACATATTTTTTTCCTTGTCAGCTAGGGGGTTCGATCCAGCAACCTTTCAGTTACAGGCCCAACACTCTAACCACTAGGCTACCTGCTGTGGATACACTAGGCTACGGTAATTGACCATTAATTAACATAAACACATTTAGCATCTCCTGGCTTCCACGCAAGCCACTGATGCGGACCTTTGGGTAATAAAATCCCTTGTGCCTTATTGCTTAAATAGAGCGCTGAGTACCAGGCCATTAGCGACTTGCAGTTAGAAAGTTTGGTAGGCTACTAATGACCATCAGCAGCATCAGAATACAGATTTGGAGAAGCCTAGTTACCGTGACTAAACGGTCACGTGGAATTTGACTGCCGTCATGACACGTGACCACCCGGTGTGACGGTAATACGGTCACCGTAACAGCTCTAGATGTAACTGACCTCCATAGTGTGACACTGATTTGCTAACACAGGATTCTTCAATAATTCTCAAAATTCGATTACTCTTTCAGTCCCCTTCCGTCCATTTTTATGCTTTATCCTAATCTCAAATGCCAGACTTTACAGCTATATGCAATACTCCCTCGTCTGGCTCTGCGAGATTAGCTTTTTCCAAACGTATGTTTTTCGCATCGTTGCCCTGCTTATGTTTTGTTCTTGGTTCTTCTCATTGGAGGCACTGATCCACCTAGCGGGCGGAGCTCCCCTATACCCCAAAGGCCAGACAGCCGGCCTGTCACTCCGCCTCTCTCTCTGACCCCTAAACATTTCCACCTCCCAGGTAGGAGACACACGGAGCGCACCCTGTCACTGCTACTGGTCACCTGAGATCTTTTATATCTCTCTTTCTCTTATCGCTCTCTCACTTCACTTCTGTCTACCACTTTTTCCATTTCAATAACGCTTTTGATTCAGTCCATTAAAGGATGCTGGCACTTAGTGTGCCCTTTTCACCAGTCACCACACTAATATAAGACTCTGTATAAAATAATAATTGATTTTAATGTAAATGTGAATGTACAGTATATCACAAAAGTGAGTACACCCCTCACATTTTTGTAAATATGAGTATATCTTTTCATGTGACAACACTGAAGAAATTACACTTTGCTACAATGTAAAGTAGTGAGTGTACAGCTTGTATAACAGTGTAAATTTGCTGTCCCCTCAAAATAACTCAACACACAGCCATTCATGTCTAAACCGCTGGCAACAAAAGTGAGTACACCCCTAAGTGAAAATGTCCAAATTGGGCCCAAAGTGTCAATATTTTGTGTGGCCACCATCATTTTCCAGGACTGCCTTTACCCTCTTGGGCATGGAGTTCACCAGAGCTTCACAGGTTGCCACTGGAGTCCTCTTCCACTCCTCCATGACAACATCACGGAGCTGGTGGATGTTAGAGACCTTGCACTCCTCTAGCTTCCGTTTGAGGATGCCCCACAGATGCTCAATAGGGTTTAGGTCTGGAGACATGCTTGACCAGTCCATCACCTTTACCCTCAGCTTCTTTAGCAAGGCAGTGGTCGTCTTGGAGGTGTGTTTGGGGTCGTTATCATGTTGGAATACTGCCCTGCGGCCCAGTCTCCGAAGGGAGGGGATCATGCGCTGCTTCAGTATGTCACAGTACATGTTGGCATTCATGGTTCCCTCAATGAACTGTAGCTCCCCAGTGCCGGCAGCACTCATGCAGCCCCAGACCATGACACTCCCACCACAATGCTTGACTGTAGGCAAGACACACTTGTCTTTGTACTCCTCACCTGGTTTCCGCCACACACGCTTGACACCATCTGAACCAAATAAGTTTATCTTGGTCTCATCAGACCACAGGACATGGTTCCAGTAATCCATGTCCTTAGTCTGCTTGTCTTCAGCAAACTGTTTGCGGGCTTTCTTGTGCATCATCTTTAGAAGAGGCTTCCTTCTGGGACGACAGCCATGCAGACCAATTTGATGCAGTGTACGGCGTATGGTCTGAGCACTGACATGCTGACCCCCCACCCCTTCAACCTCTGCAGCAATGCTGGCAGCACTCATACGTCTATTTCCCAAAGACAACCTCTGGATATGACGCTGAGCACGTGCACTCAACTTCTTTGGTCGACCATGGCGAGGCCTGTTCTGAGTGGAACCTGTCCAGTTAAACTGCTGTATGGTCTTGGCCACCGTGCTGCAGCTCAGTTTCAGGGTCTTGGCAATCTTCTTATAGCCCAGGCCATCTTTATGTAGAGCAACAATTCTTTTTTTCAGATCCTCAGAGAGTTCTTTGCCATGAGGTGCCATGTTGAACTTCCAGTGACCAGTCAGTATGAGGAAGTGTGAGAGCGATGGCACCAAATTTAACACACCTGCTCCCCATTCACACCTGAGACCTTGTAACACTAATGAGTCACATGACACCGGGAAGGGAAAATGGCTAATTGGGCCCAATTTGGACATTTTCACTTAGGGGTGTACTCACTTTTGTTGCCAGCGGTTTAGACATTAATGGCTGTGTGTTGAGTTATTTTGAGGGGACAGCAAATTTACACTGTTATACAAGCTGTACACTCACTACTTTACATTGTAGCAAAGTGTCATTTCGTCAGTGTTGTCACATGAAAAGATATACTCAAATATTTACAAAAATGTGAGGGGTGTACTCACTTTTGTGATATACTGTAAATGCTGATTTTGTTTTACAGTGCGTGGTTTGTGAAGACACCCTCCCTCTGTGGTATTTTTCATTAGTCATTTCACAATGCCCTCTGTGTCACAGGAAAAGTGTTTGATACGTATACATGAAATGCAAAAGACTGAGTTTTGTCTTTCTCCCTTTGTCCTTTCAGATCAGGGGATCAACATTTACAGGAAACCACCCATCTACAAACAACACGGTACATTCACTCTCAGCGACCTGGTTTCACCAGCATTAACAGCATCATTATCGTTATGAATACTTATACTGATACTATTATTCCCAAATAGTGTCATGAGCCTCATTGGCTATAACAAATCGATAAGCTTAGCTTATTGATGCGCGGGTTGACTCATAACCCTCAGTCCCCACGGTTATATCTGCGGGGTGGGTTTAGGGTCATGAAATACTGTGTGGATCAGCTGTTTGTTCACCCGCCCGCAATTGCTCTTAACCCAACCACCCGACTAAATGTGATAAAGTTAAAATCTGAGGCCCACACCCGACCCTTACCCGCTAATATAGAAAATGTGGCTAAACGTAGGCTAAAAGCTAATAGTATCAACCACATAAAATATGTATCCAAGCCAAACTGAAATCTTATCAAAAACATGTTGGGTCATTTTAACAGCTTTGACTTTCCTTAAAACTGGTCAAACTGTTGTCATTTGGAAATTTAGCACGAAATATCTTTTTTTGTTGTGCATTTTCTCTTCAGTCCCTATAAACATCTTTCCAGAGATGAAAGAGAAAACAAACTTTACCGATGTCAACTAGATTGAAGCATTCATTCTAGCAATTTATGACATAGGGTTTATTTAGTCTTCTAGGGCAAAAACTAATGACCGAAGAGAAGCTGCATGTATCTAATTATAGACAAGTTGACTAACAAATAGCCAACCAAAATGTTTGAAATTATAAGCAGAAACATGGGCCTATCTAAGAATTCCTATCTAAGAAAGCAGAAACATGGGCCTATCGTGTGATCACCACGTTGATCTCTGATTGTACACCATTTACTGTAACCACTCCCAATGTCAATGTGTCAATACTGTTTGAAGTCTCTCTCTGACCAAACAATTTCTGAACACTTTCTGAGCATCTAACGCCTAAGCAAAATATCAAGGTGAGCCTACAGCATATCCAAAAATCTATAAAGAAGTTTCAGGATGGCAACTTAATTCCCTTCAATAATACTTAATCCTGCCATGTTTTGAAGCCTGCTCCTTCCCCATTTGTGGTGTTTTGACGAAGGAGTAGGCTCCGAAACACGTCACTGATAAATCTTTAATGGAAATAAGGTCTAGATTCTATCAGATCCAGCACACTACAACTATCTACAGTGCATTTGGAAAGTATTCAGACCCCTTGACTTTATCCACATTTTGTTACGTTACAGCGAAAACAGGTTTTTATACATTTTTGGAAATGTATTACTTACATAATTATTCAGACACTTTGCTATGAGATTTGAAATTTGAACAGTGCATGTCAGAGCAAAACCCAAGCTATGAGGTCGAAGGAATTGTCTGTAGAGCTCCGAGACAGAATTGTGTTGAGGCACAGATCTGTTGAAAGGTACCAGAAATGGCTGCAGCATTGAAGGTCCCCTAGAACACAGTTTCCTCCATCATTCTTAAATGGAAGACGTTTGGAACCACCAAGACTCTTCCGAAAGCTGTCCTCCCAGCCAAACTGAGCAATCGGGGGAGAAGGGCCTTAGTCAGGGAGGTGACCAAGAACCCGATGGTCACTCTGACAGCGCTTCAGAGTTCCTCTGTGGAGATGGGAGAACCTTCCAGAAGGACAACCATCTCTGCAGCACTTTACCAATCAGGCCTTTATGGTAGAGTGGCTAGACAGAAGCCACTCCTCAGTAAAAGGCACATGACAGCTCGCTTGGAGTTTGCCAAAAGGCAACTAAATGACACTCAGAACATGAGAAACAAGATTCTCTGTTCTGATGAAACCAAAATTGAACTCTTTGGCCTGAATGCCAAGCTTCACATCTGGAGGAAACCTGTCACCATCCCTACGGTGAAGCATTGTGGTGGCATCATCATGCTGTGGGGATGTTTTTCAGCGGCAGGGACTATGAGAATATTCAGGATCGAGGGAAAGATGAACGGAGCAAAGTACAGAAAGATTCTTGATGATAACATGCTCCAGCGTGCTCAGAACCGCAGGCCAGCTCTCACCTTCCAACAGGAGAACGACCCTAAGCACACAGCCAAGACAACGCAGGAGTGGCTTTGGTACAAGTCTCTGAATGTGCTTAAGTGGCCCAGCCAGAGCCTGGACTTGAATCCGATCTAACATCTCTGGAAAGACCTGAAAATAGTTGTGCAGCAACGCTCCCCATCCAATCTGACAGAGCTTGAGAGGATCTGCAGAGAAGAATTGGAGAAACTCCCCCAAAACAGGTGTGCCAAGCTTCTAGCGTCGTATCCAAGATGACTCTAGGCTGTAATCGCTGCCAAAGGTGCTTCAACAAAGTACTGAATAAAGGGTCTGAATACTTATGTAAATGTGTAATATATATATTTTATTATAAATCAGCAAAATTGATAAAAAACAGTTTTTGCTTTGTCATTATGGCTGTAATGTAACAAAATGTGGAAAAAGTCAAGAGGTCGGAATACTTACCGAATGCACTGTATATAATCTATGTACAATTCTGAACAATAGGTGTAAGTGTAAGATTGCGTGATTATTTTGATCTTTACTTTGTAGAGATTGTCACACAACATTTCAGAAAGATGTTGAAATGTTCAGCTGTGTTTCAAAGGACTTACTCAGACACTGATAGTCCAGTTCCCCTGGTTACCAACCTAGATTCACCCACACCAAAAAGAAAGTCTGCTGATGAAATCATCAGATCCGCTTCGTTTCCTGCCGCCCATGTCCCCCCTCTGGATGACACATCACCGAGCAAGAGCGACCACTGGCCCCCCTGCGCTCTCTCCCTGGCCCTGGCTGCCTTAGGTACAGTAGGCTCCCTATGAGCATGCTTGAACTCCCACCCCTTAGTGTCTCACTACCCCTTAGACATTTGTGGAGAACCGAGAGGATTTGATAGGTTTGAGCAATATGCCAATAGCTCACTCTGATAGACTAGGTGTAATTTCTGCCATATTCTCTCAGATTTCAACAACTGTCTAGGATGTAGTGGTTGGGGATCTTTATGAATAGGGCAGAATATCACTCTTATGCACTTGTAGCTTAACCCCACCACTAAGTTTTATTGCATCCCTGCTCTCACTAGAATTTGACTCTGGAACACAGGCTTTTACAATTATTTTTGCTGAATTTTGTGTAATGCTGAATAGTGTCTTCTTGAAAGGCTGTGGTTGTTGGCGTCATGTCACGTTTTGCTTACTAGATCTTCAGTTTTACCTTCGTTTACAGCTACCTATACAATCAATCAATTGATTGATATACAGGTAATTACCAAAATAATGGAACCACTTTTAGTTTATTGATAGCAGGTGTGGTTCCTGAGTTAATTAAGAAGTTAAAATCCCATCATGCTTAGGGTCATGTATAAAAATGCAGAGTTGCACATTATCATTTTAGTATTTTTTTTTTAAGGGGCTGTGTGTATCAGTCACCAGATCTCAACCCAATTGAATACTTATGGTAAATTCTGGAGCCTGCGTTTTCCACCACCATCAACCAAACACCAAATGAAGGAATTTCTCATGGAAGAATGGTGTAGCATCCCTCCATTAGAGTTCCAGACACTTGTAGAATCTATGCCAAGGCGCATTACAGCTGTTCTGGCGGCTCGTGGTGGCCCAACGCCCTATTAAGACACTTTATATTGGTGTTTCCTTTATTTTGGCAGTTACCTGTATCTACACCATTCACAAATGACTTGGACAGAGCTACTGTAACTGAGACTGGCCTCAAACTGACCTGTCTTCCTACACTGTGTTTTTCTGTGTATTAAACTAATAGTAAAAATCTCATCTTGTGAAGAATGTTGTAATGTCTGCATTAACATTCTGTGCAGCTAAGTAGTTGTACTGCCTTGGTGTTGTCTGTGTGTATGTCTAGTCAACTATGTCTCTCATTTGTGTTCTCCCACACTCCTGTTCTTCAACCCTAGTGCAATGGCTGGAAAGATAAATCCTACAGTACTTTTGTAAATCCATTTTAAAATCCTGTACTGTACTTTTGTGAATGTGATGACCACAGATGGAAGAATTATATTATGCATTCTGTTATAGTTTTGGACAGTCTCATTTTACTGTGTCTAGCACTGCTCCTCGGTCAAGATGTCCGTAGTTCACACACATTGATAAGTGTCACGCCCTGATCTGTTTCACCTGTCCTTGTGATTGTCTCCACCCCCTACATGTGTCGTTGATTTTCACAGTGTATTTATCCCTGTGTTTTCTGTCTCTCTGTGCCAGTTCGTCTTGTATGTTTCCAAGTCAACCAGCGGTTTCCCGTTCTCCTGCTGTTTGCGTTCTCCTTTTTCTAGTCCTCCCGGTTTTGACCCTTGCCTGTTTCTGGACTTTGTACCCGCCTGTCTGACCTTTCTGCCTGCCTTGACCACGAGCCTGTCTGCCACTCTGTACCTCCTGGACTCTATTCTGGTTTTGACATTTTGCCTGTCCACAGCCATTCTCTTGCCTACCCCTTTGGATTAATAAACATTGTTAGACTCCAATCATCTGCCTCCTGTGTCTGCATCTGGGTCTCGCCTTGTGCCTTGATAGTACGAACTGGCCATGACAGACCCAGCAGACTTGGACCAGCTCTGCCACGCAGTCTACCTGCAGGGAGCCACCATTAGGAGACATGAGGAGTTGGTACAGGGCCTTTTGGAAGGGCTTGACGGAACGCCCAGACCATGGGTTAAAGGCTATTATGGAGCAAATCAGGGACTTAGCTCAGAGGCTGCCTGCCAACTCTGGAAAAACTCCAATCACCCAGTAATTTTTCCCCTATCTGTGGTGAGTTTGTACAGCCTATCCCAGCTCCCCGAGAACCCCGCTTTCCTCCTCCGGAGTGATATTCGGGGAATCCTGGTACCTGCCGGGGTTTTCTTTCTCAGTGCTCGCTTATTTTTGAGCTACAGCCATCTTCATTTCCTTCAGACAGATTGAAGATAGCGTATATTATTACGCTAATGTCGGAAAGGGCGCTCTCCTGGGCTATGGCAGTTTGGGAGCAACAATCTGCCATTTGTGGTCATCTGGAGGAATTCATGGCAGAAGTGAGAAAGGTATTTGAATCTCTGGTTTCCGGTAGAAAGGCGGCCAGTAAACTGCTTGACTTATGTCAAAACTCCTGTAGTGTGGCAGACTACGTGGTTGATTTTCGCATGTCGGCCGCCGAGAGTGCCTGGAATCCGGAGTCTCTTTTCGATACTTTTTTGCACGGATTATCTGAGGTGGTAAAGGATGAGCTAGCTGCTCCGGAATTGCCGATGGATCTTGACTCCCTTATCACCCTAACCATTAAAATTGATGGACGCCTAAGGGAACGCAAGAGTGAGTGGTCTGGTCTCGGGCACACTCGTGCACCCGCTATAGCGCGTCCACCTCCAAGGGAATCGGGAAGTTTCCTAAGGCAGCTCTTCTGAGAGGATTCGAAGCCACTTGAGCCCTCTCATGAATCTACGATGGGTGAGTTGGATACTCCTGAGCCTATGCAGTTGAGAAGAGCTAGGTTATCAGTTGGGGAACGCTCACGGAGGATGAACAGTAACTGTTGTCTGTACTGTGGAGGGGCAGGACATTTTATAGCTACCTGCCCTATTAGGAAACCCTTGTCTCTAATGGGTACCAGCACCATGGTGAGTCAAACTGGGAGTTCCCCAATTCCCATCACCCGCACACCTTTTTTGTGCTTGTGCTGTGGGGAGACCAATCTAAGTCTCTCTGAGTGCTCATTGACTCTGGGGCTGATTAAAGTTTTATGGATGCCACTATTGCTTCGGAGCTTGGTATTCCCACTCAGCCTCTCTCAAGCTCCATCCTGGGTTGGAGTCCTTTTTGCAATTCCCACTGCCTTCAAGCAGCGCAGCCTTCCCCAAGTCGTCCTTCTCAGGATGTTAGCAAGACTGTGGATGTCTCTGCTATTCCTACTGAATACCATGACCTCCTGGAAGTGTTCAGTAAGGCACGTGCTACTTCCCTTCCCCCGCGCCGTCCTTATGATTGTGCCATTGACCTTCTCCCAGGCACTACACCACCTCGGGGTCGGTTGTATTCTATGTCCGAACCAGAGACCAAAGCTATGGAAGAGTACATAGAGGAGTCTCTGGCCACTGGGGCCGTCCGTCTGCATCTCCTACCGGCGCAGGGTTTTTCTTTGTGGAGAAGAAGGACAAGACCCTGCGTCCGTGCATTGACTACCGGGGACTTAACAACATTACTGTCAAGAATCGTTACCCCCTACCTCTTCTCAGCTGTTTGAACCTCTCCAGTTGGCCACCATATTTTCCAAGTTGAACCTTCGTAATGCCTACCACCTGGTACAGATATGCGAGGGGGGGATGAGTGGAAGACAGCCTTCATTCAACACAGCCAGTGGACATTATGAAATACCAGGTCATGCAATTTGGACTCACAAACGCCCTGCTGTTTTCCAGGCTTTGGTCAATGATGTGCTTCGGGACATGCTTAACCGGTTTGTGTTCGTGTATCTTGACAACATCTTGTTTTTCCTAATTTGCACAGGAACATGTTTATGTCAGACAGGTCCTTCAGCGCCTCTTGGAGAACCAACTGTTTGTGAAAGCTGAGAAATGTGAGTTCCACCGCTATTCAATCACCTTTCTGGGATATGTCATTGCTGAGGGCAACGTTCAGATGGATCCTGGAAAGGTGAAAGCAGTGGTGGATTGGCCTCACCCAACGTCCAGGGTGCAGTTGCAATGGTTTCTTGGTTTTGCTAACTTCTACCGCCGTTTCATTCGAGACAACAGCACCCTGGCGGCCTCCGTCTTGGCACTCACCTCTCCCAAGGTTCGGTTCAAATGGTTTCCAGCTGTCGACAAAGCCTTTGTGGATCTGAAGCATCGGTTCACAACAGCACCCGTCCTCATCCATCCAGACCCGTCACGTCAATTTGTGGTGGAAGTGGATGCTTCGGATGTTGGAGTGGGGGCCATCCTGTTCCAGCAATCTGCCCAGGACCAGAAGCTTCATCCCTGTGCCTTCCTGTCCCATCGTCTCAATCCTGCTGAAAGGAACTACGATGTTGGTAACCTTGAACTCCTGGCGGTGAAGATGGCGTTGAAGAGTGGAGGCACTGACTGGAAGGAGCAGAACAGCCATTCCTGGTCTTTACCGACCATAAAAACCTGGAATATCTCCGTACAGCCAAGCGCCTCAACTCCAGGCAGGCCCGGTGGGCCCTCATGTTCACCAGATTTAACTTCACCATTTCCTACTGCCCAGGGTCAAAGAATGTGAAGCCGTGACGCCCTCTCCCGCCTATACAGTTCCTCTGCCACACCCTCGACCTCTGAAACCATTCTCCCTACCTCATGCCTTGCTGCCACTGTGCATTGGGGTATTGAGAACCTGGTCTGCGAGCACAACGCTTCCAGCCTGGACCTGAAGGGGGCCCGGCTAACCGTCTGTTTGTCCCTAATCCAATCCAGTCCGGTCCTGGGTCCTGGAATGGGCTCATTCCTCCAGGCTGACCTGTCATCCAGGGTCCCGTCGTACACTAGCCTTCCTTCGACAACGCTTCTGGTGGCCCACAATGGTTCCTGACATCTCTGCCTTCGTTGCGGCATGCCCAGTGTGTGCTCAAGCTCCTTCTGGCCTCCTGCAGCTACTACCGGTCTCCCATCGTCCCTGGTCTCATATCTCTGGACTTTATCACTGGGCTTCCTCCGTCTGATGGCAACACTGTGATTCTGACGGTAGTCGACCGGTTTTCCAAGGCTGCCCATTTCATCCCTCTCCCCAAACTACCTTCTGCCAAGGAGATGGCCCAGTTTATGGTGCAGTATGTCTTCCGGATCCATGGACTCCCGGTAGACATGGTCTCTGATCGGGGTCCTCAGTTCTCGTCTCAGTTCTGGAAGGCATTCTGCACCCTTATTAGGTCGTCGGCCAGCCTGTCATCCGGATTCCATCCCCAAACCAACGGTCAGTCGGAGTGAGCCAGCCAAGACCTGGAAACCACACTTAGATGCCTAGTCTCAACCAATCCCACTACCTGGAGCCAACAACTTGTCTGGGTGGTGTATGCCTGGAACACCCTTCCCTGTTCTGCCATGGGACTCTCCCCTTTCGAGTGCTCCATGGGGTATCAGCCACCTCTCTTCCCGGGAAACAAGAGCAGGAGGTCAGGGTACCCTCGGCCGAGATGTTTGTCCGCTGCTGTTGATGTACCTGGAGAAGAGCCAGCTGTCCGTCTTATGTTACCCCGTACCCTCCGTATCCACCCTACCTTCCATGTGTCCAGAATTAAGCCTGTGTCTCACTGTCCTTTGTCTTCTGTTTCCAGGCCCATCCCTCGGGTAATCGATGGCCAGCCAGCGTATACAGTGAGACGCCTCCTGAAGGTTTGACCTCCTGAGGTCAAACCTTCAGGGGTTTCCAGTACCTGGTTGACTGGGAGGGTTATGGCCCGGAGGAGAGGTGCTGGGTTCCTGCTAAAGACATCTTGGACCCGGCCCTCATCGCCAATTTCCACCGCCGACACCCCGGTCAGCCAGGTATGCGCCCAGGTAGGACGCTAGGTAGCGTCCCTAGGGGGGGGTATTGTCACGCCCTGGTCGGTTTCACCTGTCCCCAGTGTATTTATCCCTGTGTTTCCTGTCTCTCTGTGCCAGTTCGTCTTGTATGTTTCCAAGTCAACCAGCATTTTTCCCATTCTCCTGTTTTTTGTATTCTCCTTTTTCTAGTCCTCCCGGTTTTGACCCTAGCCTGTTTCTGAACTTTGCACCCGCCTGACTGATCTTTCTGCCTGCCTTGACCACGAGCCTGTCTGCCACTCTGTACCTCCTGGACTCTATTCTGGTTTTGACCTTTTGCCTGTCCACGACCATTCTCTTGCCTACCCCTTTGGATTAATGAACATTGTAAGACTCCAACCATCTGTCTGCATCTGGGTCTCGCCTTGTGCCTTGATAGATAAGGACCTGTGTGCGTGTGTCTGCATGTGCATGCATGTTTTTCTGTTGGCTTATTCGTGGGTTGTGTATGCTACTCCTAGGATCAGAAGGAGGAAGGAGACGGTCTAGGGAAGAGGAGGAAGAGGAATCCCTGAAGAGAAAGCAGCTCCAAGAGGAGCATATCAACAAGGTTAGAGAAGGCACATTCATACACCTGTTCCCACAATCACACACACTGGCCCTAATAGGCAGCTCTGCTCTACTATGGTATGTTTGTAAAACGTTATTCCTGCAGGTATAATGCTTTTTAACTTAGAAGCATGATCAAGCCTTTATACTGTCTCATAATAATGTTTATACTACGTTATGTCTCTATGTTTCAACATTTTAACTGACTCAATATAGCTGGTATTTAGTAAGGATCATTATGAGATCAAAAAACATAAGATGGTCATACATGCTCAGGACAAGTGTTACAGTGCGTTGTAACTTGATCATAATGCATTATACCTACAGGCTTTAAAGAGGCACTGAACACGCCGTTTGGCATGTGTGTTTTTCTGTTGCTCATTTGAAAATCGAGATTTCATTCTTGGAGGTGTGATTCCTGGCCGATTCCGCGTTTGGTTAATGATCTTTCTCCCCCATGAGACACTGTAGGTGCAGAAGCTTATTTCACTTCCTCAAAATCCACAGAATGCACATCTAACTAAGGTGTTTGGTGCAGTATTTCTCAAGTAAAAAATGTGCGATGTGTTGTCTTATGTAAACACAGTCAGGCTGCTGGGCAGGTCTGTCTCACTATCTATGCTATTGGATAGAGGGCAATCACCACAGCTGTTCACCCCATCTTAATGGGCAAATTTAAATTATCCTTAATTATCCTATTTACAATTTGTAGTACATTTTTTTACACCAGAATAACTGTTTCTGACTCATATTGATGCCACGTAGGCTGTTTTCAAAAGGATTCATTGCTTTTTAAAAGACAGTTGCTCTTTAAGTTACGTTTTACCATAATGTTCTGTGGGTCCACAGATCCAGTCTGGCTTGGGAAAGCTGATAATGAAGGAGGAGAATGAGAAGGAGCAGATCAGGGAACGTCGCGCACGCAGCCAATCAGCTCAGCGCTATGACCCCCAGCAGACCAACTGTGATGGAGGTATGTTGTAACCAACCTCACCATATAGTAACTAACACATTGTTTAGAAGAACCACATCAAATAAGCTGTAAATTAGGGTAGTGTTCATTAGGCACCAAATTGAAGAAAGCGAATTGAAATACAATCTATAGAGTAGAGTCTTTATTATCCCTGAGGTGCAATAAATTTTTGCAGCACGTAGTTAACAAAACACAATGAACACATGACAATAAATGTACACAAAAACTAAAACAGTATATACAGCAATATGTACACAGCTCACAATACTACAGCTTGTTGAGGAAGCTGACAGCAGTTGGGATGACAGCTTTTAGACCTGTTATTTTTAAAAACTTAGGTAGCCTGTATCTGCGCTCTGAGGGAAGCATTGTAAATTTCTCAAATAAGGGATGCTGGGAGTCTCAGAATGGATTGCGCCTTGAGTCTGACTTGTGCCTAACATGCTGACCATACCGCCCGCGTTAATAAGTTTACACGTTATTCTATAATTTCATCCAAACTGTTTGCGCACTTTAAAGAGCGTCAGAGTAGCCAGGCGCTAAAATAGAACTAGGTTCTATTTTTTACGTTTAACTCGCTGCAAGTCCCATCTCCTCATTCGTTTTCTGGGGCATATACCCATGTGGGTGATTGAAAGATGAATCAAGGTCGGCCATGTGTCTTTGTCTTGTCCTGTCCCATGTATATATCGTTTTCTTCGTATATATTTTAATCTCACTTTCCATCTACGGACTGAATATACTCTCCTGCAACCCACCTCACCCAATGTGGTACGGATCTGCTATTTTTATACTTTAGAACCGGACCTAGCCAGCAAACTAGCTAGTAGTCAGTTAGCCACTGCTTGTGGTCCTCACCGTTAACTCGGACATCAGCCAGCCTCAACCGGGTCAATTCCTGCCAGTCTGCACTGTGCGATATCAACCCAGAGCATATCGGACTGCTTTTTCTCTACCACATCTCCGAATTCCTACCGCAAGCTCTGAACCTTTACACCGGATCATCGCAGCTTGCTAGCTGCTATTAGAGTGGCTACTCCTGGCTAACATCTCTGTCCCAAAGTAAGCACCAGTTAGCCTCGAGCTAGGCCCATCTCCCGGCTAGCCAAAGAGATCCACCATACTGTCACGACTTCCGCCGAAGTCGGTCCCTCTCCTTGCTCGGGCGGCGTTCGGCGGTCAACGTCACCGGTTTTCTAGCCATCGCCGATCCACTTTTCATTTTTCCATTGTTTTTGTCTTGTTTTACACACCTGGTTTCAATCCCATAATTACTTGTTCATTATTTAACCCTCTGTTCCCCCATGTTTGTTTGTGAGTGATTGTTTTATTGTATTGCGGTCCGTATCAAATTTGCTATATTTACTCATATCTGCTGTCCTGCGCCTGACTCCTCAACAAGGGCAACACACAGACACTTTACACATACCCAAAGCCAATTCTTCCTTTGGCCGCCTTTCCTTCCAGTTCTCTGCTTCCAATGACTAGAACAAATCTCATTTCTGAAGCTGGAGTCTTATATCCCCCTAACGTTAAGCATCAGCTGTCAGAGCAGCTTACCGATCACTGCAGCTGTACACAGCCAGCCTGTAAATAGCACACCCAACTACCTCATCCCCATATTGTTATTTATCTTCTTGCTCTTTTGCACCCCAGTATCTCTACTTGCATATCATCTGCACATCTATCACTTCAGTGTTAATGCTACATTGTAATTATTTTGCCTCTATGGCCTATTTATTGCCTTACCTCCATACTCTTCTACATTTGCACACACTGTACATAGATTGTTCTATTGTGTTATTGACTGTATGTTTATTTGTGGAACTCTGTTGTTTTTGTCGCATTGCATTGCTTTATAACCCAAGATGGCGTAGCAGTCAGACGTCTTTTGTCCTCGTCCTGTCGTGTCCAGTGTATATATCTTTTTATATATTTTCTTCGCATATAATTTTATATATTTTTTCTAAAACTTAACTTCAAAACACTCTCCTGCAACCCGCCTCACCCAATGTGGTACGGATCTGTATTATCCACCTCGAATCCGGAATTCCCTAACAGAAGCAAACCAGCTCACTAGCTAACGTTAGTATTTAGCTTACCATTGCTAATGGACAGCAGCAGCTAACCTTTAGCTCGGAAATGCTCTCGCCGTTCGTATAACGCGACTCAAACCAGAGCATTCCGGACCTATTTTCTCTCCATATCCCCGGATTCCTACCGCAAGCTCTGGATATTTTCACCTGGATCTTGCAGCTAGCTAGATGCTATCCGAGTGATTATTGGCTAACGTTGGTCCCGGAGCAAGCACAAATTAGCCTGAAGCTAGCCTGTGCTTGGCTCATCTTCCGGCTGGCTGAAGAATCCCATCAGCCACACCTGGGCTACAACACCTATCCGGACCCATTTTTACTGCCGGTGCGGAGCCTCACCGGGCCTTCACGACTGGACTACCGACGTTATCTGCCCGAGGGGGTTATTCAACCGGCCCTCCATTGCGACATCACCTGAACGCCCATCAGCTAACTGCGGCCCGCTAACGTTAGCTGTCTAGAGCATATCGGCTGCTAGCTAAACAGGTCCATCGGACAATTTCTTGGACCACTATTACCTATTTTGCCAATTGGCCTGGTCCCCTTCACCACACGGAACCCATCACGACTGGTCTACCGACGGAAACGTACGAGGAGGCTATAAACAGACTTCCTCCGTCTTTGTTAGCCGGCCTGCTAGCCTTTGCTAGCTTGCTACCCCTGGCTAGCTGTCTGAATCGCCGTGTCCCCAACTAGCCTCACAACTAACTGAACCCTCGGCGAAGCATTCCTCTCCTCAATGTCAATATGCCTTTCCATTGCTGTTCTGGTTAATCCAGGCCCTACAGTGCCTAGCTCCACTCCTATTCCCCAGGCGCTCTCATTTGTTGACTTCTGCAACCGTAAAAGCCTTGGTTTCATGCATGTTAACATTAGAAGCCTCCTCACTAAGTTTGTTTTATTCACTGCCCTAGCACACTCTGCCAAACCGGATGTCCTAGCCGTGTCTGAATCCTGGCTCAGGAAGACCACCAGTAACGCTGACATTTCCATCCCTAACTACAACATTTTCAGACAAGATAGAACGGCCAAAGGGGGTGGTGTTGCAATCTACTGCAGAGATAGCCTGCAGAGTTCTGTCTTTACTATCCAGGTCTGTACCCAAACAATTTGAACTTTTAAAAATCCACCTTTACTTTTAAAAATCCACCTTTCTAGAAACAAGTCTCTCACTGTTGCCGCTTGCTATAGACCACCCTCTGCCCCCAGCTGTGCTCTGGACACCATATGTGAACTGATTGCCCCCCATCTATCTTCAGAGTTCATGCTGCTACGTGACCTAAACTGGGACATGCTTAACACCCCGGCCATCCTACAATCTAAGCTTGATGCCCTAAACCTCACACAAATCATCATTGAACCTACTAGGTACAACCCCAAAGCCGTAAACATGGGCACCCTCATAGATGTCATCCTAACTAACTTGCCCTCCAAATACACCTCTGCTGTTTTCAACCAAGATCTTAGCGATCACTGCCTCATTGCCTGCATCCGTAATGGGTTTGCGGTTAAACGATCTCCCCTCATTACTGTTAAACGTTCCCTAAAACACTTCAGCGAGCAGGCCTTTCTAATCGACCTGGCCCGGGTATCCTGGAAGGATATTGACCTCATCCCGTCAGTAGAGGATGCCTGGTTATTCTTTAAAAGTGCCTTCCTCACCATCTTAAATAAGCATGCCCCATTCAAGAAATGTAGAACCAGGAACAGATATAGCCCTTGGTTCTCTCCAGACCTGATTGCCCTTGACCAGCACAAAAACATTCTGTGGCGTTCTGCATTAGCATCGAACAGCCCCCGTGATATGCAATTTTTCAGGGAAGTCAGGAACCAATATACACTGGCAGTTAGGAAAGCCAAGGCTAGCTTTTTAAAGCAGAAATTTGCTTCCTGTAACACAAACTCAAAAAAGTTCTGGGACACTGTAAGGTCTATTTAGAATAAGAGCACCTCCTCCCAGCTGCCCACTGCACTGAGGATAGGAAACGCTGTCACCACCGATAAACCCACAATAATTGAGAATTTCAATAAGCATTTTTCTACGGCTGGCCATGCTTTCCACCTGGCTACCCCTACCCCGGTCAACAGCCTTGCACCCCCCTCAGTAACTCGCCAAAGCCTCCCCCATTTCTCCTTCTCCCTAATCCAGTTAGCTGATGTTCTGAAAGAGCTGCAAAATCTGGACCCCTACAAATCAGCCGGGCTAGACGATCTGGACCCTTTCTTTCTAAAATTACTAGCCTGTTCAACCTCTTTCGTGTCGTCTGAGATTCCCAAAGACTGGAAAGCAGCTGCGGTCATCCCCGTCTTCAAAGGGGGAGACACTCTTGACCCAAACTGCTACAGACCTATATCTAGCCTACCCTGCCTTTCTAAGGTCTTTGAAAGCCAAGTTAACAAACAGATTACCGACCATTTCGAACCCCACTGTACCTTCTCCGCTATGCAATCTGGTTTCAGAGCTGGTCATGGGTGCACCTCAGCCACGCTCAAGGTCCTAAATGACATCATAACCGCCATCGATAAGAGACATTACTGTGCAGCCGTATTCATTGATCTGGCCAAGGCTTTCGACTCTCAATCACCACATCCTTATCGGCAGACTCGACAGCCTTGGTTTCTCAAATGATTGCCTCACATGGTTCACCAACTACTTCTCCGATAGAGTTCAGTGTGTCAAATCAGAGGGCCTGTTGTCCGGGCCTCTGGCAGTCTCTATGGGGATGCCACAGGGTTCAATTTTTGGGCCAACTCTCTTCTCTGTATACATCAATGATGTCGCTCTTGCTGCAGGTGAGTCTCTGATCCACCTCTACGCAGACGACACCATTCTGTATACTTCTGGCCCCTCTTTAGACACTGTGTTAACTACCCTCCAGACGAGCTTCAATGCCATATAACTCTCCTTCCGTGACCTCCAACTGCTCTTAAACGCAAGTAAAACTAAATGCATGCTCTTCAACCGATCACTGCCCGCACCTGTCCGCCCGTCCAGTATCAATTCTCTGGACGGTTCTGTCTTAGATTATGTGGACAACTACAAATATCTAGATGTCTGGTTAGATTGTAAACTCTCCTTCCAGACTCACATCAAACATCTCCAATCTAAAATGAAATCTAGAATTGGCTTCCTAATTCGCAACACAGCATCCTTCACTATGCTGCCAAACATACCCTCGTAAAACTGACCATCCTACCGATCCTCGACTTCAGTGATGTCATTTTCAAAGTAGCCTCCAATACTCTACTCAACAAATTGGATGCAGTCTATCACAGTGCCATCCGTTTTGTTACCAAAGCCCCATATACCACCCACCACTGCGACTTGTACGCTCTCGTTGGCTGGCCCTCGCTTTACACTCGTCGCCATACCCACTGGCTCCAGGTCATCTACAAGTCCCTGCTAGGTAAAGTCCTGCCTTATCTCAGCTAGCTGGTCACAATAGCAGCACCAACCCGTAGCACGCGCTCCAGCAGGTATATCTCACTGGTCACCCCCAAAGCCAATTCCTCCTTTGGCCGACTCTCCTTCCAGTTCTCTGCTGCCAATGACTGGAACGAACTACAAACATCTCTGAAACTGGAGACACTTATCTCCCTCACCAGCTTTAAGCACCAGCTGTCAGAGCAGTTCAGACCCCTGCACCTGTATATAGCCCATCTGTAAATAGCCTAACCAACTACCTCATCCACTACCGTATTTATTTATTTATTTATCTTGTTTCTTTGCACCCCAGTTTTTCTACATTGCACATTCATCTACTGCACATCTACCATTCCAGTGTTTAAATGCTATATTGTAATTACTTTGCCACCATGGCCTATTTATTGCCTTATACCTTCCTTATCCTACCTCATTTGCACTCTTTGTATATAGATTTGTTTTATTGACTGTATGTTTGTTTTACTCCATGTGTAACTCTGTGTTGTTGTATGTGTCGAACTGCTTTGCTTTATCTTGGCCAGGTCGCAGTTGTAAATGAGAACTTGTTCTCAACTGGCCTACCTGGTTAAATAAAGGTGAAATAAAACAATGTTACCCAGCCTATTATTACCCTAAGATTACCAAAACAGCAGATCATATTGTTCATTGAATCCATTTGAACATTCAATCTGTAAAAGATGGTCATCAGCATCCTATCCACCCTGAAACTGCTGAGTTTACTCAGGAAGAACAGGCGCTGATTTCCCGTCGCACAGATAGCATCCACATTGGCCTCAACTCTATTTGCTGTCAAGGGAAGTGACAAAGTATTTGTATTGATCAACAATCTCCACTGGCTCACCATCAATCAGAGTCTGCATTGGTGGCAGGGACTCCTCCGGAAGTCAATTGCCATATCATTGGTTTTCTTGACATTAAGTTCTTAAAAGGAGCAGTCACACCATCCAACATACTCCTCCACCACTGGCCTCTTCATCCTGTAAAAGACTCAAGATAACCGAGTCATCTGCAAATGTAATGATATGTCTAGAGTCGTGATTACTCTGAAAATCATCAGTGCACAATACAAACAACAGAGGGGAAAAGACATACCCCCAGGAGGATACTGTGCCAGATAGGGAACCGTTGACTCTCACCCTTTGAGTTCGGTTGGTTAAAAAGTCAATCAACCAGCTGACTACTGTACTGTATGTTAAAATCAAGATCAAAATTGGACAAAAGTCTCTCTGCTAAGAGGTTGTATACAATTAAAATCAGAAGAGAAGTCAACAGATAGTAGTCTGGCATGGGTCTTACTTCCCTCAAGATGTTTAAGGACATTGTTAAGAAGAATGATGGTTGCATCTTCCACCTCTATCAACATAACAAACACAAATGTTTTGGTTTTTCGCTGCAAAACGTTTTGAAACCTTTTGATATGGTGTGCACCAATAAATACCATCCTGGTCAGGTCCAACATCAAAAGCAACCCTATCAGATATGCAGCATGAACCATTCAAACTATAGGATAGCCAAATCGATCTTAGATATTTCATCGAAATTATGCTTACTGTAGTTTCAACTTTTCAGATGATTCCAAAACTTCATCGCTGCCTGGTTATGGACGGAATGGATTACATAGGGTAAGATCAAACGCTTCACATATCAGATATAACAACTATTGATTCACTTCAATAATTGATTAATGTGGATGGTTTCCCCTTATAGGCTTTGATAAAGTGTTAATCATATTGTTCATAGAAACGTGTGATCGCTGTTACAATACTGTCTCTGCCCCTACAGCCTCAGTCCACAGATTTCACTGGCAACATGTGTGGGGGAGGAAGAGGTGAGTGTTGTTCAACAAATACAGCTGTGGTTGTGTTCACAGCTACTTCTACATCTACATACAATTTCAATATTCTTAAAGCTACAATCTAGAAATTCGTTTTTCAGCAAAATGACAGCCCTGGCACTTCTTTTGGTATACAGTTGAGGAATGGGGCTTGGGAAATGTAACCCCTCCGAGATTGTACCTTTTAATTGATGATATATTGTAAATAAGTGTCCCAATTATTTAGCAGTCAGATTTGGAAATAATGTAGAATTTCTTTCAGATTTAAATGATAACTAGTACAGGAAAAACATTAACTGTGAGTCTCATTTTCTGTCCCATTTTGTCTTGCAGAGTTTCAGGTATGTCGCTCATTTGCTTATCCACAAATGCCTTTCATTATGCATTTTCATTTTGCATGTGTTTGCTCACTCTATACCCAGGATCACAAACTTCATGTTATCCTGAATGTCAACCCACTCCTGCTAAATGCCTGCATCACTATTGGCTATCCCAAACTGTAGTGAATGCATTGCAGTGACCCTGCATGCTCCTGTCAAGGAATACATACAACATTGCTCAGACATGTTCAGTCTCACTGTGACTAGATGGAACCACTGTACTGTACATGCAATGTAGAATGATCTTTGTATCATTGCCTGTTTTATTAGTTGATGCAAAATGTCTCCATTTATCTCTAAATGTCTCATTTACTTACATATTCAATTGCAAAATGTAACAGTCCTCTTGACTGTGAGAGGTTGAGGTGTCACAAGTGTAGGTAACAAGATGCTATTGATAGTAATTGTATTAAAAGAATGCCAAACTTTGAGTGCCATAACCTATTACCGACAGACAAAAGTACTGCAGTGACCATAAGTACCAGTATGCTGCTCTAAATGATATGAATAAGATACAGTAGCTGGGATAGTAGTAGATAGCGATGGTAGATATATCTCGGTTCCATACCACTATATTACGTGTGTGTGTACTGTATGTTCTATCCTGTAGCACATAAGGGATGGCAGTGCTGCAGTAACAAGAATGGACAGGGGAGCATCTATGCCTAATATGTTGGAAACAAAAGCAAGTATCTTATTTTTATTTTTTTATTTATATATATATGTATGTATATATAATTTATTTATAAAGATTTTGAATTTACGTGATGTATGGCCCTATCCTTATTAGTATATTTCACTGACATTCCAAGTTTAAATGTATACTTTACTACAAAAATGTATATGCTGTATGCTACAAAAACAAATATGTCAGTAGAGAGTGAGCTTGGCACATCGGGACCACACCACACATTGGGTGAAATAATAGAAGGAATAGGGAGGTACAGTGAGGGAAAAAAGTATTTGATCCCCTGCTGATTTTGTACGTTTGCCCACTGACAAAGAAATGATCAGTCTATAATTTTGATGGTAGGTTTATTTGAACAGTGAGAGACAGAATAACAACAAAAAAATCCAGAAAAACGCATGTGAAAAATGTTATAAATGGAATTGCATTTTAATGAGGGAAATAAGTATTTGACCCCTCTCAATCAGAAAGATTTCTGTTTCAGGTGTCTTTTATACATGTAACGAGCTGAGATTAGGAGCACACTCTTAAAGGGAGTGCTCCTAATCTCAGTTTGTTACCTGTATAAAAGACACCTGTCCACAGAAGCAATCAATCAATCAGATTCCAACTCTCCACCATGGCCAAGACCAAAGAGCTCTCCAAGGATGTCAGGGACAAGATTGTAGACCTACACAAGACTGGAATGGGCTACAAGACCATCGCCAAGCAGCTTGGTGAGAAGGTGACAAATGTTGGTATGATTATTTGCAAATGGAAGAAACACAAAAGAACTATCAATCTCCGTCGGCCTGGGGCTCCATGAAAGATCTCACCTGGTGGAGTTGCAATGATCATGAGAACGGTGAGGAATCAGCCCAGAACTACACGGGAGGATCTTGTCAATGATCAAGGCAGCTGGGACCATAGTCACCAAGAAAACAATTGGTAACACACTACGCCGTGAAGGACTGAAATCCTGCAGCGCCCGCAAGGTCCCCCTGCTCAAGAAAGCACATATACATGCCCGCCTGAAGTTTGCCAATGAACATCTGAATGATTCAGAGGACATCTGGGTGAAAGTGTTGTGGTCAGATGAGACCAAAATGGAGCTCTTTGGCATCAACTCAACTCACCGTGTTTGGAGGAGGAGGAATGCTGCCTATGACCCCAAGAACACAATCCCCACCGTCAAACATGGAGGTGAAAACATTATGCTTTGGGGGTGTTTTTCTGCTAAGGGGACAGGACAACTTCACCGCATCAAAGGGACGATGGACGGGGCCATGTACCGTCAAATCTTGGGTGAGAACCTCAGCCAGGGCATTGAAAATGGGTCGTGGATGGGTATTCCAGCATGACAATGACCCAAAACACACGGCCAAGGCAACAAAGGAGTGGCTCAAGAAGAAGCACATTAAGGTCCTTGGAGTGGCCTAGCCAGTCTCCAGACCTTAATCCCATAGAAAATCTGTGGAGGGAGTTGAAGGTTCGAGTTGCCAAACGTCAGCCTCGAAACCTTAATGACTTGGAGAAGATCTGCAAAGAGGAGTGGGACAAAATCCCTCCTGAGATGTGTGCTAACCTGGTGGCCAACTACAAGAAACGTCTGATCTCTGTGATTGCCAACAAGGGGTTTGCCACCAAGTACTAAGTCATGTTTTTCAGAGGGGTCAAATACTTATTTCCCTCATTAAAATGCAAATCAATTTATAACATTTTCACATGCGTTTTTCTGGATTTTTTTGTTGTTATTCTGTCTCTCACTGTTCAAATAGACCTACCATTAAAATTATAGACTGATCATTTCTTTGTCAATGGGCAAACGTACAAAATCAGCAGGGGATCGAATACTTTTTTCCCTCACTGTAAACCTCAGCACCAATAACAGGAGGTACAGTTAAAGTCTGTACACCTTAGCCAAATACATTTAAACTCAGTTTTTCACAATTCCTGACATTTAATCCTAATAATAATTCCTTGTCTTAGGTCAGTTAGGATCACCACTTTATTTTAAGAATGTGAAATGTGAGAATAATAGTAGAGAATGATTTATTTCAGCTTTTATTTCTTTCATCACATTCCCAGTGGGTCAGAAGTTTACAATCACTCAATTAGTATTTGGTAGCATTGCCTTAAACAATTTTAACTTGGGTCAAATGTTTTGGGTAGCCTTCCACAAGCTTCTCACAATAAGTTGGCTGAATTTTGGCCCGTTCCTCCTGACAGAGCTGGTGTAACAGAGTCCGGTTTGTAGGCCTCCTTGCTCAGACACGCTTTTTCAGTTCTGCCCACAAATTGTCTATAGGATTCAGCTCCCCCACACATGTTGCCATGGCTGTTGTACTGAGTGAAATCTGTGGACTGAGGCTGTAGGGGCAGAGACAGTATTGTAACAGCGATCACACGTTTCTATGAACAATATGATTAACACTTTATCAAAGCCTATAAGGGGAAACCATCCACATTAATCAATTTTATCGTTGGAGTGAATCAATAGTTGTTATATCTGATATGTGAAGCGTTTGATCTTACCCTATGTAATCCATTCCATCCATAACCAGGCAGCGATGAAGTTTTGGAATCATCTGAACAGTTGAAACTACAGTAAGCATAATTTCGATGACACATCTAAGATCATTTCTTTGTCAGTGGGCAAACGTACAAAATCAGCAGGGGATCGAATACTTTTTTCCCTCACTGTAAACCTCAGCACCAATAACAGGAGGTACAGTTAAAGTCTGTACACCTTAGCCAAATACATTTAAACTCAGTTTTTCACAATTCCTGACATTTAATCCTAATAAAAATTCCCTGTCTTAGGTCAGTTAGGATCACCACTTTATTTTAAGAATGTGAAATGTGAGAATAATAGTAGAGAATGATTTATTTCAGCTTTTATTTCTTTCATCACATTCCCAGTGGGTCAGAAGTTTACATACACTCAATTAGTATTTGGTAGCATTGCCTTAAACAATTTAAACTTGGGTCAAATGTTTCGGGTAGCCTTCCACAAGCTTCTCACAATACGTTGGCTGAATTTTGGCACGTTCCTCCTGACAGACCTGATGTAACATAGCCCGGTTTGTAGGCCTCCTTGCTCGGACACGCTTTTTCAGTTCTGCCCACAAATTGTCTATAGGATTCAGGTCAGGGCTTTGTGATGGCCACTCCAATACCTTGACTTTGTTGTCCTTAAGCCATTTTACCACAACTTTGGAAGTATGCTTGGGGTCATTGTCCATTTGGAAGACCCATTTGCGACCAAGCTTTAACTTCCTGACTGATGTCTTGAGATGTTGCTTCAATATATACACATCATTTTCCTGCCTCATGATGCCATCTATTTTGTGAAGTGCACCAGTCCCTCCTGCAGCAAAGCACCCCCACAACATGATGCTGCCACCCCTGTGCTTCATGGTTGGGATGGTTTTCTTTAGTTTGCAAGCCTCCCCCCTTTTCCTCCAAACATAACGATGGTCATTATGGCCAAACAGTTCTATTTTTGTTTCATCAGACCAGAGGACATTTCTCCAAAAAGTACGATCTTTGTCCCCATGTGCAGTTGCAAACCGTAGTCAGGCTTTTTTATGGGGGTTTTGGAGCAGTGGCTTCTTCCTTGCTGAGCGGCCTTTCAGGTTGTCGATATAGGACTCGGTTTACTGTGCATATAGATACTTTTGTACCTGTTTCTTTCGGCATCTTCAAAAGGTCCTTTGCTGTTCTGGGATTGATTTGCACTTTTCGCACCAAAGTATGTTAATCTCTAGAAGACAGAACGCGTCTCCTTCCTGAGCGGTATGACGGTGTGTATATTGGTGTGTATATTTGCGTACTATTGTTTGTACAGATGAACGTGGTACCTTCAGACGTTTGGAAATTGCTCCCAAGGATGAACCAGACTTGTGGAGGTCTACAATTTTTTTTCTGAGGTCTTGGCTGATTTCTTTGTATTTTTCCCATGATGTCAAGCAAAGAGGCACTGAGTTTGAAGGTAAGCCTTGAAATACATCCACAGGTACATCTCCAATTGACTCAAATGATGTCAATTAGCCTATCAGAAGCTTCCAAAGCCCTGACATAATGTCTGGAATTTTCCAAGCTGTTTAAAGGCACAATCAACTTAGTGTATGTAAACTTCTGACCCACTGGAATTGGGATACAGTGAATTATAAGTAAAATAATCTGTCTGTGAACAGTTGTTGGAAAAATTACATGTCTTGCACAAAGTAGATTTGTGGAGTGGTTGAAAAACGAGTTTTAATGACTCCAACCTAAGTGTATGTAAACTTCCGACTTCAACTGAATTTGATTGGTGGTGTCTCATATCACCACTAACTACCTGGTAGTCAGTCCCTTCTTGGGTTCCTGTAACCAAAGGGAGCCCCTCTAAAGTACCAAAACTCCCATGAGGCTATGGCTGTGCTGCAGTCCAGACAGGAGCTAGTGAACTGAGTCACCTCTCGCTTAGCATGCCAGCTTCTCCATGCTCATTCGCACATGGCTTCAATACAGACTCTATGTAACATACAGTGGAAAATCCAACACCAAATATGTCTTTGATACAACTTTATGAAGGAGAGACGCCTTCATTGTTGGATTTTCATGACTGTTAGCCTAGTGGTTAGAGCGTTGGACTTGTTAACTGGAGGGTTGCAAGTTCGAATCCCCGAGCTGACAAGGTAAAAATCTGTCGTTCTGCCCCTGAACAAGGCAGTTAACCCACTGTGCCCGGGCGCCAAGACGTGGATGTCGATTAAGGCAGCCCCCCGCACCTCTCTGATTCAGAGGGGTTGGGTTAAATGCGGAAGACACATTTCAGTTGAAGGCATTCGGTTGTACAACTGACTAATAATGGTGACTTTGACTTTGACTTTGACTACTATGAGTTGGTCAGATAGAGGGGGGGAAGCGCAAAAATCACTCCTCCTGTTGTTTATTAGAGCATTTCAGTAAGATCTTGCAAAACTCTTACTCTAAATTTCAATTGATCTCATCTAGGTGTGTTTGTGTACTAGGCCTAACATACGTTTGCTCTAAAGCCCACAGCATAGCTGCTTTCCAGGACTCTATATCTATGACTTGACAATTTCATTGAAACAAATTGTTTAACACTTACAGTACTGTATCTATTTTGTAACTTACTTACCATATTTTAGGGCCACAGTTAGTTCTTTAAAAATGCTGATCTGTAGCCTAATCTTGTCCAGTCAGATATTCCAACATATTCACATTTTAACTGATATACGCCCCCCCTTTGCCCTCAGAACAGCCTCAATTCGTCGGGCATGGACTATACAAGGTGTCAAAAGCGTTCCACAGGGATGCTCGCTCATGTTGACTCCAATGCTTCGCACAGTTGTGTCAAGTTGGCTGGATATCCTTTGGGTGGTGGGCCATTCTTGATACACACGGGAAACTGTTAAGTGTGAAAAACCCAGCAGCGTTGCAGTTCGTGACACAAACCGGTGCGCCTGGCACCTACTACCATACCCAGTTCAAACACAATTAAATATTTTGTCTTGCCCATTCAACCTCTGAATAGCACACATACACAATCCATGTCTCAATTGTCTCCAGGCTTAAAAATACTTTTCTAACCTGTCTCATCCCCTTCATCTACACTGAAGGGGATTTAACAAGTGACCATCAATAAGGGATCATAGCTTTCACCTGGATTCCCCTGTTCAGTCTATATCATGGAAAGAACAGGTGTCCTGAATGTTTTATATACTCAGTGTAGATGTTTTGGTAATAATGAGAGCACTAATGCATGTACCTACATAACGATACTGGCATCATGCGGCTCCCTATCAACTGATACCCTTATAGTTGAGCTCCCAGGTTCTACAGCCCCATCAGCCCACACTCACAATCTCCTGTCACACAATTCCCTATCCAATGAAACGTGGATACCCGGTTTCTGTGGGATCTCAAAAATATGATAATGCACTGTCTGCAGGGATGAATGTGTGGATTCATGTACTCAATAAAATAATTACAGCATAAGTATTCTTTCTTTCCCCTTTTGGATATACAGCGCATTCAGAAAGTATTCAGACCCCTTGACTTTTTCCAAATTTTGTTACGTTACAGCCTAATTATAAAATTGATTAAATAGTTTTTTTCCCCCTCATCAATCTACAGACAATACTCCATAATGACAAAGCAAAAACAGTGAATAGTGGCAGTGATTACACCCTCGGGTCTTTTTGGGAATGGTGCTACAAGCTTGGCACACCTGTAGGTAGCCTAGTAGTTAGAGTGTTGGACTTGTAACCGGAGGGTTGCAAGTTCGAATCCCCGAGTTGACAAGGAAAAAATCTGTCGTTCTACCCCTGAACAAGGCAGTTAACCCACTGTTCCCCGGGCGCCGCAGACGTGGATGTCAATTAAGGCAGCCCCCCGCACCTCTCTGATTCAGAGGGGTTGGGTTAAATGCGGAAGACACGTTTCGGTTGAAGGCATTTGGTTGTACAACTGACTAATAATGGTGACTTTAACTTTTATTTGGGGAGTTTCTCCTGTTCTTCTCTGCAGATCATCTCAAGCTCTGTGAGGTTGGATGGGGCGCGTCGCTGCACAGCTATTTTCAGGTCTCTCCAGAGATGTTCGATCGGGTTAAATTCCGGGCTCTGGCTGGGCCACTCAAGCACATTCATCCCAGTCTGAGGTCCTGAGCGCTCTGGAGCAGGGATCATCAAGGATCTCTCTGTACTTTACTCCATTAATCTTTGCCTTGATCCTGACTAGTCTCCCAGTCCCTTCCGCTGAAAAACTTCCCCACAGCATGATACTGCCACCACCATGCTTCACTGTAGGGATGGTGCCAGGTTTCCTCCAGACGTGACACTTTTACATTCAGGCCAAAGAGTTCAATCTTGGTTTCATCAGACCAGAGAATCTTGTTTCTCATGGTCTGAGTCCCTTTGGTGCCTTTTGGCAAACACCAAGCGGGCTGTCATGCTTTTTACTGAAGAGTGGCTTCCATTTGATTGGTGGAGTGCTGCAGAGATGGTTGTCCTTCTGGAAGGTTCTTCCATCTCCACAGAGGAGCTCTGGAGCCCAGTCAGAGTGACCATCGGGTTCTTGGTCACCTCCCTGACCAAGGCCCTTCTCCCCTGATTGCTCATTTTGGCCAGGCAGCCAGCTTTAGGAAGAGTCTTGGTGGTTCCAAACTTCTTCCATTTAAGAAGGGTGGAGGGCACTGTGTTCTTGGGGACCTTCAGAATTGTTTTGGTACCCTTCCCCAGATCTGTGCCTCGACACAATCCTGTCTCACAACTCTACGGACAATTCCTTCGACCGCTTGGTTTTTGCTCTGTTATGCACTGTCAACTGTGGGACCTTATATAGACAGGTGTGTGCCTTTCCAAATCAGGTCCAATCAATTGAATTTACCGCAGGTAGACTCCAATCAAGTTGTAGAAACATCTCAGGATGATCAATGGAAACAGGATGCACCTGAGCTCAATTTAGAGTCTCATAGCAAAGGGTCTGAATACTTATGTAAATAAGGTATTTATGTTTTTTATTTTTAATAAATGTGCAAGCATTTCAAAAAAACTGTTTTTGCTTTGTTATCATGGGGTATTGTTTGTGGATTGATGTGGAAAATATTTTATTTTAATCCATTTTAGAATAAGGCTAACGTAACAAAATGTGGAAAAAGTCAAGGGGTCGGAATACTTTCCGAATGCACTGTATCTCAAACCTAGTATCCAGGTTTGATTGAATTGGGGCCTCAGCCCAAGGGGCCATCAAAACGGACTATCTTTCAACAGTCTCCTTTTGAAGCTTAATTCAGTATTGACATCCTTTACTGATGAGTGTCTCCCTTTGAAGGTTGTACCATATGAAATGCTCATGATAACCAGTAGAGGGCGAGCTAAACTGCCCAGGGAGGTGGACAGAACAAGACTGGAGGTATCATTTGATTTCTGCATGTGTGTGCATGAATGCTACACAAATACTTAGCGAGGAAAGTACAGAATCCATAGATCCATATAGCTTCTTGAGAGTTTTTCAATGACCATATAGGAGCGTAAATGCTAATCACAACATCCCCCCTTCCCCTCCTTCTTTTCTCAACCTCTCTTCTCACTCTAGCGCCACTTAGCCCCAGAAACGTTCTTTGACATCTTTGGGATGGAGATCCAGGAGTTTGACAGGCTTCCACTGTGGAAACGCAACAACATGAAAAAGAAGGCCAATCTCTTCTAGCAGTCAGAGCAGAATGCACTCATCCCATCCTTTCAGATAGCACTCTACCATTGTAACATAGATTTTTTTTCTGACATGTTCAAGAAGGCAATGGACTCTTTTTTTTCGCGATGCCTCCTCTACAGACTGAATACATGATTTAAAAACGAATAGATACATTTGAAAGGCTACAAGAAAATAAAACAATTTCTTCCATGTTCAAAAATGACAAAGAATGAGAAAGAATTATGAATTAAGTCATGTTCTTTTTGACTGCTGCGCTTGTTTTAATTTAATTTCTGGCTTTGCTTTGAATGGAACTGCTTTCCTTGACCTGCTTGTTTCCTCATATGTGTTGCTGTTGATTCCTGTGGAACTTTGTTAGTAGAATCTCATGGCACCGTATGAAACATGATGTTCACATGCAAAAATGTAATGTCTGTCTGTCAGCTTCACATGTCAATGGTTAGCTTGCCCTCATTTGGGCTGTCAAATCAAGTCAAATCAAATGGCTCACAGTCTTCATCATGGGAAATATTGGGTCTTGACATTTCTTTATGGCTCTAGTACATACCAGCTAGCCTAAGCACCTAACTATGTTACTCTCACTGGCATCAACTATTATTCAAAACAATATAATGTGGTTTACATATAGATCCAGGTCATATTCTTTAGGGCATGAAACGGAAAACATTTTAAACCGCTTTACAACAGAAAACGGAAATGAGCCTTCCTTATTGGACGAGTCCAAGTAGTCCCTCCCTGTTTCAGTCTGTTTTCTTCGGTTTGATGCCTAATGAATACGACTCAGTTTTGCCTCTCAGGCTCCCATTGGAGTAGCGATTCCTATTTTACTAACAAACAGAAATGTAAAATAAAAATTAAAAAAAATACTATTTGAAATGACTGTTTTATAAATGAAACCCACACTGCCATTTGTTGTATTGAAATATAAGCAAAAAATAAAGCTTTAAATCACTGTGTATGTTAATCCTCGGCTACTCCAAAGGTATCGCCTGTATTAGTTTACCTGTTCTCCTCTCAGCTATTAAACTATAATAAACACTATGGTTCATGTATGCTGTTCAAGGAACTACAGTGTGTAATGTAATATGAGGACTCTCCTGCCAAGTTTTATGGAACAAATCAGACAGTGTGTTCTGTTGACTTCCTGGACTTCAGCCAATAAAGAGGCAGACACCCATGAAACTGTCTCTTTCTCTCTCAAACACGCACATACTGATACACAAACACCCAGGTTTATAGTAGGCCTATAGTTTTAAAGTATGGTATGAATCAAAGTATGAATGGAGGAAATACAGTATTGCTAAATATTATCTATGTATTAAACTGGATAATATCTTCTGTTAGCTTATTGTTAGCATTAACTGAATTCCAACTGGTTTTTGGGACAGACACGAATGCCATTCTGGATATGCGGGACGAATCTAATAAGACCAACTACACTCCAAAGGCAACCAAGGCTCTCCTACATATACTCTCTAATTACAACCCTTGATGCCTGGCGAGCTCATATCCCTAAAGCAAAAGAGCACACTTTCTATTCAAACAGGCACAAAACATTCTCCCGAATCGATTTCGTACTAGAATCGACTCTTTTCTTTAATCAAGAAAATAGAAATTCAACATATGAGCCTATCTGATCATCATGCTTATTACTGACGATACAAATTTCATAATTTCCTAAAATAACCACAAGATAGCGCTTTAATGTTTCCTTACTACAAAATCCTACTTTCTGTGTACAATTTGAAAAGGAATTGAATGAATTTATAATGATTAACAAAAATTCTATCTGATCCTCAGATTTTTATGGGACGCCATTAAAGGTTTTTAAAAGACAATGCAACTGCATTTGCATCTGGGCTGAATAAATCACAAAGTATTCAGAATTGGAAAAGTTGTCAACAAACACTTTTTTCAGACGAGGTAGCAACTACTCTCTTCAAAGTCAGAAGAGAACTAAAATATAGAACTAAATCTATTGACGAGACAGAGAGGAGAATTTGCCATCCATCGGGTTAGACTTAAGAATTTCTTCCATGGTAATCGACCCAGTCGTCTATTGGCTAACAAGTTTTGCAGTAATGATCAATTAGTGAATATTGCAACTGTTGAATCCAATTAATCAAAAATTATCCCGTTTCTATAAAGAATTGTACACCTCTGATTGTAAATCAACACCAAGCCAGATCGAGTCCTTTTTTAAAAGATATCTCCTCTTCTCTCAACTGAGGAAGCCGGCTTGCTGGGAGCCTAAATCCCTCTACATGAACTCAAAAGGTCATTGGATAACATGAATAAAGGTAAATCACCTGGTTCCTCCTGAGGTCTATTTAAAAATGTGGAACCAATTACGTCATACTTGCAATGACTAACACAGCTGTTCACAAAGGTTCATTTGGAAGGGATGTAAATGCAGGACTAATTTAAAAAAAAATGTAAAGGTAAAAACCACCCAGTGCTCTCATTATCACCCTCTTTCTTTGATAAACACAGATTTTAAACTATTTTCTAATACATATTGTACATGCTTCATCAGAATCCAAAGCTCCTTGGGCACTTCTATCTCTCGATGCAGAAAAAGCTTTTGATGGACTAGAATCGTCATATCTTTGGCCGGTTTTGCGACATATGGTACTTGGCTCTGTTTCCATTATTATGATTCAAATACTACAGTATATGCCAATCTCTCAGCCATAGTCATAACAGGCAATACCGGATCTGTTCTGTTCAGAATAGCTAGAAGTAACAGGCAAGGTGATCCCATCTCACCTCATCAAAACTATGAAATAACACATAGGGAATCATGTAGTAACCAAAAAAGTGTTAAACAAATCAAAGTATATTTTATATTTGAGATTCTTCAAAGTAACCACCCTTTGCCTTGATGACAGCTTTGCACACTCTTGGCATTCTCTCAACCAGCTTCATGCTGTAGTCACCTGGAATTTATTTCCTTCTTAATGCGTTTGAGCCAATCAGTTGTGGTGTGACAAGGTAGGGGTGGTATACAGAAGATAGCCCTATTTGGTAAAAGACGAAATCCATATTATGGCAAGAACTGCTCAAATAAGCAAAGAGAAACGACAGTCCATCATTACTTTAGGACATGAAGGTCAGTCAATACGGAACATTTCAAGAACTTTGAAAGTTTCTTCAAGTGCAGTCGCAAAAACCATAAAGCGCTATGATGAAACTGGCTCTCATGAGGACCGCCACAGGAAGGAAGACCCAGAGTTACCTCTGCTGCAGAGGATAAGTTAATTTGAGTTAACTACACCTCAGATTGCAGCCCAAATAAATGCATCTCAACATCAACTGTTCAGTGGAGACTGCGTGAATCAACTCTTCGTGGTCGAATTGCTGCAAAATAAACACTACTAAAGGACACCAATAAGAAGAAGAGACTTGCTTGTGCCAAGAAACACGAGCAATGGACATTAGACAGGTGGAAATCTGTCCTTTAGTCTGATGAGTCAACTTTTTATATTTTTGGTTCCAACCTTTGTGTTTTTGTGAAGTGAACGGATGATCTCTGCATGTGTGGTTCCCACCCTGAAGCATGGAGCAGGAGGTGTGATGGTGTGGGGGTGCTTCGCTGGTGACACTGTCAGTGATTTATTTAGATTTATATTCACACTTAACCAGCATGGCTACCACAGCGTTCTGCAGCGATATGCCATCCCATCTGGTTTGCGCTTAGTGGGACTATCATTTGTTTTTCAACAGGACAATGACCCCAAAACACACCTCCAGGCTGTTATTTGACCAAGAAGGATGATAGAGTGCTGCATCAAATGACCTGTCCTCCACAATCACCCAACCTCAAGCCACATTTTTTTTAACCTTTCGGTTACTAGTCCAACGCTCTAACCACTAGGCTACCTGCCTGAGTTGGACCGCTGAGTGAAGAAAAAGCAGCCAACAAGTGCTCAGCATAGGTGGGAACTCCTTCAAGACTGTTGGAAAAGCATTCCAGGTGAAGCTGGTTGAGAGAATGCCAAGAGTGTGCAAAGCTGTCATCCAGGCAAAGGGTGGTGAATTTTAAGAATCTGAAGAATCTGTTTTGATTTGTATAACACTTTTTTAGTTACGACATAATTCCATGTTTTATTTCATAGTTTTGATGTCTTCACTATTATTCTACAATGTAGAAAATTGTAAAAATAAAGAAAAACCCTTGAATGAATGAGTAGGTGTGTCCCAATATACCTTTTTTATATATTTTTTACGTTCTTTGCTTTCAAGCTCACGTGGAATGGGTGGTATGGGGAGGGTTTTCTTTTCCTGTTGATACAGAATTTATTATCACTTAAACTCTGTATGTATTTCTTACTCTTTTTCTTTTTTTCTTCTTTTGAGTGGCAGCCGACAGGTACACATTTGGGCGGCAGGTAGCCTAATGGTTAGGGCTTTGGGACAGTAAATGAAAGGTTGCTGGATCAAATCCCTGAGCTGACAAGGAAAAAATCTGTCATTCTTTCCCTGAGCAAGGCAGTTAACCCACTGTTCCCCAGGTGCCGAAGATATGGATGTCGATTAAGGCAGCGCCCCGCACTTCTCTGATTCAGAGGGATTGGGTTAAATGCAGAAGACACATTTCTGTTGTACAACTGACTCGAGATCCCCATAAAATAAGGACCAATGAGTAAATAAACCTCTATTAGCTTATCGCCTGCTCACAGCACTTCATAACAATATGTTTTAGTAATTTGCCAGGGATCTGTTCACACAAGTATACAAAATGTTATACAATATGTAGGGTTTCATGGACACAGATTAACTCTAGTCCTGGACTAAATAGAATAGAGCTGTGACATCATGATGGATGTCACATTGTCATCTAGTGATTTCCATTGGCAAATATTGACCAATCCAAAAGTAAAATCATGGAAAAGATTTGACAACAATGACACTGCAACTTGGAAGACAGATGTCTGATGACCTGCATGGTCTGTCTCATTGACACAGGACTAGAAGTCTTTGGTTTATTACAACTTCCCTTTGCAATTTCGTCAGATTTTCTTCATTGGTATAACTGATAATCTCACTTAGAATAAGGCCTTGAAGATGAAGACTCAGGATCAGGTGTGTGCTACTGTTTTTTCTCTCCTCAGGAGATGCAGTTGAAGCACCAGGAATGTCTGAAGAGGCAAAGAGAGGCTGTGAAGCTCCGAATGAAGAAACTAAGTGCAAAGCAAACTGAAATCATTGTAAGTAAACAGCATGGGGCTTCATCTGTCTGAACAGAGGTCACAAGCATCACAATAACATGTCAGATATATTGAATGCACACATGAGTGTTCCAGTCAAATTGAAGTGGTCTGAGGGGCTTCACCCTTCTAGTAATTATATTTCTATGGTCACATCTGAAATGCATATTTCTATGGCATCTATTTGTGGTGAATAACATGCACAACATGGTAGCATATAAACTCTAAGATGTGAAATGTTGCAATGACTTTCGCATTGACTGGTTCTGTGTCCCACAACCAGAAAAAGTCATCAGCAATGAGGGAGAGTATAAAGAAGAAGTATGAGGACATCGAGAGGGTTCTGAATGAGGACCTCAGGATGACTCTGACCCAGCTGGAGATGGAGGAGAGAGCTGCAGTCACAACCCTGGAGGACCTGATGGAAAATAATTGTATCATCATCCAGGAGATAGAGCAGGATCTGGCTAGGCTCACCGCTGAGCTTGCCCAGAAGGACATTCTTCTGCCTGATACATTGGTGATTTGGCTCTTCAGTTCTATTCAACATAAACTAATTTAATGGATATTGACGCTGTTGTATTCACTATCACTGTCTTTATTTCCTCCACATCGACTCTAGGACACAGAGATAGAAGGCAGGTATGTAATTTGATGCAAATACAGTTGTTGTTTCTAATACCGCATGCACATATTTTTTTTATAAAACATTTTATTGACAAATATGTTTACAATCATCATTATTAATCACAAACTGTCAATAGCTATGTTTCCATTAACTTATCTAGCGATTTTCTGTCGACATTTTGCATCGACAGTTTGCATAGAAAATAGATGCGTTTCCATTTAACTAAATTGTGTCAATAAAAACAGTTGGATGTAATGAAGTTACACCAACAACCCAAAAACTTTTCTGCAAAAGCCTGTCAAATAGAAATGTAGTGGTTGAAATATTTCCATTACCAATTTAGGCAAATTGCGCATTAATAAATTGGCAGCAGCCTGTATGCCCTCCCACCTATCTGTTTCATGTCTCAAGTAGCCTGCGAAAGCCAGCATGGACAGAATGCAATTATTGACATATATACTTTTAAGAATTTCAGGAATATTTTCGTCTTGCAGAGAAACATTATTTGTATACTTGAAAAAAATAGATTTTGCAAGCAGTAGACATTTAGTAAATGTGAAGTGGCGCTTTAAAGTTATGTATACCTTCAAAATTATTCATTCAGCAATCATCGGTTATTCGAAAAACACAGTTTCCATCATCATTTTGTCGCAATAAAGTTTGACAAAAGAAAAATCCAACCCTGTTGGACAGATACAAATGTTATCAACCTTTAGAACATTTATCCTATATCTGCCGTTTCCATTACACATGTCGCAATGTCTTTTTGTGACACCGTTTTTGACGAAATACCTGGGTCAATGGAAACCTGCCTACTGTTCATGTGAGGGCCACTGCAGTAAATGTCAACCTGGTCTCAGAGCATTTCGGATTATTCTGTATGTATATCCGGGACATTCAATTTAGTATGATATGTTACGTTTCGTATGGCATGGTATGTATTAATTTGTGGATGTCCATTACCTATTTTGTATGACATGTTACAAATTACAATTTGTGTTATATATTATGAATTTGCAAAACATATGATATGTTACGAATTCTATCTAGGTGGCTAACGTTAGCTAGCTAGTTAAAGTTAGCTAGGCTAGGGGTTAGGGTTAAGTTTAGGAGCTTGCTGAAAGGGTTAAGGTTAGGGGAAGGGTCAGCTAAAAGGGTTAAGGTTAGGGTTAGGGAATGGGTTAGCTAACATACTAATTAGTTAAAATGCTAAAGTTGTCCGTGATGAGATTTCAAACTCTCAACCTTTCAGTTGCTAGATGTTTGCATTATACGCCAACCCATCCACCCCAACCAACTACCGTACTTTGTTTTTTTCCTTAAGTAACCATCTGTCTTATTTAACCATACCAAACGTAACATATCGTACTAATTTGATTGACCCGGATTTACATTTACTATGTTACATTTAGTCTATGAGACCAGGCTTTAACTGTTGGTAATTGTCCTCTCTCACCCAGAGTGATGGATCTGCTGAGCAGGACAGACCCCAGCAAAGTGAACCTGGATGAGCCTAAAGCTGACCAAATTCTCAGCCTCACCAACAATATGCTGCTACTCATCCACTCCCAGACCCCCATTACCAAGAGACTTATCAAGAGCTGTAAGTATCCTTAGTATTCCATGTCTCATTTTTATGATTTAATTCTAAAGATGCTAGGATGTCACTAGGCAGGTTTTCATTGACACAGGTTTTTTCAACAAAAGCAATGTCGCAAAAAAATTATTTGCAACATGTGTAATGTAAACGGCAGATATAGGAGACATTTTCTAAAGATTGACAACATTTGTACCCATTCGACTGGGGGGATTTTTATTTTGTCTAACTTTCTTTATTGTGACAAAAAATGATTTTTCAAATAAATGATGATTGCCGAATAAACTTTAAGGTATTCGGAATACATGATGTCATCATGTAATTATAAAGCTCCACTCCACATTTCATTCTAAATGTCTACTGCTTGCAAAATAAAAAATGTAAACTATAAAAAAAATCATGTTTCTTGGCAGGACAAGGATAGTTCTGACTTTCAACAATACCTGAATTACTTCTCCTTGCTTTTCTTGTTGGCTAGATGCAAGTTTTACGATCCAATTATTTCAGATCTACAGGAGTGCAAGTTTCACCATGGCACGGACCGTGACGATACGTTGGCACATGAGAATTATTAGAATATGTCAAATGTGGCTTCCGTGGACTAACTGAGACATGAAAGAGATAGGTGGGAGGCTGTAGACAATTTATTAATGCGAAATTTGCCTAAATGAGTAATGGAAAAACTTCAACCAGTTCATTTGTCTTCGACACTGTAGGTTTTGGTGAAAGGGGGTGACATCATTACATCCAGCTGTTTTGACACAAACACACCGTAGCAGGCAATTGTTGCATCTATTTTCAAGTTAATGGAAATAGAGCTAAGTATAACTGGAAGTGGAGAGATAGGCAGGTCTTCTTTTTGTACCATGGATCCTCTACACCTAGTGGTCTATCAGAATACTGTAGAAATTCTAAAACAATTCAAAAAGTGTATTCCATTATAGATACATTTGTTACATCTATAATCTATAAGTGAAGGTAAGCCATTGTAACATACAGCATGTTTTTGTACTTAAAAACATGCTCCATGTTATTAAAACTCACAGCACAAAGTGGTTATGCCTTGCCACATCCAGCCAATTATAATATAGTATTTTAAATATAGTATTTTCTCATGGTAAAAATACACCTCTGTCAACAGATTCTACAGAGGTGTCCCTGGACCCAGAGACAGCGCACCCCAAGCTGGTCATCTCCCTGCGCGGTGACAGTGCCACCTACACAGACACCTGGCAGGAACTACCAGAGCTCCCGGGACGCTTTGACACCACCCTCAACGTGATCAGCCTGCAGGGCTTCAGCTCCGGGCGTCACTACTGGGAGATAGATGTGGCTGGGAAGACTTACTGGGAGCTGGGCCTCACCTACCCCACCATCTCCCGCAAGGGCCGTGCCGAGAACTGCTGGCTGGGCCGCGGCTCTGACTCCTGGGCCGTGGAGTTCTTTGACGGGGAGTACACAGCCTGGCACGGTGGGGTGCCCCACCAGCTGCCTGTCACAAAACACTTAAGCCGTATTGGGGTCCTGTGTAGTTTCCCAGCGGGCCTAGTGTCTTTCCTGGGTGCGGACAGCATGACCCCTCTGTTCTCGTTTTGTGTGGGGGCGTTCAAGGACTGTCTCCACCTGGCGTTGTGCCCAGGTCACGACCACAACGGTACGAACGCCAAACCCATTTTGATCTGTAACGCACCTCCAACTCCTAGTCATTTCCAGAATGCCCAAGAATGCTGACTCTGCTTCTTATGATACTCAAAGGGGATGATTCCCTTTTTATGCACTTATCTCTCTACGCGTATTCTGACCTTGACTTAATGCCCTAATAATTCAACCACCTTTACGCAAGAGGAAAAAGCATCTATATAATATTTTCCGATAGAAATAACACCATTCTCCATGCAGTGTAATTTACAATTTCATTAGAGCTATTGATAAGAGCTAGATAAATTAGTAATCCATTTGGATAAGATGATTGTAAATATTAATGACACTTGTTTTAGATATATTTTATCTTATAATCACTGGAGACAATTGTGAAACCAGTCATATGGCAGCAAACTGAAACATATCAACATATCAACTTTCTCACAGTAAAGATTATGATATTCATTATGCAGAATTTAAATTGTACAGCCTTTTAACTTGCAGGGATGGGCCCTCTCGAATAGCTTAATTATAGGCTAACCCAACTTTCTGTTAAATATTAGCCACTATCAGTATTGACCATCAGTAGGCTTAATAACAATACATCTGCCATTCTGCCCTTGAGCAAGGCAGTTAACCCCCAACAACAATTGCTCCCCGGGTGCCGATGATGTCTTTTAAGGCATCCCCTGCTCCTCTTGGGTTAAATGTGGAAGACACATTTCGGTTGAATGCATTCAGTTGTGCAACTGACTAGGTATCCCCTTCCCCTTGAAGAACTGAATGTGGCAATCTTCAGAATGAATCAAACCAATATCATGTCTTTTGTGATTAATAAATGTGACCGACAGGCTCAATTCAGGCTTAATTCAAAGCTAACTGTCTACCAGCTGTCTACCAGCTATCTAGCTATCTAGAGCGAATCGGACTGCTAGCTTAAGAGGCCCATCGGACAATTTCTTTGGCCACTATACCTAGTCTGCCGATTGGCCTGGTTTACCACACGGAACCCGGCTGATTCGTCATCTGAGCCGGAACAAAAGCTAGCCAGCTAACTAGCTACTAGTCAGCTAGCCACTGCTAGCGGACACCAGCTACCTCTAGCACGGACAACTCTCGCCAGTCTACACAACGCGACTCAAACCAAGCAAATCTGACCTATTTTTCTCCACGTCTCCAGATTCCTCCCGCACGCCCTGAACCTTTTTTCACCTGGGTCATCTCAGCTAGCTAGCTGCTACCCGGGTGGCCACTCCTGGCTAACGCCTTTGTCCCGAAGCAAGAACCAATTAGCCTGGAACCAGCCTTCTAGGTCCATCTGCTAGGCCCATCTGCCATCTCCCGGCTAGCCGTAGAGGTCCATCAGCCACTCCTTGGGTTTCAATAACTATTTTTCCAACTGGCCCGGACCCCCGCCAACCCATCACGACTGGACCACCGACGTGATTCACCCGAGGGGTTCTTTCTCAACTGGCTCCGCCGTCGCAACGTCCCCCATATGCCCAGCTGTTAGCATGCTAGCTGTCCAGAGCACATTGGACTGTTAGTTTAAGAGGCCCATTGGACAAATTATTGGGGCACTATACCTACTTTGCCAATTGGCCTGTTTTACCACATGGAGCCCCGGGCCAAAACAGACTTTCTCCCGTCAAGACGTCCCTCCAAGGCCCTTCTGCTAGCTATTAGCCCCGGCCTGCTAGCTGCCTGAAGCCACACACTGGACTCCTATGACTTTTCGGCTACGCATGCTTCTCAATAACGTTAATATGCCTTGTCCATTGCAGTTTTGGTTAGTAATTATTGCCTTATTTCACTGTAGAGCCTCTAATTTCCATCCCTAACTATAAAAATTTTCGACAAGATAGAACTGCCAAAGGGGGCGGAGTTGCAATCTACTGCAGAGATAGCCTGCAGAGCTCTGTCTTACTATCCAGGTCTGTACCCAAACAATTCGAGCTTCTACTCCTAAAAATCCCCCTTTCCAGAAACAAGTCTCTCACCGTTGCCGCTTGCTATAGACCACCCTCTGTCCCCAGCTGTGTCCTTGACACCATATGTGAACTGATCGCCCCCCATCTATCTTCAGAGCTCGTGCTGCTAGGTGACCTAAACTGGGACATGCTTAACACCCCGGCCACCCTACAATCTAAGCTTGATGCCCTCAATCTCACACAAATTATCAATGAACCCACCAGGTACAACCACAAATCAACATCCTAACCAACTTGCCCTCTAAATACACCTCTGCTGTTTTCAACCAAGATCTCAGCGATCACTGCCTCATTGCCTGCATCCGTAATGGGTCTGCGGTCAAACGACCACCCCTCATCACTGTCAAACACTCCCTAAAACACTTCAGAGAGCAGGCCTTTCTAATCGACCTGGCCCGGGTATCCTGGAAGGATATTGACCTCATCCCGTAAGTAGAGGATGCCTGGTCATTCTTTAACCTGTTAGGGAGCGGCATCAGTGTTCGGAGTTTGAGTGCCTTCCTCACCATCTTAAATAAGCATGCCCCTTTCAAAAAATGTAGAACCAGGAACAGATATAGCCCTTGGTTCACTCCAGACTTGACTACCCTTGACCAGCACAAAACCATCCTGTGGCGTTCTGCATTAGCATCGAATAGCCCACGCGATATACAACTTTTCAGGGAAGACAGGAACCAATATACACAGGCAGTTAGGAAAGCTAAGCCTAGCTTTTTCAAGCAGAAATTTTCATCCTGTAGCACAAACTCAAAAAAGTTATGGGATACTGTAAAGTCCATGGAGAATAAGAGCACCTCCTCCCAGCTGCCCACTGCATCGAGGCTAGGAAATACTGTCACCACTGACAAATCCACTATAATTGAGAACTTCAATAAGCATTTTTCTACGGCTGGCCATGCTTTCCACCTGGCTACCCCTACCCCGGTCAACAGCCCTGCACTCCCCACAGCATCTCGCCCAAGCCTCCCCCATTTCTCATTCACCCAAATCCAGATAGCTGATGTTCTGAAAGAGCTGCAAAATCTGGACCCCTACAAATCAGCCGGGCTAGACAATCTGGCAGCTCTCTTTCTAAAATTATCTGTGAAATTGTTGCAACCACGATTACTAGCCTGTTCAACCTCTCTTTCTTATCGTCTGAGATTCACAAAGATTGGAAAGCTGCAGCGGTCATCCCCCTCTTCAAAGAGGGTGACACTCTAGACCCAAACTGCTATCTTACCCTGCCTTTCAAAGGTCTTCGAAAGTCAAGTTAACAAACAGATTACCGACCATTTCGAATCCCACCGTACCTTCTCCACTATGCAATCTGGTTTCAGAGCTGGTCATGGGTGCACCTCAGCCACACTCAACGTCCTAAACGATATCATAACCGCTATCGATAAGAGACATTACTGTGCAGCCGTATTCATTGACCTGGCCAAGGCTTTCGACTCTGTCAATCACCACATTCTTATTGACAGACTCAACAGCCTTGGTTTTTCAAATGATTGCCTCGCCTGGTTCACCAACTACTTCTCTGATAGAGTCGGAGGTCCGGACCTCTAGCAGTCTCTATGGGGGTGCCTCAGGGTTCAATTCTCGGGCCGACTCTCTTCTCTGTATACATCAATGATGACGCTCTTGCTGCCGGTGATTCTCTGATCCACCACTACGCAGACGACACCGTTATGTATACTTATGACCCTTCTTTGGACACTGTGTTAACTAACCTATAGACGAGCTTCAATGCCATACAATTCTCCTTCCGTGGCCTCCAACTGCTCTTAAATGCAAGTAAAACTAAATGCATGCTTTTCAACCGATCACTGCCCGCACCTGCCCGCCTGTCCAGCATCACTACTCTGGACGGCTCTTACTTAGAATATGTGGACAGCTACAAATACCTAGGTGTCTGGCTAGACTGTAAACTCACATTAAATATCTCCAATCCAAAATTAAATCCAGAATCTGTTTCCTATTCCGCAACAAAGCATCCTTCACTCATGCTGCCAAACATACCCTCGTAAAACTGACCATCCTACCGATCCTCGACTTCGGCGATGTCATTTATAAAATAGCCTCCAACAAATTGGATGCAGTCTATCACAGTGCCATCCATTTTGTCACCAAATCCCCATATACTACGATTTATTTATCTTGCTCCTTTGCACCCCAGTAACTTGCACATTCATCTTCTGCACATCTACCACCCCTGTGTTTAATTGCTATATTGTAATTACCTCGCCACCATGGCCTATTTGTTGCCCTACCTCCCTTATCTTACCTCATTTGCACTCACTGTACTTATTATTATTTTTTATTTTACTGTATTATTGGCTGTATGTCTGTTTATTCCATGTGTAACTCTTTGTTGTTGTATGTATCAAACTGCTGTGCTTTATCTTGGCCAGGTCGCAGTTGTAAATGAGAACTTGTTCTCAACCAGCCTACCTGGTTAAATAAAGGTAAAATAAATAAATTAATAAAATGTTAAATTGTGTTTTTTACATTGGATAAAAGTAGAGACAAAATGGTATATCATGCACTACAGTTGAGGAACAATGGGAAAGTAATTTTGCTTTGAAAGTTGATAAACTTGTAAACTCACTTTTGAGAAAATGTCCGTTGAATGTTTTGGTACTACTACTGGAGAGCCCTTCTTTGTCAACACCCATTCAGCTCACTCAACATTACTCGCCCGATTGTCTATTCTTCAGAGTGCACACTGGACGCTATGGCCGATGAGTAGGGTTGATCAGAACGTTCTGACCTCACAGTAGTGAAGCACCCAAGCTAACTGGCTAACATTGGCTAGCTTGCTAGCTACTTCCAGACACATAATGAGAGAACACCCCACTCTGACCATTTTACTCGCCTTAGCAGAGCTGGAAAAGGCTTTTTTCATGTTGTCCAGAGCGTTGGTGACTGTAGCTGTGCTGCTGGCAACAATTTAATTACGCTTTTTTTCCTACGTTTACTGACATCGGCCATATTCAACGGGTGTCGAGCATTCTTAAATTCATCAGTTAATTCATCAGTTATGTAGCTAGCTAGCTAGGTAAACAATGAACCATAATCCCAACTCATGACGTTACTACCCTGCATGAATATGCAGGTAGCTAACTCACCAGGTTCAATGTTAGCTAGCTAACATTAGGCTATAACTAGTGGCTCTGAGATACGAATTATGAGATCATACACGTAACATTAGGTAGTGAGACAGCCGGCTAACGTTAGCTAGCTAGCTAACAGTACACTTTAACTTGAAATGAAAATACTTCATATCAAAATTTGAAATATGTAATATCTGAAAATGTAGCTAGCTAGACTATCTTATCCATGGTCTTTAATCGGAGTAGATAGCCAGAGAGAATTTACCAGCTAGTACGTCTATCAACAGTTGTTGCAGTGACATTCTATTGAAATGTATACTTGCATAGTGGAGTCTTTTGTGAAGACATGAAGCTAGCTAGCTAAACAGTGCACCATAATCCCAACTCATGATGTTACTACCCTGAATGAATCTGCAGGTAGCTAACCAACCAGGTTCAATGATAACTAGCTAACATTAGGCTATAACTAGTCAAGCAAATGGCTCTGAGATACGAATAATAAGATCAAACACGTAATGTTAGCTAGCTAACAGTACACTTTAACTTGAAATGAAACCACTTTCTGTCAAAATTAGAAACATGTAATATCTGAAAATGGCTATCTTACCAGGATACATGCTGGATGGACGCGTCTCCTGTTGGATGCCATGGTTGCCCTTAGGTTGAAGATGTAATCCGGAGACAGGTGTTTTCTCAATCTCCTTAGCTATCATACTCGAATTCCACTGATTTTAAAACTCTGTCCTCCAGAAAGCGAAGAGCATACATGTAACATTAGCTAGCGAGCCAACAGTACACTTTAACTTCACATTAGGTTTATGCAGTTTTACTACGATATATTTTTTTTTTCAAGCAGCATTAGACAGGATTACCTAGACATACTGACCAGCTCAAATAGACAGAAGCATGCTTTATGCCAGAAAAGTCCAAACTCCTAACTCGGCATGTGCAGCACACTCATTATCTCAGCCAATCATGGCTAGCGGGAAGGTTGCTGACTTTTTCTGTGGCTCAACCAACTAGGCTCGTAATTTGTCTGCTGTGAATTATAAGTATCTTTCATACAAATCTTAACCTTGTGACCCATTCCATACATCTGTTGTGTGTCATGTAGACTGAAGGAGGATGGACTTTGCTATAAAATGCTGTGGCTCAAACCAGCTCGTTGAGTTCTCAGTGTGTCACGATCTCCGTGAGGGACAGACCAAGACGCAGCGATGCTTCCAGTATACATTTTATTAAAGGCGAACGTAACTGGGAAAATAACAAAACATAAACGAAGATCGTGATGCTGAACATAACTACAAACACAACAAGCTATGCACAAACAATAACCCACAAAATCCTATAGAAAAACCCCAAACATATATATGGTTCCCAATTAGAGACAACGACACACAGCTGCCTCTAATTGGGAACCATTACCCCAACATAGAAATACAACACATAGAACTAAAAAACCCCACACAAAAATAAAACTAAACACGCCAGCCTATAAAATATCAGGCCTGAACGTGACACAGTGATCACCTCCAGGGGGGGGATTACCGACCAGCTCCATTACTGCAGTAATTAAATAATAAAGTTTGATAGTTAAATCTAAAAGTCTCACTTTTTGATTAAAGTAATTCCACCACAAGTTTGGCGATGAGGATGCGATGATGAACTTAATTTTTCTGATTGTTCCCAGTGAAACTCAGGTTAACCGTGCACGGGGAGTTGCATTAGATGCAACCAGGGTAAAGCCACTCTCCACTATTTGGAGCAGATCAGATCCCCACCTGGTTGGGAGCGTCAGCTAAATGGATACATCATTTTGAATAGAATTAGATTAAGGGTTAGACTGGTTTCTTTCAATAATTGAACTTGAAAGTGCACAGAATTAATAGTACTAATTAGACATTAACTAAACATTTAAGTGATGAAAGTATAAGAAAAAAGAAAAACAATATAAAATATAACAAATGCCCCTGATGAGGGTACACTCAGAGCGAGGTCTTCCTTAAGAGGGTCACAGCTGGGATAACTAGCAGGACTTAGTTGAGTTGATAAGAGTGTTCTTAAGTGAGGTATCCTTGGACATGATTGTTCATTAGCCAGTTGCGGGCTACCAAAAGTCTAGATCTGTGGTACTTGTTTGATCACAGTAGGATTGGTGAGGTTAATGTATTGAACGAAGAACGAAAGCCCAGGTGGCGCCTTGCGAGAGGGCATCTGACTTTGGTGAAGTTCAAATTTTAAAGTGTATGTAATTGATTAAATGTTTTGTTGAATGAAGTAAACAGGTATGCCCTGGGTTACTATTGTTAGGTGTAATTGTGCGTGTTTTTGATATTCCTGGCACAAGTTAGAGGATCACTCCAATATATTGGTATCACTCCGCGGCGGAGGGATACATCCGAGGTGAGGATTTACAGAATTACTCTTGTGTACACCTATGTCATGGCTGGGGTCCGCCCCTATATATAGACCCCGTTCCCTTTCATTTTCTCGGCGGACGTCCGTGTGGTTTGAGGTACAAACTTTCTGAAGTTCGCTTGGTAAGTCACTGGTAAGTGTAATATCTTGCATGGAAGAATACTCACTGGCTGTTTTCAGCCTGGGGCAGTTGGCCACATGGCCCGCCCCCCCCCTCTTGAGTGCTCCACTCGCTGCATGCGGTTGATCTATATCTTCCGCCTGTGGTTTGTTGTGCTTGTGTTTTGTGAGCGTTACACTACGACTCCGTGTGCATTGATATATTGGTGGCTCTTGCTGCCACAAACTGTAATTTACCTTACACAACTTGCTCTATGAGTGTGCTGTGAATTGCCTTAACATGTTCCGTGCTGTTCTCTGCTAATTATCCTGCAGGGTTTTTTCTTGTTCTTTTCCCTGCAGAGTGTGAGTATCGTGGTGGGCTTTCCACTACGTTGAGACATTAACTTTGGAGTTCCTTAAGGTGCGTTACTCCATATGGTGCTGTTTTTACTGCTTGGATATTAAACCGGCTAGGTAATATTGCAGTTGGCGTAAAATAAAAAAACTAATAAAACAAATCAAATCCATTACCTGGTTGCTGTTTTTTTTGTCTGTCTGTTTTTGATTCCCCTGGGCCTGCTCCATCTCCGGCCTCTTCAACGGTGGTTCAACTCCCACTGGCTGCACCCGAAGCGCCACCGTCACCGCCAGCTGCGGATGACCACACAATGCCTCAGTGCATTTTTGAGGTGGCCCTGTCACTCCTTTTTCTCAGGTGGGATGGAGATGCTGAGGATGTGCTGCCGGGAGCTGGTCAGCACTGACACCTCCCAGATCGGCTAGTGGTGTGTGACCAAGGGTAGGTCGGCCAGCAGGTGTTGGCTACCCCCCTTGGAGAGGCAGGCACATCAATACACGAGAGCTCCGAGCTGTACTGCTGACCCTGCAGTCTTTCCTTCCACATCTGAAAGGAAGACATGTCCTGGTGGGAACGGACAACACCACAGTGGTGGCTTACATCAACCATCAGGGTGGACTGAGGTCCCACCGTCTCCATCTTATGGCACGGGAGCTCCTTCTCTGGGCTCAGGGACGTCTCTATGCACAGCGCACGTACCTGGCATCCTGAATGTGGCAGCGAGCAAGGTGTTCTCAAGGGAGGGCCGGCCACCTTGGGACTGGAGCCTACATCCCCAGGTGGTGCAGCAAGTTCGGGAGGGCGCAGGTGGACCCGTTTGCCTCCCTGGACAATGCGCAGTGCCCCCTGAGGTACTCCATGTCGGAGCCATCTGGTCGGTGGGCTTGGCCGCCTAGTCGGTGGGCTTGGCCACTGAACGGCGCCATGCAGAGTGCAAGGGCACCGGCTACAACCACGACATACCAGTTGCGCTGGCGGTTGTTCTGCACTTGGTGCACTGGTATTGAGGTGGTGCCTGAGTCATGCGAGGTGCAGTATGTCCTCCAATAACTGCAGTCTCGCTTGGATGAGGGCTTAGCAGACTCTACACTGAGGGTATTTGGCTGCTATATCTGCCTGCCATGTGGGGTGGATGGACAGGCCAGTGGGGCGCCATCCCTTGGTCTCCAGGTTTATGAAGGGGGTTCATCATCTGCTTCCAGCTAGGACCCGGTCAATGGCGAGCTGTGATTTGGAATGGTCTTGGCAGCTTTGGCAAAGCCGCCTTTCGAACCATTGGAGTCTGCCTCCCTGAAACACCTCTCTATGAAGGTGGCTTTCTTGGTAGCGATTACTTCCATGAAGAGGGTGGGTGAGCTTGCTTATCATGTAGTTATCAACTTAGGATATTGCCCTCAGCAACACACCACTAAGTTGAGTCACTGTAGATATGACATTAGACAAAATGTCATGAAAATTGAATTTAGCCTGTGGACGTATGTATAATATAGTCCAATTAGATTATTAAGGTGTGGTAACTATATTTTGTATATCTTTCTCTGTGTTTTTTTATTCATTTTTGTTTCATTTTCTTTGACACTTGGGAAGTGATACTGCCACAAACGAGTTCCCCATTCAACCACTAGTTAGTGCCACAACGCCGCTCATTTGGGGAAGAAATGTAATGATGTATTGCTTGAGTGTTGTGCGTTATTAACGTCTGTCTAAATTACTACCTAGATACACCAGCCTGGACAACCAGACGACAGGTCTAGAACGACGATCCGCAACCAGGACATCCCCTGGCCATTCTTATGGTGGTCTGCAGCTTGCAGAAATCCTACCAGGGTAAACCACCAGAGGGGGACTGACACGATGAGCCACAAACCAGAACATCCCGTGGTCATTTTTGTGTTCATTTCAACTTGCAGAATCCTTCCAAGATTGAACCTACCAGAGGGGGACTGTCATGACTGTCCTGTGAGGATCCGAATGGGTCAGATCAGCTGGGCAATGGATGACAGTAACCAGACTCTCTCTCACCCACAGAGGGGGAGAGGAGGGAGCTGGTGGGGGGTTGACACTTTCTGCCCTGTTGTAAATTAAAGGAGTGGAAATCCAGAGAACATCCCTCTCCAAATCCACACAGGACTGTTCCTTTGTCTACCCAGACAGTTTTCCAGCCGAAACTCTAACACATTCTGAAGCGAATACTGGAACAATATTTCTAACATAAGAATGTGGGGAATGGTCAGTGGTAATCTAAATAATAATAATGTCATATACAGTGGGGCAAAAAAGTATTTAGTCAGCCACCAATTGTGCAAGTTCTCCAACTTAAAAAGATGAGAGAGGCCTGTAATTTTCATCATAGGTACACTTCAACTATGACAGACAGAATGAGTAAAAAAAACACAGAACATCACATTGTAGGATTTTTAATGAATTTATTTGCAAATTATGGTGGAAAATAAGTATTTGGTCAATAACAAAAGTTTATCTCAATACTTTGTTATATACCCTTTGTTGGCAATGACAGAGGTCAAACGTTTTCTGTAAGTCTTCACAAGGTTTTCACACACTGTTGCTGGTATTTTGGCCCATTCCTCCATGCAGATCTCCTCTAGAGCAGTGATGTTTTGGGGCTGTCGCTGGGCAACACGGACTTTCAACTCCCTCCAAAGATTTTCTATGGGGTTGAGATCTGGAGACTGGCTAGGCCACTCCAGGACCTTGAAATGCTTCTTCTGAAGCCACTCCTTCGTTGCCGGGCGGTGTGTTTGGGATCATTGTCATGCTGAAAGACCCAGCCACGTTTCATCTTCAATGCCCTTGCTGATGGAAGGAGGTTTTCACTCAAAATCTCACGATACATGGCCCCATTCATTCTTTCCTTTACACGGATCAGTCGTCCTGGTCCCTTTGCAGAAAAACAGCCCCAAAGCATGATGTTTCCACCCCATGCTTCACAGTAGGTATGGTGTTCTTTGGATGCAACTCAGCATTCTTTGTCCTCCAAACACGACGAGTTGAGTTTTTACCAAAAAGTTTCATCTGACCATATGACATTCTCCCAATCCTCATCTGGATCATCCAAATGCTCTCTAGCAAACTTTAGACGGGCCTGAACATGTACTGGCTTAAGCAGGGGGACACGTCTGGCACTGCAGGATTTGAGTCACTGGCGGCGTAGTGTGTTACTGATGGTAGGCTTTGTTACTTTGGTCCCATCTCTCTGCAGGTCATTCACTAGGTCCCCCCGTGTGGTTCTGGGATTTTTGCTCACCGTTCTTGTGATCATTTTGACCCCACGGGGTGAGATCTTGCGTGGAGCCCCAGATCGAGGAAGATTATCAGTGGTCTTGTATGTCTTCCATTTCCTAATAATTGCTCACACAGTTGATTTCTTCAAACCAAGCTGCTTACCTATTGCAGAGTCAGTCTTCCCAACCTGGTGCAGGTCTACAACTTTGTTTCTGGTGTCCTTTGACAGCTCTTTGGTCTTGGCCATAGTGGAGTTTGGAGTGTGACTGTTTGAGGTTGTGGACAGGTGTCTTTTATACTGATAACAAGTTCAAACAGGTGCCATTAATACAGGTAACGAGTGGAGGACAGAGGAGCCTCTTAAAGAAGAAGTTACAGGTCTGTGAGAGCCAGAAATCTTGCTTGTTTGTATGTGACCAAATACTTATTTTCCACCATAATTTGCAAATACATTCATAAAAAATCCTACAATGTGATTTTCTGGATTTTTTTCCCTCATTTTGTCTGTCATAGTTGAATGTCATATGTCATATGATGAAAATTACAGGCCTCACTCTTCGTTTTAAGTGAGAGAACTTGCACAATTGGTGGTTGACTAAATACTTTTTTGCCCCACTGTAGGTTGTTATTTTGTGACGTCATTAAAGGTTATATAGGAAATACTGTATATACAGTATACACTACATGTACGAAGTCAACATCCTATATATTGTATATGAAATATGAAACATTTTGAAAGTATTTTTGTTAAGATAGAAATGTGATTTTAGGAGTCATAAGAGAGAATTTGCCTCCTATAAACTTTGCACAGTAAGTAGCCACGCCCCGAAAGACGCAAGAAGCTCGCCTCCCGGACAATCACTGGTACGGCTGATTAGCTGTCCACAAATTTAAGTGGGACCATTCTACCACTCTTCAAACCATCCTATTCTACTACTCTTCTCGAATCATATAAACTCTTTTTTGAGAAAATTGCCTTTGAATGTTTGGTATCACACATTCTTAAGCTTTAGCCCCACCCATCTGGTTTCGCTCTCGGAGCGCACACTTGACACTCTGGCTGATGATTCGTTTACCTCTGGATAACATGAAAACAGCCTAACCAGCTCTGCGGGCAACAATTTCATTATGCTTTTTTGCAGACTTTTACTGATACAGGCCATATTCAATGGGTGTTGTACACACGTAATGTTAGCTAAAGAGCCAGCCAGCTAACGTTAGCTAGTTAAACAACAATGAACCAAGTGCCAGCAATGCCTAACATTAGGCTCTAACTAGAAAAGCAAACAACTCTGGGAAACGAATAATAACATCCGCTAGGGAGCCAGCCAGCTAACGTTAGCTAGCTAGCTAACAGTACACTTTAGCTTAAGACATTTAGCTTGCTAGGTAAACAATGCACCTAGCTAGGTAAAGAGTGTTTAAGATCACACATGTCATATAACGTTAGCTAACGAGCCAGCCAGCTAACGTTAGCTAGTTAAACAACAATGAACAAAGTGCCAACAATGCCACAGTGCTGGGAGCTAACCAACCAGGTCCAATGTTAGCTAGCTAACATTAGGCTCTACCTAGAAAAGCAAACGGCTCTGGGAAACAAATAATAAGCTATGGAGCCAGCCAGCTAACAGTACACTTTAGCTTGAAATGAAACCACTTTCTGTCAAAATTAGAAATGTGTAATATCTTACTTGTAAACATCATCATCATCATGCATGATGCCCGCCGCAGCTACTTGCCCAAGCCTCCCAGCTTCTCCTTCCCCCCAAATCAAGATACCAGATGTTCTGAAAGAGCTGCAAAACCTGGACCCGTACAAATCAGCTGGGCTAGAGAATCTGGACCCTCTCTTTCTAAAATTATCCACCGCCATTGTTGCAACCCCTATTACCAGTCTGTTCAACCTCTCTTTCATATCGTCTGAGATCCCTAAAGATTGGAAAGCTGCCGCGGTCATCCCCCTCTTCAAACGGGGTGACACTCTAGACCCAAACTGTTATAGACCTCTATCCATCCTGCCCTGCCTTTCTAAAGGCTGATCCTAAAACAGCGCTCCTACACTTAAATTGCCTTTAAGACAAATACAAATTTGTCACACAATACATAGAGAATGTGTATAAAAAATACACCTTATATACTCACATTCAAACACATTGTTGTATACACCTACCACTGTTGTTAACTGTTGTGTATTGACTCTGGTCCAGAAACCCAGATGTTGACACTCAGCCATGGTGCTTCCTAGGAAGAGGCCGGAAGCTGCTGTGGGATCACTGTGACGTCAGGGGGTATGCTGAGCCCAAAGGTCAGCCTTAAATATCATATCTCTGACCACTGCCTGTATGGACAACAAGTGAACAAGAGGCCTAATAATTACTCCCGAGGGGATAAGTGAAGTTGTATTCAGTTGAATTTCCCATGTCATTTTTCAGCTGTGGTCCCTACAGATGCTGGTCCCAAGCCTACTAATGGTCACAAGCCCACTACTGCAACTCCCAAGCCCACTACTGCAATCCCAACCCAAAACCAACACCGGTCAAACCCTCAGCAGGCCCAGAGAACCCTACAGCAGTGCCAAAGCCCAGTGTAGCCCCAGGACAGATCACAGCCAGCCCAACCTGTGATAAGCAGTTCACCACCTGTGGGACACCCAGCCAAAGAAGGCCATTACCATTATCTACGGATGCCTGAAGGCCATCCCTGGAGCCCTGGCAGCTGTGCCTGCAGGTCCGACCCAAAGGCTCCAGCCAGGCGTACAGGCACATCTGTGGAGTGGTGCTCATCGATAGGTGCTGGGCTTTGACCATCGACCACTGCATTGAGCATAACTATAATATACAGTGCCTTCGGAACGTATTCTGACCCCTTTACTTTTTCCACATTTTACAGCCTTATTCTAAAATTGATTTAAAAAAAACAAATCCTCAAAAACAGGTTTTCATAAATACCTTATTTACATAAGTATTCAGACCTTTTGCTATGAGACTCAAAATTTAGCTCAGGTGCATCCTGCTTCCATTGATCATTCTTGAGATGTTTCTACAACTTGATTGGTCCACCTGTGGTAATTCAATTGATTGGACATGATTTGGAAAGGCACACACCTGTCTATATAAGGTCCCACCGTTGACAATGCATGTCAGAGCATAAACCAAGCCATGGGGTCGAAGGAATTGTCCGTAGAGCTCAGTGACAGGAATGTGTCGAGGTACATTTCTGCAGCATTGAAGGTCACCAAGAACACAGTGGCTTCCATCATTCTTAATAGGGATCGGATCCCGCTTGCACAGGCATTACAAAATCAAATATAGCGATAAAATAAATCACTTACCAATCCCATAGGTCCCAGGAACACAAAGAATAGTTGTTTTGATCGATAAAGTCTCTCTTTATATCCCAAAACTCTGTTTGGTTGGCGCGTTTTGTTCTGTAATCCACCCGTTCCACTCGTTCAACATACAGACACAGGAAACCTAAAAAGGTTACCGATAAACTTCGTCCAAACAAGTCAAACAACATTTGGTACCCTAATATGTAAATAAACAATCATATTTCAAACGGAGAATAGCCTGTTCAATAGAAAAGAAAAAGAATGAAAGGGCGCACACAATCACGCGTGCAAAGCAATAGAGTCCTTTTCAAAAGCCACTTGTCAGAACTTCTATTTCTTGTTCGTTTTTTCAAAAAAACAAGCCTGAAACCATGTCTAAAGACTGTTGACATCTAGTGGAAGCCATAGGAACTGCAATCTGGGAGCGAATTCCCCCTATAGTGAATAGCAAGTCAATGGAAAAACTGTGACATCAAAATAAATCATTTTCCGGACAGATTTTCCTCAGGTTTTTGCCTGCCATATCAGCTCTGTTATACTCACTGACATTATTTTGACAGTTTTAGAAACTTCAGAGGGTTTTCTATCCAATACTACCAATTATAAGCTTCTGGGCCAGGCAGTTTACTTTGGGCACGTCAGACAGGCGGAAATTCAGGAAACTAGACCCGTGTGCTAAGAAGTTAAATGGAAGAAGTTTATAACCACCTTCCTAGAGCTGAACCCCAGGCCAAACTGAGCAATCGGGGGAAAAGCCCTTGGTCAGGGAGGTGACCAATAACCCAATGGTCACTCTGACAGAGGCACTCTAGAGTGCCTCTGAGGAGATGGGAGAACCTTCCAGAAGAACAAACAATCTCTGCAGCACTGTCACGTCCAGGCCTGAGAAGACAGGCTGGCGTGTTTAGTTTTGGTGTAGGGTTTTTTCTGTTCTAGCTTATCTATTTCTATGTTGGGGTAATGGTTCCCAATTAGAGGCAGCTGAGTGTCGTTGCCTCTAATTGGGAACCATATATATGATTGTAGTTTTCATTAGGGGTTTGTGGGTTATTGTTCGTTCATAGCTTTGTCGGTTTCATGTGTTATGTTCGACGTTACGATCTTTGTTCGTTTTGTTTGTTGTTTTGTCCCAGTTACGTGTGTCAATAAAGCATGTATACTGGATACCTCGCTGCGCCTTGGTCTGTCCCTCACGGAGATCGTGACAAGCACTCCACCAATTAGGCCTTTATGGTAGAGTGGCCCGAAGGAAGACACTCCTCAGTAAAGGGCACCTGACAGCCCGCTTAGAGTTTGCCAAAAATCACCTAAAGACTTCCAGACCATGAGAAACAAGATTCTCCGGTCTGATGAAACCAATATTTAACTATTTGGCCTGAATGCCAAGTGTCACGTCTAGAGGAAACCTGCCATGGTGGTGGCAGCATCATGCTGTGGGGATGTTTTTCAGCGGCAGGGACTGGGAGACTAGTCAGGATCGAGAAAAAGATGAACGGAGCAAAGTACAGAGAGATCCTTTATGAAAACCTGCTCCAGAGCACTCAGGATCTCATTCTGGGGCGGAGGTTCACCTTCCAACAGGACAACGACCCAAAGCACACAGCCAAGACAATGCAGGAGTAGTTTCAGGACAAATCTCTGAATGTCCTTGAGTGGCCCAGCCAGAGCCCGGATTTGAATCCGATCAAACATCTCTGCAGAGACCTGAACATAGGTGTGCAGCAACCCTCCCCATCCAACCTGCCAGAACCTGAGAGGATCTGCAGAGAAGAATGGGAGAAACTCCCCAAATACAGGTCTGCCAAGCTTGTAGCGTCATATCCAAGAAGACTCGAGGCTGTAATCGCTGCCAAAGGTGCATCAACAAAGTACTGAATAAAGGGTCTGATTACTTATGTAAATGTGTTATATCCTGTTTTATTTTTTACAAAGCAGCAGAAATGTATAAAAAACAGTTGTTGATTTGTCATTATGGGGTATTGTGTGTAGATTGATTAGGGGGAAAAAAACAATTTAATACATTTTAGATTAAAGCTGTAACCTAACAAAATGTAGAAAAAGTCAAGGAGTCTGAATACTTTCCGAAGGCACTGTATACACATAAGGACCAATGCATGACAATATACAACCCACACTATTTAGACCACTGATCCACTGTATTTAATACAATCCCACTGATCACTGCAATTGATTTGTGTAACCCTACATTGTGTTTGTGCTGACCAGTGATCCAAAGGAACAGATGCAGGTGGTGGCTCGTGGTCTGACTCTAGGGAAGGTTGAGCCCATGGAGCAGACAATCGAGGTGGAGCAAGCCACAAGGCATGAGAACACCAGAGCTGTTTACAATGACACACGTGATTTATGAACTTGCCGTTTCTTAAAGCTCTGTTTACTGTACAGTCGTGGCAGTTGAGAATGACACAAATATTAATTTTCACAAAGTCTGCTGCCTAAGTTTGTATACTGGCAATTTGCATATACTCCAGAATGTCATGAAGAGTGATCAGATGAATTCCAATTAATTGCAAAGTCCCTCTTTGCCATGCAAATGAACTGAAATCCCATTCCCACTGCATTTCAGCCCTGCCACAAAAGGACCAGCTGACATCATGTCAGTGATTCTCTCGTTAACACAGGTGTGAGTGTTGACGAGGACAAGGCTGGAGATCACTCTGTCATGCTGATTGAGTACGAATAACAGACTGGAAGCTTCAAAAGGAGGGTGGTGCTTGGAATCATTGTTCTTCCTTGGTTGCCTGCAAGGAAACACGTGCCGTCATCATTGCTTTGCACAAAAAGGGCTTCACAGGCAAGGATATTGCTGCCATTAAGATTGCACCTAAATCAACCATTTATCGGATCATCAAGAACTTCAAGGAGAGCGGTTCAATTGTTGTGAAGAAGGCTTCAGAGCGCCCAAGAAAGTCCAGCAAGCGCCAGGACAGTCTCCTAAAGTTGATTCAGCTGCGGGATCGCGGCACCACGAGTACAGAGCTTGCTCAGGAATGGCAGCAGGCAGGTGGGAGTGCATCTGCACGCACAGTGAGGCGAAGACTTTTGGAGGATGGCCTGGTGTCAAGAAGGGCAGCAAAGAAGCCACTTCTCTCTAGGAAAACATCAGGGACAGACTGATATTCTGCAAAAGGTACAGGGATTGGACTGCTGAGTACTGGGGTAAAGTCATTTTCTCTGATGAATCCCCTTTCCGATTGTTTGGGGCGTCCGGAAAAAAATCTTGTTCGGAGAAGACAAGGTGAGCGCTAACATCAGTCCTGTGTCATGCCAACAGTAAAGAATCCTGGGACCATTCATGTGTGGGGTTGCTTCTCAGCCAAGGGAGCTGGCTCACTCACAATTTTGCCTAAGAACAAAGCCATGAATAAAGAATGGTACCAACACATCCTCCGAGAGCAACTTCTCCCAACCATCCAGGAACAGTTTGGTGACAAACAATGCCTTTTCCAGCATGATGGAGCACCTTGCCATAAGGCAAAAGTGATAACTAAGTGGCTCGGGGAACAAAACATCGATATTTTGGGTCCATGACCAGGAAACTCCCCAGATCTTAATCCCATTGAGAACTTGTGACAAACTTCAAGCATTGATTATGCAAGAATGGGCTGCCATCAGTCAGGATGTGGCCCAGAAGTTAATTGACAGCATGCCAGGGCGGATTGCAGAGGTCTTGAAAACAAAGGGTCAACACTGAAAATAATGACTCTTTGCATCAACTTCATGTAATTGTCAATAAAAGCCTTTGACACTTATGAAATGCTTGTAATTATACTTCAGTATTCCATAGTAACATCTGACAAAAATATCTAAAGACACTGAAGCAGCAAACTTTGTGGAAATTAATATTTGTGTCATTCTCAAACCTTTTGGCCATGACTGTATATCCAAGATGTAAACAAAAAAGTGTTAAACAAATCAAAATATATTTTATATTTGAGATTCTTCAAAGTAGTCACCTTTTGCCTTGATGACAGCTTTGCACACTCTTGGCATTCTCTCAACCAGCTTCATGAGGTAGTCACCTGGAATGCATTTCAATTTACAGATGTGCCTTGTTAAATGAATTAGTTGAATTTATTTCCTTCTTAATGTGTTTGAGCCAATCAGTTGTGTTGTAACAAAGTAGGGGTGGTAAACAGAAGATAGCCCATTTTATTAAAAGACCAAGTCCATATTATGGAAATAACAGCTCAAATAAGCAAAGAGAAACAACAGTCCATCATTACTTTAAGACATGAAGGTCAGTCAATGCGGAAAACTTCAAGAACTTTGAAAGTTTCTTCAAGTGCAGTCGCAAAAACCATCAAGCACTATGATGAAACTGGCTCTTCACAAGGACCGCCACAGGAAAGGAAGACCCAGAGTTACCTCTGCTGCAGAGGATAAGTTCATTAGAGTTACCAGCCTCAGAAATTGCAGCCCAAATAAATGCTTCAGAGAGTTCAAGTAACAGACACATCTCAACATCAACTGTTCAGTGGAGACTGTGTGAATCAGGCCTTCATGGCTGAATTGCTGTAAAGAAACCACTACTAAAGGACACCAATAATAAGAAGAGACTTGCTTGGGCCAAGAAACATCAGCAATGGACATTAGACTGGTGTAAATCTGTCCTTTGGTCTGAGTACAATTTTTTTATTTTTGGTTTCAGCCGTCGTGTCTTTGTGAGACGCAGAGTACGTGAACGGATGATCTTGGTATCATCAGACCAGAGAATCTTGTTTCTCATGGTCTGAGAGTCTTTAGGTGCCTTTTGGCAAAGTCCAAGCGGGCTGTCATGTGCTTTTTACTGAGGAGTGGCTTCCGTCTGGTCACTCTAATGGTCTGAATAATTATTTTTGCAAATGTATAAAAAAAAAGAAAAAACTGTCTAAAAACCTTTTTTTCTTTGTTGCTATGGGGTACTGTGTGTAGATTACTGAGGAACTTTTTTTCTTTCATCCATTTTAGAATAAGACTGTAATGTAACAAAATGTGGAAAAGGTGAATGGGTCTGAATACTTTCTGAATGCTCTGTACTATGTCTATCGTAAACACTGCTCAATACTGTATATTAATAAAGATTACTACAGACCTACAGTATCAGCATTTGTCTACACTTTCTGAATGAAGGAGAGGAGACATGAATGGCTGTAGCTTTTCCTAGTGGAAAAATAATTCATCCTACAGTGTAATTCATCCTACACTGCCTGACCTTGAATGGCAGGGCATTCTAATTTAGACATGTTTATATCTTATTTCTTGCTTTATAAACTCATCAAAAAAAGAAACATCCGTTTTTTAGGACCCTGTCTTTCAAAGATAATTCGAAAATTTTTAAATAACTTCACAGATCTTCATTGTAAAGGGTTGAAACACTGTTTCCCATGCTTGTTCAATGAACCATAAACAATTAATGAACATGCACCTGTGGAACGGTCATTAAGACACTAACAGCTTACAGACGGCAGGCAAATAAGGTCACAGATATAAAAACTTAGGATACTAAAGAGGCCTTTCTACTGACACTGAAAAACCCCAAAAGAAAGATGCCCAGGGTCCCTGCTCATCTGTGTGAACGTGCCTGCAAGGAGGCATGAGGACTGCAGATGTGGCCAGGGCAATACATTGCAATGTCCGTACTGTGAGACACCTAAGACAGCGCTACAGGGAGACAGGATGGACAGATGATCGTCCTCGAAGTGGCAGACCACGTGTAACAACACCTGCACAGGATCGGTACATCCGAACATCACACCTGCGGGACAGGTACAGAATGGCAACAATAACTGCCTGAGTTACACCAGGAACGGACAATCTCTCCATCAGTGCTCAGACTGTCCGCAATAGGCTGAGAGAGGCTGGACTGAGGGCTTGTAGGCCTGTTGTAAGGCAGGTACTCACCAGACATCACCGGCAACAACGTCGCCTATGGGCACAACCCCACCGTCACTGGGCCAGATAGGACTGGTAAAAAGTGCTCTTCACTGACGAGTCACGGTTTTGTCTCACCAGGGGTGATGGTCGGATTCGCGTTTATCGTCAAAGGAATGAGCCTTACACCGAGGCCTGTACTCTGGAGCGGGATCAATTTGGAGGTGGATGGTCCGTCATGGTCTAGGGCGGTGTGTTACAGCATCATCGGACTGAGCTTGTTGTCATTGCAGGCAATCTCAACGCTGTGCGTTACAGGGAAGACATCCTCCTCCCTCATGTGGTACCCCTCCTGTAGGCTCATCCTGACATGACCCTCCAGCATGACAATGCCACCGGCCATGCGTGAGAACCTGTGAGACAAGAATGTCAGTGTATTGCAAGGGCCAGCAAAGAGCCCAGATCTCAATCCCATTGAGCACGTCTGGGACCTGTTGAATCAGAGGGTGAGGGCTAGGGCCATTCCCCCCAGAAATGTCGGGGAACTTGCAGGTGCCTTTGTAGAAGAGTGGGGTGACATCTCACAGCAAGAACTGGCAAATCTGGTGCAGTCCGTGAAGGAGATGCACTGCAGTGCTTAATGCAGCTGAGGGCCAAATCAAATCAAAATCAAATCTAATTTTATTTGTCACATACACACAGTTAGCAGATGTTAATGTGAGTGTAGCGAAATGCTTGTGCTTCTAGTTCCGACCATGCAGTAGTATCTAACAAGTAATCTAACACCAGATACTGACTGTTACTTTTGACCCCCTCATTATTCAATTTCTGTTAGTCACATGTCTGTGGAACTTGTTCAGTTTATGTCTCAGTTGTTGAATCTTGTTATGTTCATACAAATATTTACACATGTTAAGTTTGCTGAAAATAAACACAGTTGACAGTGAGAGGACGTTTTGTTTTTTGCTGAGTTTACGTGTGTCGGCAGTAATTCACACCACATTTATAGTTATTTCTTGCTATTTATGTGGGTGGTGCCGGTTGGAAAGACTTAAGGGAAAGTGTATTTAGAACTGTGCTTAGTCCTGCAATAGTCACATCTCATTAAACTAGCTACTTTGCATAGCTCATTCAAACAAACTTTGCTGCCCTGTTTCCAATCATCCACATTTATTTAACCCTTATTTTACCAGGTAAGTTGACATTTACAGCAATGACTTGGGGAATAGTTACAGGGGAGAGGAATCAGCCAATTGTAAACTGGGGATGACTAGGTGACCTCTAAGGTATGAGGTCCAGACTGGGAATTTAACACAGCGGGTTAACACAGAGGGTTAACACCCCTATGATAAATGCCATGGGATCTTAAGTGACCACGGAGAGTCACGACACCAGTCTAACATCCCATCCAAAAGACAGCACCCTCGCCAATCATTGTTTTGACCAGAGGAATAGATGCCTGCTACTTGCTGGTAATGGCTTGGAGAACCTATTGAAGTAAGTAAATACATTTTGAAAATGTAAAAAAAACAATGTATTATTAACGAAATAGCTGTGTAGGCTCAAATGAACTGCTAACATAGCTATAGTTAGCTAATGCACTTTTGTACATTGCGCTGTAACGTACAATTGACCTTATTTTTGCGCCCAAAAAACGTAATATTTCCAGGTCAACTGTAATATGAATACCACTGTAAAGCACAATTTCTCCCCTTTCCAGCAAATTCAATGATGAGACCTTCATGCTGCCTGTCTCTGCATGATTGAAGAAGGCAATGAGCTCCGCCGTGTCTTTTTAAAAATGGCGGGTGGGGAAGCAAAACCTACTGCGTGATAGGGAAAGAAGGGGATAAGCCTTGTGGGGAAATTTCTTTTTTCACCCGATCTGTCCAATTTATCACCTCTAAAATGTAAATAAAACACTATAAAGAGTTTATATAATGTGTCATTCCATACCTATTTAAAGGTTTGTATCGAATTTGAATCTGTTTTTTAGGGTGGTGCTAAAGTTATCTTCAGAAGTAAACAGCGGCAGTCGCGGCTTTTGAGAGTCATGATGGCTTGCAGTGATGACGCAAAAAAATTATGCAATCAGTTGTACAATTGACTAGGTATCCCCCCTTACCCTGTCCCTTTCTTGTTTTTAATCTGCGAGAGAAGCGCTACACCTGGTGGAGAGGCTGTACGACACAGAATGAGTTGCATTATGCGTGCTGTACGTTACGTCATGACATGTCACAATTTAACTTACAGCGTCAGAAGGGTCAGGTTTTTACTATCGGGCCATTACCATGTCAATCAACGCTTGAGTAGAAACATCGTTCACACCCCAGATTCTGGTGCCAACAGTCGCTACAGTCCCATTCGTTTTCATTGCAGCCTCGTTTGAATGCCACAGTTGCGCAAATTTGTACGGAATGGGTTTAGTCAACAGTTCACTATTCACTAAGCGAATTAAATATCACCAGCTACCTAACTTTATATTAGCCAGCTGTCTTGATGTATTTGTCAATGTAAAAAAACAAACTCTAAATGCATTTGAAGGTAGCTAAGCTAACATTCATGGAGGGTGAAAGGATAGCAGCCGCAACTGTCAAAGTGAGAGAGTAGGCTATTCTGGATAGGGCAGGTACTTGAATGTAGTTCCAGTCCCTTGAAGTGAGGACAGAGATCATAGTAGCATAATATTCAGTGATGTTTAATTTGAGCAGTGAAATGCTTACTTACAAGCCCTTAACCAACAATGCAATTTTAAGAAAAATAAGTGTTAAGTAAAAAAATAGACCAGCAGTAAAATAATAGTAGCGAGACTATATACAGGGGGTACCGGTACAGAGTCAATGTGCGGGGGCACAGGTTAGTCGAGGTAATTTAGGTAATATGTACATGTAGGTAGAGTTAAAGTGATTATGCATAGATGATAAACAGAGAGTAGCAGCAGAGTAAAAAAAAGAGGATGAGGGACAACAATGCAAATAGTCTGGGTAGCCATTTGATTAGCTGTTCAGGAGTCTTATGGCTTGGGGGTATAAGCTGTTAAGAAGCCTTTTGGACTTGGCGTTCTGGTATCGCTTGCCGTGCGGTAGCAGAGAGAACAGTCTATGAGTAGGGTGGCTGGAGTCTTTGACAATTTTTAGGGCCTTCCTCTGACACCGTCTTGTATAGAGGTCCTGGATGGCAGGAACCTTGGCGCCAGTGATGTACTGGGCCGTACACACTACCCTCTGTAGTACCTTGCGGTCGGATGCCAAGCAGTTGCCATACCAGTCAGGATGCTCTCGGTGGTGCAGTTGTAAAACTTTTTGAGGATCTGAGGACCCATGCCAAATCTTTTCAGTCTCCTGAAGGGGAATAGGCTTTGTCGTGCTCTCTTCATGACTGTCTTGGTGTGTTTGGACCATGTTGGTGATGTGGTGATGTGGACACCAAGGAACTTGAAGCTCTCAAACTGCTCCACTACAGCCCCGCCGATGAGAATGGGGGCGTGCTCGGTCCTTTTTTTCCTGTAGTCCACAATCATCTCCTATGTCTTGATCACGTTGAGGGAGAGGTTGTTGTCCTGGCACCACACTGCCAGGTCTCTGACCTCCCTATAGGCTGTGGCGAAATCCTGTAAGGAGCCTTTACCATGCGCTGCCACTTTAAGAGCGCATCAGCAGTAGGAAGGAGGAAATAAAGATGGCTCTTTTATCTTCTTCCACTAGGTAGCCTAGTGGTTAGAGCATTGGGCTAATAACCAAAAGGTTGCTGGATCAAATCCCTGAGCTGACAAGGAAAAAAAATGTGTTGCTCTGCTCCTGAACAAGGCAGTTAACCCACTGTTTCCTGGTAGGCCATCATTGTAAATAAGAATTTGTTCTTAACTGACTTGCTTAGTTAAATAAAGGAAAAATGTAATACAAATTCAGGCTCTTTAAAAAAAGCTCTCGGTTGGTGTGGCAGTTTCAAAGTGTGTGCAATGCTGCAGAAGTCTTGTTTATTTTCAGCGTGCTTAGTTTGTAAAGTGCTTAACTCGATCATCGGTGTTACCTCTCTAGGTTGTGGTTATCTTTTTGGACCACACCGGTTATGGATCGTATGGATTAGTAGCAACATTGTTGCGAAGCTTTGACATACAAACCATTTGACGGACAGACAGTGCAACTGCAAGCCTGAAGTCAACAGCTAAGAACTCTCTCTCTTCCCTCTATCATTCCAGTGCTAGACGTATTTGGGTTGGCATTTTAGTTAAAGGGAGGTTGCTTCCAAGTTTATTGTGTATTGTTATTTTAACTGTATTGAGGTGGTTTGGTACTAATGACATGTGTCTGAGAAGATTTTGGACATTTAAGGCTGTTACATTCTGGGTTAAACTTGGAAAAATGTTATACTCAGAAGTTAAGTATCAGACGTTAATGGTTATCGGTAGGAGCCAGATGGCTTTGGAATGTGTAGGGGAGACGGGTGGAGATCTTAGAACCTAGCAATGTCACTGAGGGAGAGAGGGTAATGTATAACGTTTACATTATGTAAGGATATTTTATTGTTAGCCATCAGGGATCCTATGGGAGGGATACTCTGGGAGGAGAAGAGACACAGTCTGGAATCAATCATCATGACAGCCTTGAGTTTGGGAGGAGTGATCAATTTGGAGTAGAGGTCAGGTCAGATGAAGTGAGGAAGAACAGATATCATTAAGGTTCTGTCTAGCAACAGTGATGCATTGGCTGTTCAGATGTGGAGAAGGAGACTCAGCCTAGGATTAAAGGTTAAATATCAGTGCTTGTGTGAAATGTCATTGTCTGAATGCAGCTGTATCGACCCTTTGGGAAGAATTAAACTTGGTTAAACTTTTCTAGTGTCCGTTGAGATATTTACTCTTGAGAATTAGAACCGAATTAGAATACCCGCCCCCTTCATACCCTCTGCACTGGGAGCTAATACAGATTATTACAAATCCTCTAATGTTGATGACTGGGTTCTTTCTTGTAAATTGTTTCTGTGAAGTTGCCATTAAATTGCTCTGCCATTATTATTATATGAGGCATTATTAGTTGGGTTACCCTTGTGCTGTGACGTGCGTTTTATGTGGTGTGTCTTAGCCAGTGGAGAGAAAAGATATCTGGCAAACAGGCTACACTCTAGGCAGTTACTTCTGCTGATGTGTGTGTGTCTGGTAGTGGTACTCTATCTATCCTACTCTATTCCCTTCGGCAGGCTTAATTCCTGCCTGGCGCCATAACTAAATATCTTTATCTATACCCCTTTCCTACAATACTGCTACAAGGCTGTCTCATCGTTGTCGGTGATCAGGTCTACCACTATTGTGTCTTCGGAAAAATTAATAATGGTGTTGGAGTCATGCCTGGCCATGCAGTCAAGGGTGAACAGGGAGTAGAGGAGGGGACTGAACACGCACCCCTGAGGGGCCCCCGTGTTGAAGATCAGCGTGACAGATGTGTTGTTACCTACCCTTACCACCTGGGTGCGGCCCGTCAGGAAGTCCAGGATCCAGTTACAGTGGGAGGTGTTTAGTCCCAGGGTCCTTAGCTTAGTCATGAGCTTTGAGGGCACTATGGTGTTGAACGCTGAGCTGTAGTCAATGAATAGCATTTTCACGTAGGTGTTCTTTTTGTCCAGGTGGGAAAGGGCAGTGTGGAGTGCAATAGAGATTGCATCATCTGTGGATCTTTTGGGGCGATATGCAAATTGAGATGGGTCTAGGATTTCTGGGATAATTGTGTTGATGTGAGCCATGACTAGCCTTTCAAAGCACTTCATGGAATCAGGAGGATAGAATTATGGTCAGATTTGCCAAATGGAGGGCGAGGGAGAGCTTTGTACGCGTCCCTGTGTGTGGAGTAAAGGTGGTCTAGAGTTTTTTTCCTCTGGCTGCACATGTAATATGCTGGTAGAAATGAGGTAAAACGGATTTAAGTTTCCCTGCATTAAAGTCCCCGGCCACAAGGAGCACCACCTCTGGTTGAGCATTTTCTTGTTTGGTTATGGCCTTATACAGCTCATTAAGTGCGGTCTTAGTGCCAGCATCGGTTTGTGGTGCTAAATAGACAGCTACACAAAATATAGATGAAACCTCTCTTGGTAAATAGTGAGGGGAGCAAAACCTAGAGACTTCCTTAATTTTAGATTTTGTGCACAAGCTGTTACTTTGGGCCTTGTCCGGAGTCTGAAGTAAATCCTTTGTGTCCGACTCATTAAAGAAAAAATCTTTGGCCAATACGAGGCGAATAAAAACTGTGCTGATATCCAGAAGCTCTTTTCGTTCATATGACGATGGCAGAAACATTATGTACAAAATAAGTTACAAATAACACGAAAAAACACACATAATAGGTTAGAAGTCTGTAAAATGGAAGCCATCTCCTCCAGCACCATTCCAGTAGTCAAAGGACATTTCGGATCCCTAATAAAATGGCCACCCCCACAATTGAAACACTCCACTTTATCCACTGAAACTACACACTCTTTTTTTCCCCATGCCCTCTTGCACACTTTTCACACCTCGGAATCTCCCACCTACACACTGCTGCAACACGACCATAACCTTGGAACCTGAAACACTGTAGTGGTTTAGGAAGAAAAAAAGCTCTCAAGAGAACTTATGTACCCTAGCATTACTATATCCGGCAAACACGCTGTTGGGTTCTGAGAATATGAAATATGCTTATTCATGTCACTGAGGGAGAAAGGGTAATGTAGAATGTTTACATTATGTCAGGATATGTTATTGTTAGCCATCAGGGATCATTCCAGAAAGTGGAGAGTGACACTGATGCAGTTCTACTACGCAATATATTTCAAAAAAATCTGCGTTAGGATTACATACACATACTGACCCGCTCAAACAGACAGAAGCCTTCTACATGGCAGACAAAACTTAACTCATCTCTCGGCATGTCCAGCCCACTCATTATCTCAGCCAATCATGGCTTTTTATTTAACTAGGCAAGTCAGTTAAGAACAAATTCTTATTTACAATGACAGCCTAGGAACAGTGGGTTAACTGCTTTGTTCAGGGGCAGAACGACATATTTTTCCCTTGTCAGCTTGGGGATTCGATCAAGCAACCTTTCGGTTACTGGCCCAACGCTCTAACCACTAGGCTACCTGCCTCCCCATGGACTGTGTGAAGGTTGCTCCCTTTTTCAGTTTTTTCTGTGGCTTAACCAAATATTTACAGATGGCATACAAGTCTGTTATTAAGGAACATGAAAGTTCACATGTTCCACAAAGCATTTCTACCAAAAAACACATTTTCATTAAGTAAATAAAGTTTAGTTCAAATGGCTCTCCTGTGAAGTAGTGACCCGTAACATACGCCTAGTTTCCTGAAACAAGTCACACTTTAGCCTACTCAACAACCTGACTCAAACAGAGAGCAATGCCATTTATGTTAGCTAGCTGGCTAAGTCTATCCAGCACTCCAACTCTTCCAAGTCAAGGTAAGGCTTTTGGCTTTATTAATTTATTGCCTCTGGGGCCCGTCGGTGTAACTGCAAAAATACTTCTTGCTTTACACTGTACTGTGAGTTTAATAACACGTTACTTCTAGTAGCTATGTGTTGAATATGACATTAGCTAATTTTATGACAACAATGTAGGCTGTGTTTAGAGTTTTTTTTCGCCTGATCCGACCACTGTTGTGTTGTGCATTTGTAGCCATTGTGAAATGGCTAGTTAGCTAACAGCATTTCAATCGGTAACGTCACTCGCTCTGAAACCTTGAAGTAGTTGTACCCCTTGCTCTGCAAGGGCCGCGGTTTTTGTGATGTGTGCAGAGGGTCCCTGGTTCGAGCCATTGTAGGGGCGAGAAGAGGGAAGGAAGCTATACTGTTACACATTGAATTCCAAAAGTGAAGGTAAAATGTGAGAGGAGGAGAGCGCGTAGATGTGACTTTGCTATTTGTATGGCTGCTATGAAAGTGAATTGTGTTTGCGGGTGATCAGGGGGTGTATTCATTCAGCCAATTCATTTGAGAAGTGTTTCTTAAACGGAAGCAAATGGAGCGAAATTGGAATGGACCTACCTGAATTTGTCCAATAGAATCTCTCATTTTAGTTGAAAAACGTAACGTTACACCCTAGATCAGCTAGATGCAGGCCAGAGTGTGCAAGGCGAAATTGAATGTTTCACTTTCTGTCACCTTGATTACTCCAATTTTTGTTTCGATCTGTGCACCTACTATAAACTTTAATTTGTAGGCTCGGTTGTAGCAACCTCATGATGGGTATAGGGCAAATTTGAGTATCAGTAGCCTAAACCTATCAATGTTACTGGGTGAATGGAATATGATTGACAGTCATCCCATATGCTGTAATAGAAATAAAGTTTTTTTATCATCCACCCTAATCTTAAACGGCACCGACTGCCACTGGATTCATCAAAAGACAGTAATTAGTTAATTTGATACAAAGTAAAACATCTGTTGAAATGGCACTGTGGATGTATTAGACTTCAGAATTGCATTGGGGGCATACTATATCGCAAGATACTGTATGGGGTTTGGGTCCATAACATTTATTAGCTTACTCAGTGCCACCCATAGATTACAATTATAAAGAGTTTACACAAATATTATCGTCGTAGCTCTCATAGCGGGACTTTAACCGTGGGAAATCACCTCACTATTCAGTCTATTGGACATTAATATTGCTATGTACAGCCTTAACGATGGCTCTTGGATGATTCTACATTTTTTATCTGTTTGCATCACTTACAATGGGGTACCTTTATTTTGTAAGCGAACCGCTGATTCACGGTTATGTTGCTCACAACACAACCCACACGTTTCGGAACACGGTCTATGGCTGCCTGTGGATGTGGCAATCTGACGACGTGTCTTTGCTCAGCAGTTGTCAATTTTGCTGCAGCGGGAACCTTCGACTTTTATAAGTACTGACTGTTGGTGAGACATCTTTTGAATTAATTCTCTATTTTGTTTCTTTATTTGCCTGCCTCAACGTTAGTCTATTGCTAGCTAGTCAGATCCTAGCCTGCTGTAGCTAACGTCCTCTATCGACTACAGTAACGTTAGCTAGAAGCGGCCATATTGCAGTAGTCTCACATTTTACCGTTTCACCCCAGTTTTCTCGCCATTAAATAAAGTTGCTGAGGAAATCAAAACAGTTGCAGCTTGAATGGATAAAGTTTTAAGTACGAACCGGTCGAGGGGACACACGTGTATTACCGGCTGGCCACATCAAGCCCAGACGATAGTGGAGGTCTATGCCCATCCTAGCTAGTACTAGTAGCGTAGTATCTTGATTTAACGAAGGTTTTCTAGCTAGACATTTCAGCAACCACATCAACTGACCAACATGAGAACTTCGTTAGCTAGGCAACTTAGTTAGCCAACGTTACACATTTGATTTATGAGAGTACTGTAGTTAGTTTCGTTAGCTATCATAATGACCCTGTCCAGTTGTACAAAATTGACAGCTTAGTTTATTTATGGTAACCCTGGCCAATATGTGATATCCCTGGATGAACTAGCTAGTCGTAGGATGGAGTGAACACTGAATTGGCACTATTTCTGTAACTACAGCTAGCAATCCTTAGCAAAACACCACAACTAAATATACTGAACAAAAATATTAACGCAACAATTTCAAATACTTCAAATACTTCACTGAGGAAATCAGTCAATTGAAATAAATATATTAGGCCCTAATCTATGGATTTCACATGACTGGGAATACAGCTATGCATATGCATAACATATTTTGTTCAGTGTAGTATAGCTGGCTAACTTTAGCGCCTGACACTGTTGACAATAATTGGTGCAAGCCGGTGCACCAAGCTATTTTCTACCAATTATCTACAACAATGAGACAATTTGGTTTAGCTTACTCAAGCAGATGAACACCTTAAATCAACCTAAAGGATGCCCACTTTATTGTGATTTATAAATAGCTGCGTACTGTCCTCAGATTACATTGCCATGATGTTGCAGAGGCTGGCCTTGTGTTCCAGTCTACGGTCCAGAAGCCCACAAGCAAATGTTTGCCCACACTTTGCCAGGGCAGTGTCCCAAACCAAGTGTAAGTAGCCAACCCCATTCCAAAACACTGCACTGGTGCACCCCACTACAGATGACACTTGGCACTTAACACACCTCTTTGGCAGTCTCAGATGTTTGTCCATATAATAGCCTAACATATGCTGTTGTAAGACAACCCAAGGTTTACGATGAGAACTGTTGTTCAGTACGTTTTGGATAAAGTTATTTTGGGTCATGTTCGGTAGGCATGAAACAGAAGCAAACAAGTTAAATATGAGGGTACTATCTAAACTAAAAAACGTACATTTTTGTTTTTCGTTGCATAATGTTTTGTTACGGGGTGCCCTAATGAACATAACAGGACATTCATTTAACACCAGTCATCTGTTGCAGTCCCTGTCACCCATTCTCCTGGGAAGTCAGCAGCGCACCGCAGTGAGCTCAGACAGGCCAAGCGCATTGTGGTGAAATTGGGCAGTGCTGTGGTGACACGGGGAGATGAGTGTGGCCTGGCCCTTGGGCGTCTCGCCTCCATTGTAGAGCAGGTGAGGTCACGACCCGGTCATTGATGATATAGGTTGTAATGACCAGGAACTACTAACGAGAACCAGAAATAGAAGACTCCAGAATATTGAAATTGGGGAGAAACTGCTGAGTTAATGTTCAGTTACATTTTTGATGGGTTTTTAGAGAATACTTGTTGAAGATAGAATTAAGTTGATGAATAAGGGGTGTGTAAGAAGAGCTCATTGTTGTGTGTGTCCCTTAGGTGGCCGTGCTGCAGAACCAAGGCAGGGAGATGATGATTGTCACCAGTGGGGCCGTTGCTTTCGGAAGGCAGAGACTGAGACACGAGATCCTGCTATCTCAGAGCGTCAGACAAGCCTTGCACTCTGGACAGAACCAACTCAAAGAAATGGTATATCAAATCACCTCACACAACAGATTAGATGACAATAGATCAATAACTATTGGCTTTTACTCATGATTTCTATTTCTCTGCGCTTCAGTCACTTCCAGTTCTGGAGGCCCGGGCGTGTGCAGCTGCTGGACAGAGTGGCTTGATGGCTCTATATGAAGCTATGTTCACCCAGTACAGCACCTGCACTGCACAGGTACAAACACACTTACAAATGTATTACTGTATCATTCTTTTCAGATGGAATTGCATAGTGTCTGATGTCACTACATTCATGTAGTGTTTTTCTATGCCTTTTCTTAGCCAAATTTGTATTGACAAATAAAATGTTATTAGTCACATGCGCCGAAGACAACAAGTGTAGAACTTACAGTGAAATGCTTACTTACGAGCCCCTAACCAACAATGCAGTTTAAAAAAATACAGATAATAAATAAAAGTAACAAGTAATTAAAGAGCAGCAGTAAAATAACAGTAGCGAGACTATATACAGGGTACCGGTACAGAGTCAATGTGTGGGGGCACCTGTTAGTTGAGGTATTATGTGACTAGGCATAGATGATAACAACAGAGAGTAGCAGCGGTGTAAAAGAGGGGGGGGGCAATGCAAATAGTCTGGGTAGCCATTTGATTAGATGTTCAGGAGTCTTATGGCTTGGGGGTAGAAGCTGTTTAGAAGCCTCTTGGACCTAGACTTGGCGCTCCGGTACCGCTTGCCGTGCGTTAGCAGAGAGAACAGTCTGGCTGGGGTCTTTGGCCATTTTTAGGGCCTTCCCCTAATACCGCCTGGTATGGAGGTCTTGGATGGCAGGAAGCTTGGCCCCACTACATGTTTTTAGAATGACTATAGGCCTACGTTAAACCTCCAAACTGAGATCTTTCGTATGCCTCTTCAATAGATCCTGGTGACGAACCTCGACTTCCACGATGAGCAGAAGCGTCGCAACCTGAACAGCACCCTCCATGAGCTGCTGCGCATGAACATAGTGCCCATCATCAACACCAATGACGCAGTTGTACCGCCCCCTGTTCCAAACAGTGACCTTCAGGGGGTAAATGTGGGTACTTTGTGAAAGGAATGCGTAGTGTGGTTGTGATGGTTTATTACATAAGGCATATCTTTTCTTTACCTTCTACACGCACACAAATGTTTCATTTTGGTTTAGCATTTGTTTGAATTATTTTTTTTTTAGCTTTGATAATTTCTACTTTTGTTAGTGTTTCTTCATGCATCTGAGGGGCGAATCCAGACTTCCAGTTAGGTTTGCATTGGCATCTATGGAAGACTAAGTGAAAACTTGGCTAATGTGGAAGTTAGGATTTGACTTATGTTGAAGTCAGAGCCAATGCTAATGTAGAGGGGCCTATTGTAGCAAGATTTTTATTCATCAGATGCTCTTACTTTAAAATTACATCCTAGGCTAGTGTACACTGCGTAGTTATGATACATGGCTATGATGAACTGTTTGCATGTATTAAATGGGGTCATGCTGTTTTTATGTTTTTTCTTGCATTTTAGGTAATCCACATCAAGGATAACGACAGCTTGGCTGCAAGACTGGCTGTTGAAATGAAAGCGGACCTTCTTATTGCTCTATCTGATGTTGAAGGTATGTAATGCATTTCGAAATAAGCTATGTTGTTCAGTTACTCTCAGCTAAAATAAAAAGTATTTGCGTTGACCATGTTGTATCCCACAGGATTGTATGACAGCCCCCCAGGATCAGATGATGCTAAACTCATCGATATTTTCTACCCCGGAGACCAGCAGTCTATCAGATATGGCTCAAAGTCCAAAGTTGGCATTGGGGGCATGGAGGCTAAGGTTAGTGGCAAGCAACCCCCATCTACACTCCAAGTGTTAAAATAGTGTGGTTGGCCATTTGAAAGAAGGTTTAATCAATCAATACATTTTATTTATAAAACCCTTTACATTAGCAGTTGTCACAAGTGCTTTTACAGTAACTCGGACTAAGGCCCCAAAGTCAAAAGCAAGCAGAAAGAAAGAGGCAAGGAAATACTCCCTAAATAGAAGAAACCTAGAGAGGAAACAGGGTCAGATGGGACACACCCTCCACTGGCTGTACTGTGTATGTTTCATTATAAATGTTTATTAGAACCATGTTGTCTCACCCAGGTGAAGTCTGCTCTGTGGGCGCTTCAGGGTGGCACGTCGGTCGTAATTGCCAATGGCACCGACCCCAAAGTCACGGGCCACGTCATCACAGACATAGTGGAAGGAAAGAAAGTGGGCACATTCTTCTCTGAGGTCAAGCCTGCTGGTGAGTCACTGATACCTTTGTAGAGAAATAAACTCCAACCTACAGTAGATTAGAAGCAGTAATTACACTCATTAATAAACTACATTGTTTGTAAAAATGCAGTTCATTACATTACAGTTCATGAGCATTTGTAACATTTATAATAATGTATAAAGAATTTTATAAGCACTTCAAAAAGCATTTATAATGGCTCATGTGTTAAAGTGGTTATAAAGAGTCACTGAAACAGTTAAGCTGGTGAGATACCCCACTCATGTTAATGTTGTTGTGGGATGTGACACACAGGTCCCACTGTGGAGCAGCAGACAGAAATGGCCAGGCAGGCAGGCAGGACTCTGGCCACTCTTCACCCAGATGAGGTGAGAGTTCCCTCTTCACACTACAGAGCTGTGCCGAGCTATACTGACTGGCCTGGTTATAGAGTGCCCATCTGAGCTGATGTGTAATCTATCTCTGCTGTACCTCAGTCATCTTTTTAAGACGTCTGTATTCATTCACACTCAACCAGAGAGGAGAAATAATTTGCCGTCTGGCTGACCTGCTGACAGAGAAGAAGGATGAGATCCTCAGTGCCAACAAGAGGGACATGGAGACTGCAGCATCATCAGGTACTCAATGTAGCTTCATCAGGTCACGATGGCCCCACAAATTAGGATCATACCAGATATTGTTAATATTGCTGACACAAGCTGTCTGTCGACATCAGCAATTGATAAAAGCCATAAGAATGTATATTTAATGTGATTCCCTCTAGGCCGTCTCTCCCAACCCCTGTTGGCAAGGTTGAGTCTGTCCACATCAAAGCTAAACAGCCTAGCCATAGGCCTGCGTCAGATTGCTGTATCGTCCAGGGATAGCGTGGGGCAGGTGCTCCGCAGGACCAGAGTCGCCAACAACCTGGAGCTCGAACAGATCACCGTGCCCATCGGGGTCCTGCTGGTCATCTTTGAGTCCCGTCCCGACTGCCTTCCTCAGGTCAGTCACCTGATGGTGGCCATTCTGCTAAACCACAAAAACCACAAGGCTCATCCTGGGCCCAATCCCAAATGGACCCCTAGACCCTTCACCCTAGGCACTTGTGGAGATCTGAGAGGATTTGATTGGTAAAAGCAATATGGTGAAACATAGCCTATTAGAGGGCAAGGTGAAGCTATTACCATATTGCTTACATTTGTCAAATTATATAAACATTTGTTTTACTTTACCCCCTTTTTCTTTACCTCCTTTTTTTAATTGGTAGTTACGATCTTGTTTCATCGCTCCATGTCCCCTACGGACTCGGGAGAGGTGACGTTTGAGAGACGTGTCTTCCGAAACACAACCCTGCCAAGCCGCACTGCTTCTTGACACACTGCTCGCTTAACCCCACAGCCAGCCGCACAAATGTGCCGGAGGAAACAGCATCCAACTGACGACCGAAGTCAGCTTGCAGTCGCCCCGGCCCGCAACAAGCAGTTGCTACACCCGCAGTAAAATCTGCTAAATATGTGAAGAATAAAATTTGATTTGATTTAGAGCACGATGACAAAAGGAAATCGCGCCCGGCATAACCCTCCCTTAACCCGGATGACGCTGGGCCAATTGTGAAAAGGCCCCATGGGTATCCCGGTCACGGCCGGCTGTGACACAGCCTGGGAACGAACCTGAGTCTGTAGTGGCGTATCAGCACTGCGATGCAGTGCCTTAGACCGCTGCGCCTCTCGGGAGGCCTCAAATCCTCTCAGATTTAGAGGACATATGGTCTAGGGGTTGATTTGAGATTGCACCCTATTGTCTTTTATTTTCAGAGACATAATAGTACTGATGTGTAACTGAAGTGTCATATGGACTTGTACCGATGTGAAATACAGGTGTCAGCTCTGGCTATTGCCAGTGGAAATGCTCTGTTACTGAAGGGGGGAAAAGAAGCGGCCAACACCAACCGTATCTTGCATCAGCTGACCCAGGAGGCGCTCTCTATCCACGGGGTGAAGGATGCTATTCAGCTGGTAAGAGCTTGATCCAAATCAATGGGAAGTTTGAGGCAGGAGTAGAGTTTTAGGTTATGCATAACACTTTTATTAGATACACTTATGTTACAGATAGGAGAAATCATTTGTGTGGGGTGAACAACAGTACACTTGTACTGTAGGTCAGGGCTGGGGTAAATTCCATTTTAATTCAGCGATTTTAGGAAGTAAACTGAAATTCACATTTCCCTCAATCCTCTGTGAGAAGATGATTGGAATTGACTGAATTAAAATGGAATTGACCCCAGCCCTGTTGTAGGTACATATGATTTTAGTTTGCATCGTAATAAACTATCTTATTAACGTGTGTGCTGTAGGTGAGTACCCGTGAGGAGGTGGAGGACCTGTGTAGACTAGATAAGATGATAGACCTGATCATCCCTCGAGGCTCGTCCCAGCTGGTCAGAGACATCCAGAGAGCTGCCAAGGGCATCCCTGTGCTGGGACACAGTGAGGGCATCTGCCATGTCTACATCGACTCTGAGGCCTGCATCGAAAAGGCTATTGACATCAGTGAGTGCTACATTACCCCATTGTTAATAAAAAAACAATGTACAATGTGTAGTTTTAAACTCATGGTGAAGCTATCTTGTGGATGTCATGAACTGTCAGTCCTTGCGTCTAGGGCACGTGTCAAACTCGTTCCGCGAAAGGCAGTGTCTGCGGGTTTTTGCTCCTCCCTTGTACTTGATTGATGAATTAAGGTCACTGATTGGTAAGGAACTCCCCTCATCTGGTTGTCTAGGTCTTAAAAACCAAAAACCAGCAGACCGCTTTAGTTAACATTAAATTATGTACTCATTCATTACTCATTCATACACCCAGTCCTCTTAAGTCAGTGGTTCCCAAACTTTTTATATAGTCCCAAACCCCTTCAAACATTCAACCTCCAGCTGCGTACCCCCTCTAGCACCAGGGTCAGCGCACTCTCAAATGTTGTTTTTTGCCGCCATTGTAAGCCTGCCACACACACCATACAATACATTTATTAAACATAAGAATGAGTGTGAGTTTTTGTCACAACCCGGCTCGTGGAAGTGACAAAGAGCTCTTATAGGACCAGGGCACAAAAGATAATATAATAATAATCAATCCTAACTTCCATCTTACATATAAAACCTTATTATTCACCATTTTTGATGAACAAACTCACCACCGGTTAATGAGAAGGGTGTGCTTAAAAGGATGCACATACAGTTGATGTCGGAAGTTTACATACACCTTAGCCAAATACATTTAAACTCAGTTTTTTACAATTCCTGACATTTAATCCTAGTAAAAATGCCCTGTCTTAGGTCACCTAGGATCACCGCTTTATTTTAAGAATGTGTAATGTCAGAATAATCGTAGAGTGATTTATTTCAGCTTTTATTTCTTTCATCACATTCCCAGTGGGTCTGAAGTTTACATACACTCAATTAGCATTTGCTAGCATTGCCTTTAAATTGTTTAACTTGGGTCAAACGTTTAGGGTAGCCATCCACAAGCTTCCCACAATAAGTTGTGTGAATTTTGGCCCATATTTTGTGAAGTGCACCAGTCCCTCCTGCAGCAAAGCACCCCCACAACATGATGCTGCCACCGCCTGCTTCACGGTTGGGATGGTGTTCTTTGGCTTGCAAGCCTCCCCCTTTTTCCTCCAAACATAACGATGGTCATTATGGCCAAACAGTTCTATTTTTGTTTCATCAGACCAGAGGACATTTCTCCAAAACGTACGATCTTTGTCCCCATGTGCAGTTTCAAACCGTAGTCTGGCTTTTTTATTGCGGTTTTGGAGCAGTGGCTTCTTCCTCGCTGAGTGAACTTTCAGGTTATGTCAATATAGGACTCGTTTTACTGTGGATATAGATACTTTTATACCTGTTTCCTCCAGCATCTTCACAAGGTCCTTTGCTGTTGTTCTGGGATTGATTTGCACTTTTTGCACCAGACTACGTTCATCTCTAGGAGACAGAACGTGTCTCCTTCCTGAGCGGTATGACGGCTGCGTGGTCCCATGGTGTTTATACTTGCGTAGTTTTGTTTGTACAGATGAACGTGGTACCTTCAGGCGTTTGGAAATTGCACCCAAGCAAACTTCTGACCCACTGGAATCGTGATACAGTGAATTATAAGTGAAATTATCTGTCTGTAAACAATTGTTGGAAAAATGACTTGTGTCATGCACAAAGTAGATGTCCTAACCGACTTTCCAAAACTATAGTTTGTTAACAAGACATTTGGGGAGTGGATGAGAAACGAGTTTTAATGACTCAGATAGAGGTCGACCAATTATGATTTTTCAACACCAATACCGATTTATTGGAGGACCAAAAAAAGTAGATACCGACTTAATCAGCCAATTAATTTTAATTTTTTATATACATGTTTTTTTTTTTTTATATTTATAATAATGACAATTACAACAATACTGAATGAATACTTTTTTATTTTAACTTAATATAATACATAAATAAAAATCGATTTAGTCTGGTTTAAATAATTCAAAAACACAGTGTTGGACATGAAAGTAAAAGTGCAATATGTGCCATGTAAAAAATATAACGTTTAACTTCCTTGCTCAGAAATGAGAACATATGAAAGCTGGTGGTTCCTTTTAACTTGAGTCTTCAATGTTCCCAGTTAAGAAGTTTTAGGTTTTAGTAATTATAGGACTATTTCTCTCTATACCATATTTATTTCATATACCTTTGACTATTGCATGTTTTTATAGGCACTATAGTATTGCCAGCCTAATCTCGGGAGTTGATAGGCTTGAAGTCATAAACAGCGCTGTGCTTCAAGCATTGAGAAGAGCTGATGGCAAACGCAGGAAAGTGCTGTTTGAATGAATGCTTACGAGCCTGCTGCTGCTTACAACCGCTCTATCAAATCATAGACTTAATTATAATATAATAAACACACAGAAATACGAGCCTTAGGTCATTAATATGGTGAAATCTGGAAACTATCATTTCGAAAACAAAACCTTTTATTCTTTCAATGAAATACAGAACCATTCCATGTTTTGTCGAACGGGTGGCGTCCATAACTCTAAATATTGCTGTTACATTGTACAACCTTCAATGTTATGTCATAATTATGTAAAATTCTGGCAAATACATTTTTTGCCAATGTGCTTGTTAAATCATCACCCGTTTGGCGAAGTAGGCTGTGATTCGATGATAAATTAACAGGCACCGCAATTATTATTTGCAACGCAGGACAAGTTAGTTAAACTATTAATATCGTCAACCATGTGTATTTAACTAGTGATTATGTTAAGATTGATTTGTTTGTTTTTTTACAAGATGCCTTGGCTTACTTGCTGCACTCGCGTAACAGGTGGTCAGCCTGCCACGCAGTCTCCTCGTGGAGTGCAATGTAATCGTCCATAATCAATCCAAAAATGCTGATTACCGATTTTGTTATAAAAACTTGAAAAAGTAAAAAAATCTTGTTAATCGAACTGCGTTGTCCGATTTACAATAGGCTTTACAGCGAAAGCATACCATGCAATTGTCTGAGGACAGCACCCCACATGAACATATTTTTCAACCAGCACAGGCGTCACAAAATCACAAATAGCAATTAAAATAAATCACTTACTTTTGAAGATCTTCCTCTGTTTGCTATTTTTTGGGGGATTTTCTTGGATTTACGCCTACCATATCAATTCTGTTATACTCACAGACATTATCTTAACAGTTTTAGAAACTTCAAAGTGTTTTCTATTCCAATGCTACCAATTATATGCATATCCTAGCTTCTGGGCCTGAGTAACAGGAAGTTTACTTTGGGCACATCAGTCAGGCGGAAATTCTGAAAAAAGGACCCTAGCCTGAAGAAGGCCATTAATCGGTCGACCTCGACTCCAACATAAGTGTATGTAAACTTCCGACTTCAACTGTAACTCTGCACTGTTGGGTTGTATCTCAATCATTTTCCACGCACAGTCTGTGCCTGTATTTAGTTTTCATGCTAGTGAGGTGCTGAAAATCCACTCTCACATAGGTACGTGGTTGCAAAGGGCATCAGTGTCTTAACAGCGCGATTTGCTAAGGCAAGATACTCTGAGCGCAGCCCAATCCAGAAATCTGACAGTGGCTTCTGATTTGAATTTAATTTTCACAGAACCGCTTGTTGCAATTTTGAGGCTCTCTTGTTCAGATATCGGTAAGTGGACTGGAGGCAGGGCATGAAAGGGATAACGAATCCAGTTGTTTGTGTCCTCCGTTTCAGGAAAGTACTAGCGTAATTGCGCAACCAGCTCACTCCGGTGCTTCGCTATATCACATTTGACATTGTTTGTAGGCTTTAGTTAATTTGGACACAAAAAATCATACAATGATGGAAAGACCTGCGTTGTCCTTATTAATGCAGACAGAAAAGAGCTCCAACTTCTTAATCATAGCCTCAATTTTGACCTGCACATTGAATATAGTTGCGGAGAGTCCCTGTAATCCTAGATTCAGATCATTCAGCTGAGAAAAAACACCACCCAGATAGGCCAGTCGTGTGAGAAACTCGTCATCATGCAAGCGGTCAGACAAGTGAAAATTATGGTCAGTAAAAAATTTAAACTCGTCTCTCAATTAAAAACACGTGTGAATGTTTGCCCCTTGATAACCAGCTCACTTCTGTATGTTGTGAAGGCGTTATATGGTCGCTGCCCATATTGCATAGTGCAGAAAATACACGAGTTCAGAGGCCTTGCTTTAACTTCTCAAGGAGCAGTGGGTCACTAGCGGACTCATCCCGACACTACCAGCGACAATGTAAAGCGCCAAATTCAAAATCCGAAAGTTGAATTATTAAACATCCACCAATATACAAGTGTTCCATACTCATCAAAAGCTCTGTTTCTTGGCAATATCACAGCGTTGTCAGATTTCAAAAGGCTTTACGGCTTAAAGCAGCACATTCATTTGTTTGAGGCTAGCACCTCACATATTTTCCAATAGCCATGTATCGATTAGCCATCATGGCACACACATAACACATTTCACAGCGAAAACAAATCAATTACCTGTTGAAGAACTTCTGCTGAGGTCATCCTAAGTGTCCAACGAAGACAATCCATGGTTCTTTTGTTAGAAAAAGTAACGTCTTTTATCCATAAATCCTCCATTTGGTTCGCGCATTATAATCAGAAACGACAGCTTCCACTACATTGAAACGCGGCGCGAACTCGTTCAAATTATACCTATAAACTTGTCCAAGAACAATCAAACATAGTTTTAAATGTATCCTTAGGAACACTTTTACGTATATTTACTATTATAAATCAGCCGGAATATAAACTGAACGCTAAAGACGATAAATAAGACACGGCGTGACTTCCGTCTTGTAGCATAATGTGAACAGTTTTCAGAACGAGGGGTCCTCCATTGTTTGCTGTTTTTCTATGGTCTAAATTCATCCAAAATGGAGGGAAACACCGTCTCGAGGCTGATGACATAAAGAAGGGACGTGTACTGCATTCATATGCCTATATATGGTCATTTTCAATAGGGAGGGGTTCCCAAATGAGCAATGTGTCAAAATCCCTTTTTCCAGGACAGAGATTCCTCAGGGTTTTGCCTGCTATATGCGTTCTGATTGACTCACAGACAAATGGTTAACAGTTTTGGAAAATTCAGAGTGTTTCCTATCCAATGGTACTAAATATATGCATATCCTATTTTCTGGGCCTAAATGGGAGGCATTTTACTTTGGGCACGCCAGGCTCTCCAAAACGGTCACCTCATGCACTGCTCCCAGAGAAGTTAACAAAGTTAACAATTTTCACTGTAGTGTCCAAAACATATTTCAAGCTGTTCAGGCATTCCCTTGGCAGCAAGAGCCTCTCGGTGGATGCTGCAGTGTACCCAAGTGGCGTCGGGAGCAACTGCTTGCACACGCGTTACCACTCTACAATGTCTCCCTGTCATTGGCTTTTGCGCCATCAGTACAGATACCAACACATCTTGACCACAAGTCCATTTGATGGCCGAAGCTGTCCAGTACTTAAAAAATATCCTCATGTTGTCCTAGTTTCCAGTGGTTTGCAGAAGATGTCTTCCTTAATTGACCTTGCGTAAACGTAATGGACATATACCAGGAGCTGTGCCAGGCCCGCCACGTCTGACTCATCCAGCTGTAACGCAAGTAATTCACTGGCTTGTATGCGAAGCAGTAGTTGTTTCAAAACATCTCCTGCCGTGTCACTGATGCGTCGTGAAACTGTTGTTTGATGGAGGCATTGTCTGTGTATTTTTTTTTGGCCTTTTCACCCAGCATTGTCCCAGCCGTATCTGCGGCAGCAGGAAGAATTAAGTCCTCTACAATAGTATGGGGCTTGCCTGTCCTAGCCACTCGGGAGCTCACCATATAAGATGCTTCTAGTCCCTTCTTATTAATGGTCTGTTGCTTTTTATACATGTCTTAATACTCGAAAGTCGTCTTTATTCTCACTCAAACTCCCGTTGCTTATTTTTCAAATTGTCATGTTTCATTTCTAATTGTCTGCGCAAGAGTTCAGGTTTCCCGTTAGAGAGTTATGGTTAATGAGGTTTTTGTTAATTATTTGACTAGGCTACCTGTATTTGACATTGTTGTTATTTCGCTGAACACTAGGTGGTTTTAATAAAAATGTTGGTAGTGAAACGAGGCTACTCAGCCGAGGTGTGAATAAAAATAATATTTGTATTTTTTATGTGCATCACATTTTTATTTGGCGTACTCCCGACGGCATTGGGAATACCTGCTCTAAGTGAACGGTAGTCTAATAAATGTTCTCTCTGCAGTCAAAGACTCTAAATGTGACTACCCTGCGGCCTGCAATGCCATGGAGACCCTACTCCTCCACAGAGATCTACTGAGGACACCTTTGTTTGACCAGATTATAGACATGCTTAGAGTGGAACAGGTGAGACGTGCATACACACACCCACCATCTCTCCATGTAGACAATACACATACTCATACTAAGGCTTGTTCAGTTACTTATACAGATGACAGACATTACACGGTCCAGAGCATTAACGCACTATATAGAGACATAATTTATAAAGGGAGAGACCGGGCCAACACTCTGTTAGACCTTTTGGTGTTGTCATCCAAAGCATTGTCATCTCTAAAGCAGCCATTCATAAACTTACTGGAGAACCCCACAGCAGAATAGTTAATTATTCCAACAATAACTTATTAATGTAGTACCTTGCCACCCTATCGGATGAATTGTAGGGGGGAAAGGCGTACTGTCTTTTTTTATTTAAATTGGTGAAGCATCTAACTGGTCAGTTTTTAATGGGATATTGGTCAAAAGTATTCTAATGTTGAGATACTGTATGCGCACATCCTTCTTTGTTATGTCCCTTTAACTAGACAGTAGAGATGTGTACATGGTCAAATACAGTCATCATTGAAAATGTAATGTCTTGTGTCCTCCCACAGGTGAAGATCCATGCAGGCCCCAGGTTTGCCTCCTACCTGACCTTCAGCCCGTCTGAGGTGAAGTCTCTGAGGACAGAGTACGGGGACCTGGAGTGCTGCATTGAGGTGGTGGATAGTATGCAGGACGCCGTGGACCACATCCACAAATACGGCAGCTCCCACACAGATGTTATTGTTACAGATAACGGTGAGCAAATCCTGCAACGCACATGCACACATGTATGCACACACACACAGTTTTCAATGAGATCTAGACCACTGAATGTCAACATTCCAATGTTGTCCTGTCCTAGTGTATAGACCTACCATGCTTTTATTTACAACAAAATACATTTGTTTACACTATAGGGTTCCAAAAAAGTAACGTTGATGTCAAATTATTTAAAGTACAGTAACTGCTTCTTAGAATAATATATATTGTAATGTTTTTTTGCACAGAGAAGACAGCTGAACAGTTCATGCAGCAGGTGGACAGTGCCTGTGTTTTCTGGAACGCTAGCTCTCGCTTTGCTGACGGATACAGATTTGGTCTTGGTGAGTACAAATAATTTTATCATACAAAAATATAACAGTAAATCTAGTTAAATGCTTATAAAAAAAAAGGTATAAATGTTGTATGCTTATGAATTGTAATGCTTAGTTTGTTATAAAGCTTATAAATGTGTATTCATGTTGAGTACAGTATTTCATTATTTCTGTGTTTATTAATTCATATTCATGATAAACAGTTATTATAAAGTGTGTCTAGTCCAGCACATACTGATCTGTATTGTGGTGTTGCAGGTGCGGAGGTTGGCATCAGCACAGCTCGGATCCATGCCAGGGGCCCAGTGGGTCTGGAGGGGCTGCTGACCACCAAGTGGGTCCTCCGGGGTGAGGGGCACACAGTGGCAGAGTTCTCAGAGGCGGGCAGTATGAAGTACCTTCACGAGAACATCCCTGTTCCTCAGAGATTCCCCAGCTAGGAACCACAGTCAGTCACAGAACCCTCCAATACAGGAGCTGTCATGTAAAGTGGGAAGTGAAAACCTTAAAGTAAATTTTTATCAGTAGTGCTTAAGCTGCAACCTTATATATGGATCTGTATGTGACTGTGGGGGTCAACAAACCACATTCAGAAACCACATGCATGAAAGCAGCAGGGGGCTGTTTTGGATCTGCTACAGTATCGGAGCGTGTAAAGCATTTAGATGACCTGGAAGTGAATGAAGAGGTGGTGAACGGTTGCACAGGAAAGTGAATGGTCAAAAGTGTGTGTGTACGCTATATATACAAAAGTATGTGGAGACCTGTTCAAATGAGTGAATTCGGCTTGTTCAGCCACACCCGTTGCTGACCGGTGTATAAAATTGAGCACACAGCCATGCAATCTCCATAGACCCAACATTGGCAGTAGAATGGCTGTACTGAAGAGCTCAGTGACTTTCAACGTGGCACCGTCATAGGATGTTACCTTCCCAACAAGTTAGTTTGTCAACTTTCTGCCTTGCTAGAGCAATGTAAGTGCTGTTATTGTGAAGTGGAAACTTCTAGGAGCAACAACGGCTCAGCCGCGAAGTGGTAGACCTCAATTGTAAAAATCGTCTGTCCTCTGTTACAACATTCCCTACCGAGTTCCAAACTGCCTCTGGAAGCAACGTCAGCACAATAACTATTCGTCGTGAGCTTCATGAAATGGGTTTTTATGGCCAAGCAGCCGCATACAAGCTTAAGATCACCATGCACAGTGCCAAGCGTCGTCTGGAGTGGTATAAAGTTCACCGCCATTGGACTGGAAACACATTCTCTGGAGTGATGAATCACGCTTCACCATCTGGCAGTCTGACCGACAAATCTGGGTTTGGCGGATGCCAGGACAATGCTACCATAGTGCCAACTGTAAAATTTGGTGGAGGAGGAATAATGGTCTGCGGCTGTTTTTCATGGTTCGGGCTTGGCCCCTTAGTTCCAGTGAAGGTAAATCTTAACACTACAGCATACAATGACATTCTAAACCAGGGGTGGGCAAACCTTTTGGCTCGAGGGCCACATCAGGATTTTGAATTTTAGCGGAGAGATGCATTTTTTGGGGGACAAATTAATCCTGAGTGGCATTGCGCTCTAGCGACTCCTGTGGTGGGCCAGGTGCATGCACGCTGACATGGTCGGCAGGTGTACGGTGTTTCCTCCAACACATTGGTGTGGCTGGGTTCCGGGTAAAGCGGGCATTGTCAAGAAGCAGTGCGGCTTGGCTGGGTCGTGTTTTGGAGGACGCATGGCTCCCGACCTTCGCCTCTCACGAGTCTGTACGGGAGTTGCAGCGATGGGACAAGACCATAACTAACAATTGGATACCACGAAATTGGGGAGAATTTAATGTCTCGCAGGCTGGATTGAAGTTCCGGGGGGCAGAATTGAAGCAAATCCCTGCAGCAATGGTCCGACATCTAGTGGAAAGCCTTCCCAGAAGACTGGAGGCAGTTACAGCGGTAAAGGGGGGACCAACTCCATAGTAATGCCCATGATTTTAGAATGAGATGTTCAATGAGCAGGTGTCCACATACTTTTGGTTATGTAGTGTGTGTGTGTGAAAATATACATACAGTTGAAGTCGGAAGTTTAAATACACCTTAGCCAAATACATTTAAACTCAGTATTTCACAATTCATGACATTTAATCCTAGTGAAAATTCCCTGTCTTAGGTCAGTTAGATCACCACTTTATTTTAAGAATGTGAAATGTCAGAATAATAGTAGAGAGAAGGATTTACTTCTTCACATTCCCAGTGGGTCAGAAGTTTACATGCACTCAATTAGTATTTGGTAGCGTTGCCTTTAAATTGTTTAACTTGGGTCAAACGTTTCGGGTAGCCTTCCACAAGCTTTCCACAATAAGTTGGGTGAATTTTGGCCCATTCCTCCTGACAGAGTTGGTGTAACTGAGTCAGGTTTGTAGGCCTCCTTGCTCGCACAAGCTTTTTCAGTTCTGCCCACATATTTTCTATGGGATTGAGGTCAAGGCTTTGTTATGGCCACTCCAATACCTTGACTTTGTTGTCCTTTAGCCATTTTGCCACAACTTTGGAAGTATGCTTAGGGTCATTGTCCATTTGGAAGACCCATTTGTGACAGAACTTTAACTTCCTGACTGATGTCTTGAGATGTTGCTTCAATATATACACATAATTCTCCTGCCTCATGATGCCATCTATTTTGTGAAGTGCACCAGTCCCTCGCAGTGGCAGCACCCCCACAACATGATGCTGCCACCGCGTGCTTCACGGTTGGGATGGTATTCTTCGACTTGCAAGCCTCCGCCTTTTTCCTCCAAACATAACGATGGTCATTATGGCCAACAGTTCTATTTTTGTTTCATCAGACCAGAGGAAATTTCTCCAAAAAGTACGATCTTTGTCACCATGTGCAGTTTCAAACCGTAGTCCGGCTTTTTTATGGGGGTTTTGGAGCAGTGGCTTCTTCCTTGCTGAGCGGCCTTTCAGGTTGTCGATATAGGACTTGTTTTACTGTGCATATAGATACTTTTGTATCCGTTTCCTCCAGCATCTTCACAAGGTCCTTTCCTGTAGTTCTGGGATTGATTTGTACTTTTCGCACCAAAGTACGTTCCTCTCTAGGAGACAGAACGCGTCGCCTTCTTGAGCGGTATGACGGCTGCATGGTCCCATGGTGTTTATACTTGCGTAGTATTGTTTGTACAGATGAACGTGGTACCTTCAGGCGTTTGGAAATTGCTCCCAAGGATGAACCAGACTTATGGAGGTCTACAATTTTTTTCTGAGGTCTTGGCTGATTTCTTTTGATTTTCCCATGATGTCAAGCAAAGAGGCACTGAGTTTAAAGGTAGGCCTTGAAATACATCCACAGGTACACCTCCATTTCAAATGATGTCAATTAACCTATCAGAAGCTTCTAAAGCCATGACATCATTTTCTGGAATTTCTCAAGCTGTTTAAAGGCACAGTCAACTCAGTGTATGTAAACCTCTGACCCACTGGAATTGTGATACAGTGAATTGTAAGTGAAATTATCTGTCTGTAAACAATTGTTGGAAAAATTACTTGTCATGCACAAAGTAGATGTCCTAACCGACTTGCCAAAACTATAGTTTATTAACAAGACATTTGTGGAGTGGTTGAAAAACGAGTTTTAATGACTCCAACCTAAGTGTATGTTATCTTCCGACTTCAACTTTACATACAGTGAGGGAAAAAAGTATTTGATCCCCTGCTGATTTTGTACGTTTGCCCACTGACAAAGAAATTATCAGTCTATAATTTAAATGGTAGGTTTATTTGAACAGTGAGAGACAGAATAACAACAAAAAAATCCAGAAAAACTCACGTGGAAAATGTTATAAATGGAATTGCATTTTAATGAGGGAAATAAGTATTTGACCCCTCTGCAAAACATGACTTAGTATTTGGTGGCAAAACCCTTGTTGGCACTCAGAGGTCAGACGTTTCTTGCAGTTGGCCACCAGGTTAGCACACATCTCAGGAGGGGATTTTGTCCCACTCATCTTTGCAGATCTTCTCCAAGTCATTAAGGTTTCGAGGCTGACGTTTGGCAACTCGAACCTTCAGCTCCGTCCACAGATTTTCTATGGGATTAAGGTCTGGAGACTGGCTAGGCCACTCCAGGACCTTAATGTGCTTCTTTTTCAGCCAGCCTTTGTTGCCTTGGCCGTGTGTTTTGGGTCATTGTCATGCTGGAATACCCATCCACGACCCATTTTCAATGCCCTGGCTGAGGGATGGAGGTTCTCACCCAAGATTTGACGGTACAAGGCCCCGTCCAGCGTCCCTTTGATGCGGTGAAGTTGTCCTGTCCCCTTAGCAGAAAAACACCCCCAAAGCATAATGTTTCCACCTCCATGTTTGACGGTGGGGATTGTGTTCTTGGGGTCATAGGCAGCATTCCTCCTCCTCCAAACACGGCGAGTTGAGTTGATGCCAAAGAGCTCCATTTTGGTCTCATCGGACCCCAACACTTTCACCCAGATGTCCTCTGAATCATTCAGATGTTCATTGGCAAACTTCAGACGGGCATGTATATGTGCTTTCTTGAGCAGGGGGACCTTGCGGGCGCTGCAGGATTTCAGTCCTTCACGGCGTAGTGTGTTACCAATTGTTTTCTTGGTGACTATGGTCCCAGCTGCCTTGAGATCATTGACAAGATCGTCCCGTGTAGTTCTGGGCTGATTCCTCACCGTTCTCATGGTCTTTGCAACTCCACCAGGTGAGATCTTGCATGGAGCCCCAGGCCGAGGGAGATTGACAGTTCTTTTGTGTTTCTTCCATTTGCGAATAATGGCACCAACTGTTGTCACCTTCTCACCAAGCTGCTTGGCGATGGTTTTGTAGCCCATTCCAGCCTTGTGTAGGTCTACAATCTTGTCCCTGACATCCTTGGAGAGCTCTTTGGTCTTGGCCATGGTGGAGAGTTTAGAATCTGATTGATTGCTTCTGTGGACAGGTGTCTTTTATACAGGTAACAAGATGAGATTAGGAACACTCCCTTTAAGAGTGTGCTCCTAATCTCAGCTTGTTACCTGTATAAAGGACACATGGGAGCCAGAAATCTTTCTGATTGAGAGGGGGTCAAATACTTATTTCCCTCATTAAAATGCAATTCCATTTATAACATTTTTCACATGTGTTTTTCTGGATTTTTTTGTTGTCATTCTGTCTCTTACTGTTCAAATAAACCTACCATTAAAATTATAGACTGATCATTTCTTTGTCAGTGGGAAAACGTACAAAATCAGCAGGGGATCAAATACTTTTTTCCCTCACTGTACATGCATACTGTACCAGTCAACATTTTGGAAACCTAATAATTCCACATTTTTTTCTTTATTTTTACTATTTTCTACATTGTATAGTATTAGGGAAGACCTCAAAACTATGAACTAACACACATATGGAATCATGTAGTAATAACAAAAGTGTTGAACAAATCTAAATTTATTTTAGATTCTGCAAAGTAGGCACCCTTTGCCTTGATGACAGCTTTGCATACTCATGGCATTCTCTCAACCATCTTCATGAGGAATGCTTTTCCAACAGTCTTGAAGGAGTTCCCACATATATGCTGAGCACATGTTGGCTGCTTTTCCTTCACTCTGCGGTCCAACTCCTCCCAAGCCATCTCAATTGCTTTGAGGTTGGATGATTGTGGAGGTCAGGTCATCTGATGCAGCACTCCATCACTCTCCTTCTTGGTCAAATAGCTCTTACAGAGCTTGGAGGTGTGTTGGGTCATTTTCCTGTTGAAAAACAAATGATAGTCCCACTAAGCGCAAACCAGGTGGCATTTTGCTGCAGAATGCTGTGGTAGCCATGCTGGTTAAGTGTGCCTCATTCTAAATAAATCACTGACAGTCACCAGCAAAGCACCATCACACATCCTCTTCCATGCTTCATGGTGGGAACCACACATATGGAGATCATCCGTTCACCTACTCTGTGTCTCACAAAGACACTGCGTTTGGAACCAAAAATCTAATCTGTACTAATCTGTCCAAAGGACCGATTTACACTGGTCTAATGTTCATTGCATGTTTCTTGGCCCAAGCAAGTCTCTTCTTATTGGTGTCCTTTTAGTTGTGGTTTCTTTGCAGAAATTAAACCATGAAGACCTGATTCATGCAGTCTTCTGAACAGTTGACGTTGAGATTATTTGGGCTGGTAACTCGAATGAACTTTTCCTCTGCAGCAGAGGTAACTCTGGGTCTTCCTTTCCTGTTGCTGTCCTCATGAGAGCCAGTTTCATCAAAGCACTTGGTTTTTATGATTTGAACTTAGATTTTTTTATTGAACCTTTTATTTAACTAAAGTCAGTTAAGAACCCTATGGGACTCCCAATCACGGCCGGATGCGATACAGGAAAGCAGCCAACAAGTGCTCAGCATATGTGGGAAAGAACACTTTTTTTTGGTTACTACATGATTCAGTGTGTTATTTTATAGTTTTGATGTCTTCACAAAATAGTAAAAATAAAGAATCACTTAAACGAGTATGTGTGTCCAATCTTAACTGTTACTGTATGTGTATGTATATACACAAATATTTATCTCTCAACAAAAATATAAACGCAACGATTTTACTGAATTACAGTTCATATAAGGAAGTCAGTCATTTGAAATTAAATTTGCCCTAATCTATGGATTTCACATGACTGGGCAGGGGCGCAGCCATGGGTGGGCCTGGGAGGGTATAGGCCCACCTACTTGGTCGACTGGCACACCCACTGGGGAGCAAGGCCAAGCTAATCAGAATTATATTTTTCTCCACAAAAGGGCTTTAGTACAGACAAATACTCTTCAGTTTCATCAGCTGTCCACGTGGCTGGTCTCAGACGATCCCGGATGTGGAGGTCCTAGGCTGGCGTGGTTCCACGTGGTTGTGAGGCCGGCTGCACGTAGGGCGGCAGGTAGCCTAGTGGTTAGAGCGTTGGACTTGTAACGGGAGGGTTGCAAGTTCGAATCCCCAAGCTGACAAGGAAAAAAATCTGTCGTTCTGCCCCTGAACAAGGCAGTTAACCCACTGTTCCCCGGGCGCCGAAGACGTGGATGTCGATTAAGGCAGCCCCCCGCACCTCTCTGATTCAGAGGGGTTGGGTTAAATGCGGAAGACACATTTCGGTTGAAGGCATTCGGTTGTACAACTGACTAATAATGGTGACTTTGACGTACTACCAAATTCTCTAAAACGATGTAGGAGGCAGCTTATAGTAGAGAAATTAACATTCAATTCCCTGGCAACAGCTCGGGTGGACATTCCTGCAGTCAGCATGCCAATTGCACATTCCCTCAACTTGAGACATCTGTAGCGTTGGCCTTATTTTCCCCAGCACAAGGTGCACCTGTGTAATGATCAAGCTGTTTAATCAGCTTCTTCATATGCCTCAACTGTCAGGAGGAGGGATTATATTGTTAAGGGTGTGATGCTCACTAACAGGGTTGTAAACAAATGTGTGCACAATTTGAGAGAAATAAGCTTTTTGTGCATATGGAACATTTCTGGGAATTTTTATTTCAGTTTATGAAACATAGGACCAACACTTTACATGCTGCGTTTTATATTTTTGTTCAGTGTATATATCCATCCATTTGTCGTGAGTGTCTGACAATCCCCTGCACTACAGTGGGTGATTCACTAGGTCTCGGCACAATGTTTTGTATAGTGACACCACAGAGTTTGGACATTTTGTGCAGTTTGTGCCTCCCCCCTCCACTAATAAATGTTTATGGTAAAATGATTTGTAATCATGATTGGTAACTGTCTCTAATTGATTTATGACCCCCAAAAATTAAATAAACTGTTTTTCATGTTTATGGTCACGTTTGGTGTCAGTACAGGTCCATAGTGAAAGTTGGTGTTGTCTTTGGTTCCTCATGCCACAGATTCTTTGAATAATAAATATGATGTACAGTTTGGTACTTGATGTTCTCAATCACGTTTCTTTCACAATCACGGTGGGAAAAAAATATTTTTGGACCCCTTGATTTACAGATATATTTGGTTTATTTGTTCATGAATAATTATTGTGATATCTGATTGTTCAAACTTGATTTACTTGTAGTGAACATCAAAAACACCAACACTGAATTGCCTCACACTTCAAACATCAACTGGTAAGATTTTGTTATATTCTAAACAGTGCTACATTGACAAGTTAACAAAGTTACTTTATCATAGACACATGAAGTTCACGTGTTTCGATATAGGTCAGAATAATGTAAAAAACATCACAATTTAAGCAGGTTCAGTTGGAAGAAATTGCAACTGTCTTTGCTGCTGCATGCTGCATTAGTGACAATTAAATATACTGTAATGACCTGACTAGATCATAAAAGGAACAATTGTCTAGACAGAAGTTTGAGTTACGAATTTACGGTTTATTAACCCAAATAAATGAAATATACCCCACAAATCAACCGTGTGACCTCTTGTGAAGGCCAGATGTAAGAGGGAGAACAATGGCTAAACCTGGTCTTAACTTCCAATGCTCCATCCCCCTGCCCAACCCCCCTCCACGCCACTCTGCCAACCACCAGGATGCCCGGCATCAGAACATTCCAGGCATTCCCGTGATTGGCAGATAGCAAGTTGATTGGCATGTCGGACTCCGTGAACAATGGGTACTGGTAAGTACAACACAACCAACTAATAGCCTAACACATAACACACAGCTGTCTGTGCGGTTCGCTACACAGCCTCGGAGAACAAACAAAGTCTCTGAAGCGACCCCGGAGGTCTCCTTTGCCTGTGTGGCCGTGATGGTCGCAGAGTGTCCCGATGTGAAACGGGGCTCCATCCGTGGCAGGGGGCTGCCCCTCTGGGACCCAGGAGATGAAGGCAGGGATATGGGGGACAAGGATGCAGGAACGGGGAATACAGTCCGTGGCTCCGGGGAACCACGCGGTGACACAGGGAGGGAGACAGGGGGAGTGGGCTGTCTGGAGCCTTGTCTGCGGAACCTGGGGGTGGGTGCCTGGAGAATGTCATTGCCAGAGGGGGGAATTGTGGGGATCCCTGAGGTTTGGGGAGAAGAGGCCCCTCTGTATGGGGCTAACCTGTCCCGGTGCAGTGCCGCCCTTCTCGTGCCGCCCTTCTCCCCCTGGAAGGAAGCTGCACCTGGTAAACAACCTTCCCTACCCTCTCCAGGACGCTGCAGGGTCCCACCCAGTGACTGTCCAACTTGGGGCATCTGCCTTTTTTCCTTAGGGGGCTGTAGACCCAGACCAGCTCCCCATGCAGGTGGATTCTTGGACAGCAGAGCGGCATGCCTCCACATCCCTCTTGTGCTGCCCCCAGTAAAAGCCCTGACGGAGGCGGCAGAGTATTTTTTTGTCACCCCAAAGTGTCCAGTCCCCACCCCTCCCGTGAGTACTCTGGAGCACAGCCTCCTGCAGTGCTTTTGGGACCACCACCTGTCACCTCTCATCTCCCGTAGCTGACTCCTTCCATTCCCGCTGTAGCACGCCATCAGCCAGCCGCAGTCTCTCAAACTTTGACCACAACCCTTTGGTCGCGAGTGAGAGCGCTGTCACCTCTTCCTACGGCGGCCTCACCTGCGCCTTTACCCACTGTAGCACTGGCTGTAGGTCTGTGTCCCGTCCCTGCTGCTGCCCCCATTCAGCCACGTTGACAGTCTGCAGCTCACAGCATTCAGGCCCGCTCGCCCGACACACTGTGGCACAGACCCCCTCCTCTGCACACAGCTCTCTCTCACGTCCCTCTCTCCGCTCACAGTGGTGGCAGCCGTCTGCAGTACAGGGCCGACGGGACATGGCGTCGGCGTTAGAGTGGCGTGCCCCTGCCCAGTCATACGGCTGAAGCTCCTCCAACCAGCGTGCCACCTGCCCCTCTGGCTCTCTGAAAGACATGAGCCACTGGAGAGCAGAGTGGTCAGTCCTTACCGTAAAGGGCAGGCCACCCAGATAGTACTTGAAGTGTTTGACGGAAGCCACAACAGCCAAGAGCTCCCGCCGCGTGACACAGTAGCGGCGCTCATGTTTGTCAAATGTTTTGCTGAAGTACGCCACCCCCCTCTGGCCCCACCTGGGCCAGCACCCCACCCATGCCCACGTTGCTCGCGTCTGTGTCCAGGATAAAGGGCAAGGTGAGGTCAGGGGGGGGCGAGCACGGGGGCCCCGATCAGTGCACGTTTGAGGGTGTTGAAGGCCTCCTCACACTCCACTGTCCAAGTGAAAGCCTTGCCCTTCGGCAGCAGGCGGTTCAGGGGAGCAGCGACGCTTGAGAAGCCCCGTACAAACCTCCTGTAGTACGAGGCCAGGCCCAGGAAGCTTTTCAGCTGACGCTGGTCGGTTGGGGTGGGCCAGTCTCGGACAGCCCCCACCTTGTCCGCCATGGTGCTGATCCCCTCCTTCCCCACTCCCACTCATGAAGTGGCACTTCTCGGGGTGGAGCTTCAGACCTGCGGCAGCCACCCGCTCCAGCACACGCCGTAGCGCCACCAGGGCTGACTGGAAGGAGCTGCCATGGGCCAGGATGTCATCGAGGTATACCAGACACTGCTGTCTGGGGATGCCATCCAGCACCCTGTCCATCAAACGCTCAAAAGTAGCTGGAGCGTTGCACAGGCCGAAGCACAGGACCTTGAACTGCCAGTGTCCTCTGTTAGTGGAGAATGCAGTTTTGGCTCTGGCCTCTGGGGAGAGGGGCACCTGCCAGTAGCCACTGCGGAGGTCTAGTGAGGAAAACCAGGAGGACCCCCTAACCAGGTCCAGCGACTCACCCCATACCACGTATCGATATGAGTCTTTCCTGGTTACCTCATTCAGCCGCCTGTAGTCCGCACAGAACCTCAGCTTGCCCCCCTTCTTAGGAACCATGACGACTGGCGCCGCCCGAGGGCTGTCTGAGGGCTCGATGAAGTCTGCCCGCTGCATCTCCAACACAGCCTTGTCTGCCACCTCCTGGCGTGCCAGCGGGATACGGCGGGGACGCATCTTGATGGGTTGAGCATCACCTGTATCGATCTCATGCTGCACCAGATGAGTCTAACCCACCTCTTCCTCACTCAGCGCAAAGCTGTCTCTGAATTCAAACAGCAACTGCCACAACCGTTCCTGCTGCTCGGGGTCAAGACCAACACAGTTCCTCCCCCATATATCCCTCACTGCAGACAGTGTCCTCTCCTCTCCAATCTGGGGTAGCTGGGCTGGGGGGGGCGCGGCCCGGGCTCACAGAGGGATGTGTCGTGGAGGTAGCTGGGGGAATGTAACACACAGCTGTGGGGAAGGGGGGGATGCCATGAGTCTCTGCTTCTTTAACTGTTGGAGTAAAGGGTTTGTTGGGTTGAGTGAATGTGACATTAGGGGGGGCCATGGTGACTGCCGGCCCTCCCTGGAAGCTCAGTGTGCCCCCATTCAGGTCTAACTGGCAGCCTGTGCTCCTAAGAAAGTCCAACCCCAGGATACAAGGGTCCTGAACAGCTGCCACCCACACAGGATGACGCACAGACTTTCCCCCTACTGTCAGTCATTATTCCTTTCCTTTTCATGGGTGCCATCTCACCTGTGACTGTGCGGAGCTGCACAGTTGTGGGCTCACACTGAGTCCAACCTGGCACAATATCCGGCCTCACCAGGGTTACTGTGGACCCAGTGTCCACCAGGGCAGAGCATGGCACCCCCTCCACAGTGACAGGGACATGACAGAAGTCCCCGACACAGGTCCGGCCCACCACAATGACAGGCTCCATCCGCTTGCTCCCGTCTGCTTCTGGGGGAAGTGGAGCCTTGCTTCCCCGTCTGTGCCGGTGGTCTCCTCCTGAAGACTATGGTGGTTGGGAAAGAAAGCCAGGGGTCCGCACTCCCCAGTCTATGCGGACCCCGAGCCGTTTCCCTGAGCTCTGGTGGACATGCGGCAATCCCGGCGCAGATGGCCTGGCTGGCCACAACCCCAGCAGACCCTGGGACCAGGGCGTGTGTTTCGTGCCGCCTGTAGCGACACAGCACGAATGACTTCAGTCATTTCAGCCACCCACGCAGGCTTTTCCGGCTCTGGGCTGGTCTGCCCCCCAGTCCGCACAGTGGGTCTGTCTTTCTGCACTCCCACCAAAGCCCCAGCTGAAGCCCCAGCCCACACTAGCTCCCTCTCCAAAGCCATCGGAGCGCAGCAGGCCGGGCTGTACACACTGTCCATAGCGCCTCCTCAGTGCTCCCACTAAAGCACCATAATCACGTCTGTCCTCTGGGCTAATCAATATCAAACAGGCCAGACCATCATCTGTGAGGCATAAAGCCAACTGCAGTGCCCTATCTTCATTCGACTACCCCATAAAATGAGCTAACAGTTCAAACTGAGCATAAAAAGCTTCCCAATCCGCCTTACCGGAATACTTCGGGGTCTTAACAGATAGGGACGCAACCAGGCACTGGGCGCCGCCATGTTTGTTCACATCCTGAGCCACATATTTCTCTTCCCGCCTCGTCGACGTCACCCCTTCGGTCCGCCCACCAGAACCCACACGAAACACAGTCGACGAAGCACTCATGCCCGCTTCAGCCGCCATCACTCTAACGTCCTCCCGCAAACAGCCTCTGGGCTCCGACGCCTTGGCGATCTCCTCAGCCAGATCCTCCAACGTCCATGCACACGCACCTCCTTGGCCATAATCGTCCCCTACCTCCACCTTCACTTTCGGATTCCCTCAAAGCATTTTTCAACCCCCGTTCTCACCTCCGGTAGCTAGCCACAGAAGTCAGCTAGCTAGCTGGCTAACTTTTATCAACGTTTTTACTTTTGACACCAATGTAATGACCTGACTAGATCATAAAAGGAACAATTGTCTAGATATAGGTTTGAGTTACGAATTTACGGTTTATTAAACCAACTTCAACACAGACTACTGTTTGGCCGTAGCCCACACCAAATAAATGAAATATACCCCACAAATCAACCGTGACCTTCTCTTGTGAAGGCTAGATGTAAGAGGGAGAACAATGGCTAAACCTGGTCTTAACTTCCAATGCTCCATCCTCCTGCCCAACCCCCCTCCAGCCACTCTGCCAACCACCAAGATGCCCGGCATCAGAACATTCCAGGCATTCCCGTGATTGGCAGATAGCAGGTTGATTGGCATGTCGGACCCCGCGAACACTGGGTACTGGTAAGTACAACACAACCAACTAATAACCTAACACATAACACACAGCGTCTGTGCGGGTCGCTACAATACTGTTCCTGCAGTCCGCTGGTTTATTATTCAATGTGAGGGGATGGTATGTATAAATTGACTTCTGTCTGCAGAAAGCCCTTTAAATGTTCTTGTATACAAATCTACACCAGGATTCCAATCCACTGCTTTCTTTCTTTAGCCCATACCAACCATATGCTGAAATTGACTCATGTTGTCATCCCCTCTACATATGTATAGACTTCTGCAGGCTGTCAGACAGATCTAGCCTGACTAGAGAGTGCGACCTAGAGACCGCTTTATTGGTTGTTTTGCTTCAGCTCTGTGACGCACCGAGCCGATGGTGGAGCTCATGCTGCCCCAGTCGCTGTGCTTGTTGTACTCGCCAGGTCACAGGAAGTACTGATGGCCCCTGTAGTTTGGGTGCTCGTGGAGGATCCAGTAGCCCTCCATAACATTGCAGGAGGAAATGTCTCTCTGGTGGAAGCGGTCCTTCAGGTTGGGGCAGTCGTCGCTTAGCTCCATCTTTCCCCCAAAGTCTCATCTCTCAAAGATCTTCATCCTGTAGTTTCCGTTGTACTGTGCAAGGAGAAAATTGATTCACTTCATAGAACTGAAATAATGTTTTTTCAATGTCAGACTTTTAGGCCTGAAAACTTAGTATGAAGGCTTGGAAAGTTTGGGAAACTTTACAAGGAACTCCCTAGCTACACAGAATATTGTCATAACAATTAAGTAACAGCTGTTGTAAACAGTCATGACAGCTGATGTAAGCTTATGGGAATCTTGAATCTGAGAACATCTGACAGCTTCCACCTGAAAGACATCTCCTGCAATGTTATGGAAGGCTAACAAAACAAAACTGTTGTTTTGGTCAATTTCAATTGGCAAGGCATACCTCCTACAAACTTTCCTAAATTGTGGTTTGTGTCAAGTCAATTGCCTATAACCATGTCAAACCTATACCAGCTGTTATAAATTTTTACAAAGGTACAACAGTTTAAAGAGCATTTGTTTGTGTTATGTTGTGTGCCATGACGGTCAAGATATAGCCGTTCTCACAGCTGGGATTATGCGACAGGAGCGGATGCAGTCAATGAAGCTGGACCAGCGATGGTGGACATGGGTACTTCCCCCTTGTCAGCATGTACTGGTACCCAGAAAAGTTAGGCTTCTCATAGGCCATCCAGCAACCACTGTCCACCCGAATGGAGTTATATCGGGAGAAGTGGGAGTGCAAGTCAGCGCAGTCACAACTGCACTCATAGTGGCGTCCCTCAAAATTCCTACCCTCGTAGAAGATGATCTGAACAGAGAGCCTCTAAAGTTAATGGGAATACAGGCAGAAGCACATCTCTACATTTTAACTAGCTTAGAACCTTCTTTCTGCGTGAAAAACACTCCTGTGTTTGGATTTACACATGAAATTGACTCTGCAAATATATTTGAGAATGGCACAAAGGATGGGAAAACACCTATTTTCCAAGCATTGGTCCCAGATCTGAATGTGTTACCTCACCAACACATATTGTCATGGTCATTTTCGATGTCATGCCAAACAACGGCCACAGGAGTTGGTTATATAGCACAATCAGATCTAGAACCAGGCAACAAAAAGTCTGGGATCATACTACAATTATGATTTCAGACAAAACTCATGAAATGGAACGGCAATGTTTTTTTCATTGGAAAATGATATGTTCTGCTTACCTTACCCATCAACAGGACAGGCCTGTCCTCATCCCAGAGCCTTCTAGGACTTCCGGTCACAACTAACAGACTTGTTTACGTGCTGCTGTGCATTCTGTTGCTAACCTAACTTTGTTACCTGCCGTCTATTTTTGTTTTGTTTTTCCATCGCATAACTTTTTTTTTTTTTTAATTCAACTTTGTCACTCCGGACGCTTTATCTGGAAGTGTTTCGTCAGGACCTCCACCAACCGAAGCTAAGTAGTAACATTAACATGATGCCTGTCGCTGTACTCATAATATACAGGAGAACGATCGCCTTATGGCGAGGATAGCTGTGCTGCAAGCCCAGCTTCAGACGCAATCGTTAGGCAAGGGAAATGTAAGTGTAGGAAAGGATGAAACAGCGTCTGTGCCACCAGTAAGTACAGATAGTAGTATAAATCCCCTCGCACAGTCGCCGCAGCCGGACAATTTTCTCATGGCTTCTGGAAGGAAATGCTGTAGCAATGCTCAACCGGTGTCGCTCATTCAGCCGACAGAAACTTTCAACCGGTTTTCCCCATTAAGCAGCGGGTCAGAGTCAGAGGCCGAGCCTTCTCTGGTCTCTACTCCTCCCGTTACGGGGTCTGAGACGCCGAGGCCTCCCACCATTAGCTCTGACAAATTGAAAACTAGTCATTGGTGACTCCATTACTCGCAGTATTAGACTTAAAACGAATCATCCAGCGATCATACACTGTTTACCAGGGGGCAGGGCTACCGACGTTAAGACTAATCTGAAGATGGTGCTGGCGAAAGATAAAACTGGCGAGTGTAGAGAGTATAGAGATATTGTTATCCACGTCGGCACCAACGATGTTAGGATGAAACAGTCAGAGGTCACCAAGTGCAACATAGCTTCAGTGTGTAAATCAGCTAGAAAGATGTGTCGACATCGTGTAATTGTCTCTGGCCCCCTCCCAGTTACGGGGAGTGATGAGCTCTACAGCAGAGTCTCACAACTCAATCGCTGGTTGAAAACTGTTTTCTGCCCCACACAAAAGATAGACTTTGTAGATAAGTGGCCCTCTTTCTGGGACTCACCCACAAACAGGACCAAGCCTGGCCTGTTGAGGAGTAACGGACTCCATCCTAGCTGGAGGGGTGACCTCATCTTATCTACGAACATAGACAGGGCTCTAACTCCTCTAGCTTCACAATGAGATAGGGTGCAGGCCAGGCAGCAGGCTGTTAGCCAGCCTGCCAGCTTAGTGGAGTCTGCCACTAGCACAGTCAGTGTAGTCAGCTCAGCTATCTCTATTGAGACTGTGTCTGTGCCTCGACCTAGGTTGGGCAAAACTAAACATGGCGGTGTTCGCCTTAGCAATCTCACTAGAATAAAGACCTCCTCCATTGCTGCCATTATTGAAAGAGATTGTGATACCTCACATCTCAAAATGGGGCAACTTAATGTTAGATCCCTCACTTCCAAGGCAGTTCTAGTCAATGAACTAATCACTGATCATAATCTTGATGTGATTGGCCTGACTGAAACATGGCTTAAGCCTGATGAATTTATTGTGTTAAATGAGGCCTCACCTCCTGGTTACACTAGTGACCATATCCCCTGCGCATCCTGCAAAGGCGGAGGTGTTGCCAACATTTTCGATAGCAAATTTCTATTTACAAAAAACAAAAAGACGACGTTTTCGTCTTTTGAGCTTCTAGTCATGAAATCTATGCAGCCTACTCAATCACTTTTTATAGCTACTGTTTACAGGCCTCCTGGGCCATATACAGCCTTCCTCACTGAGTTTCCTGAATTCCTATCGGACCTTGTAGTCATGGCAGACAATATTCAAATTTTTGGTGACTTTAATATTCACATGGAAAAGTCCACAGACCCACTCCAAAAGGCTTTTGGAGCCATCATCGACTCTGTCGGTTTTGTCTAACATGTCTCCGGACCTACTCACTGCCACAGTCATACTCTGGACCTAGTTTTGTCCCGTGGAATAAATGTTGTGGATCTTAATGTTTTTCCTCATAATCCTGGACTATCGGACCACCATTTTATTACGTGTGAAATTGCAATAAATAATCTGCTCAGACCCCAACCAAGGATCATCAAAAGTCGTGCTATAAATTCTCAGACAACCCAAAGATTCCTAGATGCCCTTCCAGAATCCTTCCACCTACCCAAGGACGTCAGAGTACAAAAATCAGTTTAGTACCATATCTCTTGACACATTGATGAAAATAATCATGGCTTCTAAACCTTCAAGCTGCATACTGGACCCTAATCCAAATAAACTACTGAAAGCGCTGCTTCCTGTGCTTGGTCCTCCTATGTTGAACATAATAAACAGCTCTCTATCCACCGGATGTGTACCAAACTCACTAAAAGTGGCAGTAATAAAGCCTCTCTTGAAAAAGCCAAACCTTGACCCAGAAAATATAAAAAACTATTGGCCTATATCGAATCTTCCATTCCTCTCAAAGATTTTAGAAAAAGCTGTTGTGCAGCAACTCACTGCCTTCCTGAAGACAAACAATGTATACGAAACGCTTCAGTCTGGTTTTAGACCCCATCATAGCACTGAGACTGCACTTGTGAAGGTGGTAAATTACCTTTTAATGGCGTCAGACCGAGGCTCTGCAACTGTCCTCGTGCTCCTAGACCTTAGTGCTGCTTTTGATACCATCGATCACCACATTCTTTTGGAGAGACTGGAAACCCAAATTGGTCTACATGGACAAGTTCTGGCCTGGTTTAGATCTTATCTGTCGGAAAGATATCAGTTTGTCTCTGTGGATGGTTTGTTCTCTGACAAATCAACTGTAAATATCATTGTTCCTCAAGGCTCTGTTTTGGGACCACTATTGTTTTCACTATATATTTTACCACTTGGTGATGTCATTCGGAAACATAATGTTAACTTTCACTGCTATGCGGATGACACACAGCTGTACATTTCGATGAAACATGGTGAAGCCCCAAAATTGCCCTACCTGGAAGCCTGTGTTTCAGACATAAGGAAGTGGATGGCGGAAAATGTTCTACTTTTAAACTCTGACAAAACATAGATGCTAGTTCTAGGTCCCAAGAAACAAAGAGATCTTCTGTTGAATCTGACAATTAATCTTGATGGCTGTACAGTCGTCTCAAATAAAACTGTGAAAGACCTCGGCGTTACTCTGGACCCTGATCTCTCTTTTGGCGAACATATCAAGACTGTTTCAAGGACAGCTTTTTTCCATCTACGTAACATTGTAAAAATCAGAAACTTTCTGTCCAAAAATTATGCAGAAAAGTTAATCCATGCGTTTGTAACTTCTAGGTTAGACTACTGCAATGCTTTACTTTCCGGCTACCCGGATAAAGCACTAAATAAACTTCAGTTAGTGCTAAACACGGCTGCTAGAATCTTGACTAGAACCCCAAAATTTGATCATATTACTCCAGTACTAGCCTCTCTACACTGGCTTCCTGTTAAGGCAAGGGCTGATTTCAAGGTTTTACTGCAAACCTACAAAGCATTACATGGGCTTGCTCCTACCTATCTTTAAGATTTGGTCCTGCCGTACATACCTACACGTACGCTACGGTCACAAGACGCAGGCCTCCTTACTGTGCCTAGAATTTCTAAGCAACCAGCTGGAGGCAGGGCTTTTTCCTATAGAGCTCAATTTTTATGGAATAGTCTGCCTATCCATGTGAGAGACGCAGACTCGGTCTCAACCTTTAAGTCTTTTTTGAAGACTCATCTCTTCAGTAGGTCCTATGATTGAGTGTAGTCTGGCCCAGGAGTGTGAAGGTGAACGGAAAGGCACTGGAGCAACGAACCACCCTTGCGGTCTTTGCCTGGCCGGTTCCCCTCCACTGGGATTCTCTGCCTCTAACCATATTACAGGGGCTGAGTCACTGGCTTACAGGTGCCGTGGCGGAGATCTTGTGGGCTATACTCGGCCTTGTCTCAGGATGGTAAGTTGGTGGTTGAAGATATCCCTCTCGTGGTGTGGGGGCTGTGCTTCGGCAGAGTGGGTGGGGTTATATCCTGCCTGTTTGGCCCTGTCCGGGGGTATCGTCAGACGGGGCCACAGTGTCTCCCGACCCCTCCTGTCTCAGCCCCCAGTATTTATGCTGCAGTAGTTTATGTGTTGGGGGGCAAGGGGCCGTCTGTTATATCTGGAGTATTTCTTCTCTTATCTGGTGTCCTGTGTGAATTTAAGTATGCTCTCTAATTATCTCTCTTTCTTTTTTTATTTAAAAAAAAAATATATATATTTTTTCTTCTCTCTCTCTCGGAGGACCTGAGCATTAGGACCATTCCTCAAGGCCTACCTGGCCTGATGACTCCTTGATGTCCCGAGTCCACCTGGCCGTGCTGCTTTTCCAGTTTCAATTGTTCTGCCTGTTTTATGAACATTTTAAAATCTTGTCCATGTTCTGTTATAATTTGCACCCGGCACAGCCAGAAGAGGACTGGCCACCCCTCACAGCCTGGTTCCTCTCTAGGTTTCTTCCTAGGTTTTGGCCTTTCTAGGGAGTTTTTCCTAGCCACCGTGCTTTTACACCTGCATTGCTTGCTATTTGGGGTTTTAGGCTGGGTTTCTGTACAGCACTCTGTGACATCAGCTGATGTAAGAAGGGCTTTATAAATACATTTGATTTGATTAGATTTTATGTGTCAGGGAGAAAAAGGATAGAGCATTGTTATTAAAATCACGTGAGTTATCATCTCAGCACAAACTGTTCTATCTGCCTCTATGACACTGAGCACATGTCAACCTCATGCTCCCTTTAGATTGAATTCCATTGTTATGCAAATACAGTTAGACTATTTACTAGGTCCGGACAATAGAGTTGCGCACTTGGTGTTTGGTCCCGAGGCAAACATGGCTCAGAACAGGTTTGAAAAAAGTTTGTTTGAAAACTGGACTTCACAAACATCCCACTGTCTGCCCCCCACCTGTTTTACTTATTTATCCATATTGTAATATGTTTATTATAGTCCTAAAGTGCATAAGAAGGGGAACTTCTCTCATGGTAAGTTTTGATTTGTAGAATTGCTGGGTCAACTTTATTTTACTGTTGTTCGTGAAGGCCTCGTCATTGACAGCTGGCTTGTTAGCTTGCTAACTGTTAGCCAGCCATTTTCCACTAGCAAAGAGGCCGCTATCTAAGGTTAGCTAGCCATCACATAATTTTAGACACATAGCTAACGTTACGTAGTTGAAATATTTGGCATGTTATTTGGCACATGGTTTACAACTTCATACTCAAACATTTTGTTTAAGCTAGTCAAGCACACCAAGCTAACCTTACTAGCTAGTTAACGCCGGTAGCACCCCAAATAAAAAAAAAAAAGTGTTCTATTTGTGTTACCACCGCAGATGGAGCAATGAGCCAGATATTTCACCGGATGTTAAAATCGAAAGCATCCGGTTGGCGTTTTCGCTTACTACTGAATATGGTGATGCGAGGAATCACAGTGGCCTGCAGTGGGAGAAGATGGAGCAAGATGGATTTTGTCTGACGTTCTTCAAATTTTCTCATTGATGAAACATTTGATCTCCGTACAGTTTTCTTTTCTCTAAACTATAATCTGTAACAGAATGGACTGCGTTTTGTAGACATTACCCTTTGCTAAAGTTCTATACATTTCGCTGTTTAGGAGTGCAAGGGTGAATTGAGTTACTGCACAAGGCACTTCAGAGTAGGTGTTCCCTAATGAACTATTTCAGCCACACCTTTTGCTGAAAGTTGTTAAATTGAGCAGATAGCCATGCAATCTCCATAGACAAGCATTAGAAGTAGAATGGCCTTACTGAAGAGATCAGTGACTTTCAATGTGGCACCATCATAGGATGCCACCTTTCCAACAAGTCAGTTTGTAAAATTTCTGCCCTACTAGAGCTGCTCTGCTCAACTGTAGGTGCTGTTACTGTGAAGTGGAAACTTCAAGGAGCAACAACTGCTCAGCCACTAAGTGGTAGGCCACACAAGCTCACAGAATGGGTTCGCCGAGTGCTGTAGTGTGTAAAAATCGTCTGTCCTCTGCTGCAACACTCACTACCAAGTTCGGAAGATGCCAGGAGAACGCTTCCTGCCCCAATGCATAATGCCAACTGTAAAGTTTGGTGGAGGAGGAATAATGGTCTGGGGCTATTTTTCATGGTTCGGGCTAGGCCCCTTTGTTCCAGTGAAGGGAAATCTTAATGCTACAGCATACAATGTCATTCTAGACAATACTGTGGTTCCAACTTTGTGGCAACAGTTTGGGGAAGGCCTTTTTCTGTTTAAGCATGACAATGCCCCCGGTCACAAATTGAGGTCCATACAGAAATGGTTTGTCGAGATCCGTTTGGAAGAACTTGACTGGTCTGCACAGAGCCCAGACCTCAACCCCATCGAACACCTTTGCGATGAATTGGAACATAGACTGCGAGCCAGGCCTAATCGCCCAATATCAGTGCCCAACCTCCCTAATGCTATTGTGGCTGAATGGAAGCAAGTCCCCGCCGCAATGTTCCAACATCTAGTGGAAAGCCATCCCAGAAGAGTGAAGGCTGTTATAATATGATCATGTAGATCATATTCTTTGTTGTTTAATTAGTTAAAACCTGCATTTCCCCTTAGAAGGGATTTTCTGCATGTTTCAGTGCAAAAAAAAAAGTGTCACCTTTTTGGGCCCTCACCAGTTTGCATCCCTGATAAAGAGCAAAATTATTATTATATGTGCCCTGGTCCTATAAGAGCTCTTTGTCACTTCCCACGTGCTGGGTTTTGACAACTCACACTCATTCTTATGCTTAATAAATTTATTGTATAGTGTGTATGTGTGGCAGGCTCACAATGATGGCAAAAAAACATTTGAGAGTCGCTGACCGTGGTGCTAGAGGGGGTACACAGCTGGAGGTTGAATGTTTGAAGGTTTACGGGACTGTAAAATGTTTGGGAACCACTGCTCTACAATATTGGTGTCCCTATATCAGGACAGTTGTTGCTAATGTGACTAGAATGTAAGTAACAGCCAACTTTCCAAGACATGTCTTATATGGGCAGAAAGCTTAAATTCTTGTTAATATAACTGCACTGTCCAATTTACAGTAGCTATTACAGTGAAAAAATACTATGCTATTGTTTGAGGAGAGTGCACAACAACAAAACACGTATCACGGCAACTGGTTTGATACATTCACCTCTGAAGGTAAATATTGTACTTACATTCAGTAATCTTGCTCTGATTTGTTATCCAGTTTCTGGCCCCCCCCGGCCATCTAGTTGTGTGAATGTTAGTGTTTTTCCTATTGTGAAGCTAATTATCCATGTATGACCTTCCTGGGAGTGTGTACATGTAAAAACATTACCATATTTAACTATGTTCTCTATAGTTATGTACTTGAAAATATATCACTTGACCAATTTGGCACATTTGGGCAGACTTTCAAAATGTGCAGTAATGTAATGCTTCACTGGGTCAGTCTGAAACTATGCACACACTGCTGTCATCTGGTGGCTAAAATCTAAATTGCACCTAAATTCATGGCCTTTCTCTTGCATTTCAGAGATAAAAAAAAAGGGAACGCATGTTTTTTTATTTTATTATCTTTTATCAGATCTAATGTGTTAATTAATTCCACATTTCCACAAACTTAAGTGTTTCCTTTCAAATGGTATCAAGAATATGCATATCCTTTCTTCAGGTCCTGAGCTACAGGCAGCTTTGGGTATGTCATTTTAAGCAGAAATTGAAAAAAAGGATCCGATCCTTTAAGAGTTAAGAAAAAAAACACGTCAAGTGACTGTGTGACTAGCACCTGTTGGCTCTTTCTCCTCCATGCTGCAGCAACCACCAGAGACTAAACAGTTGCATGCATTCGTGAATGCAATTTCAGAAATGGAACTGTTTAGGCAAATTTTATTGTTTACGCTAATTATTTAATGGTCTCTTTTTTAAAAACTAAAATGCTTGATTGCATTTCACATCATAAATGACTTGTGTGATGACATGAACTAATAAATTATTGATTGATACAGTAGTGTGTGTGTGTGTGTGTGTATATATATATATTCCTGACATTTAATCCTAGTAAAAATGTCCTGTCTTAGGTCAGTTAGGATCACCACTTTATTTTAAGAATGTGAAATGTTAGAATAATAGTAGAGAATAATTTATTTCAGCTTTTATTTCTTTCATCACATTCCCAGTGGGTGAGAAGTTTACATACACTCAATTAGTATTTGGTAGCATTGCCTTTAAATTGTTTAACTTGGGTCAAACGTTTCGGGTAGCCTTCCACACGCTTCCCACAATAAGTTGGGTGAATTTTGGCCCATTCTTCCTGACAGAGCTGGTGTAACTGAGTCAGGTTTGTAGGCCTCCTTGCAGACGGTTTTTCAGATCTTCCCACAAATGTTCTATGGGATTGAGGTCAGGGCTTTGTGATGGCCACTCCAATACCTTGACTTTGTTGTCCTTAAGCCATTTTGTCTCAACTTTGGAAGTATGCCTGGGGTCATTGTCCATTTGGAAGACCCATTTGCGACCAAGCTTTAACTTCCTGACTGATGTTTTGAGATATTGCTTCAATGTATACACACAATTTTCCTCCCTCATGATGCCATCTATTTTGTGAAGTGCACCAGTCCCTCCTGCAGAAAAGCACCCCCACAACATGATGCTGCCACCCCCGTGCTTCACGGTTGGAATGGTGGTGTTTGGCTTGCAAGCCTTCCTCTTTTTCCTCCAAATATAATGATGGTCATTATGGCCAAACAGTTCTATTTTTGTTTCATCAGACCTTTCTCCAAAAAGTACGATATTTGTCCCCATGTGCAGTTGCAAACCGTAGTCTGGCTTTTTCATGGTGGTTTTGGAGCAGAGGCTTCTTCCTTTCTAGGCGGCCTTTCAGGTTATGTCTATATAGGACTCGTTTTACTGTGGATATAGATACTTTTGTACCTGTTTTCTCCAACATCTTCACAAGGTCCTTTGCTGTTCTGGGATTGATTTTCGCACCAAAGTACGTACATCTCTAGGAGACAGAACACGCCTCCTTCCTGAGCGGTATGGCGGCTGCGTGGTCCCATGGTGTTTATACTTGCGTACTATTGTTTGTACAGATGAACGTGGTACCTTCAGGCATTTGGAAATTGCTCCCAAGGATGAACCAGACTTGTGGAGGTTTACAATAAAACATGTCTGAGGTCTTGGCTGATTTCTTTTGATATTCACATTATGTCAAGCAAAGAGGCACTGAGTTTGAAGGTAGGCCTTGAAGTACATCCACAGGTACACCTCCAATTCAAATGATGTCAAATAGCCTATTAGAAACTTCTAACGCCATGACATCATTTTCTGGAATTTTCCAATATGTTTAAAGGCACAGTCAACTCAGTGTATGTAAACTTCTGACCCACTGGAAGTGAAATTATCTGTCTGTAAACAATTGTTGGAAAAATGACTTGTTTCATGCACAAAGTATATGCCCTAACCGACCTGCCAAAACTATAGTTTGTTAACAAGACATTTGTGGAGTGGTTGAAAAACGAGTTTTAATGACTCCAACCTAAGTGTATGTAAACTTCTGACTTCAACTGTATACACACACACACACACACACGTAAATTATGGTATAAAGACTAAACAGGATAAGCTCTTAGGCCTACAGCTTGATGGTGGTTATACAAGGCTGCTATACTTAGTCTACTAATGACAATAAGAAGGAAAAAGGAGGGTTGTTATAAATATTATAAAGAATAAAAAAAAAAATCCCAAATCTAGATCTTGGATCTCCCCACGAGCTTGAGAGATGCGAAGATCGAGAGCCATGTGTCCTCCGAATCAATGTGTCGGAGTAAACCCCATTCAACTGGCGACCGGGGTCAGCTTGCAGGCACCTGGCCCGCCACAAGAAGTCGATAGGGCGCGTTGAACCGAGTAAAGCCCCCCCCCCTGGCCAAACCCTCCCCTAACCTGGACGACGCTGGGCCAATTGTGCGCCGTCCTATGGGACTCCCGGGCCACGGACGGTTGTGGCACAGTATACAAACAAAAAAACAGTACTGTGTGTCTCCTGTCCTTCATGAGGTCACCAAATGAAACAAACTCGACATGACTGTTCCTTGATTTCCCACCAACCGGTTCAAACATTTTGGGAATGTAGAAGTTTGTGGGATCAGTCTCTTTGTTCCACTGTGAAATCCTCTCTCACCTTACTGCATGTCCAAAGGGTCTCTTCCGGGAATTTTTCGACCTGTCGTTAAGTCATTAAACTGTGGAGGAGGGGGGCTATGGCCCTCTCCCAAAAAGAGCGTGTCGTGACACACAATACCCCATAATGACAAAGTGAAAACATGTTTTTAGAAATTTTAGCACATTTATTGAAAATTATATAGAAATATCTCAAGTCGTCACACCCCTGAGTCAATACATAACCTTTTGGCATCGATTACACCTGTGAGTCTTTCTGGAGCTTTGCAATTTTATTGCTAGGCAGCCATTTTCAGGTCTTGACATAGATTTTCAAGCAGATTTAAGTCAGAACTGTAGGCTACTCAGGAACATTCAATGTCGACTTTGTTAGCAACTCCAGTTTGGCCATGTGTTTTAGGTTATTTTCCTGCTGAAAGGTGAAGTTGTCTCCCATTGTCTGTTGGAAAGCAGACTGAACCCGGTTTTCCTCTAGGATTTTGCCTGTGCTAAGCTCTATTCAGTTTATTTTCATCCCCCAAAAAACTCCCCAGTCCTTGCCGATGACAAGCATACCCATAACATGATGCAGCCACCACCATGCTTGAAAATATGAAGTGGAACTCAGTGATGTGTTATGTTTGGGGCAAATCCAACACAACACTTTGTATTCAGGAAAAAAAGTGAATTGCTTTGCCACATTTTTTGCAGTTTTACTTTAGTTTCTTATTGCAAAGAGGATGCATGTTTTGGAATATTTGTTTTCTGTACAGCAGGTTTGGGCAACTCCAGTCCTCGGGGGCCTGATTGGTGTCACACTTTTTCTATCCCTGGCAAACACAGCTGATTAATCAAATTGCATTCTAAACTGAAGATCATGATTAGGTGATTATTGGGAGTCAGGTGTGTTAGCTGGGGCTGGGGAAAAACTGTGACACCAATTAGGCCCTCGAGGACTGGAATTGCCCACCCCTGCTGTACAGGCTTTCTCATTTTCACTCTGTCATTTAGGTTAGGATTGTGGAGTAATTACAATGTAACTGTTTTAAAGTCACCATTGGCCTCATGGTGATATCCCTGAGTGGTTTCCTTGCTCTCCGGCAACTGTGTACGGAGGGACGCATGTATATTTATATGGGGTATTGTGTGTAGGTCAGTGACACAAAAGCTCAATTTAATCCATATTAAATTCAGGCTGTAACACATCAACATTTGGAAAATGTCAAGGGGTATGAATACTTTTTGAAGGAACTGCAGCTACTGAAGAGCAGCCAAGTACCTATAACTGTCTATAGCAGTGGTCACCAACCTTTTCTGAGTCAAGATCAAATCAAATTGTATTTGTCACATGCGCTGAATACAACAGGTGTAGACCTTACAGTGAAATGTTTACTAACAAGCCCTTAACCAACAATGCAGTTGTAAGAAAATTAATTGTTAAGTAAAAAATAAGAAATAAAACTAGCAAATAATTTAAGGAGCAGCAGTAAAATAACAGTAGTGAGGCTATATTCAGGGGGGTACCGGTACAGAGTCAATGTGCGGGGGCACCGGTTAGTCAAGGTAATATGTATGTAGGTAGAATTAAAGTGACTATGCATAGATAATAAACAGAGTAGCAGCAGCGTAAAAGGGGGGGCAATGCAAACAGTCTGGATTAGCTGTTCAGGAGTGTTATGGCTTGGGGGTAGAAGCTGTTAAGAAGCCTTTTGGACCTAGACTTGGTGCTCCGGTACGGCTTGCCGCATATGCTCCTAAATATTTTTTCTGTGTTGGATGGAATTTGTATTTGGAAAAACAAGCGCCCCTAGAAAAAAAATCACTTAGGTAATAATTGTAAGAATTTCTTCACTGTCCGGCAGCCTCAGTAGTATGCAAACACGTGGTGGCATAGAAAGAGAGGAAAAGATAGATATTCTTCAGTAGATGCGCCTCAAAAGTACAGTAGCTAGGATTCAATAAGGCCCAATATAGGCTATATCTAAAAAAAATTATACTGCTCCTAAACCATGTATTTTGTAATTGTTGGCAATTATTGTCATTAAAGGGGCAATTTGCTGTTACTACATCAATTTTTAGACTTAAAAAACCCATTGATTCTTGAATTTAATTTATAAATTCCCCACAAGCTTAGTTTAACAGTCATACCCCATCAGTAGCCAAAATATAAGCTTGTTTTTCCAGTGTTTGTAAAAAAATTAATTTAAGTTAGCAAACAGCCTCATCCCTAAACCTTTTACTGAAACAGTGGTGGGAGAATGCTTTATGGATTCAACTGCCAATTGCCGCTTTAATACCTCTAATATTTGTCATTGTGCTCCTAAATTTCTGTGTGCTCCTACATTTTTCAACTTAGGAGCACATGTGCTCCTTGTAAGAAATGTCACGTAGAGCCCTGCCGAGTATGACATTGGTCAGGTACATGCCTTACTCTGCTTATCTTAATCGAAGTAAACATTCGCAGATTTAAGACACCTGGTTTTCTGATTAATCTTTCGAATTATTAGGACATGTAAACACCTTAATCGGGGTTCCAGCTGTGTATTTGATCTGCGCATGTGCTAGCACCATCTGAGTGAGCCTCCCTCTTTAGCGCAAAGGAGTTTAGAATTCGTTTTCACATTCAAACTTTATATGTATGAAATCAACTAGGCTTCCCAAAAATAACATGGTGGCAGAACATTTATTTAGATTTTTCAGATTTTCTGCATTTCTCAAAGTCCCATTAGGGAGCCTGATTTCAGATGTCCCATATAAGCATGATTATTAGGGAAATCGTTCTTCTTGCAAAGCATATAAACTATTATATTAATCTGACTATCCACAATAATCGTGTTATCGTCTGCATGTAACCGTATTCATTGTGGTACTGTATAACTAACTAATTGTGGCCTTGTGCTGTTCAGGGGAGCCCATGGACTTGCTGTGTGAGGAGGGAGGACCGCTGGGTCATGCTAAAGTCTGTCACTCTGAGGTGGAGAGTCCTGGGATCCCAGCCATTCAGACTGAGGAAGGTGACACCACATCAGCCAAGTTAGAAACAGCCAGAATAGACCCAGTGTCTGTCCCAAACGAGAGAGGACCACAAACAATCCAAATGCAGGAAGTTAGAGGGCTCGAAGTGCGGTCACCAATGGCTCGAAGTGCGGTCACTGGGTGAGCTGTGTGGAGAATAGGGTCATGTTCAGTACACTGTAGCAAAATGTTTCAAAAGGTCCAGGTGATCCTTCCGTTTCAGTCCATTTTCTTATTTTTGGTGATTAATGAACATGACAGTCTACTTTGCTTGGTTGAATAAGCTGGAATCCCAGTCTGCTTGGTCACTGTTTTATTAGCCTTGCATACCATGTGCATGAAGGCTTTATTATCCAAGGAAAGTGTATCTCACATCTCCACTCCTTAGGATCTACCTCTCATCTTCTGCTTTGGATAGCCAGGACAGATCTTAGGACACACAACATAACCAGTAATTTTCATGAAAGCATATAGACAGGTTGGTTGTTTAGCAACAAAACCGACTCATGCGCAACTATGGGGCAAAACGGACTGGGTTGGCTTAGATTGTTAACATGTAAGCTATATTTCGTCTCCAATGTTTATTGAAAACGTAAATAAATTGCACCTTGTTTTGACATTGTCAGCTGACTCATCTATAGAAGATTTCTCTAGAAAGAATTAATTAATTAATGAAGTTCACCAGCTGAACAGCAGGTTGCAGCAGTCACCCATGAATGGAGTCTGTCTGTGTTGTGTTGGAGGCCTAGGAATAGAGCATATGTTTTCTGCTGTAATTCTCATGAATGAGGCTCAATGGCGCCTATCTATCACAGGGTCTCCTTTCAGTTCGCCTCAACTGAATTGGACGATATCCTGATACACTCCACATTGAGAAACGGTATTGAATTAATAATATTCAGAGTGAATGAATATAAACATAATAGACAATGATCAGGCAAGGGAAGCGTTAAGTATAACAACTGCTCAAATTTCAGCTTGTGACCGCCCTCTCTCTTCTCTCTCTATGTACGTCCCAAATTGCACCCTATTCCCTATGTAGTACACTAGTTTTAACCAGGGCTCATTGGGTACTGTACACCTGGTCAAAACACAAACATTAACACAGACGAGGCGGAGGGGTGCAGGTCTGATCAAATCAAATGTAATGTGCCACATGCTTCATAAACAACCAGTGTAGACCAACAGTGAAATGCTCACTCAAGGGCCCTGTTCATGCCACCGCTTAGTGTAACGCATACATTAGACATGAGGAAGACTGTTATGCCATGTTCCCCTCCCCCGTTTAGAATAATCCTTCACTGGAAGTCCAGCCAGAGAGGAAGTGGGGAGGATTTAGAATTGAGCTCCCCAAAGGAAGAAGCAGGCTGCATTTAAAATGGCACCATTTTCCCTACTTAGTGCACTAGGGCCCTTAAGGTTCTGATCAAAAGTAGTGTACATATAGGGAATAGGGAGCCATTTGAGATGCAGACCAGATCTAACCACATGTAACCCATGGATTGGCATGGGTATAGTATAATCTGTGTGTGTGTGTGTGTGTGTGTGTGTGTGTGTGTGTGTGTGTGTGTGTGTGTGTGTGTGTGTGTGTGTGTGTGTGTGTGTGTGTGTGTGTGTGTGTGTGTGTGTGTGTGTGTGTGTGTGTGTGTGTGTGTGTGTGTGTGTGTGTGTACAGGGGGGTGGAGGTAACATAAAGAGGTTGTGACGTTAGAGGTTGTTAACTTCTTAGGGAGCGGCAGGTGAGGTGACGGTTTTGGAGAGTCTGGCGTGCCCAAAGCAAAATGCCTGCCACTCAGGCTCAGAAAATAGGATATGCACATAATTAGTACTATTGGATAGGAAAAAGTCTGAGGTTTCTAAATGTGTTAACATAATGTCTGTGAGTATAACAGAACTCATTTAGCAGGCGAAAACCCGAGAAGAATCCATCCGGAAATCAGTTCCTGGTGACCTTTTGCTCTGTTTGACACACTCCCCATTGAATCCAATTGTAACCAGGACTGAGACTGCAGTACCTATGGCTTCCACTAGATGTCAACAGTCTATCTACAAAGACTCAGAGAGATTGGAGTAAACAGAACGAATAGGTACAGGAAATGGCCAAGGTAGCTCAGATGACAACAAGTTTTCTAAGGGCGCGAGTCTGGCTGCGCGCCCCACCTTATTTTACTTATATAACGTTTAGGTGACCATCCGAGTGAAATACAGTGAGGGAAAAAAGTATTTGATCCCCTGCTGATTTTGTACGTTTGCCCACTGACAAAGAAATGATCAGTCTATAATTTTAATGGTAGGTTTATTTGAACAGTGAGAGACAGAATAACAACAAAAAAATCCAGAAAAACGCATTTGTGAAAAATGTTATAAATTGATTTGCATTTTAATGAGGGAGATAAGTATTTGACCCCCTCTCAATCAGAAAGATTTCTGGCTCCCAGGTGTCTTTTATACAGGTAACGAGCTGAGATTAGGAGCACACTCTTAAAGGGAGTGCTCCTAATCTCAGTTTGTTACCTGTATAAAAGACACCTGTCCACAGAAGCAATCAATCAATCAGATTCCAAACTCTCCACCATGGCCAAGACCAAAGAGCTCTCCAAGGATGTCAGGGACAAGATTGTAGACCTACACAAGGCTGGAATGGGCTACAAGACCATCGCCAAGCAGCTTGGTGAGAAGGTGTTAAAAGAAGTTAAAAGTAGAACATTTCCACCATCCACTTCCTTATTCCTGAAACACTGGCTTCCAGGGAGGGCAATTTTGGGGCTTCACCATGTTTCATCGAAATGTACAGCTGTGTGTCATCCGCATAGCAGTGAAAGTTAACATTATGTTTCCCGAATGACATCACCAAGAGATGAAATACAAATAAAAATCTATTTAAATTACAGGTTGCAATACAACAAAATAGGAAAATCGCCAAGGAGGGTGAATACTTTTGCAAGGCACTGTAACAACATGTAATATATGGATTTGCATTAGTATACGCATTAAAAGTCCCAATGCAAAGTTCTACCTCACATTTCTATTTTTCGAATTATTACAAAAAATAATATCAGAATTCCCGAAGTCTGACATTTTTTGAGGGGCAACGTGTCATAAAAAGGACCTGGCCAGCTAGTCTATTCCATACAATGTAAACTCTGACAGAAATATCTTAAAATGTATAAATTCAAATTAAACCAAATCATGTGCACTCATGACTACTGGATTCAATAAAAATGTCAGCCAATTTACAAGCAAATACTTTTAATTTACGGTTACAAATCAGCTTGCAATGTTGCTAGACACATAGCCTGCTAACCTTCACCCAACCAGCCTACTACGTTAGCACTGCATGAGTCAGCCAGTGGCTATTGTCTTGACTGTCCATGAGAATCTAAATAGGTCAGATCAGGTTTGTAATGAATAACCTCGATCAGACCCCCTCTCACCCGCAGAGGGGGGAGGAAAGAACTAGAAAGAACTCTCCCCTCGTAAATCAAGGGGAGAATATTCAGATCTCCCTCTCCAAATTCACCAAAGGAATGTACTTTGTCTCAACAGACCTTTTTTCCCGCTGAAACGAACACGTTCAAAAGCAACTACTGGAACAATATTTCTAACCTAGAACGCGGGGAACGGTCAGAGGCGATCTATAGAACACTAATGTAATTTTGTTATTTTGTGATGTCATACATTTTTTTATCTAAATAATACTGTAACTTGGAAAGTATATCCACTACATGTATGAAGTATCCATCCTATGCGTTGCGCATGTAATATGAAAAATGACAAGTGTTTTTGTTAACCTCTCCGGGATAGGGGGCAGTGTTCGGAAGTTCGGAGAGTGGGGGATATACTAGGGGGCAGTATTTTGAAGTTCGGATGAAAAACGTGCCCAAAGTAAACTGCCTGTTACTCAGGCCCAGAAGCTAGAATATGCATGTAATTAGTAGCTTTGGATAGAAAACACTCTGAAGTTTCTAAAACTGTTAAAATAATGTCTGTGAGTATAACAGAACTGATATGGCAGGCAAAAACCTGAGAAAAATCCATCCGGGATGTCTGAATCAGTCATGTCACACTGTTTTAAATTGGCATGCTATTCAAAGCAGGGTATTTTTGCTCCCAGATTGCAGTTCCATGGGCTTCCACTAGATGTCAACAGTCTTTAGAAAAAGGTTGGAAGCTTCAATCATGAAAATCAAGGGAGTAAGACCACTTGTTCCTGAGTTCACGTCAAGTGTCCTGTTTTGGATTTTGCGCGGAGTGCAACAGGGAGTGCGCGCTCAGTTCTTTTTCTCTTCTATTCAGCAGGTTATATTCCGTCTGAAATATTATAGCGTATATTCATTTTAGGGTATCTGAGTATTGATTACAAATGCTGTTTGACTTTTTTTCGACCAACTTTACGGGTACTTTTGGGATATCGTTTGTCTGTATGGATGAAAGCCTTTGGGCAGGTGGATTACTGAACAAAACGCGCCAACCAAACGGAGCTATATGGATATAAAGAGGAACTTTATCGAACAAAAGGATCTTTTATTGTGTAACCTGGACGCTTTGATATGCCATCAGAGGAAGATCACCAAAGGTAAGCTATTTATTTTATGCTATTTTTTTGTTTTGTGACACCTCTGCTGGTTATGTTATTATGCTAATTGAGTTTTTGAGTGGTGCACTGTCCTCAGACAATCAAATGTTCTGCTTTCGCCATAAAGCCTTTTTGAAATCTGACAATGCTGTTAGATTAACAAGAGTCTAAGTCTACCACTCCTGCTCCTGGGACATCAATGATTACACATTGTAACTATGCAATAGACTAGCAACATGGTTTAAGTAAAGGCTGATTTGTAATTCATATATACAGAAATACACCTATGCATATCTGACTCCCTTCATCTGCATTAATCTGAGGACACAGGATAGGTGTAGTATTCCAATGAGATACTTAATTTCAACCAGTGGAGAATGTGAAACACTTTTTTGAAAATTCATTATCCAGGTGTTATAAATACATAATACATGCATTATAAATATTATAATTGTAATATTATAATTACAAGTTCAATCTGTACTTCAATGCACATATGGTGTGCATTATAAAAAAAACTAGGAAGAAAGAGGAGGTGGGGAGAGAGGTGTAGAAGACAGAAAGAGGTAAAACAGAGGAGCAGGGAAGACAGCATATGATTAAGAAATTACAGTGCTACCCTAATATTCTCTCAGTTCATCACAATTACATAGTGTCTCTAGCGGTTTCTCCTAACCAGCCTTGGTCTCCCAGTCGACCCGAAGGTTAAGAGCGGGTGAGGTGGCGATGATGGGACTGGCTTCCTCTCTCACATCAAAACATACCTGCAGACGAGAGACAGATGGATAGCGAGGGAGCATGATTAAGCTTTGTTTTTTTATTCTAACAGTCAGTCATCAATCATCAGGAGGTGAAATGCAAAACTGACCTTGGATCATTAACTCTGGGACTACTTCATCTCTATCTGTATTTCAATGTAAATCATCTCTTTAATAATACATCCTGTATAATATAAGTATAATATCCCTTATAACAAATCATGATAACATTGGATAGATAGATGGATACATGTGCATGTGTAGCATGTGACAATAGCGGGATCATATCAAGGATAGCGTCACAAATGAATACATAAATACCACTTGAAGCTTCATGATGACCTGATCATTTGAATCAGCTGTGTAGTGCTAAGGCAAAAACAAAAATGTGCACCCCTTTGAGTCCCCAGGACCAGGACTGAGAACCAATGCTATTCATTGGGACCTCTTCATCTGTAGACAGGCTTTCATAGCTCTCTGTATCTGAGGAAAGGAAACCTCACAAGAAATAGACTACACAAAAGCACCTACTCTATCCAGAATAGCCTTCTCTCTCACTTTGACAGCTGGGCCTGCTATCCTTTCACCCTCCTCCAAAAAATACATATGTATACCATTATCAAGAGTGGCACTGAGGCTAAAACAATATCCTACATAGTGTGGGAGGACTCTACCTAAAAAGACTGGAGACTCATAACTAATCGAAAAGCATGCATGTATATGTCCTGACCCAAAGATGAGGAGTCAGTTGTAGGGTTCACTTGACGTTGCAGCACAGCAAGATTCTCAGTGGACGGGGCATGGGATGTCAGGAACAATGACCCCATTGTCAGTGTTTCCAGATTATCCTCCTGATAAAGCAGGTCCTGCACCTGCTGAATCTGGAATGCTCAAAATAAACAAATATGTATTAGTGATGATACATTTGGCAGCAACAGGGGCTTGATATTGCAGTGAAAATGACTGAGTGTTTATGTGGTGTTAATCTTAAAATTAGCAGCTGACATCTTAAGACTTTTTAATTAATGCATGTGAAACAGGTTCCATGTACAACAAGACAGGCGGAGAGGAAGAGAGAAAAAGAACACAGAACAGTTTAATTTCCTCTAGTTATGGACACTTTTGCCAGCAATAAAGCTTCCACGGCCTGTTGCTCGGACAGTGAACATACATCTGGCAATATCTACATTTTCGACCCCTTTATCAGATCGCACTCTGAAGGAACAAAGTAAAGAAATAGCTTATTTTTGTAGATATGAAAACAATAACTGAGATACAGTGAGGGAAAAAAGTATTTGATCCCCTGCTGATTTTGTACGTTTGCCCACTGACAAAGAAATGATCAGTCTATAATTTTAATGGTAGGTTTATTTGAACAGTGAGAGACAGAATAACAACAAAAAATCCAGAAAAACGCATTTGTGAAAAAATGTTATAAATTGATTTGCATTTTAATGAGGGAGATAAGTATTTGACCCCCTCTCAATCAGAAAGATTTCTGGCTCCCAGGTGTCTTTTATACAGGTAACGAGCTGAGATTAGGAGCACACTCTTAAAGGGAGTGCTCCTAATCTCAGTTTGTTACCTGTATAAAAGACACCTGTCCACAGAAGCAATCAATCAATCAGATTCCAAACTCTCCACCATGGCCAAGACCAAAGAGCTCTCCAAGGATGTCAGGGACAAGATTGTAGACCTACACAAGGCTGGAATGGGCTACAAGACCATCGCCAAGCAGCTTGGTGAGAAGGTGACAACAGTTGGTGCGATTATTCACAAATGGAAGAAACACAAAATAACTGTCAATCTCCCTCGGCCTGGGGCTCCATGCAAGATCTCACCTTGTGGAGTTGCAATGATCATGAGAACGGTGAGGAATCAGCCCAGAACTACACGGGAGGATCTTGTCAATGATCTCAAGGCAGCTGGGACCATAGTCACCAAGAAAACAATTGGTAACACACTACTCCGTGAAGGACTGAAATCCTGCAGCGCCCTTAAGGTCCCCCTGCTCAAGAAAGCACATATACATGCCCGTCTGAAGTTTGCCAATGAACATCTGAATGATTCAGAGGACAACTGGGTGAAAGTGTAGTGGTCAGATGAGACCAAAATGGAGCTCTTTGGCATCAACTCAACTCGCCGTGTTTGGAGGAGGAGGAATTCTGCCTATGACCCCAAGAACACCATCCTCACTGTCAAACATGGAGGTGGAAACATTATGCTTTGGGGGTGTTTTTCTGCTAAGGGGACAGCACAACTTCATCGCATCAAAGGGACGATGGACGGGGCCATGTACCGTCAAATCTTGTGTGAGAACCTTGTGGATAGGTCGTGGATGGGTATTCCAGCATGACAATGACCCAAAACACTTGGCCATGGCAACAAAGGAGTGGCTCAAGAAGAAGCACATGAACTATTTAAGGAGTGGTGGGGCGCTAGCGCCAAATTCAAAATCCAAAAGTTGAATTATTAAACATTCATCAATATACAAGTGTTGCACAGTCATCAAAAGCTCTGATTCTTGGCAATATCACAGTGTTGTCAGATTTCAAAAATACTTTACGGCGAAAGCACAACATTTGATTGTTTGAGGGTAGCACCTCCAATATTTCCGCATTAGCATAAATTCATAAACCATCGCGGTTCACACAAAACACATTTCACAGCGAAAACAAATCCCTTACCTTTTGAAGAACTTCTGCTGAGGGCTTCCCAAGTGTCCAACGAAGACATCCAATGGTTCTTTTGTTAGAAAAAGTCATTTATTATATCCATAAATCTCAGTTTGGTTGGCGCGTTATGTTCAGAAAATCCAACGTCGAATTGCCCATTGAAACGTGAAGAGAACGCGTTCAAATATACCTATAAACTTTTCCTAAACAAATCAAATACCAGTTAAAATGCATCCTTAGCTATCCTTTTATGAGTATTAGCGATAATATTTCACTCGGATGGTCAACTATACCTTATATAAGTAAAATAAAGTGGGTCGCGCAGCCAGACTCGCGCCCAAGAAAACTTGTTGACATCTGAGCTACCTTGACCATTTCCTGTACCTATTCGTTCTGTTTACTCCAATCTCTCTGAGTCTTTGTATATAAACTGTTTACATCTAGTGGAAGCCATAGGTACTGCAGTCTCAGTCCTGGTTACAAATGGATTCAATGGGGATTGTGTCAAACAGAGAAATAGGTCACCAGAAACTGATTTCCGGATAGATTTTTCTCGGGTTTTCGCCTGCTAAATGAGTTCTGTTATACTCACAGACATTATGTTAACAGTTTTAGAAACTTCAGAGTGTTTCCTATCCAATAGTACTAATTATGTGCATATCCTATTTTCTGAGCCTGAGTGGCAGGCATTTTGCTTTGGGCACGCCAGACTCTCCAAAACCGTCACCTCACCTGCCGCTCCCTAAGAAGTTAATTGGCTGGCCCTTATGTCCTACAGTGGTTCCTCCTTTAAAAGCTGCATCATACTGCGGCACACCTTGCGGGCTGCTGCAGCATTCTGTGGCACACTATCTAATTGTCAGCCATTTTTCTGTTAATGCAAGATATTGCTAGTTTGACTACCAGAGATCATCTTTGAGGAGCATTTGATAGTCTTCCATTTGCAGGCGGGGAGACCGGGGTTCAATTCCCCAAAGGGGAAGAAGGTGTAGGCTGTCCTTGTATATAAGAATTTGTTTTTAACTGATTCCATGTGTTATTTCATAGTTGTGATGTCTTCACTATTATTCTACAATGTAGAAAATGTTAAAAATAAAGAAAAATCCTGGAATGAGTAGGTGTGTCCAAACTTTTGACTGGTACTTGCTTAATTAATTTGATTAATATTATGGTGTTTCTATTCCATGAAAAATGGAAAACCCTCGCTCTCGGAGCGCACACTGGACGTTCGGGCCGAGGAGTAGGGTTGATTTGAGCGTTCTGGCCTTACAACGGCAGTCAAGCACCCAAGCTAACGTTGGCTAGCTTGCTAGCTACTTCCAGACACAAATGAGACCACTCTGACCATTTCACTCGGTTAGGCAGTTTTCATGTTAACCAGAGCGTTGGTGACTGTAATTGTGCTGCTGGAAACTATTTAATTGCGGGGTTTTTTGCTGACGCTTACTGACACCGGCCATATTCAATTGGTGTTGAGCACTCGTAAATTCATTATTCTGCTCTCTGGTACACTCAAACGGGAGTGCTCTAAAATTGGAGTAGATAGCCAATTTACGAAAGCACCCGAATGTCCATTGAGAACGCACAACGACTATACCATTTAGCTAAGCTAAGATTGACGGGAATAATCAAGTCAATAAATGTTGGGTAGTTAGATAGCCTATAGTTAATATACTGTCAAGTTTGATGTATAACTACTAACGTTAGGTAGATAACTAAAATACCGGTACACACTGCTGTAATGATATGCTATGTGGTTGTAAGGACAGCGTAGCTAACAAATTGTCAGCCAACATAACGTGTAAGGTAACTTATTTGAAAAGTCATTACTTTATTACATTTAGTATAAAGCTACCGCAAGGACGCGCTCTATCGACTCTGAAGCTTGAGCATGCTTTTGGTGCACAGTCGATAGCGCGCTGGACTTTGGGCAAGAAGGTTGAGGGTTCGAAACCTTCTCCCTGCTTGCTTCATTTGAAGTCGTGCACAATTATCAGTTTATTATTTGGTTTATATTGCCCATTCATTGTCAGTTAGAGACACAGTAGTGCACTGGGACCCAAAAGCATAATCAGTGCTCTAACTCCCCCTTGGTCGTTAGGGAAAATCTGGTCTGTGATATGTTGGGGGGTTTTCACACCTAGTTCTGCTATTAGACTATTCTTTAGTAATGGTTGAATAGTCTATTGTTCAGCTTTTATCCCCCCTCCCCAACTTGCAACAAATGGATGTCTTTTTGCCGAGAGCAAAACTTTATTTTCAATCAAAAATAATTATTCTGAATGAAAAAACGAGGCTTCAAAGTAATTTTAAAAAATTGCAATCAAATATTTTGTAATAGAGCGCAAAACTTTATTCATTTTATTCTCCAAAAATATTTAGAGAACAAAAAATCTATTCTCCAATTGAGAATCTGAAAAGAAAACTCAACAAAACAAAAAATTAATTTCTCTTTCAACCACCCTCCATTTTGGCCATTTTTTGAGTGTCAGTTTGGCTACACCCAATACTGTTCAGCCTTTATTTCCGACACAAAGGAAGTCATAGCGGACACCTACGAAGGACTGTGTGATGATGGCATCTCAGGTAAGCAGCACTGGGCGTTCTTCCGTCCAACTTCTACATAGCTAGCAGTTAGCTCCTACAATTCAGTGTCGGTTCATAACATTCTACTATATTATATAGATACATACATACCGTAGAATGATAAATCATGCAATTATTATTCTCAAGCTAACCAAAAACATTGAGTTACGAACTCCTGTTCTCACCATTTTCAGATTAATTAATCTAACTTTCTTTCAAGGCAACTCATAAGCAGGACATGTCCTATTTGTTTCATAGTCGATATATAATCATATTTCATCAAAGTCAGGGCCATTAAGGCAAGGATGCTCCATAAAGGCTTTAGAATGGTCAAAGGAAGTCTCCAAGCAATGGGCCATTGTGTACAATGGCGAAGAGTTAGGGAGTCTTTGCAGTGTGTAGATGGTGCAGGTATCATTGCAAGAATGATTCAGCTTTGTTGCATTGCTCGGCAGAAATACTCTGTTCCTGTTCCTGTCTCTCGTCCACATTGATACAAATCATGAATTGATAAGGTACTAAGATGTATAATGTCTCCATCAAATCTAAGAAGTTATTGAAACTTTTTTATTCTTACTTATTCGTAGACACATTTTCAATGATGTATGAAATTGGACTTGTTCTTCATCAACTGGTAATACATGTCATGCGGTGGGTGTAGCTGGTGTAATAAGTCAGGCGCAGGAGAGCAGAGATGAGTGGACTAAGCACTTTACTTAGGCAATGTCAAATACAGAACGCAACAGCGTCACAAAACAAATGCCCAAAAAAACAAGGCAGCACAAAGAACAAAATGACCGCACAATACCGGCTGCCACAAAGCACAGGTGAAAAACATACAACCCGGCGTACCAGCATGCCAAATAAACAATTCCCCACACAGACATGGGGGAAACAAAGGGTTAAATACACAACAGTAATGAGAGAAAATGAAAACCAGGTGTGTGGGAAAACAAGACAAAACAAAATGAAAGGTGGACCTGCGATGGCTAGAAGACCAGTGACGTCGACCGCCGCACACCGCCCAAACAAGGAGAGGAACCGACTTCGGCGGAAGATGTGACAATACATAAATAATGAAGCAGGTTAATAGGTTAAATGTTTCACTTTTAATTCCAATGCTTTTTTTCAAGATACAACATTGTCATCTTTGGCGGTATAGATGGATTTTCAAAGAAGGTAAGTATATTATTTTGTATGCATATTGCATATTTCCCATCACCTACTGAACAACCACAATACCAGTCTGGTGTTAAGCTTTCTGTGCTGTATTGACGTATCTGCTGCTTTAGATTGAACGGTCATACAGTGAGGGAAAAAAGTATTTGATCCCCTGCTGATTTTGTACGTTTGCCCACTGACAAAGAAATTATCAGTCTATAATTTTAATGGTAGGTTTATTTGAACAGTGAGAGACAGAATAACAACAAAAAATCCAAAACAACGAATGTGAAAAATGTTATGAATTGATTTGCATTTTAATGAGGGAAATAAGTATTTGACCCCTCTGCAAAACATGACTAAGTACTTGGTGGCAAAACCCTTGTTGGCAATCACAGAGGTCAGACGTTTCTTGTAGTTGGCCACCAGGTTTGCACACATCTCAGGAGGGATTTTGTCCCACTCCTCTTTGCAGATCTTCTCCAAGTCTCCAAGGTTTCGAGGCTGACGTTTGGCAACTCGAACCTTCAGCTCCCTCTACAGATTTTCTATAGGATTAAGGTCTGGAGACTGGCTAGGCCACTCCAGGACCTTAAGGACATTTGAGAAGATATATTAGTTTGGCCGCAGCAAAGTATTATCTGTCTCTCGCTACAGGAGCATGAGTAGAAGTGGCAAATATTCATTTGTTACCGCATGTTCAGGTAACATTGCTAGCAAGAAACGCAGATTGGGTTGAACATGAGACGTCGTTAGTAAACCCCCATTCCCGAATTGAAGGGGACCTTTTTGTGCTTGAAGTAAACATTCTTGTACAAGAACGGCTAGCTTTGCATTAGAAGCTAAGCTAACAAACAGAGAAGCCATTCTTCTTTCTTTACAGCGGAAATCCCGAGCTTTGGGGCGACGGAAGTCCCGCCTTGCTGGAATCCCGTGTGATTTCAGCTTTGTATTTATTGCTGCCAAAGCAGCAGCTACTCTTCCTGGGGTCCAGCAAAATTAAGACAGTTTATACATTGTTATAACATCTTTGTTCAAACAGACGATTACGTGAAACCCAGAATGCATTGTATGTCAACAAACATGGCTAAACAGCTGGAATTAGCTTAGCTCATCATAATCAGTACAACCTTCAAAAAAGTATTTTACACACATAATATATGCCCATTACAATCTATGCAATCGGAATGCATGATTTGTCACCTGTAATTGAAAACATGTGAATAAAATAGTAAATATATAAATAATTACCACACAAAACATTTTCTGGTAGTGACTTATTGATACAAGTGGCGCGTGTCGGCATTCAACCACGTAACCTCTCACTCCCATTCAGTGTTGTTGTTTATGTATGTAGCTAGTGAGCTAAGCTGTAGCATTAGCAATGTCTTTCAAAAGGAGATGTGGAAATTTTTGAGATTTTTAACAATTCTGACAATGAGTCTGAGTATGAAAGTTAGGAATCAGATTCTGACAGTGACAGTGAGGAGCTGCCCCCCAACCTTGTAGCCATTGAGAACTCTGACTCTGAGGATCCCTTGTCCACTGACGAAGTCCCAGGTCCCTTTGAAGATGCTGGTGGTGATGGAGGCAGACCGACAGTGGATGAAGTACAGGAGTTCTGTGGTAGCTGGAAGGCTGCCAGCCATTTCACCCCTACTGGCCCTGCTGTTGGCTTTGATGAGTCCCAGTTTGGAGTGCAAAGCCCCTTGCCATTTCCAACTGAGGCAGAGTGCTTCAAGTTGTTTCTGACAGAGGAGCTGGTGGGAGACATAGTAGAGGAGACCAATCGCTATGCCTTGGAACTACAGGAGAAGAGAGAGCCACGAGTGAGGGGGAAACTCGCTAAATGGGTGACAACCACAATGTATACCTTCCTACCTTCCTGGTGACAGTCCTTCTCATGGGGATAGTAAAGAAGAACTCCCTAAGAGAATACTGGAGCACAGATCCTGTTTTCAACTCCCTTCTTTGCCACCCTCTTTTCCCAAGACCGCTTCCTAGTTCTGCTGCGATGCCTTAATTTCATCAACAATGCTATTGCCATCCTAAGTGACCCGTTATACAAAATAAGAAATGTTCTTATCAGCCTGACATTAGCATTTGGTCGGGTCTTTGTGTCATACAAGGACCTATGCATTGATGAGTCCCTGATGTTATGGAAAGGTAGCCTGGCGTTTCGTCAATATATTCCCTCCAAAAGGCACAGGTTTGGGGTCAAGTTCTTTGTCATGTGCGACGTGAAGACAGGATTTGTCCAGGACATTTATAGTTTACACAGGGTCCACCACCGACATCCAACATTATGAGGGGCTTGGGGTGTCCGGGTCCGTGGTGATGACCATGCTGGCTCCTCATCTCGGCAAGGGACACACTATGTATGTGGACAATTGGTACAGCAGTCCCACACTCTTCCAGCATCTGCTCTCCAACAGCACAAGTGCCTGTGGCACAGTCAGGTCGAACAGGAAGGGGAATGCCGGCATTCAGATACAGGAAGATGCAGAGAGGGGAGGTGGAGTTCAAGGACAACAGTCAACAGCTGGCAGTAAAGTGGCATGACAAACGAGACGTCCATGTCCTCTCCACTGTCCATACAGCAACCATGTTGGCCACAGGGAAGGTCGAGAAAAATCAAACCAGACTGTGTGCTTGACTATAACCTCAAAATGGGGGCAGTGGATAAGGGGGACATAATAAACAGCTTTGTGGAATGCACTCGGAAAACGAAAAAGTGGTATAAGAAGATATTTTTTCCATCTGATCGACACAGCTGCCCTCAACGTCAGCATAGTTCACTATCGGACCTCCGCCGGACTGTTATTGTTTATTGTCAGTGGCACGTTTCCGGCTGGTTTTCCTGTAGGCATTTGTTTTTGTAACGCATTTTGCATTCAGTGTTTGCACTGTGCCACACTAAAGTGCTTTCGTTCACTATTACTGCTCTCCTGCGCCTGACTCTCACGCACCAGCTACACACACGGATCCTGACAAGCAATCTCATTAGAATAAAGACCTCCTCCATTCCTGACATTATTGAAGAGATTGTGATAACTCACATCTCAAAATAGGGCTACTTAATGTTAGATCCTTCACTTCCAAGGCGGTTATAGTCAATGAACTAATCACTGGTCATGATGTGATTGGCCTGACTGTAACATGGCTTAAGCCTGATGCATTTACTGTGTTAAATGAGGCCTCAGCTCCTGGTTACACTAGTGACCATATCCTCCGCGCATCCCGCAAAGGCAGAGGTGTTGCTAATATTTAGAATAGCAAATTTCAATTTAGAAAAAAAACTGACGTTTTCATCTTTTGAGCTTCTAGTCATGAAATCTATGCAAGCTACTCAATCACTTTTTATAGCTACTGTTTACAGGCCTCCTGGGCCATATACAGCGTTCCTCACTGAGTTCCCTGAATTCCTATCGGACCTTGTAGTCATGGCAGATAATTTTCACATTTTTGGTGATTTTAATATTCACATGGAAAAGTCCACAGACCCACTCCAAAAGGCTTTCGGAGCCATCATCGACTCAGTGGGTTTTGTCCAACATGTCTCCGGACCTACTCACTGCCACAGTCATACTCTGGACCTAATTTTGTTCAATGGAATAAATGTTATGGATCTTAAAAGTAGCTTAGCCAAAATCCCACCATAGAAACGAGGAGGCAATTATTTTATCCTGTTCTATTGGTTCTCTTATTAACTTTTTTGTTGTCCTGTTGTCCTAGGCACAATCCTAGTCATATTAGCAACCCATGCTAGTTGTTGTATCTTTGGATTCCCCCTTTAAGTTTCTAACAGAGATTTTCACCTCTGTCATATGTAACCTCTTGCATCAGGTGTGCTGTTTGAAAATTACATTTGACATTGACTGCTACATTACAGGAGTCAATGTTAAATAATATAGCCTTTTGTCTGATAGACGATGGACTTTCTATTGTATTTTCCTACATTTGCAGTCTGTAGCATCTACAGTTAAATGACAGGGTACATAAACAAAAAGACGCACTACTCTATTGACGCACGCACATACAGACACACGTATATTCCACAATGCAGCTCCAGTAACTCCATCCCTTCCCTTCCCCTCCTGCCAGCCCCTCCAGTGCTCTGGGCATCCCATGTCAACAGTTTACACGCCCACGTCCTGCTTGGACCAATAAGGAAACTAGGGCCATTTCCTGCCTGTCCCGTTGCCAGCCGCCACCGAAAACACTCTTGCTTTTTGTCTCTCACTCTGTGAACGTCATAGTGGCGCCCACGGAGACCCATCAGTACAAGGCAACACTGAGCCTAGAAGTGCCAGTAACATATTCACTAGACACCAAAAGGAACAAACTGAAGAAAACTGACTGAAACAAGGAAGGACTACCTGAACTAGTCCAATCAGAAAGCTTCTTTTTGTTTTCAGGTTCAAAATGTTTTGCTACGGTGTGACACTGGGGGAAACGATCCTCAGTCTTTAGTATAGACCTACACTAACTAATGTCTCCACATACAGTATACCCCTGTCAGTGTCTATATGGGTGTGATTTTGACTTGAGATCTGCATGCTTACCTCCAATTTTTATACAAGAGACGTGTGTCAGAGAGGGAAAGTATGAATGATAGAGCATATCGGCATCAATGAATGATTAAGCGAAAGGTCTGAGTAGCTCACCCTTAACTTTGAATCAGGCCCTAAAATAGTATATAGATAAATCCCTCAGTCACGGTTAATTTACAGTTTTCTGGGTGCTAATGCTATTGGGTGGGTTGAGTGATAGTGTCTACTCTAGACAGTAGACACCAAGGTACTGTGTTGATTATGGATGAGCCGATCGGATTCAATTATGCATCATTAAAGAGAGATTGACAGTAGATTACTAACAATGAATGCACCAAAGAAGCATTGATATTCTCAATTCGAATGAGTCTGCTCCTAGATTACACACACACACAGGGAGAGACAGAGGCAGAAAGAGACAGACGGAGGATATGAAGTGTCTAGTTGATGAGGAGAGAGTATTACCTCCTTCCCCTGTATATCCTCACATTCTCTTAGTTTCCTGTTAGTCTTTCAAGGTGACTTTGAAGAGAGTGAACGTTTCCGAGGAAGAGATATAAACAGAGAGCAGATCAAATGGTTCCCTTCCAAATGAGTATAAACGAAACATGGTCAGGGCAAGGTAAAGCGGTCACAGAGCAGTCCAGGCCCACGGTCTGGTCTATGTTCAAATTGAAAACTGTTTGGCTGATCCACAAACACATGTACTCGTCCATGATCAGCCTATCCTGTCCACACCATTATGGAAACATTGAACCACACACTCCATCATTTACGTATTCTCTTTCATGGACACATTGACACACACACACACACACACACACCTCTGTGGATCATGCACCTCCTCTAACAGTCACACACACACACACACACACACACAAAGCCTCTACTCTATCATTCATACTTTCCCTCTCTCACATACAGATACACGTCTCTAGACCATTCACCCCCTCTCTCCAGCAGTAATACACAAATGCATACAGATAGGTATTTTACCTTACACACACTCACACACACAAAGAGTTACGAGGACAGAGCGGACAGCCGTGGTAAAGAAAAAACTGCCACAGCTGTTCCTGTGGAAGACAGATACTCGCACTCCAGCAGTTAACACTTCATAAAATCAATAGCACTCTCCCTGTCCTGCCTCCCCAGCCACACACACTTTTCTTTAAGTAGCATAAAGCCATATAAATACAGAAACACACTGACATAATACAGACAGTGATTCTCTCTCTCCCTCGAACCACACCCACCCACCAGGGTCCGACATTAACCTGTTCGTATGTTGCGGGTCACTACTTCACAGAAGAGCCACTGGAACGTAAACTTACATTTTTTATCTAAATGTGTTTTAGACATGTGAACTTTAATGTGCCTTAATAACAAACTTGTATGCCATCTGAAAATACGAATAAAATTGTTAAATTAGAGCCTAGTTGGTTAAGCCACAGAAAAAGTCAGCAACCTTCCCACTAGCCATAATTGGCTGAGATAATGAGTGGGCTGGACATGCCGAGAGATGAGTTCGGATTTGGTCTGCCATGTAGAAGGCTTCTGTCTATTTGAGCTGGTCAGTCTGTGTTGGTAATCCTGTCGAACGCGGCTTTTTTTTGTGTATCGTGTAGTGGAGCTGCATAAGTGTTGATCTCAACTTTCTGGAGGATCGAGTTTTGAAAATCAGTGGAATTAGAGTAGCTAAAGAGATGGAGAAAACACCTGTCTCCGGATTACATCTTCAAACTAAGGGCAACCATGGAATGGCATCCGTGACAGGGAGACACATCCATCATGCATGATGTATATGGGCAAGATAGTCTAGCTAGCTACATTTTCAGATATTACACGTTTCTAATTTTGACAGAAAGTGGTTTCATTTCAAGCTAAAGTGTACTGTTTGCTAGTAGTCTGACGTTAGCTGGCTGGCTCACTAGCTAACATTACGTGTATGATATTATTCGTATCTAAGAGCCATTTGCTTTGCTAGTTGGTTGGTTAGCTACCACTACCAGCAGATTCATGCAAGGCGTAGTAACATCATGAGTTGGCACTATGTTCATTGTTGTTTAACTAGCTAACGTTAGCTGGCTGGCTCGCTAGCAAACATTACGTGACATGTATGATCTTACACGTTGTTTACCTAGCTAGGTTATTTTTCTTTTACCTAGTTAGCTAGCTAGCTACATTTCTTAAGCTAAAGTGTACTGTTAGCTAGCTAGCTGACGTTAGCTGGCTGGCTCCCTAGCGAACGTTACGTGTATGATATTATTCGTATCCCAGAGCCGTTTGCTTGGCTAGTTAGAGCCTATTGTTAGCTAGCTAAAATTGAACCTGGTTGATTAGCCCCCAGTAGATTCATGCAGGGTAGTAACGACATGATTTGGCACTATGTTCATTGTTGTTTAACTAGCTAACGTTAGCTGGCCCACTAGCTAATGTTACGTGACGTGTATGATCTTACACGTTGTTTACCTAGCTAGGTACATGTCTTAACCTTTTCATGGATGAGTTCCAAATATGCACGTGATGTTTGAACGTTCTCTCCATTCCAGAATGTGATCGTTATGCAACAGTACATTTAATCCGCGCTGCCCTCAAACTAAGGCATTTAGCCTGTTTTTATTTATTGTCTGTTTCAACTTCAATTTCAAATGATTTTCTAACAAGTTTTTATTTTCTAATAACAGTTTTAATTGAGGTGTTCCGCCTGCTCATTCATTCACATAAAAATTTTCTTTTTTACTTTGGTGGACAATTTTATTTTTGGGACATTTCTGACACGGACAAAATTCCCCAAACATTTCCCAATTGTTTGTGCAATTCAAGTCTGCAGACATTTACGCATCTCCCATCAGAACAGGATTTGCACACACATGTTCACATTTTCCATCTGTTGCCCGCATCACAGTCATTGTTGTGTCAGTTACTAATAATGACTTTGGAAATGTAAGTGCCTTATTACATTATAATAGTTTCTGTATGTCGTTTCTATTGTAGCTTACTGTATGCATGGAGCATAATATATTTGTGTATATTCCTTATAACCGCGGACACGTGAGGTAACTGTCACGATCTTCGGGATAGACAGACCAAGACGGCAGCGAGGCATCCAGTATACATGTTTTATTTTACGAACGAAACACACGTAACTGGGCAAAATAACAAAAGGTAAACGTAACGAAGATGGTGAAGTAGAACAAACTAGACACAAAACAAGCTATGTTCAAACAATAACCCACAAAACCTAAATGAAAACCCCAAACATATACAGTGGGGAAAAAAAAGTATTTAGTCAGCCACCAATTGTGCAAGTTCTCTCACTTAAAAAGATGAGAGAGGCCTGTAATTTTCATCATAGGTACACTTCAACTATGACAGACAAAATGAGGAAAGAAAATCCAGAAAATCACATTGTAGGATTTTTTATGAATTTATTTGCAAATTATGGTGGAAAATAAGTATTTGGTCAATAACAAGTTTCTCAATACTTTGTTATATACCCTTTGTTGGCAATGACAGAGGTCAAACGTTTTCTGTAAGTCTTCACAAGGTTTTCACACACTGTTGCTGGTATTTTGGCCCATTCCTCCATGCAGATCTCCTCTAGAGCAGTGATGTTTTGGGGCTGTCGCTGGGCAACACAGACTTTCAACTCCCTCCAAAGATTTTCTATGGGGTTGAGATCTGGAGACTGGCTAGGTCACTCCAGGACCTTGAAATGCTTCTTCTGAAGCCACTCCTTCGTTGCCCGGGCGGTGTGTTTGGGATCATTGTCATGCTGAAAGACCCAGCCACGTTTCATCTTCAATGCCCTTGCTGATGGAAGGAGGTTTTCGCTCAGAATCTCACGATACATGGCCCCATTCATTCTTTCCTTTACACGGATCAGTCGTCCTGGTCCCTTTGCAGAAAAACAACCCCAAAGCATGATGTTTCCACCCCCATGCTTCACAGTAGGTATGGTGTTCTTTGGATGCAACTCAGCATTCTTTGTCCTCCAAACACGACGAGTTGAGTTTTTACCAAAAAGTTCTATTTTGGTTTCATCTGACATTCTCCCAATCCTCATCTGGATCATCCAAATGCTCTCTAGCAAACTTTAGACTTGCCTGAACATGTACTGGCTTAAGCAGGGGGACACGTCTGGCACTGCAGGATTTGAGTCCCTGGCGGCGTAGTGTGTTACTGATGGTAGGCTTTGTTACTTTGGTCCCAGCTCTCTGCAGGTCATTCACTAGGTCCCCGTGTGGTTCTGGGATTTTTGCTCACCGTTCTTGTGATCATTTTGACCCCACGGGGTGAGATCTTGCGTGGAGCCCCAGATCAAGGAAGATTATCAGTGGTCTTGTATGTCTTCCATTTCCTAATAATTGCTCCCACAGTTGATTTCTTCAAACCAAGCTGCTTACCTATTGCAGATTCAGTCTTCCCAACCTGGTGCAGGTCTACAATTTTGTTTCTGGTGTCCTTTGACAGCTCTTTGGTCTTGGCCATAGTGGAGTTTGGAGTGTGACTGTTTGAGGTTGTGGACAGGTGTCTTTTATACTGATAACAAGTTCAAACAGGTGCCATTAATACAGGTAATGAGTGGAGGACAGAGGAGCCTCTTAAAGAAGAAGTTACAGGTCTGTGAGAGCCAGAAATCGTGCTTGTTTGTATGTGACCAAATACTTATTTTCCACCATAATTTGCAAATAAATTCATAAAAATCCTACAATGTGATTTTCTGGATTTTTTCCTCATTTTGTCTGTCATAGTTGAAGTGTACCTATGATGAAAATTACAGGCCTCTTTCATCTTTTTAAGTGAGAGAACTTGCACAATTGGTGGCTGACTAAATACTTTTTTCCCCACTGTATATAGTTCCCAATTAGAGACAACGACACACAGCTGCCTCTAATTGGGAACCATTACCCCAACATAGATATCTATCACCTAGAACATAAAAACCCTAAACCCAAAACACGCCTGTCTTTCCAGGCCTGGACGTGACAGTACCCCCCCAAAGGCGCGGACTCTGACCGCGCCAAAAAGTCCATGGGGGGTCTCGGTGGGTTTCTTAGTCCCAGGTGGCGGCTCCGGTGCCGACCGTGCTGGTCCGAGGTCACGCACCGGAGGCCCTGGGCCATTTGCAGGACTGGGGACCCTCTCTGGCGGCCCCGGGCTGGGGACCCTCCCTGGCGGCCCCGGGCTGGGGACCCTCCCTGGCGGCCCCGGGCTGGGGACCCTCCCTGGCGGCCCCGGGCTGGGGACCCTCCCTGGCGGCCCCGGACTGGGGACCCTCACTGGCGGCCCCGGACTGGGGACCCTCACTGGCGGCTCAGGACTGGGGACCCTCACGGGCGGCTCAGGACTGGGGACCCTCACTGGCGGCTCAGGACTGGGGACCCTCACTGGCGCTCTGGTGCGGGGAGCAGGAACCGGCCGAACTGGGCTCGTAACGCGCACTCTGGTGCGGGGAGCAGGAACCGGCCGAAACTGGGCTCGTAATGCACACTCTGGTGCGGGGAGCAGGAACCGGCCGAACTGGGCTCGTAACGCGCACTCTGGTGCGGGGAGCAGGAACCGGCCGAACTTGGCTCGTAACGCGCACTCTGGTGCGGGGAGCAGGAACCGGCCGAACTGGGCTCATAACGCCGCACTCTGGTGCGGGAGCAGGAACCGGCCGAACTGGGCTCGTGAACGCCGCACTCTGGTGCGGGAGCAGGAACCGCCGCACTGGGCTCATAACGTGCACTCTGGTGCGGGAGCAGGAACTGGCCGAACTGGGCTCATAACGCGCACTCTGGTGCGGGGAGCAGGAACAGGACGTACTGGGTTCCCGACGGGTACCGGAATCCTGGAGCGTGGAGCAGGGACAGGACGTACTGGGCTGTGGATGTGAACCGGAGATTCTGCCCGTAGGACCGGTGCAGGATATCTTGGTCCTAGGAGACGCACTGGAGACCTAGCGCGCAGAGCTGGCACCACTCTACCAGGCTGCACACTGACCTTGGCCTGACATACGAGTGGCGCTGGGATCTCTCGCACTGGGCTGTGGACACGTACCGGAGACACTGCACGCAGAACCGGTGCAGGATATCTTGGTCCTAGGAGGCGCACCGGAGACCAGGAGCGCTGAGCCGGCACCACTCTACCAGGCTGCACACTCATCGTAGCCCGACAGATGAGTGGCGCTGGAATCTCTTGCACCGGGCTGTGAACGCGCACAGGAGAAACCGTGCGCAAAACTGCATAGCACGGTGTCCTTTCCGTGCGACGCTCTCCCCAACACTCTCTCCACAAAGCACGAGGAGTTGGCTCAGGAGTCCCTCCTGAAACGGCCAACCTCCTCGTGTGCCCCCCCAAAAAAAGTTTTTTGGGGCTGCCTTTCGGGCTTCCGTGCCAGGCGAGTTCCAATAAACTTTTCTCGCTCTGGATCGCATGCTCCATATATATCCTCGTAACTGCCTCGCTCAGTCTTTGCCGCTTCCATCCTCTTCTTGGGGTGACGATGCTCCGTCGTCTTCCTCCAAGGCCCCTTTCCAGCCAGGATTTCCTCCCAGGTCCAGAAATCCTGGCTCTCTCGCTGCTTGGTCCTTTTGTGGTGGGTTATTCTGTCACCATCTTCGGGATAGACAGACCAAGGCGCAGCGGGGCATCCAGTATACATGTTTTATTTTACGAACGAAACACACGTAACTGGGCAAAATAACAAAAGGTAAACGTAACGAAGATCGTGAAGTAGAACAAACGACACAAAACAAGCTATGTTCAAACAATAACCCACAAAACCTAAATGAAAACCCAAAACATATATATGGTTCCCAATTAGAGACAACGACACACAGCTGCCTCTAATTGGGAACCATTACCCCAACATAGACATATATCACCTAGAACATAAAAACCCTACACCCAAAACCAAAACAAAACACGCCAGCCTGTCTTTCCAGGCCTGGACGTGACAGTAACGTTACTCATTTCATAACCTTTATGGTGCTATATTCAGTCATGCTTATATAGATAGCTACATTCTTCTATTAGCTCTGTAAAACAATGCTAATTGCATCAGATAAGTATTAGCTTGTGTACTCTGGCCTTATGACTTCCAAGTGGCACAGCGGTCAAAGGCATAGCATCTCAGTTCTAGAGACATCACTACAGACTCCCTTGTTCAAATCCAGGCTGCATTTCTATCAAAGTCAGTGCCTTATTACGTATTTGCCAATATTATAACTGGATCTGGACATCTTTTGAGCTGAAGATTGAGGCCAGCTTTTGTATGCTAGCATGCACTCCTTAACAGTTTTACTGGATGAAAACACAGCAAGAAAACACATAGGCCAATATGCAATAGTTGTCTATTTTATTGCAGTATTGGCAGTGGTTTTACTAGAGGAAAACAAACTGAATATGCATAACCCATATTTAATATTCATGCAGTGACTGAACAACAACTGCATTTCCACCCCCAATTCTAAAGGCATAGTATCATGGCAGGTCACCTGTCAAGTCACCTGTCCCTAATTGCTGCAGATGTGCTCAATAGTGCTTGAGCATATGATACTCCTCAAAGCATGGTGAAACACATAGAGGTGCATCACAAGCTAAACACATGTATTTTGTCAACTTCCTCTGCTTACTTCTCCTGGTGCCAGACAGGCAGATTTTGCAGTGCCTCTGTGTGTGACTACCTTGAGCAGCAGCTTGAGGGACTTTGCAGGGAAAATTCAGTGCAGTGAGGCGTAGGGGATTGTCTGCAGCAGAGCGACCTCCAGTGGATGGGCGCCGAGGGGTGTGGTGCTCCTCCAACAGCTCTCTCAGGGGGGTTTCTCTATACGTTTGGTAGGTAATTACTTTACCTATGAGGGAGTGGGGAGGATGAGGAAAGTTAGAGGATGATGAGGCAGTGGGTAGGTGGGTGAGATATTGTCACTATAATTGCATAATGGATTTGTATGTGAACTGTACATCCAATTACAAAATACCTTGTTCAGTAATCATCTCATCTGTTAGTTGGCGGTGAATTATGCTGCCGTTGAGGGCAGCAGTGTTGATCAGATGGAAAAATATCTTCTTATACCACTTTTTCGTTTTCTGAGTGCATTCCACAAAGCTGTTTATTATGTCCGCCTTATCCACTGCCCCCATTTTGAGGTTATAGTCAAGCACACAGTCTGGTTTGATTTTTCTCTCTCCCGTCAGGTGGTCCACCTTCCCTGTGGCCGACACGGTTGCTGTATGGACAGTGGAGAGGACATGGACGTCTCATTTGTCATGCCACTTTACTGCCAGCTGTTGACCATTCTCCTTGAACTCCAGGTCCCATCTCTGCATCTTCCTGTATCCGAATGCTGGCATCCCCTTCCTGTTGCTGTGCCACAAGCCCCTGTGCAGTTGGAGAGCAGATGCTGGAAGAGTGTGGGACTGCTGTACCAATTGTCCACATACAAAGTGTGTCCCTTGCCGAGATGAGGAGCCAGCATGGTCATCACCACGGACCCGGACACCCCAAGCCCCTCATAATGTTGGATGTCAGTGGTGGACCCTGTGTAAACTATAATGTCCTGGACAAATCCTGTCTTCACATCGCACATGACAAAGAACTTGACCCCAAACCTGTGCCTTTTGGAGGGAATATATTGACGAAACGCCAGCCTACCATTCCATAACATCAGGGACTCATCAATGCATAGGTCCTTGTATGGCACAAAGACCCGACCAAATGCTGATGTCAGGCTGATAAGAACATTTCTTATTTTGTATAACGGGTCATTTAGGTTGGCAGTAGCATTGTTGACGAAATGCAGGCATCGCAGCAGAACTAGGAAGCGGTCTTGGGAAAAGAGGGTGGCAAAGAAGGGAGTTGAAAACATAGGATCTGTGCTCCAGTATTCTCTTAGGGAGTTCTTCTTTACTATCCCCATGAGAAGGACTGTCACCAGGAAGGTAGGAAGGTATACATTGTGGTTGTCACCCATTTAGCAAGTTTCCCCTTCACTCTTGGCTCTCTCTTCTCCTGTAGTTCCAAGGCATAGCGATTGGTTTCCTCTACTATGTCTCCCACCAGCTCCTCTGTCAGAAACAACTTGAAGCACTCTGCCTCAGTTGGAAATGGCAAGGGGCTTTGCACACCAGACCTGGACTCAAAGCCAACAGCAGGGCCAGGAGGGGTGAAATGGCTGGCGGCCTTCCAGCTACCACAGAACTCCTGTACTTCATCCACTGTAGGTCTGCCTCCATCACCACCAGCATCTTCTCAATGGCTACAAGGTTGGGGGGCAGCTCCTCACTGTCACTGTCAGAATCTAATTCATGACTTTCATACTCAGACTCATTGTCAGAATTGTTAAAAATGTCCAGATTTTCCAAATTTGTGAGTTGTCTCCTTTTGAAAGACTGCTAATGCTACAGCTTAGCTCACTAGCTACATACATAAACAACAACACTGAATGGCTCAGAGTGGGAGTGAGAGGTTACGTGATTGACTGCCGGCACGCGCCACTTGTATCAATAAGTCACTATCAAAACATGTTTTGTGTGGTAATTATTTATATATTTACTGTTTTATTCACGTTTTCAATTACCGGTGACAAATCATGCATTCCGATTCTTGCATAGATTGTAATGGGCACATTATATGTTTCCTTTACACTGTGTGTATAAGGTAGTTGTTGTGAAATTGTTAGATTACTTGTTAGATACTACTGCATGGTCAGAACTAGAAGCACAAGCATTTCACTACACTCACATTAACACCTGCTAACCATGTGTATGTGACAAATAAAATTTGATTTGATAAAATACTTTTTGAAGGTTGTACTGATTATGATGAGCTAAGCTAATTCCAGCTGTGTGTGGTGCCTTGTTTGTTGACATGCAATGCATTCTGGGTTTCACGTAATCCTCTTTTTTGTCCACAGATGTTATAACAAAATGAGGTGAGTATAGGTTCACTCATTTTTTGAGGACTTCCGGAAGTGAATGGAGGGATGTGAACGACGGTAGACAACACCCCCCCCTGAACATACTATAAACAGACCAAACTCATCTTGTCTTCTCTTGTTATCTTTGGTTTCTGTGAGGGAAAAAAAAGCATGGCAGCGCGCGCAGAAACTACCCATTGTCGGATTACTTTTGATTTCTAGAGTGTTTTACTCAATTATTTCGATCAATGGTGAGCTCACCCGTGATGTGATTAATTATAAATAGTAATTTCTATTAGCTAATTCATATTGTAGTTTGTCAGCCAGAGTTATACAAATATGACCGCTTGTGTTGCGTCAATCTTTCCTCAGTTAGCACTTGGACAAATGTAGCCTACATTTTTCCGGTTTGGATGATTGTGTTATGCTGTAGATCCTTCTGTGAATGTCTGAACATTGCATCCAAAAATAAACTGCTCACATTCTGGACATAACTTTGTAAGGACAGTGTTTGTGCAAAATGTTTCTGAAAAAAGTGTGGCCTGCTCAAATGCTGATTGTTGCATCATTCAAAACTGGCCGTTCTGACTGGTGCACTTCACAAAATAGATGGCATCATGAGGACTGGAAAATGATGTGGATATATTGAAGCAACATCTCAAGACATCAGTCAGGAAGTTAAAGCTTGGTCGCAAATGTGTCTTCCAAATGGACAATGCATACTTCCAAAGTTGTGGCAAAGTTGCCCCCTTAAGGACAACAAAGTCAAGGTATTGGAGTGGCCATCACAAAGCCCTGACCTCAATCCTATAGAACATTTGTGGGCAGATCTGAAAAAGTGTGTGCGAGCAAGGAGTCCTACAAACCTGACTCAGTTACACCAGCTCTGTCAGGAGGAATGGGCGAAAATTCACTCAACTTATTGTGGGAAGCTTGTGGAAGGCTACTCGAAACGTTTGACCCAAATCAACTGTCTACAGTTATGTTGATAGACGTAGTATAAACCTACCTTTTCGTCTGAAATCTTTGTTTGTTTAGTATACTACCGTACTCACTCTGTTTACATGGCCTCATGTGAATCCTTAAAGAGATGGGTGGGGCTAAGGCTTAAGAGGGTGTGAACAATTCTGAGTGGGTGTAGACAAAGAAAAGCTCTCCAGTAGGTTTACCAAAAGGTACATTTTCTCAAAACAAGTTTATCAACTTTCAAAGCAGAAATACTTTCTAATTAAACTCTAGTGTATGAAATACCATTTTCTAGCTCTGAGTCTCTACTTTTGTCCAATATATATCAAATTTCACATATTTCAGCAATTACCAAGAAAGGCTAAAGCCTACTGTACCCAATAAAGCAATAGGTTCATGAAATAACAGGCCTACTTATAACCCATTGTAAACTAAATACAGAGCTCAACATTAAAAAGACAGATACAATTTAGCCTACAAATATCTCAACAGAATCAAACAAAACACGTTTTGCATATTTAAAGAACTGGTTTAGATTAATAATAATAAATAGGCTTACAATAAGAGTGATTATGATATAAATAACAATAATAATAAAACAAATGACTATTACTATTAAAAATCAAGAAAATATGTTCCAAAATTGTTTTCTACTTGAATAGCAAGTTACACAGTATCCTGCATTTGGCCGCGCCAACATTCTTCTCATCATCCACTACAATATTAAAGTTTGTCCATATGAAGGACATTCCCCTTGTAGGCTTTTCACTATAGGCATACTCTTCAACTTTCGTTTTACTTAAATGAAAAAAGGCTCCCAACTTCGCAAACAACAGTAGCCAAACCTTCACTCTCGCTCTCCTCAGCAGCAGGCGCATTCAGGTAAGGAAGCTCGCAAGGAGTGAGAGAATGGTGCTGAAATCGGGATGTATGATATGCAACCCCGGACAATTTGACCGGCTACAATTTTATTGCATTTTAATGTATTTTATTGGCCAAAAACCGGCAATTATTGCTAACAGAAACCCTGTCATACACATTTGTGCACACACATTACACACTCAAACGCATACACGCATGGGTTATCTTTGTGTAAAGTGATCACTTTGTTTTTCCGGAAAGCAACCCAGGTAAGGTCTTTAAATGCTGTTTCTATTAAATTTGATGACTAAAAACACTTGTGGAATTTATTTACCCTATTTGTTCCATGGAGATGGACACAAACATACCCTCCTTTATTAACCTCACTGCTTGGGTGTAGCACAAACGCCTGTGGTTTCGGTAATAGAAAACAGCATTTTAGATAACTTGGATGATTCCCAGCCACAGTATTACTTCTGCACACTGTTTATTGTGTTGATTATTCAGTCACATACCTTTTCAAGAGATATAATAGAACAGGCACACTTGGGTGTATCCTTTCCCCACACACATGTGGAAAATAGAACTATAGAATGCTTATTTCCTCTCAAAAACAATTTGATGTAATAATACAACCTGTCTTAAATGTTCTCAGGGGGCTCTCCCAAGGTGGACAATAGCCTAGATGGTTTAAAGCTTTTCCATTCCTCCTGAGGGGCATGCTTGAATAGGAGAAATGTAAGTCAGACAGATTTGCACCCATAAGTTGTAGACATAGTTTATAGAGGAAGAGGTTATTATCCTCCTTTCTCTTTCATAATCTTTTTTCTCTTTTCCCCTGCTTTGATATGTACCCTCTTTTGTATGGATTTCTCTCCACTTATCATTCTGTGTCCTATTTAAATGACACTGTCTTCATTTTGTCTTAACCCTTCTTTGCCTGTCACTCTTTTGAAGGTGAGGCTAGTGCGCTCCAACCCCCCCAGTTCACAGTTCAAAGACTCTTTCGAAGCCTCCTACCAGGTGTACAAACTCTACCAGATGGCCATTCACCACGACCCTCCAGACAAGCCCACTGAGAGCCAGGTCAGTGGTCACGAGGGTAAAGAGAGTGGGTAAAGAGGTGTTTCTGATATCAAAACACAGTGAACAGTGTTGAAACTAAATTCAGTTGCCTTTATTATAAAACGTCCACACAATGTGAAAATGTGTCTTTGGCTTAATTGATATAAAAACAAACAACATTAACCGCATCAGGTGCACCTCGTCAACATGGGGTAAACATCTTGAACCACCAGATGTAGTCGTTGTCTGGAGCTTGCTGAATAGTATAACCAGTCTGTCTCCAATGTGAGAGAAGTATCTCTAACCCATGTTTGTGTGCAATCTGTCATCAGGCAACTAAGAGAGAACATGGAATTAGGTGACATGAAACAAGAGCAAGATTACCCTTATCACAAGGACCCAACCACTTCAAAAGAAGTGCACTTTGTTGAGGAATGCCATTTGCGATACAGCCTCTTGCTGTTGGGATACGGGGGACGTCAGGTATTTAGTCCCACCCTCTTCCTTCCATCACTCCCTCCATCACCCTGCACTTCTGCTAGTTAGATTTTTTTATTCCAGCACCAAACTATAATTTCGGCCCAACCGGTCGCAGTTGTTGGACTGAAGTATCCACTACTCTAGAGCTTAAAATGAGTTTGCGTTAGTTTGATATTTTAGACCATGCTGGCACTTGACACACTTGGAGGATTGTCTCCACTCCGTGGTTCTCACCAGACATTCTGTATCTCTCACAGCTATACTATACCTCAGCCTGCTTTTCTCTGTGTAAATCTCACATAGCTATTGTCTCCATATCTGTATCTATACGAAAGTAAATGTGTGTGTATATCCTTTCCTAAATGTGAGTGAATGTGGATGTCTCATATTTTGCACTTTATTCAACCTCTAGCCCCGTGTCATTCTCTCTGAGGGTTCGTCATTAACCGTGACGTGGGGGCAGTGCACTTGTCTCATCTTCGGGATCCCTGGACCCCTTACCTCCAGGCAGGAACCACAGCTGGACTGAGACTCCCAGGATCCTTAGATCTGGGTGGTTGTTCATTTTATGGTTCAAATCTCAATTGGCATGACTGATCTCAAAACTCTGAACCAAGCATCTAAACAGAAAAGCTCATCAACAGAACTGAACTGGGAGTCTGAACTGCTTCAGTATTACCTTTTTATAGCGCTAATCTGCTTGTGGTGGCGTTGTCTAAAATCTCTCCACTTATTGTTTGGCTTCCCCCATTGTCTGTCCTTCTCCCCTGCAAATCACTACCACCCCTTCCTCCTCCTCATTCTCCCCAACTCCATACTGTATGTCCTCATTCTTCTCCTACCTGTCTGACACCCTTCTCTTGACTTTATCAATCCCACCACTTCTTTTTTCACCATCTTCCTCATCAGTCCTCCCTTCCTCCCACATTTTTGGGGGTTTGTATCATTTGATTTACACAACATGCCTACCACTTTGAAGATGCTAAATTATTTTTTATTGTGAAACAAACAAGGAATAAGACAAAAAAACTGAAAACATGAGCGTGCATAACTATTCACCCCCCGCCCCCAAAGTCAATACTTTGTAGAGCCACCTTTTGCAGCAATTACAACTGCAAATATCTTGGGGTGTGTCTCTATAAGCTTGGCACATCTAGTCACTGGGATTTTTTTTCCATTTTTCAAGGCAAAACTGCTCCAGCTCCTTCAAGTTGGATGGGTTCCGCTGGTGTACAGCAATCTTTAAATCATACCACAGATTCTCAATTGGATTGAGGTTTGGGCTTTGACTAGGCCATTCCAAGACATGTACATTTTTCTCCTTAAACCACTCGAGTGTTGCTTTAGCAGTATGCTTAGGGTCATTGTCCTGCTGGAAGGTGAACCGCCGTCCCAGTCTCAAATTTCTGGAAGAATGAAACAGGTTTCCCTCAAGAATTTCCCTGTATTTAGCACCATCCATCATTCCTTCAATTCTGACCAGTTTCCCAGTCCCTGCCGATGAAAAACATGATTCTGCCACCAACATGCTTCATGGATGGTGTTCTCGGCGTGATGAAAGGTGTTGTATTTGCGCCAGACATAGCATTTTCCTTGATGTCCAAAAATCGAAATTTTTGTCTCATCTGACCAGAGTACTTTCTTCCATATGTTTGGGGAGTCTCCCACATGCCTTTTGGCGAACACCAAATGAGTTTGCTTATTCTTTTCTTTAAACAATGGCTTTTCTTCTGGCCACTCTTCCGTAAAGCCCAGCACTGTAGAGTGTAGGGCTTAAAGTGGTTCTATGGACAGATACTCCAATCCCCGCTGTGGAGCTTTGCAGCTCCTTCAGGGTTATCTTTGGTCTCTTTGTTGCCTCTGATTATTTCCCTCCTGGCCTGATCCGTGAGTTTTGGAGGGCGGCCCTCTCTTGGCAGGTTTGTCCCTGGCCTGTTTGGAGAGCTCCTTGGTCTTCATGGTGCCGCTTGCTTGGCGGTGCCCCCTTGCTTAGTGGTGTTGCTGACTCTGGGGCCTTTCAGAACAGGTGTATATCTATACACTGAGATCCTGTGACAGATCATGTGACACTTAAAGTCCACCTGTGTGCAATCTATCTAATTATGTGACTTCTGAAGGTAATTGGTTGCACCAGATCTTATTTATGGGCCTAATAGCAAAGGGGTGAATACATAAGCCCTTTTTTAAAGTTGTTTTTTTCATTTCACTTCACCAATTTGGACTATTTTGTGTATGTCCATTACATGAAATCCAAATAAAATTAAATTTAAATGACAGGTTGTAATGCAACAAAATAGGAAAAACGCCAAGGGGGGTGAATACTTTTGCAAGGCACTGTACATACATTTTTAATTGATCGGCAAAGAGACCTTTGTGCCGATCTAATTTTGTCTGGTTTTCTTTTCCACTTTTGAGTACACCTTAATGTCCTTGACATCACATGATTGCTCTGACCACCTAGCTTGTTGTCACAGCAAATCTTCTGCATGCTTGTTTGCAGAGAACCACATACCCATTCTTGTGATAGGGCATTTTCTTAAATAGTTCTGAGCTATAGTTCAAATCACAGTTATTTGTTATATTGTATTTGTTACATTGTATTTTTATTATTTGGTCCGGTTGGTTTCACATTGCCAAATGCCAGGAAAAGGAGGGCCGAACTGAAACTGGAGTTTCAAGTTCCTTGGTGTCCATATCACTAACAAACTATCATGGTCCAAACACGTCAAGACAGTTGTGAAGACGGCACGATAACACCTTTTCCCCTCAGGAGACTGAAAAGATTTGGCATGGGTCCCCAGATCCTCAAAAAGTTCCACAGCTGTACCATCGAGAGCATCCTGACCGCTTGCATCACCGCCTGGTATGGCAACTGCAATCTACAGAGAGTAGTGCATACGGCCAAGTACATCACTGGGGCCAAGCTTCCTGCCTCCAGGACCTATATACTAGGCGGTGTCAAAGGAAAGCCCAAAAAATGGTTAAAGTCACCCTCATAGACACTTCTCTCTGCTACTGCACAGCAAGCGGTACTGGAGCGCCAAGTCTAGGTCCAAATGGCTCCTTAATAGCTTCTACCCCCAAGCCATAAGACAGCTGAACAATTAATCAAAATGGCCATCTGGAGTATTTGCAATGACCCCCTACACACAATACCCCATAATGACAAAACAAAAATATTTCCAAATGTATTAAAAATATAAACAGAAACCTTATTTACATAAGTATTTTGACCCTTTGCTATGAGACTCAAAATTGAGCTCAGGTACATCCTGTTACCATTGATCATCCTTGAGATTCTACAACTTGATTGGAAATGCTTTGGAAAGGCACACACCTGTCTGCATAAGGTCCCATCATTGACAGAGCAAAAACAAAGCAATGAGGTTGAAGGAATTGTCCGTAGAGCTCAGAGACAGGATTGTGTAGAGGGAAAAGATCTGGGGAAGGGTAACAAAAACTTTCTGAAGGTCCCTGTTAGAGCCGCTTTTGACATATTTGTATAAAAGACAGAACATACAGAGCTCCATGTACATTTGTGTAAATATATTACATATGATATTGTATATGTATATAATGTATATAATGTATATGATGAAATATTAGGTACGTACCTTTATGATTTATATTTACCTGATTGAGATGTATTAATTTGTTGTTAGTGTAACTTAGTTTCTGGCCCCCCCTCTTTCCCATTCATTGTCCTGTGGTAAGTGTGTTAGAATAAAGGCAGGAAGTTGGGTCTTCAGCCAGGGGAGTCCTAGCTAGACGCGGGAGCGGTATAGTTTTTGACCATACAGACATACAAACAGGTCACATTATGTACTTTCCATGTCAAGTAATCTCTGCTTTAAGTTGATTGGATAATCATTTTTTGTTAGAAATAAGAATAATAAACCTTTTTATTGCGCCATATCCCTGGATCTCATTGAATGTTTTGGCCGTTTGGAAACCTTGAGTTTGCGTACGAAACAAACACGCTTCAGGCTAGGGCAGAGGCTATGGTAAAGAGGAAAGGAAGGCACTACAATCAAGTCAAAAAACTCTGTGAAGGGTTACTATCGGAAGGAAATCTCCGGTACGGACACATGTTGGATATTGTTCTATTTGTCATTGCATTCGGACCATAAGGACAGCTCGCTTGGAAGGACTTGAACTCCTAGAATTCGCCAGCTGTGAGTAACCACTGCAAATGAATGAGCTGCCCTGTTCAATGCGATCGTTTGATCATGCATATTACGGAAGCGCAAATGTGCTTATAATTGGAACGCTTGATAAACTTGGGAATGGATTTCAAAACACAGCTCTGTGAAAACAATTAACTATCTGTTAACAATTAAACATAGTTAGGCAATTAGCCCTTTCACACGTACCATCACTAGGGTGTGATCATTCTACAGTGGTCCCTGAAGCGTACGATCACACCCGTGATTAGGCCAGTTTCGAATGACGCAACAATCAGCATTTGAGCTGGCCACACTTTTTTCAGAAAATCTTTACACAAACAGTCCTTACAAAGTTATGTCCAGAATGTGAGCAGTTTATTTTCGACAAAATGTTCAAATTGTCACGATCATCTTCCGGACGGACAGACCAAGACGCAGCGATGTAGCCAGAATACATGATTTATTCAAAGACGAGACGGAACAAAACAAGAAAACGAAGAACAAGACGAGAGCCCTAACGCTAAACTATACACAAAGAGAACTAAACCTAACCACGACGGAAGAACCCTAACTAAACCTCGAACGGAGAAACCTAACTAGACAAGAACCTGATGAACCTAACATAATAATGACAGGAACATACAATAACCCACCAAACTAAGGTGCAATTCCCAAACATATAAATGGTTCCCAATTAGAGACAACGAGACTCAGCTGCCTCTAATTGGGAGCCATTAACCCAACATAGAACTAGACACCATAGAACTGTGAAAACCCCTAAACCAAAATGAACCCAAAACGCTCTAGCCTGTAAACCCAGGCCTGGGCGTTACAGTACTCTCTCAAAGGCGCCGGACTCGGACGCGCCCCAAAAGTCTGTGGGGGGATCTAGGGTGGGTTCCTTTTGTCCCAGGTGGGGGCTCCGGTGCTGGCCGTGCTGGTCTGATGTCACGCACCGGAGGCCCTGGACCCTTTCTTGGAACTCTGGTGCGTGGAGCAGAAGCTGGCCCTACGGACTCGTGATGCTCACTGGGACTCTGGTGCGTGGAGCAGGAACTGGCAGTACTGGACTTGTGATGCTCACTGGAACTCTGGTGCGTGGAGCAGGAACTGGTCGTACTGGACTTGTGATGCTCACTGGAACTCTGGTGCGTGGAGCAGGAACTGGCAGTACTGGACTCGTGATGCTCACTGGGACTCTGGTGCGTGGAGCAGGAACTGGTCGTACTGGACTCGTGATGCTCACTGGGACTCTGGTGCGTGGAGCAGGAACTGGCAGTACTGGACTTGTGATGCTCACTGGGACTCTGGTGCGTGGAGCGGGAACTGGTCGTACTGGACTCGTGACGCGCACTCTGGTGCGGGGAGCGGGAACAGGCCGAACTGGGCTCGGACGCGCACTCTGGTGCGGGAGCGGGAACAGGCCGAACTGGGCTCGGACGCCGCACTCTGGTGCGGGAGCGGGAACAGGCCGAACTGGGCTCTCTGAGCGCACGGGAGCTTGGTGCGCCGGAGCCGAAAAGGACGTGCTGGACTCTCGGAGAGCACCGGGAACTTGCGCGCCGGAGCCGAACAGGACGCGTGCTGGACTCTCGGAGCGCACGGGAGCTGCGCGCGGAGCCGAGCAGGACGTGCTGGACTCTCGGAGCGCACGGGAGCTTGGTGCGCCGGAGCCGACAGGACGTGCTGGACTCTCGGAGCGCACGGGAGCTTGCGCGCCGGAGCCGACAGGACGTGCTGGACTCTCGGAGCGCACGGGAGCTTGGTGCGCCGGAGCCGGACAGGACGTGCTGGACTCTCGGAGCGCACAGGGAACTTGCGCGCCGGAGCCGAACAGGACGCGTGCTGGACTCTCTGAGCGCACGGGAGCTGGGTGCGCGGAGCGGAGCAGGACGTGCTGGACTCTCTGAGCGCACGGGAGCTGCGCGCCGAGCCGGACAGGACGTGCTGGACTCTCTGAGCGCACGGGAGCTGGGTGCGCGGAGCCGAGCAGGACGTGCTGGACTCTCTGAGCGCACGGGAGCTGGGTGCGCGGAGCAGGGACTGGGCGTGTAGAAACCACTACACGGACTGGGATCTTGGAACACGGAACTGGAATCTTGGAACGTGGAACAGGGATCTTGGAACGTGGAACAGGGATCTTGGAACGTGGAACAGGGATCTTGGAACGTGGAACAGGGATCTTGGAACGCGTGGAACAGGGATCTTGGAACGTAGAACAGGGATCTTGAACGTGGAACCGGGACTGGACGTGTAGAAACCTCCACCCGGACCTGGGACCTGATACGGAGAGCCGACATACCTCCAGCTAGCTCACTAACCCTGGCCTCACGGGTGAGTGGAGCTGGAATCTCTCGCACTGGGCTGTGGATGCGTGCGGAGATTCTGCCCGTAGGACCACAGGATAGCTTGGTCCTAAAAGGCGCACTGGAGGCCTGGCTCGCAGAGCTGGCACCACTCTCCCAGGTAGCACACAGACCTCGGCCCGACCAATGAGTGGCGCTGGGATCTCTCGCACTGGGCTGCGGACACGCATCGGAGACACCGCACACGGAACTGGAGCAGGATATCCGGGTCCCAGGAGACGTGCCGGGACTTAGTGCGCAGCGATGGCACCACTCTTTCTGGCTGCACCCTTATTTTCCCCGACTGATGAGTGGGGCGGGAATCACTCGTACCGGCCTCTGAATCCCTATAGGGAAACCGTGCGCAACACTGCATAGCACGGCCTCCCTTCGCTGCGACGCTCTCCCCTACGCTCTCTCCATAAAGCACGAGGAGTTGGCTCAGGAGTCCCTCCTGAACCGGCCAACCCCCTCGTGTGCCCCCCCCCAAAAGTTTCTTGGGGCTGCCTTACGGGCCTCCGTGCCAGGCGAGTTCCAATGAACTTTTCTCTCTCCGGGGTCCATACGCCATATAAGTCCTCATAGCTCCCACGCTCAGTCCTCGCACACCTGCGCTGCTCCTTTTCCCAAGAGCTAAGCTCCCGGGTCTCTCGCTGCTTGGTCTTTTGTGGGTGGGTTATTCTGTCACGATCATCTTCCGGACGGACAGACCAAGACGCAGCGATGTAGCCAGAATACATGATTTATTCAAAGACGAGACGGAACAAAACAAGAAAACGAAGAACAAGACGAGAGCCCTAACGCTAAACTATACACAAAGAGAACTAAACCTAACCACGACGGAAGAACCCTAACTAAACCTCGAACGGAGAAACCTAACTAGACAAGAACCTGATGAACCTAACATAATAATGACAGGAACATACAATAACCCACCAAACTAAGGTGCAATTCCCAAACATATAAATGGTTCCCAATTAGAGACAACGAGACTCAGCTGCCTCTAATTGGGAGCCATTAACCCAACATAGAACTAGACACCATAGAACTGTGAAAACCCCTAAACCAAAATGAACCCAAAACGCTCTAGCCTGTAAACCCAGGCCTGGGCGTTACACAAATATTCACAGAAGTATCTATAGCATAACACAATCATCCTAACTGGAAAAATGTAGGCTAGCGCCCCACCACTCCGTAAGAAGTTAAGGAGTGTACGTTAGCATACAAAAGCTGGCCTCAATCTTCAGCTCGAAAGATGTCCAGTTCCAGTTATGATATTGGCAAATACTGTTTGTGGTTTCTGAAAGTACAGAATAAATAGGAATTATTCATTAGAATACAATATCAGGATATAGAAATAAAACAATATTACAAAGAAGTAACATAATAAACACTGCTATACAAATAGTTTATTGCATTGACAAAATCACAATTGAGTTATAACAGTAAGAAACAAACTTTTGAGATCCACAAGGGGGCAAGGCAGGGCAGAACATGTTATGCTGAATAGACCAAATAAACAAACCATGGTCATATGCTTTATTTATTTAACTAGGCAAGTCACTTAACAACAAATTATTATTTACAATGATGTCCGGCCAAACTCGGACAACGCTGGGCCAATTGTGCTCCGCCCCATATGACTCCCAATCACAGCCGGTTGTGATACAGCCTGGATTCGAACCAGGGTGTCTGTAGTGATGCCTCTAGCACTGAGATGCAGTGCCATAGACCGCTGTGCCACTTGGGAGTCATAAGGCCAGAGTAGCTTCAAAATACAACATAAGCTAATACTTCTCTGACACAACTAGCATTGTTTTACAGAGCTAATTGAAGAATGTAGCTAGCTACATAAGCAAGATTGAATATAACACCATAAAGGTTATGAAATGAGTAACGTTACCTCGCGTGTCCTCGGTTATAAGGAATAGACACAAATATATTATGCTCCATAAATACAGTGAGCTATAATAGAAACGACATAACACGACATACTGAAACTATTATAACGTAATAAGGCACTTACTTTGATAGAAACGCACACATTTCCAAAGTTATTATTAGTAACGAAAACAACAATGGATGGAAAATGTGAACACGTGTGCAGTCCCCAAGAAATGTCTGCAGACTTGAACTGCACAAACAATTAGGAAGTGCTTGGGGAATTTTGTCCGGCTCAGAAATGTCCCAAAAATGTAATTGTCTGCAAAAATAAAAATGTATATTTTTATGTTAATGAATGAGGAGGCGGAACACACCTCAATTCAAACTGTTCTTAGAAAATAAAAACTTGTTAGAAAATCATTTGAAGTTGAAACAGCCTATAAATAAAAACAGGCTAAATTCCTTGTTTTGAGGGGCGCGGATTAAATGTATTGTTGAATAACAATCACATTCTGGAATGTAGAGAACGTTCTAACATCATCACGTGCATAAAAAACTCACGCTGGGGCGACCGTTAGAGATATTTGGAACTCACGCATGAAAGGGTTAAAGAGCAAGTACTGGATGATAAAGGCTTTGCAGACAGCCTTGTGTGAAGTTGAGGCAATTATCAATGACAGACCAATCACAACTGTAACAAATGACCATAATGATCTAGAACCCCTGACTCCGAACCATCTGCTTAATCTGAAAGCAAAGCCAGTCCTGCCACCAGGACTATTCCAGAGAAGCAACCTATACTCACGAAGGAGATGGAAGCAAGTACAATATATCACTGACCTCTTCTGGAAGAGATGGATCAGGGAGTATCTTCCACTTATGCAGGAGCGGAACTAGTGGAACAAAACCAAGAGAAACTTCCGTCCTGGTGACCTTGTTGTCATAGTCGATGACACCGCCCCAAGGAACTCTTGGCTAATGGGGCGTGTGGTGGAGGCTTTGCCAGGGGCTGATGGTCTTGTCCGGAGCGTCATGGTTAAGACCAAGACCAACATCTTACGGAGACCTATCAAATAAACTCTGTCTGCTCCTTGAGACGGCGGAGTGAGACACACTGATACATACATACATACATACATACATACATACATACACAGTGCTCCATCTTTGAATCATGTGCACCTCTGATTCGTTGATGTCGTACTCTTACATTCTTTGATGTCGTCGTCATACATTTTTGGACGGCAAACTCTTGACATTTTTGGAAGTTGAACACCTGAACACTTCAACTCAGACTGAGATCTATGGACACTTTTCCTATATGGGACCTTGTATATAGCTATGAACTGTAATAGTGCTCTGGTATAGAATGTTTTGTGTATTGTTTCTATGTTTGAATATTAAGTAATTGCTAACAACTAGGGGCCGGTATATTAGAGCCGATTTTGACATATTTGTATAAAAGACAGAACATACAGAGCTCCATGTATGTTTGTGTAAATATATTACATATGATTAAATATTGTATATGTTATGTCTATAATGTATATGATGAAATATTAGGTGCGTACCTTTATGATTTATATTTACCTGATTGAGATGTATTAATTTGTTGTTAGTGTAACTTAGTTTCTGGCCCCCCCTCTTTCCCATTCATTGTACTGTGGTAAGTATGTTAGAATAAAGGCAGGAAGTTGGGTCTTCAGCCAGGGGAGTCCTAGCTAGACGCGGGAGCGGTATAGTTTTTGACCATACAGACATACAAACAGGTCACATTATGTATTTTCCATGTCAAGTAATCTCTGCTTTAAGTTGATTGGATAATCATTTTTTGTTAGAAATAAGAATAATAAACCTTTTTATTGCGCCATATCCCTGGATCTCATTGAATGTTTTGGCCGTTTGGAAACCTTGAGTTTTCCGTACGAAACAAACACGCTTCAGGCTAGGGCAGAGGCTATGGTAAAGAGGAAAGGAAGCCACTACAATCAAGTAAAAAAACTCTGTGAAGAGTTACTATCGGAAGGAAATCTCCGGTACGGACACATGTTGGATATTGTTCTATTTGTCATTGCATTCGGACCATAAGGACAGCTCGCTTGGAAGGACTTGAACTCCTAGAATTCGCCAGCTGTGAGTAACCACTGCAAATGAATGAGCTGCCCTGTTCAATGCGATCGTTTGATCATGCATATTACGGAAGCGCAAATGTGCTTATAATTGGAACGCTTGATAAACTTGGGAATGGATTTCAAAACACAGCTCTGTGAAAACAATTAACTATCTGTTAACAATTAAACATAGTTAGGTAATTAGCCCTTTCACACGTACCATCACTAGGGTGTGATCATTCTACAGTGGTCCCTGAAGCGTACGATCACACCCGTGATTAGGCCAGTTTCGAATGACGCAACAATCAGCATTTGAGCTGGCCACACTTTTTTCAGAAAATCTTTACACAAACAGTCCTTACAAAGTTATGTCCAGAATGTGAGCGTTTCTGCCCCCCCCTCTTGCCCATTCATTGTACTGTGGTAAGTGTGTTAGGATAAAGGCAGGAAGTTGGGTCTTCAGCCAGGGGAGTCCAAGCTAGACGCGGGAGCGGTATAGTTTTTTGATCATACAAACATACAAACAGGTCATATTATGTATTTTCCATGTCAAGTAATCTCTGCTTTAAGTTGATTGGATAATCATTTTTGTTAGATATAAGAATAATAAACCTTTCTGTTGCACCATATCCATGGATCTCATTGAATGTTTTGGCCGTTTGGAAACCTTGAGGGTGGACTGTATGCATACAAAACAAACGCGCTTCAGGCTAGGGCAGTGGCTATGGTAAAGAGGACAGGAAGCCACTACAGTCCCCAAGAAAACAGTGGCCTCCATCATTCTTAAATGGAAGAAGTTTGGAACCACCAAGACTCTCCCTAGAGCTGGCCGCCCGGCCAAACTTAGTGGGCCTTGGTAAGAGAGGGGACCAAGAACCCGATGGTCACTCTGACAGACCTCCAGAGTTCCTCTGTGGAGATGGTAGAACCTTCCAGAAAGACAACATCTCTGCAGCACTCCACCAATCAGGCCTTTATGGTAGAGTGGCCAGACGGAAGCCACTCCTCAGTAAAAGGCACATGACAGCCAGCTTGGAGTTTCCAAAGGGCACCTAAAGGACTCTCAAACCATGAGAAACAAGATTCTCTGGTCTGATGAAACCAAGATTGAACTCTTTGGCTTGAATGCCAAGCGTCTTATCTGGAGGAAACTTGGCATCATCCCTACGGTGAAGCATGGTGGTGGCAGCATCATGCTGTGGGGATGTTTTTCAGAGGCAGGGACTGAGAGAGTAGTCAGGATCAAGGGAAAGATGAATGGAGCAAAGTACAAAGAGATCCTTGATGATAACCTGCTCCAGAGCGCTCAGGACCTCAGACTGGGGCCAAGGTTCACCTTCCAACAGGACAACGACCCAAAGCACACAGCCAAGACAATGCATGAGTGGCTTCAGGACAAGTCTCTGAATGTCCTTGAGTGGCACAGCTAGAGCCCGTACTTGAACCCGATCTATAGAGAGACCTTAAAATGTACTGACGTCAAACATGTTTTTGTATTTTTAGGCAAAACAACTGAAGGTCTAAAACTTCAGGCAGGCTGGCTAGCTATAATTTCAATGCTACCTAGCCTTAGTCGCGCTAGCTCGCGATCAGCATGAAAACATAGGACAACCCTGTAAAAACTTTGCTAACATGAACAACATATCAGCTTTCCAACAGCACATATATTAATTTTGAATACCCTTTGAAATATTCATATTTAATCTACGCCTATGAAGTAGAAGAAAACAACTTCAGACATACAGTTGAAGTCAGAAGTTTACAATAGCTTAGGTTGGAGTCATTAAAAATATTTTTTCAACCACTCCACAATTTTCTTGTTAACAAAAGACAAAAACATTGAAAATGAAAAGTAGATCGGTGGCAGCTAGAAAACCGGTGACGTCGACCGCCAAAAGCCGCCCGAACAAGGAGAGGGACCAACTTCGGCTGAAGTCGTGACAGATTACGGTGGTCAGTCCAGATGAGAAAAGGGTGTTTAGCCCCATCAAGCCACTGTCTCCACGCCTTCAGAGCCTTTATGACAGCCAACAACTCCCGGTCCCCCACATCATAGTTTCGCTCCGCCGAGCTGAGCTTCTTCGAAAAGAAGGCACAGGGGCGGAGTTTTGGTGGCGTACCCGAGTGCTGAGACAGCACAGCTTCTATCCCAGCCTCGGACGCGTCCACCTCAACTATGAATGGTCTGGACTCTCCACCGTAGTTGCACCGATGGAAACACCTACACACCTCCCCCGAGCACTTTCGTGACCATCCCTTTAGAGCCCTCTGTTGCCACGAAATAGTGGGGTCATGATAGGCCAACCAGGGTAGGCCCAGCACCACGGGAAACACTGGAGAATCAATGAGGTAGAGACTAATCTTCTCCTCATGACCCCCCCCCTGCGTTACCATACTTAGTGGAGCGGTAACCTCCCTAATCAGCCCTGACCCTAATGGTCAACTATCTAAGGCGTGCACAGGGAAGGGCCTATCAACAGACAAAATGGGGATCCCTAAACTACGGGCAAATGAACGGTCAATAAAGTTTCCAGCTGCGCCTGAATCAACGAGCGCCTTATGCTGGGAACGTGGGGAAAACTCAGGAAAATCTATAAACAAAAACATGTAAGCAACAGGGGGCTCTGGGCGAGTCTGGTGCCTACTCACCTCGGATGACACGATAGTGCCCTGCCTGCTGCCTCGACTCCCTGAGGTACCCCCCCAGCACCGACCAGCAGTGTGCCCTCTGCGGCCACATAAGGTGCAGGGAGTGGCCCCTCCTCCGGCCCCCCTAAGCGCAGTCCCTCCTAGCTCCATAGGTGTTGGATCAGAGGTGTTGGGGGATGGAACTAACAGGCCTTGATCCGGACGTCCACAGGTGGCCAGCAGGGTATCCAGCCTGATGGACATATCCACCAGCTGGACGAAGGATAGGGTGGTGTCCCTGCAGGCCAGCTCCCGTAGAACGTCCTCGCACAGACTGCATCTGTAATGGTCGATCAGGGCTCTGTCATTCCACCCCCGCTCCGGCGGCCAGGGTGCGGAACTCCAGAGAAAAGTCCTGTGCGCTCCTCGTCCCCTGCCTGAGGTGGAACAGGCGTTCACAACAGATGAACTCCTCGTAATGGTCCAACGCCGCTCCGTCCTCCCCCCATACGGCGTTGGCCCACTCCAGGGCTTTCCCGGATAAGCAGGAGACGAGGGCGGACACGCTCTCGCGTCCCGAGGGAGCCGGGTGAACGGTCGCCAGGTAGAGCTCTAGTTGGAGTAGGAACCCCTGACACCCGGCAGCCGTTCCATCTTATGCCCTCGGGAGCGCGAGCCGAATCCCACTGGGTCCAGGTGAAGGAGGTGTGGACAGCTGTGTGGGTTGTGGAGTGGGAGGTCTCCTGCTGACTCCATTATTGGTGCGTGTTTCTGTCAGATGTCTCTGTGTAGCAGGTAGGCAACGGACAACGGAGATGAGTAAATCATGTATCTTTACGCAAATAACAAACTACCAAAATAAAATCCAAGCTCACAATAAAAAGAACATTAACATAATAACAAACACGCACAAAACCATGAGGGAAACAGAGGGTTTAAATCAGGAACAAATAATTAAGTGATTGGAAACCAGGTGTGTATAATGAAGACAAAAACATAGAAAATTAAAAGTAGATCGTCGGCAGCTAGAAAACCGGTGACGTCGACCGCCGAAAGCCGCCTGAACAAGGAGAGGGACCAACTTCGGCTGAAGTCGTGACATAGTGATACATTTATTATATTCAATTTTTAATTATTAAAGTGGCTAGAGATTTTGAGTCGATGGCCGAACGGCATAGGTAAGATGCAGTAGATGGTATAGAGTACAGTATATACATATGAGATGAGTAATGTAGGATATGTAAATATTATATAAAGTGGCATTGTTTAAAGTGGCTAGTGATACATTTATTACATCCAATTTTTAATTATTAAAGTGGCTAGAGATTTGAGTCAGTATGTTGGCAGCAGCCACTCAGTGTTAGTGATGGCTGTTCAACAGTCTGATGGCCTTGAAATAGAACTGTTTTTCAGTCTCTCGGTCCCAGCTTAGATGCTCCTGTACTGACCTCGCCTTCTGGATGATAACGGGGTGAACAGGCAGTGGCTCGGGTGGTTGTTGTCCTTGATGATCTTTTTGGCCTTCCTGTGACATCGGGTGGTGTAGGTGTCCTGGAGGGCAGGTAGTTTACCCCCGGTGATGCGTTGTGCGGACCTCACTACCCTCTGGAGAGCCTTACGGTTGTGGGCGGAGCAGTTGCTGTAGCAGGCGGTAATACAGCCCAACAGGATGCTCTCGATTGTGCATCTGTAAAAGTTTGTGAGTGTTTTTGGTGACAAGCCGAATTTCTTCAGCCTCCAGAGATTGAAGAGGCGCTGTTGCGCATTCTTCACCACGGTGTCTGTGTGGGTGGACCATTTCAGTGTTTCCGTGATGTGTACGCTGAGGAACTTAAAACTTTCCACCTTCTCCACTACTGTCCCGTCGATGTAGATAGGGGGTGCTCCCTCTGCTGTTTCCTGAAGTCCACGATCATCTCCTTTGTTTTGTTGACGTTGAGTGAGAGGTTATTTTCCTGACACCACACCCCGAGGGCCCTCACCTCCTCCTTGTAGGCCGTCTCGTCGTTGTTGGTAATCAAGCCTACCACTGTAGTGTCATCTGCAGACTTGAAGATTGAGTTGGAGGCGTGCTTGGCCACGCAGTCATGGGTGAACAGGCAGTACAGGAGAGGGCTGAGAACGCACCCTTGTGGGGCCCCAGTGTTGAGGATCAGCGGTGTGGAGATGTTGTTTCCTACCTTCACCACCTGGGGGCGGCCCGTCAGGAAGTCCAGGACCCAGTTGCACAGGGCGGGGTTGAGACCTAGGATCTTGAGCTTAATGACGAGTTTGGAGGGTACTATGGTGTTATGCTGAGCTGTAGTCGATGAACAGCATTCTTACATAGGTATTCCTCTTGTCCAGATGGGTTAGGGCAGTGTGCAGTGTGATTGCGATTAAGGCTGCTGTGAACCTATTGGGACGGTAAGCAAATTGGAGTGGGTCTAGGGTGTCAGGTAGGATGGAGGTGATATGATCCTTGACTAGTCTCTCAAAGCACTTCATGATGACGGAAGTGAGTGCTACGAGGCGATAGTCATTTAGCTCAGTTACCTTAGCTTTCTTGTGAACAGGAACAATGGTGGCCCTCTTGAAGCATGTGGGAACAGCAGACTGGGATAAGGATTGATTGAATATGTCCGTGAACACACCAGCCAGCTGGTCTGCGCATGCTCTGAGGACGCGGCCGGCTGCTTATGAGTGTTATCCATTCCTCTGCGATATTTGAGGGACCTGATTGGCAAAAATGCCTTTCTTGCAACTCTCAAGGTGAGTTACACATTCACACCAACAAAGACACATTTGTTTATGGCAATATATGACTTGAATAAGACATTTGATTTTTGTATGTTATGTAATGTGTCCTTTATTTACTGTTTGTCTTCTGTGTGACAGCAATCTATGATGGCATATACAAGCAGGTGGGCCACATGATTGCTGTCTGTCTGGTACATGGGGGTGTAGAGCCACAATTTTTTTTCAGAGAGGCTATGCAGGCAAGTGTGTGGCCTATAACCTCCTGTGCCAGAACTGAAATAAATTGCGGAATATGACTTCAGAGAGAAGTTGGAGAAGGTAAGTGACTTCCTACTGTGATGGATGTTATGTTACTGTTAATTTGCACTAAGTTTGAAAAAATATTAGGGTTGTAGTTGTTCATGAATACTTTCCACATCGATTTGGTTTCCTTTTGTTGGCAGTCAATCTTTTTTAAGGGTAGTGATAATCAGTTTATTGTTTTGCAATTTAGTTCAATAAACAGTGTTTTGGGACAATCTAAGAAGCCTCTTTTGGCCAAAGACATAGCGTCTCTTTAAAGCAGAGCGCTCCCCACCTGGTACCAATCAAAGAGAAATAGAGAGAAGAGTCATATGTTTCTGGAGGGACTGGCTGCTGGAGGTGGAAGGTTAGATGCAAAACCATGATCCTTGAAGTAACAGTCCACATCAGTAAAATATATCACCTAATCACTCTCAACTGTGGGACAGCATTTTATAGCCTTATTCTTCCATGGGCCCACTAAGAACGTAATAGATAAATTAAATCCCAAACTACTTTCACTTAGAGTATTGTGTTCTCTAATAATTGTTACTTATGGACTTTAATGTCCCCCCGTTCCCTTCTTTTTTTCAGGGGGGAACACATACTCTTTAACCATGGAGAAGGTTTTCATTTTCACTTCGGGATTGCAAGTGGAACCACAGCTACAGTTCTCTCTGCTACCGCACGGCAAGCGGTACCGGAGCTCTAAGTCTAGGTCCAAAAGCCTCTAAACAGATTCTACCCCCAAGCCATAAGACTACTGAGCATCGATTCAAATGGGTACCCAGACTATTTGCTGCTACTCTATCTATGCATAGTCACTTTAATATCTCTACCTACATGTATATATTACCTACATGTATAGACTAACCGGTGCCCCGGCACATTCTCTGTACCGGTCTACACCTGTTGTATTCGGCGCATGTGACAAATACAATTTGATTTGATTTAAAGGGAATTCATTTAAGGGGACTTATCTCAAATGTTTATTGCATGACTTCCTAGTAAGTTCAGAATACTGCAGCCAATGTTAATTGGTGATGTGTCCCAAAAGGATTGATATGAAAGTTTCCAACAGGATTGTCCATCGGGGAAAAAAGGTTTTCAAAAACATTACAACCAACCAGAATCAATTGGACACAGTAATACATAATGCAGCTTTAATATTTTAATAAATGTATGATTTCTTAGTGGGTAAACTGAGCATTATGCAAAGTAGTTAAGTCATGTATGTCAAGGGACTATGTTACAATATGTGCAATGTTACCGTAAATAAATCTTACAGTAAATATGGACATTTCATTACATGAGACACTGTAGTTGGTACATAGGTCGTGATGCAGCAAGTTGATGAGGGTAGTGGAGATTAAGTGACTAAGGGCAGAAAATGATATCAGGGTGCCCAGGAACCTGAAGCTGCTGATCATCTCCATGTCAATGTACAGTAGATGGAAGAATGGTCAAGTATCACCATCTACTTTGTTTTGCTTACACTGGGGCTGTTGTCCTATTACCATTATGTCAGGTCCCACAGCTCCTTCATGTACTCATGATCACTGGTGATCAGGTGTACCATGGTAGTGTCGTCAGCATGTTTAGGTGTTGGGTCCATTCTGGGGATACACATTCTTGTGATAGTGTAAAAATCTCATTTGTTATTACAGGGTTTACACCCAGAGCCCTGAGTCGGCTAACCAGTTTGTGGGTCAGGATGGTGTTGAAAGCAGAGCTATAAAAGAAAATGCACTCTGACGTATGTAAAAATGTAAAATTGACATTTGTTGGGACAATAGACAAACTGCAGTTGGTCCAGTGAAATGTTTGCTACTATGTGCTACACGATATCTATTGGTCCATTTTTTAAAATCGATATCGACTGGGCAGCAGTGGAGATGGTAAGAAGCTTCGATATCATGGGGACCTAACTTCTAACGTCCTTTCTTGGTACACCCACATAGACATTGCAGTCAAAAATGCCAACCAGCGGCTCTCCATCCTACGGTGGCTGAAGACATTTTGCCTGACTTCAAAGATTAACAAGAGTGTAGGACTGAAGTGTCAAAAAATGTAAACAGAACCATAAGAGCAGATTACTTTTTTTGTCATCTTTACTGGCACAGTTATAAAATAATTTCTAATTGTAGTCACTTTCAACTGATTCATTAACTCCAAGAACCATAGATTGTTTGTAGTTCGTAACATTAACACACAACTGATAAACGTTGCTTGACTGTAAATTGGGATACATGTTTTAATAACAATGGATATTTGATTGGGCTTAATGTTGCATACCAGGTGAGAATCACCAGAATGAATTGATGAGTCCGTTCTTTGCTGCTATATCAGCCTCCCCCTTACCCACTCCAAGCTGCTCTTCATGGTTCCCTTCTGCAAGACACAATTGAAAATAAAGCTGAAGGAATGGGAACCCTATTCCTATGAAGCAGTACTATATAGTACTGGGTATATGCCTGAAGTTGTTATTTTACCCTAATATGCTTTGATGGACTATAAATATTCAAAGAACGAAGTGAACGTGCACATTAAAGTCTACTCTGTTCGAAAGCTGATATGTAGATGTTAGCAAAGGTTTTACAAGGTTGTCACTGTCTTCATGCTAATCGTGAGCTAGCGCGGCTAACGCTAGCATTGAAATGACAGCCAGTCATGCTGAAGAAGTTGCCTACCTTCAGCTGTTTTGCTTAAATACAAGGTTTTGGGCTAAAAACTCAAACTCAAAAACATGTCCTGCTTCAGGACTAGCCGATAAGTCACATTTAGGTAGTTTGTCTTCCTTTAGTCAATGATAAAGCAAAATAGTCCAAAAATTGAGAACTACCAGGATTTTGAGCATCTCCGTTGTCTAATCTATGTATGCCTGGCCCTGCATTCAAACAACAATCTTGCTAGAATGTAATTTACCTTGATAGTATTAACATAGTCCAATGTGTTTCCGTGGCTGTTATAGTTGACATGTTTTTTCAGCGGGGCTTTTAATAAAACACAAGACGGCACCGTTCACTGCGGCTAGCAGTATGACCGGGCAGTTAGCCTCAAACTATGATATATTATGACCAGGGTTCGGGGCTACCGACGTTAGCTAAATTAGCTAGCAAATATCTGGTGCTAGATCCTGGTGCTAGATTAATGTTAGCTGAATTTTATAGCCAGTGATGAGAAACAGATTCTTCCACTGTAAACTAGCTGATAAACTTGATGATTCAGTAACAACAATTTTCAAAGACAAAACCGTTACCTTGTAAAGGTTCATACTCTGCTTGCAATGCAGTGGAAAAGGAAGTTCCTTCAAAGTGTGAAATCTGGTTGAAAGGAGGAGCTAGGGAAATTGGCTAGTAAAATTAGCATATTCAAGAATGTGTTAAGTTAGCATGTGTAGGTGTATATTTAGCAGCTGTAGGCATTAATTTGACTGTGCAGGACCGATGTTTATTTAGCACATGTTGGACCGCCTGCAAGAACATTTGCACATGCTTATTTGGCGCGTGTAGGTGTTAATTTAGCGCGTGAAGACGTTAATTTAATGCATGCGCGCGTTAATTTAGTGCCTGCACCTGTTTACTTTACACATGTAGCATTAAAAAGATTGTGTTTTGACCACATGCTTTAGGACCTAAACGGCGTTCCATACAACACTGACATCTGTTTGTTGCGTTGTGAGTTATCTAAAACTAAAAGTAACTAAAAGCGTTGAAGCGTGAGGCTCAACTTCTCTGCTGTTTGCTGCCCTGGCTACCACTCTGTGAACAGCATAAAGTGAACCCATGCACATGCGTAGTTACTGTGTGTGACTGTGAGAGCGAAGTGTTGCATCTCGCTCATCTCAATATCCTAGCTTATTCATTGATGATAGGCCCTGCTTTACTGAAGTTGCGAGACATTGCAAGCAACGAAATCGCGAGATACAGCATTCCATTGTGAGATACAGATTTTGAATGCCGATTGATAGGCCTAATGTACGGTTCATACTCTGTCTGCCTGGTGGCTGACCTGCCTATACTGTGCCTCTTCCCCCTCTCTGTCCCTTACTAGCTCACTATGAAAGATGTGAGTGTTTGTTTTCTTGGTAGTATGGCATCTAATCAGTCTCCTCCGTTCCAAAAATAGTGAATCTTAGGAGTTGATTCATAGAGGAATCGAATCTTGACACTGCAAGGAGTCGAGGAATCAATTATTTTGGAGTCGACTCCACCACTACGTCATTGTCGTTAACAGTTGAACGGAAAGATCCCTATATGGTAGGGATGTGCATTTAAAATGTTTTCACTATTCAAATAATATCATCATATTTTGGGGGATATCGGGACAGTCTAAATACATACAGTACCAGTCAAAAGTTTGGACAGTGGTGTAAAGTACTATTTAAGTCGTTTTTGGGGGGCATCTGTACTTTACTATTTATATTTTGACTACTTGTACTTTCACTTCACTACATTCCTTAAGAAAATATTGTACATTTTCCTTTGCACCCAAAAGTACTCGTTACATTTCGAAAGCTTAGCAGGACAGGGAAATAGTCCAATTCACGCACTTATCAACCGAATATCCCTGATCATCCCTACTGCCTCTGATCTGGCGGACTCACTAAACACACATGCTTTGTTTTATAAATTATGTCTGAGAGTTGGCGTGTGTCCCTGGCTTTCCGTAAATAAAAAAAACAAGAAAATGGTGCCACCTGGTTTGCTTAATATAAGGAATTTGAAATTATTTATACTTTTACTTTTGATACTTAAGTCTATTTTACTTTTAGACTTTTACTCAAGTAGAATTTACTTTTACTTGAGTCATTTTCTATTAAGGTATCTTTACTTTTACTCAAGTATGACAGTTGGGTATTTTTTCCATGGACACACTCATTCAAGGGTTTTTCTTAATTTTTACTATTCCACATTGTAGAATAATAGTGAAGACATAAACTATGAAATAACAGATATGGAATCATGTAGTAACTAAAAAAAAGTGTTTCTTCTTTTTTTTTACTTCAATGGAGACTTGCTCACCGGAACGCTGCGCTCTGCTTGTTTCAGCAGAAGGTGGGGGGAGGTCCTAGAGATGAGCAGTGGCGGGTGAGTGTGAACATCTGTGTGGCACAGAGGGAGAGCAAGAAAGTAGTCAGACTGACTCGCGGCAGTTAGACAAACTTGTTGCTGCCATAGGTTGTCTATCATACCATCTGGTAGTGCCTGTCTTGACTGCATCAAATAATTTTTAAGAAGCTAGCTAGCTACAGTAGCAAGACTAATTGAGTATATGAAACAACAGTGATTAATGTAGCCTACTCCTAATTTAGCAAACTTAATTCTGTAATTCCAATTCCCTTTTGCATTTATTAGAAATCTTCCACTTCACTTGCTACACATGGAGCCTCTGACTGTAGCGCCGCTTTGATTGACCGACAGGAACACAAGCTACATGAGTGAAAGGTGTGCAGGCTCTTTTTTATGGGGCACACTCATAAAAACTGTCAACTGTTTGATTTCAATTTTGAATATAATGGTATGTCACATACATCATTTTATTACATTTTAGACAAAGGCCATCCCTACTGTATGGTAACACTTTGAGAAGTTAAATGAGAAGGAAATGCGAACTTTGCAGGGTGGAATTTAGGTACAGTAAAGGTAGTCTTTGCTAAGTAAAGTTCCGCTCACTGGTCACCTTAGCAACAGCCATCCGTAGCACGCGCTCCAGCAGGTATATTTCACTGGTCATCCCCAAAGCCAACACCTCCTTTGGCCACCTTTCCTTCCAGTTCTCTGCTGCCAATGACAGGAACAAATTGCAAAAAGCACTGAAGTTGGAGACTTATATCTCCCTCACTAACTTTAAGCATCAGCTGTCAGAGCAGCTTACCGATCGCTGCAGCTGTACACAGCCAATCTGTAAATAGCCCATCCAACCAACTACCTACCTCATCCCCATATTTGTTTTTGTTTTCTGCTCTAATGCACACCAGTATGTCTACTTGCACATCCATCACTCCAGTGTTAATTTCTAAATTGTAATTACTTCGCCACTATGGCCTATTTACCGCCTTACTTCATTTGCACACACTGTATACAGGTGTTTCTATTGTGTTATTGACTGTACGTTTGTTTATCCCATGTGTAACTCTGTGTTGTTGTTTTTTGTCGCACTGCTTTGCTTTGTCTTAGCCAGGTCGCAGTTGTAAATGAGAACTTGTTCTCAACTGGCCTACCTGGTTAAATAAAGGTGAAATAATAAAAATTAAGTAGTACAGGTACAATGCTTAACCATCTGAAAGGGATGCACTGTGAGACCCAAACTGCTGGCAGCTGCATTGTGAATTCACCTGGAATTTTATAGTTTTAAAGTTGTTTAAACATTAACAATTGTTTTCCATTTGTCACATCCCTAGTATAGATGGGTTGAGGCACACTAGTCCATTGTTCTAGGTTGTGTAGTTGGCCAGGGTGAAGGGGCTTGGAGTTTTGGAGAAAATTATTTGGTAACACTAGCCTCCCTGGGAGCAGGGTCTTAGCCTGCTCTGACAGAACCACATGAGGACCATACAAGAGCCCTGTCCCTCTGACACTAACGATTTACAAAGACCCTTATTCTACTGGAAGTAACCCACCTCCGATTAATAAATTCCACCCACCCTTCATATTTGACCCTCTTTACACATTAGTTTAGACATGACCCTCTCTCACTCCTGCTAATCAGTGGCCCCACGTGTTCATCCAGTGTTTTCCAGAAGCACATGAATTTGCCTACCAGGATCCCCCGGGAAAAAATGTACTTTTGCCGGACAAGCTCAATTTTGGTGGCCCCTTTGTTGGTAGATTCAGATGCCTTGATTCCATCCAAAATACACAGCAAAATTATTTCCCAGTTTGTAAAAATCTGTTGTGGTATTGTGTTTACAATTTAAATTACTGATACGTACATTCTTTCTGTAGATTTGCTTATTCCACAAAGTTCTATCTAGCGCTGCAATGTGAGGGAGGGATGCATAACCTTGTGACGTAGCTCTAGCTCTACCTTGCGCTCCCTGAGTGAAAGCGATGCGCACTTTGACAGACAGTCCAACACTAAAATCAGAGAGGTTTTTGGCATGAAATTTGCAGTCGTTCCCCCTTCAAAGTATGACTTTGGAAAAAACTCTGGCAGACTCTATAGACCAGCGCTGCTTTCTGAACCAGCAGGGAGGAGGTGTGTGTGTGAATGCTTATTAAAATGCTTTTGTCTCTGTGTATCCAATCAGAATAAAGACACACATACAGTATGTCTAGTATAGTCATATCATATATGTGTGTTTAAGGCCATATCCATGATTCCTGCCATAGTGGATTTTTATTTTACTCCCACACCAAAGCAAGTTTTCCACATAAACACACTCACCCATTACACACCCATGCTGTATCTGGTCTTAACCGTTGTGCTGAGCTGTAACTTTGTGTTCCTGCACATGGGGCATCATTAGACCTATGATTCATTATCCATTACAGCTAAATCATTGAATGTATTAAATTAATATTTTAGTGTCCAAAATGACAAACACTTTGAAGCTCATTTCTGAAGCTTCTACACATAAATACAATGGATTTTACACAGCATACTGCATTTACCAGAGTGCATTTCATCTCCCAGGGTGCAATGCTTTTCCCAGGGCTGCTGTCTGGCTACTGCCAGCAAGCCCAGACAAACACATAGCTAAGTTATGAGTGCATTTCCCATTACTTTTGGGTTGTAATCATTATAATGCTCACATGAATCTCATGCTGAATATATGTTTGTTATTGTCATGCAAAAATAATTACATTTGAGTTGCTATTAGAATAATGATATACTATATATCCACAAGAACATAGATGAATAGCTGATGGGCAGCAGAGAGGCCAGGTGCGTCGTTGCGCATGAAAGAACAGACGACATGAGACACGCAGCTCAAAAGGCACCCTTATTGACCTTGTCTAAGGCCATACCATTTTAATTTACTATATCACGGCTGCCCCTCTTCACAAAAAAACAAGATGGCATAGCAGGGGGATGCATGTTTTGATTGTCTTGTCCCGTCCCTTGTAAATATAGTTTTTCTTCATATATATTTGGTATATATTTGTATTATTTAATTAATTAATCTTATTTTCCATCAACGGACTGAATTTTTTAATTTTTTTTATTTAACTAGGCAAGTCAGTTAAGAACAAATTCTTATTTTCAATGGGAACAGTGGGTTAACTCTGCCTTGTTCAGGGGCAGAATGACACATTTTTACCTTGTCAGTTCGGGGATTTGATCTTTCGTTTACTAGTCCAACACTCTAACCACTACGCTACCTGCCGCCCCTTAACCAACATACTCTCCTGCAACCCACCCAATGTGGTATGGATCTGCTATTTTTACACTTTTGAACCGGAACCCTCTTCAGAAGCTAGCCAGCTAACTAGCTACTAGCTAGTAGTCAGTTAGCCACTGCTAGCGGTAATCACCGTTAACCCGAACTGCCAGCCTCAGCCCAGGCAACTCCTGCTAACCTGCAGAGCGCAATATCTACCTAGAGCATATCGAACTGCTTTTCTCTACCACATCTCAGAATTCCTACCGCAAGCTCTGAACCTTTACTCCGGATCATCGCAGCTAGCTAGCTGCTATCCAAGTGGCTACTCCTGTCTAACATCTCTGTCCCGAAGAAAGCACCAGTTAGCCTGGAGCTAGCCTCGAACTAGGCCCATCTCCCGGCTAACCAAAGAGATTCCATCAAGCAATCCCTGGGCTTCAATGACCTCTTTTGCCAATTGGCCTGGACACTTTGCTGCCATCACGGAGTCCCTCCAATCAATAATGACTGGTCTACCGACGTAGACGTCCGAGACGGTTTCTTTTCCGAAGCAAGCACCAGTTAGCCTGGAGCTAGCTTCAAGCTAGGCCCTTCTCCCAGCAAGCCGAAGAATTCCTGGGCTTCAATACCTCTTCTGCCAATTGGCCTAGACCTTTTGCTGCCATCAAGGAGTACCTCCAATCAATAATGACTGGTCTGCCGACGTAACCGTCCGAGGTAGTTTCAACAGACTCTCCCGTTGCGACGTTCCCCTGAGGCCCATCTGCTAGCCTGCTGCTAGCCCCAGCCTGCTAGCTGTCTGAATCGCCGCGCCTCCAGATCGCCTAAATGGTGCCTCTAGAGACAAAACCTCTCTCATCGTCACTCAATATCTAGGTTTACCTCCACTGTACTCACATTCCACCATACCCTTGTCTGTACATTATGCCTTGAAACAAATTCTTCCGTGCCCAGAAACCTGCTCCTTTTACTGTCTGTACCGAACGCACTAGACGAACAGTTCTTTTAGCCTTTAGCCATAATCTTATCCTACTCCTCATTTGTTCCTCTAGCATCACTCCCATTCCCCAGGCGCTCTGATTTGTTGACTTTTGTAACCGTAAAAGCATTGGTTTCATGCATGTTAACATTAGACGCCTCCTCCCTAAGTTTGTTTTATTCACAGCTTTAGCACACTCCGCCAACCCGGATGTCCTAGCCGTGTCTGAATCCTGGCTTAGGAAGGAGAGAGAGTTGCAATCTACTGCAGATATCCTGCAGAGCTCTGTCATACTATCCAGGTCGATGTCCAAACAATTCTAGCTTCTACTTTTAAAAATCCACCTTTCCAGAAACAAGTCTCTCACTGTTGCCGCTTGTATAGACCCCCCTCGGCCCCCAGTTGTGTGTGCCCTGGACACCATATGTGAATTGATTGCCCCCCCATCTATCTTCAGAGTTCGTACTGTTAGGTGACCTAAACTGGGACATCTACAATCTAAGCCTGATGCCCTCAATCTCACACAAATCATTAAGGAACCTACCAGGTACAACCCTAAATCTGTAACCATGGGCACCCTCTTCATCCTGACCAACCTCCCCTCTGCTGTCTTCAACCAGGATCTCAGCGATCACCGCCTCATTGCCTGCGTGCGTACTGGGCCCATGGTTGAACGACCACCCCTCATCACTGTCAAACGCTCCCTAAAACCCTTCAGCGAGCAGGCCTTTCTAATCGACCTGGCCCGGGTATCCTGGAAGGATATTGACCTCATCCCGTCAGTAGAGGATGCCTGGTAGCTCTTCAAAAGTGCTTTCCTCTCTATCTTAAATAAGCATGCCCCATTCAAAAACTGTAGAACTAAGAACAGATACAGTGAGGGAAAAAAGTATTTGATCTCCTGCTGATTTTGTACGTTTGCCCACTGACAAAGAAATGATCAGTCTATAATTTTAATGGTAGGTTTATTTGAACAGTGAGAGACAGAATAACAACAAAAAAATTCAGAAAAACGCATGTGAAAAATGTTATAAATGGAATTGCATTTTAATGAGGGAAATAAGTATTTGACCCCTCTGCAAAACATGACTTAGTACTTGGTGGCAAAATCCTTGTTGGCAATCACAGAGGTCAGACTTTTCTTGTAGTTGGCCACCAGGTTAGCGCACATCTCAAGAGGGATTTTGTCCCACTCCTCTTTGCAGATCTTCTCCAAGTCATTAAGGTTTCGAGACTGACGTTTGGCAACTCGAACCTTCAGCTCCCTCCACAGATTTTCTATGGGATTAAGGTCTGGAGACTGGCTAGGCCACTCCAGGACCTTAATGTGCTTCTTCTTGAGCCACTCCTTTGTTGCCTTGGCCGTGTGTTTTGGGTCATTGTCATGCTGGAATACCCATCCACGACCCATTTTCAATGCCCTGGCTGAGGGAATGAGGTTCTCACCCAAGATTTGACGGTACATGGCCCCGTCCATCGTCCCTTTGATGCGGTGAAGTTGTCCTGTCCCCTTAGCAGAAAAACACCCCCAAAGCATAATGTTTCCACCTCCATGTTTGACGGTGGGGATTGTGTTCTTGGGGTCATAGGCAGCATTCCTCCTCCTCCAAACACGGCGAGTTGAGTTGATGCCAATAAGCTCCATTTTGGTCTCATCTGACCACAACACTTTCACCCAGATGTCCTCTGAATCATTCAGATGTTCATTGGCAAACTTCAGACGGGCATGTATATGTGCTTTCTTGAGCAGGGGGACCTTGTGGGCGCTGCAGGATTTCAGTCCTTCACGGCGTAGTGTGTTACCAATTGTTTTCTTGGTGACTATAGTCCCAGCTGCCTTGAGATCATTGACAAGATCCTCCCGTGTAGTTCTGGGCTGATTCCTCACCGTTCTCATGATCATTGCAACTCCACGAGGTGAGATCTTGCATGGAGCCCCAGGCCGAGGGAGATTGACAGTTCTTTTGTGTTTCTTCCATTTGTGAATAATCGCACCAACTGTTGTCACCTTCTCACCAAGCTGTTTGGCGATGGTCTTGTAGCCCATTCCAGCCTTGTGTAGGTCTACAATCTTGTCCCTGACATCCTTGGAGAGCTCTTTGGTCTTGGTGGAGTGTTTGGAATCTGATTGATTGATTGCTTCTGTGGACAGGTGTCTTTTATACAGGTAACAAGCTGAGATTAGGAGCACTCCCTTTAAGAGTGTGCTCCTAATCTCAGCTCGTTACCTGTATAAAAGACACCTGGGAGCCAGAAATCTTTCTGATTGAGAGGGGGTCAAATACTTATTTCCCTCATTAAAATGCAACTTCATTTATAGCGTTTTTCTGGATTTTTTTGTTGTTATTCTGTCTCTCACTGTTCAAATAAACCTACCATTAAAATTATAGACTGATCATTTCTTTGTCAGTGAGCAAACGTACAAAATCAGCAGGGGATCAAATACATTTTTCCCTCACTGTATAGCCCTTGGTTCACCCCAGACTTGACTGCCCTTGACCAGCACAAAAACATCCTGTGGCGTACTGCATTAGCATCGAATAGCCCCGTGATATGCAACTTTTCAGGGAAGTCAGGAACCAATATACTCAGTCAGTTAGGAAAGCTAAGGCTAGCTTTTTTAAACCGAAATTTGCTTCCTGTAGCACTAATTACAAAAGATTTTGGGACACTGTAAAGTCCATGGAGAATAAGAACACCTCCCACTGCACTGAGGATAGGAAACATTGTCACCACCAATAAATCTACGATAATCGATCATTTCAATAATAGCCATGCTTTCCACCTGGCTACCCCTACCCTGGCCAACCTCTCAGCACCCTCTGCAGCAACTTGCTTCCCCCGCTTCTCCTTCACCAAAATCCAGACAGCTGATGTTCTGAAAGAACTGCAAAATCTGGATCCTTGCAAATCAGCTGGTCTAGACAATCTGGACCCACTTTTTCTAAAATGATCAGCCGAAATTGTTGCAACCCCTATTACTAGCCTATTCAACCTCTCTTTCGTATCGTCTGAGATCCCGAAGGATTGGAAAGCTGCCGCGGTCATCCCCATCTTCAAATGGGGAGACACTCTAGACCCAAACTGTTATAGACCTACAGTTGTAATCGGAAGTTTATGTACACTTAGGTTGGAGTCAATTAAACTAGTTTTTCAACCACTCCACAAATTTCTTGTTAACAAACTATAGTTTTGGCAAGTCGGTTAGAACATCTACTTTGTGCATGACACAAGTCATTTTTTCAATTGATTACAGACAGAATATTTCACTTATAATTCACTGTATCACAATTCCAGTGGGTCAGAAGTTTATATACTTGACTGTGCCTATAAACAGCTTGGAAAATTCCAGAAAATGATGTCATGGCTTTGGAAGCTTCTGATAGGCTAATTGACATAATTTGAGTCAATTGGAGGTGTGCCTGTGGATGTATTTCAAGGCCTACCTTCAAACTCAGTTCCTCTTTGCTTGACATCATGGGAAAATCAAAAGAAATCAGCCAAGACCTCAGAAAAGAATTGTAGACCTCGACAAGTGTGGTTCATCCTTGGGAGTAATTTCCAAATGCCTGAAGGTACCACATTAATCTGTACAAACAATAGTACGCAACAAAGCATCCTTCACTCATACCGCCAAACATACCCTCGTAAAACTGACTATCCTACCGATTCTTGACTTCGGCGATGTAATTTACAAAATAGCCCCCAACACTCTTCTCAGCAAACTGGATGTAGTCTATCACAGTGCCATCTGTTTTATCACCAAAGCGCCATATACTACCCACCACTGCGACCTGTACGCGCTCGTTGGCTGGCCCTCGCTACATATCCGTCGCCAAACCCACTGGCTCCAGGTCATCTACAAGTCTTTGCTAGGTAAAGCCCCACCTTATCTCAGCTCACTGGTCACCATAGCAACACCCTGTAGCCTTCCTTTCGAATTGTTGCTGCAAAATTGATTTTGTATGTACTTTTGATGTTGATTTCGACATTCAATTTATGGGGCATTGCAACTCAATAGATGCTAGTAGTCAGCCTGAAGTAAACACTTCTAAAGGTAAGATGCGTATGTAGCCTTTCGGCTCTAAAATCCGCGATGCATGCTGATGTTTCACAAAAACCTTCCCAATTAAATGTTGACTGCAAAGTATGCCTACCTAACAGAATGAGATCATGATGATTTCTATAAATCGGGTGCACATTTGTTTTGCATACTCTGCCATCACATTTGCAGTACATAAACCTGACAGAAACACAGCTAACCTATTTCAAATGTACAGTGACTAAAACTGGGACATGCTTTTAATGGTGCGCTCCATTTTTTGTTTACCCTGACTGGGACTGAAACCCTGGTCACCTAACTTTTCAAACAAAACAACATATCCTACCTAGACTACCATAAAACACCACAATGCAATGATTATTTGCAATATTGTTTTCACGTGAGTACATTTGAGTAGAATTCTACTGTAGGCTCTAAACTGCAGTGAAAATGTCATTTGAATAATGACGTAAAAGCCCTGTTATTTTAATGTTTCGTTCCATTTGCTTCAACTCTCGACAGATTATAAGGCACAGAACAGTCTGGCTGTATTTTGACTTTTGATGCTGATGCGCTGTCTGTTGCCGAGCATCATTCTCCCAAGTCGTCCTATATAGAGTAGTCACATAGGGCTATGCTCCCAGCAGGCCCAGTTATTCAGGAAAGCTTAACACGTGTTCTGCCTCATTTCGGATCCGCTATTCCTTGACCTAGAACCTAATGCGTCAATATAGCCAAAATATTTGTCAATTAACTTTTAAAATGTATTACATTTAATGTGTGGCATGAACACAACCAGTCACAATGTTTTAATCTGATTAGGCTACTTCAAAAGTCTCTCTTGTAGGCAACTTGTGCACTTTCATCCACTCTACTATAATTCCAGCATCTAAACTGCGCACTGGCCAGTCGATGAATGGAAAGAGACATCTGTTACAAAACACAATAGTTTAATGAAATTCGAAGATTGCCAAACCAAGCCTTCGATACTGAGTATTTTTTGTTTGACATACTCATGCATTGCTTATTGGTTGTGTGTGGTGTATTGGCACAGAAACCTGTTGGTGTAAAAATTGTTGCATGTATTTTATATACACTGAACAAAAATATAAACACAACATGTAAAGTGTTGGTCCCATGTTTCATGAGCTGAAATAAAAGATCCCAGAAATTTTCCATATGCACAAAAAGCTTTTGTCTAATTTTGTGCACAAATATTTATATCCCTGTTGGCTCTGTGTGTGTATGCAAACCTTTGCATCTGCGTGTGCACGCAAGCATGAGTAAATCTCACAAAGCTGGCTCTTGGCTGACTCCTTGGACTAGTGGGCTGTGGCTCCAGGCCCAATTCCTCCCTGCAGTTCCCTTAGTGGCCCTCTGGGGGTTGCATGACGAGAGGATTAATAACACTCTGCTAGCCCTCTGGCGCCACCGAGACAGAGCGGACAAAACGAAAGGTTAAGAGAGGAGAATAGGGCATGCTGTGTGTGACTGGTGTCCTAACAGTAAGTGGCAGGATGGAGTTGAGGGAGGGAGGCTGTGGGTTTGAGTTTGTTCTAGGGACTAGCACTGTTCTACGTGCGTCCCGATTCTCCAACCTTCTCCCAAAGTGTGTGCACTTGCACACTCTCCGTCATAGATTTGATTTAACAATGGTGGAAACCTTGGAGATGTTGAAGCTATTTGCCCTAACTCTAACTGGCTAACAACAACAACAGTTTTAGTGACACCATAGTTTTCATCATTGTCTGATCATACCCTCAAGACATGCTAACCTCTCACCATTTACCAATAACAGGGGAGGTTAGCATGTCTTGAGGTTATGATCAGGCAATGTATCTATCAGGCAGTGATGACTCTGTCTTGGGGTATGATCTTTGACTCGCTGTAACTTTCTCACTCACCATTATTCACGATTCATTCAAGGTTTTTCCTTAATCATGGTAGCATTCACATTAATGGAGAAGTGTTTAGAAATATTATATTCTTATTTACAGTAAGTGAATCCAAAATGACAATACATTTATTTACCATTCTTTTCTATTGGGTATAAAATAAGAAATGTGTAAAGTCACAAGCTTGAGGTAGTCATTGCATGCTAGGAATATGGGACCAAATACTAAACTTTTGACAAATTTGGTATTTATTTATAATAATCTTTAAGGGTGTCTATTTTGACCCCTACCTTTTTGGGAAAACAAATGTATTACTTGTTAAACCAAATCTATTTCTCTGAGCAATTGTATTAGTATAAAATAACACAAATAAAAAATTATAGCTCAGTATTAGAATTATTTATTTTATACAGTCATTATTGCTCGTCTTTATCAAGGGTGTCAATAATTCCGGACCCGCTGTAGATGACTGGATTGTGGTGAAATACTGCCCTGAGTATGTGACAGTCACTTGCCAGACTTACTATAGTCCGGTACCCTTAGTTAAGTGCCCATTGGCCTCACCACTCCTATTTATGACAGATTAGCTGTCTACCTGCCCCCCTCTTCCTTCCCACTTATTGACCATCAGACAGCAGTGCAACCACCATCAGTCACCAGGAAACTGGTCCATTTTTACTGGTTTTGAATTATTCATAGGAAAGTTTTTAATGTAGGTAGGGAGGGAGGGGTGGTAGAGAAATGAATGGAGTGAAAGAGAGGGGAAAGTAGAGACATTAATAGAGGGGTGAGAGGGAGAGAGGTAGAAAGGGAGAAAGGAATGGAGGAAGGAAGGTAGAGAGAGTGAAATGGGGATAGAAGGAGAGACGGAGAGACCCACTAATGATCGTAGCCGTATGGTTAATACACTTTTACCGAGCAGAACACACATACTTCCTGTTTTATGGCTGTGTTATGTTATTTCATACCCCCCTCTGCCTGGAACCTGTCTTGTGTGTTTGTTTCGCTGTATAACCACTCCCTTTCCTCCTTAGCAAAGAGAATGGGACCAAAGTTACGCACATCATTATTACACCCCCAAAAATATAAATGCAACAATTTCAAAGCTGATTGTCACCAAAAACAGTAACTTAGTCTCCCCCGCCTCACATCTCTCCCAGTCAAGATCATCTTCGGCTCGAGCTTCGAAATGACTGTGTAAATGACGTCATGGGTCTTTAGAGACAGCGCATACTTTTAGAAAATAATAGATTGCTTCTTCTATGCAAATGTTGTTGGTCAGTAAAATAAAATAAGTCCCAAAAATAATCGTGACACATCTCCTTCGCATAAAGTTGATTGTGTCCTGTGAAATGTTTTCCCACTCAAGAACTGGAACACACTGTCGTACACATCGATCCATAACATCCCAAACATGCTCAATGGGTGACATATCCGGTCAGTATGAAGGCCATGGAAGAACTAGGACATTTTCAGCTTCATGGAATTGTGTACAGATCCTTGCGACATGGGGCTTTGCATTATCATGCTGAAACATGAGGTGATGGAGGCGGATGAACGGCAATGGGCCTCAGGATCTCCTCGCTGTGTTTCTGTGCATTTAAATTTCCACCGATAAAAGGCTATTTTGTTTGTTGTCCGTAGCTTATGTCTGCCCATACCATAACCCCGCCGTAACCATGGGGTACTCTGTTCACAATGTTGACATCAGCAAACCACTCGCCCACACAATGCCATACACTCTGCCATTTGCCCATTACAGTTGAAACCGGGATTCATCCCTGAAGAGCACACTTCTCCAGCGTGCCAACGGCCATCAAAGGTGAGCATTTTCCCACTGAAGTCTGTTACGACGTCGAACTGAAGTCAGGTCAAGACCCTGGTGAGGATGAGGAGCACGGAGATGAGCATCTCTGAGACGGTTTCTGACAGTTTGTGTAGAAATTCTTCGGTTCTGCAAACCCACAGTTATCAGCTGTCCGGATTCATGGTGTCAGTCAATCCCGCAGGTGAAGAAACCGGATGTGGAAGTCCTGGGCTGGTGTGGTTACACGTGGTCTGCGGTTGTGAGGCCGGTTGGACTTACTGCCAAATTCTCTAAAATGAGGTTGGAGGCAGCTTATGGTAGAGAATTAACATTAAATCCTTTAGCAACAGCTCTGGTGGAAATTCCTGGAGTCAGCATACCAATTGTACGCTCCCTCAAAACCTGAGACTTCTGTGGCATTGTGTGACAAAACTGCACATTTTAGTTGCCTTTTATTGTCCCGAGCACAAGGTGCACCTGTGTAATGATTGTGCTCTTTAATCAGCTTCTTGATATGCCAAACCTGTCAGGTGGATGGATTATTTTAGCAAAGGAGAAATGCTCACTAACAGGGATATAAAAAAAAGTTTAGCAAAATATGAGAGAATTACGCTTTTTACGCATATAAAACATTTCTGGAATCTTTTATTTCAGCTTGTGAAATATGGACCAACACTTTACATGTTTAGTGTGAGTGTGTAGTTGATTGGTGTGTGTGCCTGTAAACACAAGGGTTGTATTATTCAGGGAGCAATGGAAAACAAGTGGTTCTTACTGGACCAAGTTCAGGTTGTCCCTCCCTTTTTCAGTTTGGTTGCTTCCATGTGGTACCTAATGAGTAGGCTACAATAGGCCTAAAACCCAAGCTTACCCTGGCCGAGAGGAAATGTGGAGCAAAGGAAAGAGAAAAAGGAGATTTTACTTTTCCAGAGGAAAAGTCTCTTGGATGGACCCTCAATCAGTCTGTGCCTTGAAATCGTTTCAAATGGGGTGTGGGTTAGAAAGTGTCTGTGTGTGTGCGTACGTACGGGTGTGTGTACAGTTGTTCGTACGGGTGTGTGGGGTACAAGAAGCTGTTGGAAATATAATGGTTATACATTACTGCCTGTAGGGAGTAAGTGACCCTCATAACTAATCGTTTCTTTTTTTCTCTTTTCTTTCTCTTGGCGCTGGCTGTTCATCCCCCCCTACAGTTCAGGATATTTCTCTGTGACTCGCCACTTGAGGTATGTACCCCTGCACTGGACTGTATCTATGAAAAGTATCGCAGTACCTCGCAGAGACGTCTTCATACAAGTTATCCCAGGCCTGGAACCCAGGAGGCCTGAAGCCCCACCCCATAGCACTCCACCATTCCCACTGGTCAGCGGTACAACTCGTCACCTGTGATCAGAGAGAGAGAGAGAACAAAATGATAACGCATAATTAGTACTATTGGATAGGAAACACTAAGAGTGTTAAAATATTGTCTGTGAGTATAACAGAACTGATATAGCAGGCGAAAACCCGTGGAATTTCTGTCCTGGAAAAAGTGTTTTTGACACATTGCCTCATTTTGAACCACTCCCTATTGAAAACAGCTATATATGGGAGTAAGATTGCAGTACCTATTGCTTCCACTGGATGTCAACAGTCTCTAGACAGTGTTTGGTGATGTTAGGTTGCTCTGGATGGTAATAAAAGAAGAATTCCGAACTAGTCATTGGATGTAAACAGAAGAGGAAGCGCATTCACGGGCTCGCGCGCGCTGTGGTTTTTTCCTTTCCTATCGTCCAGTTTATAATTCGGTTGAAATATTATAGTAAATATACATAAAAGTGTTCCTAAGGATACATTATCAATGATGTTTGATTGTTCTTGGACAAGTGTATAGGTATAATGTGAACACGTTCTCTTCACGGTTCAATGGGCGACTCAACAGTGGATTTTATGATCATAACGCGCCAACCATATGATATAATAAATTACTTTTTCTAACAAAAGAATCATGGATTGTCTTCGTTGGACATTTGGGAAGCCCTCAGCAGAAGTTCTTCGAAAGGTAAGGGATTTTATATTAGCGATTTTATGCGTTTTTTGAGACCCGTGTTGGGTCATGGATTTATGCTAATGCATAAATATTAGAGGTGCTACCCTCAAACAATCAAATGTTGTGCTTTCGCCGTAAAGCCTTTTTGAAATCTGACAACGCTGTGATATTGGCAAGAATCAGAGTTTTTGATGACTATGCAATACTCTGTAAGTAGTTAACTATCATGACTTAGGAGAAGGCCCAGATGCAGGAGACAAAGGGCTGTGAGACATAGGTTTAATCCTAGACACATGAAAGTTGGGATGTATACAGAGGGTACGGGGGCAACAGAAGACGAACAGCAGAGGGGCTAAGAATCTTGGAGATGGGGAAAAGGACGATAAAACGGGGGAAAAGTTTGCTGGACTCGGGTGGACAGCCAAACCATCTGCCCGAGACGATGCCGGGGTCCGGTGGCGGTCCGGTTGTCATCGATACCTGGTGGGTGGTCTTGAGAAGAGCCGACTTGGCTCTCTTCCAGGTACGGCACAGCGAACATCTGGGCTGAGGGTATGCCGGACTCTTCCTCTTGCTCCGGGAAGAGCAGGGGCTGATAACCCAGGGGAACACTCAAAGGGCGAGAGACCAGTGGCAGAGCAGGGGAGGGTGTTGCTCACTCCAGGTGGTGGGGTTGGCAGAGACAAGGCAGCGAAGAGTCGTCTCCAGGTCTTGATTGGCTCACTCCGTCTGGCCGTTAGACTGAGGGTGGAACCTGGAAGACAGGCTGGCCGACGACCCAATGAGAGTGCAGAACACCTACCAGAACCGGGATGAGAACTGTGTTCCCCGGTCGGCGACCATGTCCATCGGGAGTCCATGGATCCAGAAGACATGCTGCCCCATGAGCTGGGCCGTCTCTTTGGAAGAGGGTAGCTTGGAGAGGGGAATGAAATGGGCGGCTTTGGAAAACTGGTCCACTACTGTCAGGATGGCGCTGTTGCCATCAGATGGGGGGAGACCTGTGATGAAGTCCAGGGATATGTAAGACCAAGGACGGTGAGGGACAGGAAGTGGTTGAAGGAGACCAGCTGGAGCTTGCCGAGGAGTCTTGTTCGATGGCACCAAAAGCGTTGTCGCACAAAGGCCAGGGTTGGGAGCCCGGGTGGCAGGGAAGCCTGGAGGAGTGGGCCCACTCCAGGGCCGAGGGGCGGACAGAGTCAGGGACAAACAGCCAGGTTATCTTCCCCCGGGGTTCGGCTGGGAATGATGTGCCTCACGGACCTGATTCTCAATTCCCCAGCTGAGTGCCGTCGCCAGGCACAAGGCCTCGGGGATGGTCTCGGGGTTCGAGGTTGTAGCCGCTGTGCTATAGAGGCGTGACAGCGCATCCGGCTTGACATTCTTGGATCCTGATCGGTAAAAGAGGGAGAATTTAAACCGGGTGAAAATCAGGGCCCACCAGTTTGCCTGGAATTGAGACCCTTGGCGGTGCGGAGATATTCCAGGTTCTTGTGATCCGTTCACACAATGAAAGGATGTTCTACCCCCTCCAACTAGTGCCTCCACTCCTTCAACGCCATCTTCACTGCGATAAATTCACAATTCCCCACATCGTAATTCCTCTCCGTGGCGCTAAGACGATGGGAGAGGGCGGTGCAGGGATGTAACTTGAGGTCTAGGGCAGAACACTGAGACAGGACAGCCCCCACTCCGACATCTGAAGCGTCGGTCTCCACCACGAACTGGCGGGACGGGTCATGATGCACCAATATGGGAGCTGTGGTGAAGCAATGCTTGAGGTCCCGGAACACCCGGTCAGCAGCTGGGAACCACGTGAACGGGACCTTGGGAGAGGTGAGTGCATATGGGGGAAGCCAGGGTGCTGTAACCCTGGATAGAGCGGGGATAAAAGTTGGCAAATCCCAGGAAACGTTGAATCTGCACTCTGGACTCTGAATCCACCACCGCTCTCACCTTTCCAGGATCCATCTGTACATTCCCCTCAGCGATGATCGCAGCGATGATGTAACCAAGTAAGGGAATGGTGGAGCGATGAAAATCGCACTTCTCCGCTTTCACAAAAAGCTGGTTCTCCAGGAGAACCTGTTGGATGTGGTGCACGTCTTCCTGGGCTGAGCGGGAGAAAACAAGGACGTTATCGAGGTAGACGAAGACGAACCGGTTCAACATGTCGCAGAGAACATTAACCAGAGCCTGGAACACAGCTAGAGCGTTGATAAGACCAAATCGCATGACCAGATATTTGTAGTGACCGCTGGTCGAGTTGAAGGCAGTCTTCCACTCGTCCCCTTCCCATATCCGCACACCAGGTGTTAGACATTCCGTAGGTCCAGCTTGGAGAACAGGGTGGCCACCCTGAAGCAGCTCGTAGGCTGAGGCGATGAGTGGTAGCGGTTCTTAACCGTGATGTCATTGAGGCCCCGGTAGCCGATGTACGGGCACAGGGTTTTTTCCTTCTTCTCTACAAAGAGGAACCCTGCGCAGGCGGGGTACATCCTGCAGCTATGGACTCCTCGATGTAGGTCTCCATAGCCTTGGTCTCCGGACCTGACGACAGAGAGTACAGTCAACCCCGGGTTGAGTGGTGCCTGGGAGAAGGTCGATCCGGCAGTCATAGGGTCCGTGCGGAGGAAGTGAAGTGGCAACTTCCGAGCCCACAGGAAGACATTCCGGGCCTGGCTGCGCTGACTTCAGGCAATGGGCGTGGCAGAACGGGCTCTAGCGACCATAACACATACGTTTTTCCAGCAGCAGACTATGATCGATAATGTCAAAAGCTGCACTGAAGTCTAACAAGACAGCCCTCACAATCATTTTATTATCAATTTCTCTCAGCCAATCATTAGTAATTTGTGTAAGTGCTGTGCTTGTTGAGTGTCCTTCCCTATAAGCATGCTGAAATTCTGTTGTCAATTTGTTTACTGTGAAATAGCATTGTATCTGGTCAAACACAATTTTTTTCGGACAACTAACACAATTGTAACAGGCTGATTGGTCGGCTATTTGAGACAGTAAAGGGGGCTTTACTATTCTTGGGTAGCGGAATGACTTTAGCTTCCCTCCAGGCCTGAGGGCACACGCTCACTAGTAGGCAGAAATTGAAGATGTGGCAATATCGTCTGCTATTATCCTCAGTAATTTTCCATCCAGATTGTCAGACCCCGGTGGCTTGTCATGATGAAAGTATGCATGTAACTGTAAATTGATGAAATATGGATTATGATATTGATTTATCTACTGACCAGTGGAATAAAGGATAAACCAATGACAGTAAACATTCATACATCTACTCTCTCATACTCATACTACCAAAACAATACCACTGCAAAAAAAAGGCGTATTAGCCAAGGTCACAGAATGACACTTAATCGAATATTACATTTTCAAAATATATATTTTTTTTATGTACAGTATGCATTAATGACTCAATTATACATTCATAAAATCAAATACTTTTTTTAACAATCTACACTGAACACAAATATAAAAGCAAAATGTGCTGAAATAAAAGATCCCTGAAATTTTACATTCGCACAGAAAGCTTATTTCTTTCAAATTTTGTGCACAAATTTGTTTATATCCCTGTTACTGAGCATTTGACAGTTGTGGCATATCAAGAAGCTGATTAAACGGCATGATCATTACACAGGTGCACATTTTGCTGGGGAAAATAAAAGGCCACTCTAAAATGTGTAGTTTTGTCACACAATGCCATAGATGTTTTGAGGGAGCGTGCGATTGGCATGCTGACTGCACGAATGTCTACCAGAGCTGTTGCCTTAGAATTCCCTTATGTTCATTTCTCTACCATAACCCACGTCCAACCCTGTTTTAGAGAATTTTGCAGTACGTCCAACCGGCCTCACAACTACTTCACGCATGAATCCTGGTTTTAATATCCGACAGCGTGTATGGCGTTGTGTGGGTAAGCGGTTTGCTGACGTCAGCGTTGTGAACAGAGTGCCCCGTGGTGGTGGGGTTGGGTTATGGGCAGGCATAAGGTACGGACAACTAACACAATTGCATTTTATCGATGGCAATTTCAATGCACAGAGATACCTTGACAAGATCCTGAGGCCCATTGTCGTGCCACCGCCATCACCTCATGTTTCCGCAAGGATCTGTACACAATTCCTGGAAGCTGAAAATGTCCCAATTCTTCCATGTCCTCCTTACTCAACAGACATGTCACCCATTGAGCCTGTTTGGAATGCTCTGGATTAACATGTACAACAGCGTGTTCCAGTTCCTGCCAATTTCCTGAAACTTCGCACAGCCATTGAAGAGAAGTGGGACAACATTCCACAGGCCACAATCAACAGCCTGATCAACTCCATGCGGAGGAGACGCGCCGAATATAACAGGCGTAGACCTTACAGGGAAATGCTTGCTTACAAGCCCTTAACCAACAATGCAAATAGTCCGGGTAGAACCGCACTTAGTTCACAGAAATCACATTGTCTGAAAAGAACCAAGTGTGAAAACATCCTTAGTCTCAGTCATGGATGAGTGTGATGTCCAGCAAATAGAGCATCGCTGACATTTAAATTGACTGATTTCCTTATATGAACTATACCTCAATAACAACAAAAAATGTTGCGTTTATATTTTTGTTCAGTGTCACTACATATACATAACACAATAGTAATAATTTCTTTGAATGGTAAATCACTATTGATAAACTGGGTAAATCAAGGCCTTTTCACAACACAGGTGAATACATATTCAATAGGAGTGTGTACATGCACTGAGTTAATGAGCTTGTTTTGACAGATTTTCACAAGGCTATAGATAAAAAACAATCTGTTTACCTTCTTCTTGGGACTTATTTTATTTTATTGATAAAAGTGTGCGCTGTCTCTAAGACCCATGAAGTCATTCACATAGTCATTTCGAGGCTCAAGCAAAGATCTTGACTGGGAGAGACGTGAGGCGGGGGAAACTAAATTAATGAATAAGGTTTTGGGTGACTCTCAGCTTTGTAACCAGCAATATTTTGCGTTATGGTTTGTGTCATAAACAAGGTACTAGGGTAGTGAATTGAATTTGCATTCAGCTGTAAGCTAGCAAGGAAAGTTACCGATAGCCTACAAAGCTGGAAGCTATCTTCTTGCATTGAAGTGTTCTAGTACAGGACATTGTTTTGGGAACAGTTTCAACATTTCTACGTGCCGTGTTGCATTATTCAACTGTGTTAACTTCTGTGCAGCATAAATGGTGATGCAGCCCAGACTCCCAGGGACTTCAGTAATTCCTCATGGCAGGCTAGAGCTAGCAAAGAGTAAATGGTGCAAGCAGGCAAGAGGCATTAACGGTGGGTGCTCTCATGCTATAAGGGGAAATCGGCTGCGCTGATAGACAGACTTGATCCTCTCTCAATCAGTAGAACAGGTGAGACACATTTGACAGAATTACCGAAAGTAACACAAATTCTAGTACCCAACCGCTTTTCATGTTCCAGTATCAGAAAATACGTTTTGGTATACCGTGCAACACTAGTGGGTAGCGGGAATACTGTAAGCATAGTAGTAGCTAGCTTTGCATACAAATGAATGCAAGCCCTCATGTTATTATATTACACATTCCTGACCTAGTTATTATTAGACACATCATACATGAATACAGATTCAAACGGTTAAATGTAGTAACACATTTAGTCTGTGTGTTGGTACAAGCACACATGCAGCCACGCGCGTGCGCATACACACCCCCTAGTCCCTTGTACTTTATCTGCTAGAACCCTCCAGCTGGACTAGGGACACTGGGGAATGGACTCAGGAAGCAGGTATTGTTTATTTTTGGAGGGGTTTTATTTAGCTTCTCTTGGAGGGAGGGTTGGTGGGAGACTTGAAATTGAGAAGAGGACAATGTGGTGTCCAGATTGTGGTCTGTATGTGATGGTACTGAACACCAGGCCTTGATCCGCTCCTGTGTTCCGGCTGTACCAAGGGATAGTGAAGCTGCTACTCTGCCTTGTGTGTCTACGTTTGTGTGTGTTGAGGCTGATACTAGTACAGATGTAATGTGGTAGGCATCCTTGAGAGAAACAGCCGGTTCTCGTGCCCACTGCCCAAGTCAGGAGAAGGGTAGTCTCATGAGCCATACTAAAAGTATTGCATTAGCTAGTTGTAAGAAAGTCTAGAGAGACTAGGAGAGTTGGCACAGCTCAAAGCTGGGTGCCTCCTTGCTTGAGGAGCAGTTGAGGGTTAGTTGAAGGCTGTTGCAGTTTCATTGGGACTGAAACTAAATGGCTAATTTCACAGACACAGCGATTAAATACAAGATACAAGGACCAGACATGATTAGATGACATAGAGCAGGCCATTTGTTGAGATCAGAAACTGTTAAGGTCAGGGCAATTTCAAATGGGATGGGACAAAAGCAGGAAGTACCAGTGACTCGTTCAATAAGGAAGTGGTCAGATGACGAGGATGCTTCGCTACAGGACTGTTTTCCTAGCACAGACTGGAATATGTTCAGGGATTCATCCAATGACATTGAAGTATACCACCTCATTCACCGGCTTCATCAATAAGTGCATCAATGACGTTGTCCAAACAGTGACCATGCATACACATATATATATATATATATATATATATATATATATATATACAGTGAGGGGGAAAAAGTATTTGATCCCCTGCTGATTTTGTACGTTTGCCCACTGACAAAGAAATGATCAGTCTATAATTTTAATGGTAGGTTTATTTGAACAGTGAGAGACAGAATAACAACAAAACAATCCAGAAAAACGCATGTGAAAAAAATGTTATGAATAGATTTGCATTTTAATGAGGGAAATAAGTATTTGACCCCCTCTCAATCAGAAAGATTTCTGGCTCCCAGGTGTCTTTTATACAGGTAACGAGCTGAGATTAGGAGCACACTCTTAAAGGGAGTGCTCCTAATCTCAGCTTGTTACCTGTATAAAAGACACCTGTCCACAGAAGCAATCAATCAATCAGATTCCAAACTCTCCACCATGGCCAAGACCAAAGAGCTCTCCAAGGATGTCAGGGACAAGATTGTAGACTTAACAAGGCTGGAATGGGCTACAAGACCATCGCCAAGCAGCTTGGTGAGAAGGTGACAACAGTTGGTGCGATTATTCGCAAATGGAAGAAACACAAAATACCTGTCATCTCCCTCGGCCTGGGGCTCCATGCAAGATCTCACCTCGTGGAGTTGCAATGATCATGAGAACGGTGAGGAATCAGCCCAGAACTGCACGGGAGGATCTTGTCAATGATCTCAAGGCAGCTGGGACCATAGTCACCAAGAAAACAATTGGTAACACACTACGTCGTGAAGGACTGAAATCCTGCAGCACCCGCAAGGTCCCCCTGCTCAAGAAAGCACATATACATGCCCGTCTGAAGTTTGCCAATGAACATCTGAATGATTCAGAGGACAACTGGGTGAAAGTGTTGTGGTCAGATGAGACCAAAATGGAGCTCTTTGGCATCAACTCAACTAGCCGTGTTTGGAGGAGGAGGAATGCTGCCTATGACCCCAAGAACACAATCCCCACCGTCAAACATGGAGGTGGAAACATTATTCTTTGGGGGTGATTTTCTGCTAAGGGGACAGGACAACTTCACCGTATCAAAGGGACGATGGACGGGTGAGAACCTCCTTCCCTCAGCCAGGGCATTGAAAATGGGTCGTGGATGGGTATTCCAGCATAACAATGACCCAAAACACACAGCCAAGGCAACAAAGGAGTGGCTCAAGAAGAAGCACATTAAGGTCCTGGAGTGGCCTAGCCAGTCTCCAGACCTTAATCCCATAGAAAATCTGTGGATGGAGCTGAAGGTTCGAGTTGCCAAACGTCAGCCTCGAAACCTTAATGACTTGGAGAAGATCTGCAAAGAGGAGTGGGACAATAAATAAAGAACAGTATGGGGATGAGGTAGTTGGGTGGGCTATGTACAGGTGCAGTGATCTGTGAGCTGCTCTGACAGCTGGTGCTTAAAGTTAGGGAGGGAGATATGAGTCTCCAGCTTCTGTGATTTTTGCAGTTCGTTCCAGTAATTGGCAGCAGAGAACTGGATGGAAAGGCGCCCAAATGAGGAATTGGCTTTGTGGGTGACCAGTGAAATATACCTGCTGGAGCGCGTGCTACGGCTGGGTGCTATTATGGTGACCAGTGAGCTGAGATAAGGCGGGGCTCTACATCACCAGAGGAACAGAGGATGAGTAGGATAAGGGTACGGCTAAAGGCTATTAGAACTGGTTGTCTAGTACGTTCGGAACAGAGAGTAAAAGGAGCAGGGTTCTGGGCACGATAGAATAGATTCAAGGCATAATGTACAGACAAAGGTATGGTAGGATGTGAATACAGTGGAGGTAAACCTAGGCATTGAGTGATGATGAGAGAGATGTTGTCTCTAGAAACATCATTTAAACCAGGTGAGGTCACCGCATGTGTAGGAGGTGGAACTAAAGGGTTAGCTAAGGCATATTGAGCAAGGCTAGATGCTCTACAGTGAAATAAGACAATAATCACTAACCAAAACAGCAATGGGCAAGGCATATTGACATTAAGGAGAGGCATGCGTAGCCGAGTGATCATAGGGGTCCAGTGAGGAGTTAGGGTGGTTGGACACACAGCGATTCAGACAGCTAGCGGGCTGGGGGGTATCAAGCTAGCAGAAGGGCCTTAGAGGGACGTCGCAACAGAAGAAGTCTGTTGTAGCCTCCTCTTTCGGTTACGTCGGACCAGTCGTGATGGATTAGCAGGGCTCCATGTAGTAAAGGGGTCCAGTCCAATTGGCAAAAAAAGGTATAGTGGCCTACATATCCCAACCAGAAGCCATTGATTACAGGCAACATCCACACCAAGGTAAAACCTAAAGCTGCCACTTTCAACGAGCGGGACACTAATCCAGACACTTGTAATAAATCCTGCTATGCCCTTAGATGAAACATCAAACAGGCAAAGCGTCAATACAGGACTAAGATTAAATCCTACTACACCGGCTCTGATGCTTGTCGGATGTGGCAGGGCTTGCAAACTATTAGGGACTACAAAGAGAAACCCAGCCGTGAGCTGCCCAGTGACGCAAGCCTACCAGACGAGCTAAATGCCTTTTATGCTCGCTTCGAGGCAAGCAACACTGAAGGATGCTTGAGAGCACCAGCTGTTTCGGTCAACTGTCTGATCATGCTCTCCGTAGCTGATGTGAGCAAGACCTTTAAACAGGTCAACATTCACACTGTCCTTTCCCACCTGGACAAAAGGAACACATATGTGAGAATGCTGTTCATTGACTACAACTCAGCGTTCAACATCATAGTGCCAACAAAGCTCATCACTAAGCTAAGGACCCTGGGACTAAACACCTCCCTCTGCAACTGTATCCTGGACTTCCTGACGGGCCACCCCCAGGTGGTAAGGGTAGGCAACAACACTTCTGCCACACTGATCCACAACATTGCGGCCCCTCAGGGGTGCGTGCTTAGTCCCCTCCTGTACTCATTGTTCACCTACGACTGCGTGGCCTAGCACGACTCCAACACCATCATTACGTTTGCTGACGACACAACAGTGGTGGGCCTGATCACCGACAATGGTGTGACCACCTATAGGGAGGAGGTCAGAGACCTGGCAGTGTGGTGACAGTACAACAACCTCTCCCTCATTGTGAGCAAGACAAAGGAGCTGATCGTGGACCACAGGAAAAGGTGGACCGAACAGGCTCCCAATAACATCAACGAGGCTATAGTGGAACGGGTCGAGAGTTCCTTGGGCTCCACATCACCAGCGAACTATCATGGTCCAAACACACCAAGACAGACACGAAGAGGGCACTACAATACATTTTCCCCCTCAGGAGACTGAAAAGATTTGGCAATGGTCCCCATATCTTTAAAAAGTTCTACAGCTGCACCATAGAGAGCATCCTGACCGGTTGCATCATCGCCTGGTATGGCAACTGCTCGGCATCCAAACGTAAGGTGCTACAGAGGGTAGTGCGTATGGCCCAGGATATCACTGGGGCCAAGCCTCCTGCCATCCATGACCTATATACTAGGCTGTGTCAGAGGAAAGCACAAAAATTGGCCAAGACTCCAGTCACCCGAGTCATAGACTGTTCTCTCTGCTACCGCACGGCAAGCGGTACCGGAGTGCCAAGTCTAGGTCCAAAAGGCTCCTTAACAGCTTCTACCCCCAAGCCATAAGACTGCTGAACAATTAATCAAATCTCCACCCGGACAATTTACATTGACCCCCTCCGCTACTCGCTGTTTATTATCTATGCGTAGTCACTTTACTACTACCTACATGTACAAATTACCTCGTCTAACCTGTACCCCCGGGCACATGACTCGGTATCGGTACCCCCTGTATATAGCCTTGATATTGTTATTTTGTTATTTTTTACTTTAGTTTGTTTAGTAAATATTTTCTTAACTACATTTTTTCAACTGCATCGTTGGTTAAGAGCTTGTATGCAAGCATTTCACAGTAAGGTTGACACCTGTTGTATTTGGCGCATGTGACTAATAAAATGTGATTTGATTTAAATAGCTGGTTAGAAGGTTGGAGACACACACACACTGTGTCGCCTTCAATGCCCTGTGGTCCCCCTCCAGCCTCTCTTGATGAAGATCGTTAGCCTATATAGGAAACAATCTTTTATCACCTCAAGGCTGACGTCCAGACTCACTGTATTACACACACTCATGTGTGCTCCCTCTCCGGCCTCTAGGTCACTAGGCTGCTCGTTGTGTTGCACACCTGTCACCATTGTTACGCGCACCTGCGAGTCATCAGACTCACCTGGACTCCATCACTTCCCTAATTACCTTCCATACAGTGGGGCAAAAAAGTATTTAGTCAGCCACCAATTGTGCAAGTTCTCCAACTTAAAAAGATGAGAGAGGCCTGTAATTTTCATCATAGGTACACTTCCACTATGACAGACGAAATGAGAAAAAGAAATCCAGAAAATCACATTGTAGGATTTTTAATTTCTTTATTTGCAAATTATGGTGGAAAATAAGTATTTGGTCAATAACAAAAGTTTATCTCAATACTTTGTTATATACCCTTTGTTGGCAATGACAGAGGTCAAACGTTTTCTGTATGTCTTCACAAGGTTTTCACACACTGTTGCTGGTATTTTGGCCCATTCCTCCATGCAGATCTCCTCTAGAGCAGTGATGTTTTGGGGCTGTCGCTGGGCAACACGGACTTTCAACTCCCTCCAAAGATTTTCTATGGGGTTGAGATCTGGAGACTGGCTAGGCCACTCCAGGACCTTGAAATGCTTCTTCTGAAGCCACTCCTTCGATTGCCCAGGCGGTGTGTTTGGGATCATTTTCATGCTGAAAGACCCAGCCACGTTTCATCTTCAATGCCCTTGCTGATGGAAGGAGGTTTTCACTCAAAATCTCACGATACATGGCCCCATTCATTCTTTCCTTTACACGGATCAGTCGTCCTGGTCCCTTTGCAGAAAAACAGCCCCAAAGCATGATGTTTCCACCCCCATGCTTCACAGTAGGTATGGTGTTCTTTGGATGCAACTCAGCATTCTTTGTCCTCCAAACACGACGAGTTGAGTCTTTACCAAAAAGTTCTATTTTGGTTTCATCTGACCATATGACATTCTCCCAATCCTCATCTGGATCATCCAAATGCTCTCTAGCAGTTGTTGAATCTTGTTATGTTCATACAAATATTTACACATGTTAAGTTTGCTGAAAATAAACGCATGTTTATTTTTTTGCTGAGTTTACATATTGCACATACTATAGGACTTAGTCAAAAGTAGTGCTCTACACAAACAAACAATATTCTGTCATTTGGGATGCAACTCAGCTCTGAGCAGTGCAATTCACCCCTACCTAAGAGTACCTCCATTACCGTGTGTGTGTGTGTGTATATGTGTGTTGGCTCACAAAACCTGTGGTATATTTATACAGTGAGAAATGCAGATGTTTATATTGTGTGTTACACAGCCTTGGATGACTCCACTGCCGCTATGGTTAGGGCTGGCACAATTGCTTACAAACATCACCCAACGCACACCCACACTTCTTATTCCGAAAAGTCAAAGTATACCTGTGAGTGGAGTCTACCTGGTAGTAGTTGTAGGTTTTTATACGGTCCCCAAGACCAGTCTGAGATTTTGTTTGACCATAAGTAAAAAAGGCTACTGGATCAATACTGCAAAGCGTGTTTGATTGAATTGAGCCGTCACAGTTTTACTCCCCACTAGACCTAGAGAGGAGAGGGGAGAGTGAGGGGGAGAAGAGGAAAGGGAGAGTTTGGGGGCCCATCTGAAAGTGATTTAGGCCCCTTTTGAGGGATCAGAGGCAGTTTAGCATTTAGCCGTGTTGAACATTTCGGTTGTTGTCACAGTGGCAAGGAGAAAGCCATTATGCTGTTCTGGGAGTTGACATGCAGAGTGAGGCAAGATCTGCAACTAACAGGTCTCTGCTGCATAAACACACACACGACGTGCGCGCAAACACACACAAGCGCACACACACACACACGTGTATGAGCGTTAGGGCTGACCGCATTTAGTCGACTGGTCAATTGTTTGGTCGACAGGCTGTTAAATCGAGCCTTGGCCCCCAAAAAAAAATTTTCATTGTGCACATGGCACCTGTCTGATTCGCACTGGTCTCAGTGCAGTGGACTAATCCATTGGTTATATTATGTCAAAATAATGGTGCAACACTAATGAATCTAATATTATTTTATTACAAATGCGTTTTCTCCCATCGTTGGATACAGTCGCTGCCCGCGGTTCTGAAACATAATCTTCAGTGCGCCATAGAATTGGAGCCTGTTGCTGTGTGCGTAATAACAAAGTTAATCAGCATATTGGGATTGAGCCATTTCACAGATTTGGCTGTTTTTAATCTTTGCTATGCTGTAATAAAGACTTTATATATTTTTTGATCTAGAACAGACTGGTATTACTTATAATTGATTTAGTGTTTACACTTACAAACAGGCATAAAAATGTTGTCACAGATAATATGCACACAGCTCTCGCTCCTATACCATCCTTTTTCTTGATCTCCTTGTTATTACAATTATTTTTATGATCATCATTATAATAATAAGTAATGTCGTTATCATTAGTAGGCTTTGTATAGTAGCTTTGTATAGCCACCATCAAGCTGTAGGCCTAAGAGCGCGTCCTGTTAAGTCTTAATACCGTAACTTACTTGGGCCTATATTTCATTATATATGCTACTGTATCAATCATTAATTTATTTGTTCATGCCATCACACAGCATATGAGACATTAATGCTTTGAAACATTTTATCAATGAAGCACATTTTAGTTTTAAAATGAAATAATAAAGGGCGCTTTGAATAATTAGCCTAAACAATAGATACATTTCAATTCACAAATGCATGCAACTGTTCATTATTTAACCCTCTGTTTTCCCCATGTTTGTTTGCATTATTGTTCTAATATTATGTCAGTCCATTTGGTGGGCTTGGTGTTTGTTACTACTTTGAATATTTTGAGTAAACTACGTTGTGTTACTCATCTCTGCTGTCCTGCTCCTGACTTTTTGCACCAACTACACCAAGCCTTCTGACAGATACACTTATTTGTTTAGTGTTTACACTGTTCCAAATGATCCGAAAAAAAGTATTATATTGTAATCTAACAGCAACTGTTTAGGATACATAATACTCTCGCAACGCTTGTTCCTATATACTACTTGATGTTCAGTCGTTTCAACAACTAAGTCAAATGTCTTCCACAGATCTGAATTCCCCTTTCCCTCCTGGGCAACCAACACACATTCGTTTCAATATTTCTTTTTTACGTCCTCCACATCCATTTTCCTGTCACGTGTTACTGTGTTCTGAGTTTGAAATAACCAATTTATTGATGTGATTTTGATGGGCTATAGGTCAGGCCCTATTGGTCACGTGCATGCAATGCTTACATGGTTCACGTAAAGAGAGCAAGGGTTGAGGGAATAGGGAATGTTTTTCCTAAACAAATTAGGGATTTCGGTAACAGAACTTTTCTGTCAGAAACAAAATTGCTGAAATTATGTTGCAGCTTCAGCATGGACAGCGCAATAAATGCTGTGCTGTGGTGCCTTTTCGTTGCAGTAGGGTGGAGAGCAAGACAACGTGCGCCAGTCACACAGGCACTCGCTGTTTTTTTTTAACAGTGTGACCATTGGGCTCTTTCCTAAGTCATTTGTGTGTCTTAATTATTTAATCAAACAGTGTGCTTAAAGCATCAGACAAGCTCAGTGCATATGTAGTTAATTTTATTAAAAGACATAGGGTGTGACTATATATGGAAAAATTAATTTAAACATTCCGACCAATTGATTGGTCAAAAGAACAGGACGACTCTCAGTCAACCAATATTTTCTTTAGTCTGGGACAGCCCTAATGAGCATGCACACATACCAAGAGTAAATACACAGACTCAACCATTCACTGACAGACTTACTCAGACACACTCAGAGGGGGTAAAAAAAAGTACTCACACACATATGGAGACTAACGCTCTCAATTCTTACAAAATTCTAAATGACACTGGCCTCTGACAAAGCCTCCAGTGTTTGCGGCGAAAGCCTGTGCCAAGAAAGTAACAGGCTGCATGCCTCCCGCTGCTCAGCTAGAGGCCCCAGAGGTAGCTAGTTTAGCCATCAACCAGACCTCCCAATTCCAACGATGCTCTCCCAGCTTTACACTCTCCATTTTACCCCCAGCCTCCCTCTCTTCCACCTGCCAGTCATTCAAAGGCCTCAAAACGAATGTCTGCACAATGCTATTCCTCCCTCATTCTAATCTCTGTTCACCACACACACAAACCAGTCACCTTCTAGCCCACACAGTGAATGGATACCCCTCTCCACATCTCCAATGCTCCGTCATGTCACCCAGGTAATCAGCAAGTGTTCAGTAGCAAAGCAGCCCAGAGCTGGAGCAACATAGCCTTTGTTTTTTGCCAGCTCCATTTAGAACAGCTCCACTGAGGGGTATGGGAGGAATGTGGAGCCCAGTAGTGGTGGCCCTCTGGGTCTGGTAGCAACGGGGTGGTGGGGGCCCTGGAGGTCCAAGTGTGGGTTGAGAGGATTGGGAAGGGGGGTTTAATATTTAGACAGGTTTAATTGTGTCAGTTGGTGCTGGGGCAGTGACCAAGCGTCATTCTGGGGGTTATCAGGCTGTTGGATTAGCAACGGCAGTTCTCCCTGTGTTGTGATATTGAGTGCCATGTTTGACGGGCCTAACAGGGCCCAGATGGGCCGTGGGGACAGAGAGGGTTCCCCCCAAGGTTTAATATGCCCCAGCCCCACTAGATGTATGACGTCTGTGTGATATAAAGCAGTTAAGCCAGTTGATTGAAAAACCCAGAGAAACAAAAAAAAATCTGTTATGTATTAAATGGGAGTTGTATTACACACACACTCATCCAGGAGAAAGCTTGGCCACATTCCATCCCCTGCCTTGCGAGCGAGAAGAATTTTGCTCATGAAAAAGACACCAACACCCCCACCAGCCTAAACCCTGTCCACATTTGGGAGCCATTAGCAGGTGGGGCTAATGTACACCCCTGTGCATAGTACACGTGTGGGGCCTGGGTAACAGCCTGGTCTCCTGTGTGTGTGTGTGTGTGTGTGTGTGTGTGTGTGTGTGTGTGTGTGTGTGTGTGTGTGTGTGTGTGTGTGTGTGTGTGTGTGTGAGAGAGAGAGAGAGACAGAGTGAGAGTACAGGCCTGCTAATGCCAAAGCATTAACAGAAGGGATTCATAACATTCACTCACTTGATCAATTACATTTTTACAGTTTGTATGTATGCTAAAGACTAGAGCTGCTGCTTTCAAAGAGCGGGACGCTTATAAGAAATCCTGCTATGCCCTCCACATTAAACAAGCAAAGCGTCAATACAGGACTCGGATCGAACTCTACTACAAATCCTCACTGTGGCAGGGCTTGCAAACTATCACAGATTACAAAGGGAAACCCAGACGAGAGCTACCCACTGACGCGAGCCTACCAGACTGGCTAAATGCCTTCCATGCTCGCTTCGAGGCAAGCAACACTGAACCATGCGAAAGAGCACCAAGTCTTCCGGACGACTGTGTTCACGCTCTCCATAGCCGATGTGAGGGAGACCTTTAAACAGGTTAAGATTCACAAGGAGGGCCTCCCGAGTGGCACACCAGTCTAAGGCACTGCGTCGCAGTGCTAGCTGCGTTACTACAGATCCTGATTCGATACCAGGTTGTGTCGCAGCCGGCCTGCGACCTGGAGACCCATGAGGCGACACAATTGGCCCAGCATCGTCCGGGTTAGGGGAGGGTTGGGCCGGCCGGGATGTCCTTGTCCCATCGCGCTTTAGCAACTCCTGTGGCGGGCCGGGGGCATGCACGCTCACAAGGTCGCCAGGTGTACTGTGTTTCCTCCGACACATTGGTGCGGCTGGCTTCCGGGTTAAGGGTCCATTGTGTCAAGAGGCAGTGCGGCTTGGCGGGGTGACTGCATCACCACTTGGTATGGCAACTGCTCTTCATCCGATTGCAAAGGCGCTACAGAGGGTACCCCGTACGGCCCAGTACATCACTGGGGTCAAACTCCCTGCCATCCAGGACCTCTATACCAGGCGGTGTCAGAGAAATGCCCTTAAAAATGATGAAGACTCCAGCCACCCAAGTCCTACTGTTCTCTCTGCTACCGCACGGAAAACGGTACCGGTGCGAGGTCTGGGACCAAAGGGCTCCTGAACAGCTTCTACCGCCAAGCCATAAGACTGCCAAATAGCTACCTGGACTATCTGCATTGAACCTTTTTGCACTAACTCTTTTTGACTCTATGCACACAAACTGATCTCTACCCACACACTCACACATAACACGTGCACACAGGCACACATTCGCCACATACACACTTCCAAATTCATTACATATGCTGCTGCTACTGTCTATTCGGAAAGTATTCAGACCCCTTGACTTTTTCCACATTTTGTTACATTACAGCCTTATTCTAAAATGAACACACAACACACAATACTCCATAATGACAAAGCAAAAACAGATTTTTAAAAATTTGTAGAAATATTAAACTCACATTTACATAAGTATTCAGACCCTTTACTCAGCACTTTGTTAAAGCACCTTTGGCAGCAATTACAGCCTCAAGTCTTATTTAATATGACGCTACAAGCTTGGCACACCTGTATTTGGGGAGTTTGTCCCATTCTTCTCTGCAGATCCTCTCAAGCTCTGTCAGGTTGGATGGGGAATGTCTCTGCACAGCTATTTTCAGGTCTCTCAAGAGATGTTTGATCGTGTTCAAGTCCGGGCTCTGGCTGAGCCACTCAAGGACATTCATTGACTTGTCCCGAAGCCACTCCTGCGTTGTCTTGGCTGTGTGCTTAGGGTCATTGTCCTGTTGTAAGGATGAACCTTCGCCACAGTCTGAGGTCCTGAGCGCTCTGGAGCAGGTTTTCATAAAGGATCTCTCTGTACTTTACTCCGTTCATCTTTTCCACGAGCCTGACTACTCTCCCAGTCCCTGCCACTGAAAAACAACCCCACAGCATGATGCTGCCACCACCATATACTTCACCGTAGGGATGGTGCCAGGTTTCCTCCCTCTACCATAAAGGCCTAATTGGTGGAGTGCTGCAGAGATGGTTTTTCTTCTGGAAGGTTCTCCCATCTCCACAGAGGAAATCTGGTGCTCTGTCAGTGACCATTGGGTTCTTGGTCATCTCCCCGACCAAGGCCCTTCTGGACGGCCAGCTCTAGGAAGGGTTGTGGTGGTTACAAACTTCTTCCATTTAAGAATGCTGGAGGCCACTGTGTTCTTGGGAACCTTCAATGCTGCAGAATTTTTTTTGTACCCTTTCCCAGATTCTGTACCTCGACAAAATCCTGTCTCGGAGCTCTACAGACGATTCCTTCAACCTCATGGCTTGGTTTTTGCTCTGACATGCACTGTCAACTGTGGGACCTTATATAGACAGGTGTGTGCCTTTCCAAATCATGTCCAATCAATTGAATTTACCACAGGTGGACTCCAAACAAGTCGTAGAAACATCTCTAAGATGATCAATGGAAACAGGATGCACCTGAGCTCAATTTCAAGTCTCATAGCAAAGGGTCTGAATAATAAGGTATTTTTTTTATACATTTGCAAAATGTTATAACCTGTTTTCGCTTTGTCACTCTGGGGTATTGTGTGTAGACTGAGGAAAATGTTTTATTTATTTATTTAATTATTTAACTTTCTGAATACTTTCCGAATGCGCTGTTTCTTGTTGCCTAGTCACTTTACACCTACGTATATGTACAGATCTACTTCAATTTCCTCGTACCCCTGCACATCAACTCAGCACCGGTACCCCAAGTATAAAGTCAAGCTATCATTGTTCATTGTGTATTTATTCCTTGTGTTACAATTTTTTTCTTATTGTTTTTATTGTATTCTGAATTGTTGGGAAGGGTCTGTAAGTAAGCATTTCACTGTTAGTTTACATCAGTTATTTTTATTTGATATGTAACCTCCATCCATCTCTCTCTCCCCCTCCCTCTCTCTTAATCTGTCTCCCTCCATCCATCCCCCTCTCTCTCCCACACACCAGGCGGAGACGCCTACGGACGGTCCTGAGGTGGGCTACGGTTCCTTCCACCAGCAGTACTGGCTGGATGGCCGCATCGTGGCAGTTGTGGTGGTGGACATCCTGCCCACCTGCGTGTCCTCCGTTTACCTGTACTACCACGCCGACTTGGCCTCTCTATCGCTGGGCTCCTACTCTGCACTCAGGTCATTGGGGATCTAGCTGTTGATCTAGCTCCACATCTGGCAGTGTTTCCATTGCTTTTTCCTTTTTTCCCCAGCTCTCTCGTCCCTTTCTGCCTGATTTGTTACTCCTCTGCTTGTCTCTTTCTGTTATTGGGAAACATGTTCACATTGCCTAAGCAAGTAAAATAGATAAACAAAAGAGAAATAAACAATAAAAATCAACAGTAAACATTACACTCACAAAAGTTCCAAAGGAATAGAGACATTTCAAATGCCATATTATGGCTATATACGATGTGCAAATAGTTAAAGTACAAAATTGATTGGTTGTATTTACAATGGGGTTTGTTCTTCACTGGTTGCCCTTTTCTTGTGGCAACAGGTCACAAATATTGCTGCTGTGATGGCACACTGTGGAATTTCACCCAATAGATATGTGAGTTTATCAAAATTGGGTTTCTTTTCAAATTCTTTGTGGGTCTGTGTAATCTGAGGGAAGTATGTGTCTCTAATATGGTCATACTTCCTAACCTCCTTGGCAGGAGGTTAGGAAGTGCAGCTCAGTTTCCACCTCATTTTGTGGGCAGTGTGCACGTACGCTGCTGAAGAGAAGACAGGTTTTCTCAATAGCAAGGCTATGCTCACTGAGTCTGTACATAGTCAAAGCTTTCCTATTGTTTTGGTCAGTCACTGTGGTCAGGTATTCTGCCACTGTGTACTCTGTTTAGGGCCAATTAGCATTCTAGTTTGCTCAGTTTTTTGTTGATTCTTTCCAATGTGTCAAGTAATTATCTTTTTGTTTTCTCAAGATTTGGTTGGGTCTAATTGTGTTGCTGTCCTGGGGCTCTGTGTAGTCTGTTTGTGTTTGTGAACAGAGCCCCAGGACCAACTTGCTTAGGGGACTCTTCTCCAAGTTTATCTCTCTGTAGGTGAGGCTATGTTATGGAAGGTTTGGGAATCGCTTCTTTTAGGTAGTTGTAGAATTTAACGTCTCTTTTATGGATTTTGATAATTAGTGGGTATCGGCCTAATACTGCTCTGCCTGCATTATTTGGTGTTATACGTTGTACACAGAGGATAATTTTGCAGAATTCTGGTATGGAGAGTCTCAATTGGGTGCTTGTCCCATTTTGTGAATTCTTGGTTGGTGAGCGGACCCTAGACCTTACAACCATGAAGTGGAATGGGTTCTATAACTGATTCAAGTATTTTTAGCCAGATCCTAATTGGTATGCTGAATGTTATGTTCCTTTTGATGGCATAGAAGGCCTTTCTTGCCTAATCTCTCTGATCATTCACAGCTTTGTGGATGTTACCACTCTCTCTCTTTCCCTTCTCACCCACTCTCTCGCTCCTATGTTTTTCCTCATCATCCCTGATCCCCATTTCTCTCTTCTTATTCCCTCTTTCCTACTTCTTCCCAATTATTCATTCTCTCTCTCTCTCTCTCTCTCTCTCTCTCTCTCTCTCTCTCTCTCTCTCTCTCTCTCTCTCTGTTTCTCAATCTATCGCTCTCTTGAGGTAATACTTGACTAGGTAGGTAAATACTCCTCTCATCTGTCATGATGGAGTTTGTGCCCGCACTCACTCACCCACACACAAAAACACACACTCTTACTGCACACACACACATCTGCCGCTTCCTGTAAAGTGTAACCCAATAAGGTGAGAAAGCTTTTCAAAACTATTTCTGCATACAGTGGTTCTTCCTTTATAAGTTGTGTCATACTGCAGCACAGCTTGCGGGCTTCTGCAAAATTCTATGGCATGTTATTTAAGTGTCAGCCTTTGTTGCCACTATTGGTAGTTAGAGCTAGTTTGCCCACCAGAGGGCATCTTTGAGAAGCTAAGTTATTGAAATGACATGGAGCTGTAGGCCTAAGCGTCAAAGGGAGCCTTGAATAGAACAGAGTATGTGGGATTGGTTTTTAGAAATGTAGCTTAATTAATATTATGAATATTAAGGTTTTTCTATTTAAAAAAAATGAAAATGCAGTTCTTACTGTAGCCGATGTACTGTAGGCCTAAGGGTTTTCATTAGGAAAATATGGCACTGTACAACGTGTTTCTATTCCAAGAAAATGAAAATGCATTTGTTACTGTAGCTGTTTTAGCGTAACTTACTTATTGGCATGAAGACCTACTTAAATATACAGTACATCAATCAATCACTCATTAATTTGTGCATGTCATCACACAGTCTTCTAGGCAGAGTTGCAAAGAAAATGTCATATCTCAGACTGGCCAATAAAAAGAAAAGATTAAGATGGGCAAAATAACACAGACACTGGACAGAGGAACTCTGCCTAGAAGGCCAGCATCCTGGAGTCGCCTCTTCAATGTTGACATTGAGACTGGTGTTTTGCGGGTACAATTTAATGAAGCTGCCAGTTGAGGCGTCTGTTTTACAAACTAGACACTCTAATGTACTTGTCCTCTTGCTCAGTTGTGCACCGGGCCTCCCACTCCTCTTTCTATTCTGGTTAGAGCCTGTTTGCGCTGTTCTGTAAAGAGGATAGTACACAGCGTTGTACGAGATCTTCAGTTTCTTGGCAATTTCTCGCATGGAATAGACTTCTTTTCTCAGAACAAGAATAGACTGACGAGTTTCAGAAGAAAGCTCTTTGTTTCTGGCCATTTTGAGCCTGTAATGGTATATATGGGTGGTATATAGGGTGGTATATAGAAGGGTTAGTGTGTGTGTGTTGAGGTCTTGGGGTGTTCCATGGGGAGTGGGTTCAGGTGTGATTCTGTGTTAACAACAGGAGAGGGGGATGTTGAGAGATTCCACTGATGAGAGGCACCAAGAAGAAGGGGAGAGGGGGATAAAGAGGGATTGGAGGAGTGGACACTGTTGTCCAGAAGGCAGCTGGTGTCCGGCATTGGGGTGATTTTGTGTGTGTGTGTGAATACATGCGTGTGACTGTATTAGTTAAAATATGTGATTATGTTTAGTTTGGTTTTGTAAAAAATAACTGTTGTTTTGTGTGTCTAGGTCTGGGCTTTGTTTGTTTATTAATGGGTTAAAGTCTCTCTGGACTGAGTGTTTGCATGAGTGCATGTGCATGGGTGGGTGGGTGCACATTTGTGTGCGTTTGTGCTTAGCCCTACACAGTAAGGTCCTCAGTCTGAGCTGAAGCTCAGCACTGCAGTGTGCATTAATATGTAGCAGGGCTCTGTGTAGAGAGAGAGAGAGAAGCGGGGGCCTAGATAATTGGCTTGTTTTGGAGTGTCAGATCGCTGAAGAGGGGATAATGGCGGGCTCAAGCTGCTGCCACGGGGGTTAGGGGGGACGAGGAGGGGGGCACTTTTTGTGAACGGGCCCCTTACCTCTCCTGATCCTCCCCATTCAACCCCCGGTCAGCCTTTGTGGCGAGGGGATGGGAACCCAGGAACCTGGCAGCTAACCGGCTGACCTTCTCGCACCTCTCTCCTAGCCCCCTTTCTCTCATCACCCCCACCCCCTTTTCTCCTTCTCATCCCCCCTAGACTTTTATATTCTTCTTTCACTGTGTTTGGGTCTCTTTGTGCACCCCCCTTTTTATTTCCCAGTGCATCTATTTTATTTAACTTTTTTTCCGCTCTTGAGAAAAGTTGAAGAAAAGAAGCTCTCACCCTTCATTTAAGCGGGTGAAAGAAAGAGGGATGGAAGGAAGAGTGAAACAAAAGGCGGAGAAGAGGAGTGGAATTTAGTTATGGAAAAGTGAAGGAAATAGAAATGAGAGAAAGTGAGGGAGGAAAATAGGCTTAAAATAAAAGGATGCAATTAATGAAAGAAAGATAAAGTAAATAAATAAACCAAGACATTTATTGTATGTTGTATAAAAATTTCCCAATGATTTAGTCTTTGTAAACATGCTCCTTTGCTTTATTGTCTACCTCCCCACTCTCAACATTTCAATGGCTTTAGAAGGCAAGGGCAATGTTTTTGACCAATGAAATGTGAACACTGGAGAAACTAACTGCATTCTTTAATATAGTCATTGGCTGCTTCCCAAATGGCACCCCAGGGGCCCTGTCCACTCTGACTGTTTGTACTAAACTCACAGATTACAATTTCTGTGAGAAACTTAAATTTATCCTATGGAAATGGAATGCTGTTAGCCGATATTGTATCTGTTGAAACATCTCTTTTCTCCAGGGAGGTCGCCTTCACCGGGCAGCTCCAGAAACAGTCCCCCAAGCTGTGCTACTACTACCTGGGCTTCTACATCCACTCCTGCCCCAAGATGCGATACAAGGTACAACACGTTTCCTTTGTCATCTAATGAAGTTCGATCCTAAACTCTGCTATGCTCTACTCCACTCTGTTCTACTCTATGTCCTACACCACACTCTACCCAACCCTGTCCCAGTGACTTTTCCAAAGCAGGAGAAAATACATCTGCATGAATGTACAGCGGTATCATAAGTATCCACCACCGATGGATTTTCTTCACATTTTGTTGCATTACAAAGTGGGATTGAAATTGATTTAATTGTGATTTTTATTTGTCATTGATCTACACAAAATACTCAAATGTTAAAGTGAAAATAACATTTAGGTTAACAACATTGTAGTTACTCCACGATAATGACTTAAATGACAGAGTGAAAAGAAGAATACAAATATACAGAATAAAAATACTCCAAAACACAAATCCTGTATGCAACAAAACTAAAGTTATACTGCAAGAAAACACGGCAAAGGAAAACATTTTTGGCCTAAATGCAAAGCCTTATGTTTGGGGCAAATCCAACACAAGAGTTTTTCTAAAAAGCGGATGGAGCTTAGCACAGGCAAAATCCTAGAAGAACACCTGGTTCAATCTGCTTTCCACTAGACACTGGGAGACCTTTCAGCAGTGCAATAACCTGCAACACAAGGGAAAATATACACTGGTGTTGCTTACTAAGGGACAGTTTTGACTTAAATCTGCTTTCAAATCTATGGCAAGACTTAAATTGCTGTCTAGCAATGATCAACAACCAACTTGACAGAGCTTGAAGAATTTAGAAAGAAGATTGTTCAAATATTGTACAATCCAGGTGTACAAAGCTCTTAGACTTAACCAGAAAGAATCACAACTGTAATCACTGCAAAAGGTGATTCTAACATGTATTGACTTAGGGGTGTTAGTACTTATGTACAGTGCATTCGGAAAGTATTCAGACCCCTTCACAAGTTACAGCCTTATTCTAAAATTGATTAATACATTTTTTTTTAGAACCACCAAGACTCTTCCTAGAGCTGGTCGCCCGGCCAAACTGAGAAATCGGGGGTGAAGGGAATTGGTCAGGGAGGTGACCAAGAACCTGATTGACACTCTGACAGAGCTCCAGAGTTCCTCTGTGGAGATGGGAGAACCTTCCAGAAGGGCAACCATCTCTGCAGCACTCCACCAATCAGGCCTTTATGGTAGTGGCCAGACGGAAGCCACTGCTCAATAAAAGGCACATGACAGCCCGCTTGGAGTTTGCCAAAAGACACCTAAAGGACTCTCAGACCATTAAAAACAAGATTCTCTGGTCTGATGAATATTTAGCTCTCTGGCCTGAATGCCAAGCATCACATCTGGAGGAAACCTGTCACCATCCCTATGGTGAAGTGTGGTGGCAGCATCATGCTGTGGGGATGTTTTTCAACAGTAGGGACTGGGAGACTTGTCAGGATTTAGGGGAAGATGAACGTACAGAGAGATCCTTGATAAAAACCTGCTCCAGAGCACTCAGGACCTCATACTGGGGTGAAGGTTCACCTTCCAACAGGACAAAGACCCTAAGCACACATCCAAGACAACGCAGGAGTGCCTTCAGGACAAGTCTCTGAATGTCCTTGAGTGTCCCAGCCAGAGCCCGGACTTGAACCTGATCGAACATCTCTGGAGAGCCCTGAAAATAGCTGTGCAGCAAAAAATGGGACAAACTCCCCCAACAGGACAATGACCCAACACACCTTCAGACGGTGTAAGGGCTAATTTACCAAGAAGGAGAGTGATGGCTTGCTGCATCAGATGAGCTGTCTTTACAATCCCCCGACCTCAACCAAATTGAGATGGTTTGTGATGAGTCGGACCGCAGAGTGAAGGAAAAGCAGCCAACAAGTGCTCAGCATATATGTGAACTCCTTCAATACTGTTGGAAAAGCCTTCCAGGTGGAGCAGGTTGAGAGAATGCCAAGAGTGTGCAAAGCTGTCAAGGCAAAGGGTGGCTATTTGAAGAATCTCAAATATAAAATGTATTTTGATTTGTTTAACCCTTTTTTGGTTACTAGATGATTCCATATGAGTTATTTCATAGTTTTGATGTCTTCACTATTTTTCTACAATGTAGACAATAGTAAAAATAAAGAAAAACCCTTAAATGAGTAGGTGTTGTAAAACTTTTGACTGGTAGTGTATGTTGAAAAATTAAATAATATGTTTTTTTTTATATATATATAGTTTTCTATTTGGGAGCGGTGTCTGTCCGTGTCGGGAAAAACGCACCGAAGGGGAATGGAGACACCTGTGGAAGGTCTTGATGCCCCCATAGACTCCACTCCGCCCCCGCTTTCCCTCTCTGGCCTGTCGCTACAGCGATCTGTTTCTCTCACTAAAACCCCAGTACAATCAGACGGATATGTTCCTGAAAGCTCTATCCTGGCCTCTTGGAGAGCTCTTCCTCATCTCCTTTTTCTTCCTCTCCCTCCTTTCCTTAGTCTCTCCCTCCTCTGTGTTATTCTAGGTGCAAGGGCCTCAACAGGGAGAGAGAAGTCACAACTAGTACCCTGGCTCGCTTTTTTCCTCTCATTTTCACTCCTCTTCTTTTCATATTTTCCCCCTCCTTGCTACACTGACCCCAGCCGTCTGTCTGAAAGGCCAGAAGCTGGAGCAGGTAGCTATAGCCCCTACTCCTCTGTCTTTCAGTGGGCTCCTCTACTGAGGAGCAAGGCTCTGGTCCAGAGCCATATTTATATAGCTTTGCTCTTGTCCATACAATGTGTAACAGCCCATTACCTATTTGAAAGCTGTGTTTTCTCACTCTGTGCTGTTACTATTCACACTCTCTGTGCAGAGTTGCTACTGCACTTTAACTTAAGCCCTATGCCCCACAACTCCCAGTTGAGGTAGAAACATTCAACTAAAACCAATAATCAGAGGGTTGTGGATTCAAAGCCCAGCAAGGACATCTCTGGAACATGAATAGAACATCATGTCAGCCATTCCATTGGTAAAGCCATGTGATTCCAGCAGCGAGGGGCTAAGCGCTATAACAGGTGTGTGCGTGCTACAGAGGCAGGGTGCAGTTTGTTGGCAGACACACACACATTCAGTGAGACAGACAGGGAATCGATTAGACCAGAACAGCTGATACATATACAGTAAAGGGAGGGAGGAATTGAGGGAGGGAAGGGAAGAATGTAAATAAAAGTGATGGACTGGCCCAGTGCAGATAGGGGGAGTGAGTGATGGAGGGATGGAGAGAGGGAAAAGGAGCGAGTAGGAGAGAGCAGACTGGGCTGCTAGAGCCATTAGTGGTTGAGGGAAAGGTCAGTGGAGATGGCTACTGTAACTCAGCAACATGAGCAATAGTATGTGTGAGACATACACATTAGGACCTGGACGCTACCAGTATCGTGCTAATCGTTAGTATCGTGACAAAGAAACAAAACACAAAGTGGATTTAACTTATTTAGGGAAACAGCCATCATGTTGGAAACAAACATCATTATGTTTGACATTGAGTCAAATGTATTTAGTTTCCAAGCTATAGCACACTATTTTACATACAGTAGCATTTTCGGTGTGTGTGTGTTTGGCGGGGGGGCATTCACTACCTTATTTACCTCGCCCTATTTTAACCCAGGGAGAGACAGAGCTGGGGTGACAAGGTTGCCCAGTTCCCACATTGTCATACACACTCGAAACACATGCCCACAGTGTCCCATTACGGGTTTATTTGCATAAGTCACTAAACTAACCCATTTAATGCGCAGATGCCGTTTGTGAGATTTGTTTTGGTCACAAGATGTCCCCGTCAGAAGTCCCGGCAGGACAATGTGCTTGCGTTGTGTGTCCCCTGGATCAGGGACTTAGTGAGGGCCCCTCAGTAATTCTGCTGGGCCGTCAAAGGGCCACAACAAGACAACTTGAACTCTGCTGGACACCTCTCAGCATTGAGCAGTCTCAAACATCTCTCTCTCTCTCTCCGCTCTCTCTCTCTCTATCGAGTCTCCTTGGAAGTTAAGGAAATTTGTACCTGTCTACGTGTATCAGTGGAAAGAAACCTAAAATGTCTCTTCACTTTTCAGCACAGTTGAGGTTAGGAAGCATTACTTTTTACTCGCCATTATACAACGGGTGGGTCTAATCCTGGATGCTGATTTGGTTAAAACCGCATTCCAGCCGGTGTCTATTCCACAAGTTACCACCGGCTAAAGCTATGACGTTGAAATGCCTGTTTACTCTGCTCAATCCAATGTCTCATCAATCCAGCCAGGCAATTTATAAACTTGATCTCCACTAAAAAGCATCTAGACATTATCTCCAATTTTATTTAGACTAGCATTTTGTTTTCAACAGCGGAGATTTGTATAAACCTTTCTCTGTCATTTGCAACATTGTTTCAATGTTGAAATTTGATCTCCAGCTGTCCCAAAGTAATGAACGAGTCGGAAGAGGCAGACCGCTTTTCTCAGCTTGTCGAAATTATGAATCAGCTGGCATAAACAGGTAAAACGAAACGAAATGCAGCTAGTTTGCAGTCTTTCCAGTGTGTTGTTGGCTAGCTCCTCTGAACAATAGTGTCCTGGCGAGAGAGCACATTTGTGACCGACCAGCTCGATTCGGTCTTATGTAGCAAAATTTGAAATGGTGAGATTCAGAGCTACAAAAATGGTACATCGTACACTACAGTTGGGGAACAATAGGAAAGTATTTCTGATTTAAAAGTTGATAAACTTGCAAACTCAATTTTGAGAAAATTGTCCCTGAATATGTTTGGTAAATATACTGGAGAGCTCTTCCTGGTCTACACCCATTCAGCATCTTTCACACCCTCTTAAGCCTTAGCCCCGCCCCGCCCTTCTCTTTAAGGATTCACGTGTGAGGCCATGTACTAAACAACTAAATATTTCAAGACTAAAGGCTGGTTTATACTACAAGAGTATACGTAAACTCAATCTGGAGTGCCAGAGTGCGCCCTGGGCTTTCATAAACTCAATGGTTACTTGCATAGTGGAGTATTTTTTTAAGACATGTAGCTAGCTAACTAAACCAAAATCCCAACGTTACAACCCTGCATGAATTTGCAGGTAGCTAACCAATCAGGTTCAATGTTAGCTAGCTAACATTAGGCTATAACTAGCAAAGCAAATAGCTCTGAGATACAAATTATATTACTACAGAGATTATACATGTAACTTTAGCTAGCGAGCCAGCTAACTTTAGCTAGCTACCTAACAGTATGCTTTAACTTGAAATAAAAACAACTTTCTGACAAAATTAGAAACATGTAATATCTGAAAATGTACAGTTGAAGTCAGAAGTTTACATAACCTTAGGTTGGAGTCATTAAAACTCGTTTTTCAACCACTCCACACATTTCTTGTTAACAAACTATAGTTTTGCCAAGTCGTTTAGGATATCAACTTTGCGCATGACACAAGTCATTTTTCCAACAATTGTTTACAGACAGATTATTTCACTTATAATTCACTGTGCCACAATTCCAGTGGGTCAGAAGTTTACAGAAACTACGTTGACTGTACCTTTAAACAGCTTGGATAATTCCAGAAACTAATATCATGGCTTTAGAAGCTTCTGGTAAGCTAACTGACATCATTTGAGTCAATTGGAGGTGTACTTGTGGATGTATTTCAAGGCCTACCTTCAAACTCAGTGCCTCTTTGCTTGACATCATGGGAAAATCAAAAGAAATCAAGCCAAGACCTCAGAAAAAAACATTATAGACCTCCACAAGTCTGGTTCATTCTTGGGAGCAATTTCCAAACGCCTGAAGGTACCATGTTCATCTGTACAAACAATAGTACGCAAGTATAAACACCATAGGACCATGCAGCTGTCATACTGCTCAGGAAGGAAACGCGTTCTGTCTCCTAGAGATGAATGTACTCTGGTGCAAAAGGTGCAAGTCAATCCCAGAACAACCACAAAGGACCTTGTGAAGATGCTGGAGGAAACAGGTACAAAAGTATCTATATCCACAGTAAAACGAGTCCTATATCGAAATAATCTGAAAGGCCGCTCAGCAAGGATGAAGCCAGTGCTCCAAAATTGCCATGAAAAAAACAGACTACGGTTTGCAACTGCACATGTGGACAAAGATTGTACTTTTTGGAGAAATGTCCTCTGGTCTGATGAAACAAAAATAGAACTGTTTGGCCATAATGACCATCGTTATGTTTGGAGGAAAAAGGAGGAGGCTTGCAAGCCGAAGAACACCATCCCAACCGTGAAGCCCAGGGGTGGCAGCATCATGTTGTGGGTGTGCTTTTCTGCAGGAGGGACTGGTGCACTTCACAAAATAGATGCCATCATGAGGAATGAAAATTATGTGGATATATCTCAAGACATCAGTCAGGAAGTTAAAGCTTGGTCGCAAATGGGTCTTCCAAATGGACAATGACCCCAAGCACACTTCCAAAGGTGTGTTAAAATGGCTTAAGGACAACAAAGTCAAGGTATTTGAGTGGCCATCACAAAGCCCTGACCTCAATCCTATAGAACATTTGTGGGCAGAACTATAAAAGCGTGTGCAAGCAAGGAGGCCAACAAACCTGACTCAAAGTCAAAGTCAAAGTCACCATTATTAGTCAGTTGTACAACCGAATGCCTTCAACTAAAATGTGTCTTCCGCATTTAACCCAACCCCTCTGAATCAGAGAGGTGCGGGGGGCTGCCTTAATCGACATCCATGTCTTCAGCGCCCGGGCAACAGTGGGTTAACTGTCTTGTTCAGGGGCAGAACGACAGATTTTTACCTTGTCAGCTCAGGGATTCAAAATTGCAACCCTCCGGTTACAAGTCCAACGAACTAACCACTAGGCTACCTGCCGCCCCCACTTAGTTACATCAGCTCTGTCAGGAGGAACGGGCCAAAATTAACTCAACTTATTGTGGGAAGCTTGTGGAAGGCTACCAGAAATATTTGACCCAAGTTAAACAATTTAAAGGCAATGTTACCAAATACTAATTAAGTGTATGTGAACTTCTGACCCACTGGGAATGTGAAATAAAAGCTGAAATAAATAATTCTCTCTACTATTATTCTGACATTTCACATTCTTAAAATAAAATGGTGATCCTAACTGACCTAAGACAGGGAATTTTTACTAGGATTAAGGAATTGTGAAAAACGGAGTTTAAATGTATTTGGCTAAGGTATATGTAAACTGCCGACTTCAACTGTAGCTAGCTAGACGATTTTACCCGTATACATGGTTGGACGCTTCTCCCTCTCTGTCACGGATGCCATGGTTGCCCTTAGTTTGAAGATGTAATCCGGAGACAGGTGTTTTATACAGCCTTCTGTGTGTTCTCTTTTCGACTCCCTCTGCTTATTTGCAATCAAAGGCTAGAATTTTCTCCATCTCCTTAGCTATCATAATCTAATTCCATCGGGCCTTCCACAGATTTCAGAACTCGGTCCTCCAGAAGGTGGAGAGCAACACTTTGATATATGAAAAAAAGCATGTTAGAAAGGATTACCTACAAATACTGACCAGCTCATGTTATAGACAGAAGCGTGCTACATGTCAGACCAATCGAAGCTCATATCTCAGCATGTCCAGCCCATTCATTCTCAGCCAATCATGGTTAGCGGGAATGTTCCTGTCATTTTGCATGGATAAACCAAATAGGCTTGTAATTTTACAAATGTATTCATATTTACAGATAGCATACAAGTTTGTTATTAAGGCACATGAAAGTTCACATGTTCCAGAAGGAATTTCTGCCCAAAAAATAATTTTGATTAAAAAAAAAAGTTTACGTTCAAATGACTCTCTTGTGAAGTAAGGGAAGACCCCCATGAAATGGACAAAAATTAATGGCAATGTATTGGCATTGGACGAAACATATACACAATGGCAAATGCCAAGTGTCAGACAGCAAAAATCCCATAGATGGCAAGCGCACTCCACCGTAAATTTTCAGATTGCAAATGGACATAAAGTCAAGACCCAAGGGTCAAATTTAGAAAATGTAAATGAAAATAAAAAATACAACTCCCTCTACAAAAGTGCATTCTGGACAGAAAATGTTTAGATTTTTTTGTCAATAATTGTCACGACTTCCGCCGAAGTTAGTGCCTCTCCTTGTTCGGGCGGCGCTCGGCGTCATCATCGATCCATTTTTCATTTTCCATTTGTTTCAATTCCTTCATTACATGTTGTGTATTTAACCCTCTGTTTCCATTTAACCCTCTGTATTTAACCCTCTGTTGGCCCATTGAACTGGAGAGGAACTCCATGGTTCCTCTCAATTGCTCGTTGTGTTGATTTCTGCATGTCCATTTGGTGATGGTAAATTCCTCATTAAAAACATTTCAAATGTACTGTCTATTTGCAATATGTTACAATGGGCATTTACCATCACGAATTTGACATGCTCTAATATACTGCAGAAAGGCCCAATTGACTGGCCTGTTGAACTCGGGATGGCCGGGCAGTGATGGTGGATCCTCTCAATCTCTCGTTGGTGTTGATTTCTGCATGTCAATTTTCGTGATGGTTTATCACTGTTTAAACTTACTGCAAATGGACAAAAATCGGCCATCAAGTCAGCATCCAACAGTCAATAAGATATCATTCTGACACCAAACTGATACAAACTGAGACCAAACCCACTTTGTCCAACTCGTTTAGAAGCCAACTATCACATATTTCAGAGCAGGCCCAAAATTCACAGCGCCTTCTGTTTAAACCATAATAAAAACGTATAACACGTAGTTACGTTCTAGTTGCGGGTCCAATTCTGACATTATGTGTAGGCCTAGCTGAGGCGACCCCGAATCCCGAGTTTCGACTCGATAGGTCATTCGGAGCCCGAGCAGCACTCAATTGGTGCTGAAAACCCATATTTGTCCTGTTGCTACGGGGTCCTTGAATGAGCTATCAGACAGAAACGTTAAGGTCCGTCTCTATGGGCCGAGGCGGTTTCAATGCACCTTGTCTTGTGACTTTTCTACATGTCGTCATTTTCACAATGGTCAAAATTAATTGAAGTTATTTCAAATGTACGAGGCTGTTTCTTGGCTCTTTGATAGTTCGAACAAAGGTAACTATTGCAGGCTCTGTGTGTCTGTAAGCCCCACACTGTGTCACTCCCCATTGACTGTGTGTGTGTGTGATTTCAGAAAATTACAGAAAATCACAGAAATCACATAGAGTTCTGAAACCCACGTTAACGGATTCGTCTGAACACGTCGCAACTGGACCTATAACCTTTTTGGGAAAAAAAAACATTTCTTTAACCATCACCAATTGTACGATTTCTTGTGAATTACAATAGATAAATGGCTGCTTCTTTTTTTCCTTACACTGTAGGTTCATGTACTTTGACGTGAAGCGTTCAAATTAGCGCTCTATTACCGTTTTGACCTTTAATCCCAGAAAATGAGCTAAAAGCCCATTTGGCCAAACTCGTGCTCACCGAGTTTCGTCTTTGAAGTCTTTTCTGTTTAGGAGAAATGGCCATGTCACTTTGGGGATGTTTTGTACTTTTGCAATAAGCAGCCAATTGCCGTCTGATGGAAGTTTCCGGAAGGGCGGAAAAATGACCAAAATTTAAAAACCAACAATGCAGTTCAAGAAATAGAGTTAAGAAAATATTTACTAAGTAAAAAAAAAAAAATAACGAGGCTAAATACAGGGGGTACGGGTACCGAGTTAATGTGCGGGGGTAAAGGTTAGTCGAGGTAATTTGTACACGTAGGTAGGGGTAAAGTGACTATGCATAGTTAATAAACAGCAAGTAGCAGCAGTGTAAAAACAAAGGGTGGGGGGTGTCAATGCGAATAGTCTGGTTGCCCATTTGATTAATTGTTTAGAATTCTTATGGCTTGTCGGAGAAGCTGTTAATAAGGAGCCTTTTGGACCCAGACTTGGAGCCCCGGTACCGCTTGCCGTGCGGTAGCAGAGAGAACTGTCTATGACTTGGGTGACTGGAGTCTTTGACAATTTTTGAGGGCCTTCCTCTGACATTGCCTATTATATAGGTCCTGTAGGGCAGGAAGCTTGGCCCCAGTGATATACTGGGCCATACGCACTACTCTCTGTAGCACCTTACGTTTGGATGCCGAGCAGTTGCCATACCAGGCGGTGATGCAACCGGTCAGGATGCTCTCGATGGTTCAGCTTTAGAACTTTTTGAGGATCTGGGGACCCATGCCAAATCTTTTCAGTCTCCTGAGGGGGAAAAGGCATTGTTGGTAATGTGGACACCAAGAAACTTGAAACCTGCGCCACTACAGCCCCATCAATGTGAATGTTCTGCCCTCCTTTTCCTGTAGCCCACAATTATCTGATTTGTCTTGCTCACATTGAGGGAGAGGTTATTGTCTCCTTCCTATAGGCTGTCTCATCGTTGTCAGTGATCAGGGAAGGGGGGTACCTAGTCAGTTGTACAACTGAATTCCTTCAACTGAAATGTGTCTGAATCAGAGAGGTGCGGGGGGCTGCCTTAATTGACATCCATGTCTTCGGTGCCCGGGGAACAGTGGGTTAACTGCCTTGCTCAGGGGCAGAACGACAGATTTTTACCTTGTCAGCTCGGGGATTCGATCCAGCAACCTTTCGGTTATTGGCCCAACGCTCCAACCACTAGGCTACCTACCGCCCCAATCAGGCCTACCACTGTTGTGTTGTCAGCAAAACGTAATGATGGTGTTGGAGTCGTGCATGGCCACGTAGTCGTGGGTGAACAGGAAGTACAGGAGGGGACTAAGCACGCACCCCTGAGGGGGCCCCGTGATGAGGATCAGTGTGGCAGATGTGTTGTTTCCTACCCTTACCACCTGGGGAGGGCCCGTCAGGAAGCCCAGGATCCAGTTACAGAGGGAGGTGTTTAGTCCCTGGGTCTTAGGCTTAGTGATGACCTTTGTGGGCACTATGGTGTTGACACTGAGCTGTAGTCAATTAACAGCATTTTCACATAGGTGTTCCTTTTGTCTAGGTCATCACTAAGCCTAAGACCCAGGGACTAAACACCTCCCTCTGTAACTGGATCCTGGGCTTCCTGACGGGCCCTCCCCAGGTGGTAAGGGTAGGAAACAACACATCTGCCACACTGATCCTCATCACGGGGCCCCCTCAGGGGTGCGTGCTTAGTCCCCTCCTGTACTTCCTGTTCACCCACGACTACGTGGCCAAGCACGACTCCAACACCATCATTACGTTTTGCTGACAACACAACAGTGGGGCGGCAGGTAGCCTAGTGGTTAGAGCGTTGGACTTGTAACCGGAGGGTTGCAAGTTCGAATCCCCGAGCTGACAAGGAAAAAAATCTGTCGTTCTGCCCTGAACAAGGCAGTTAACCCACTGTTCCCCGGGCGCCGAAGACGTGGAAGTCGATTAAGGCAGCCCCCCGCACCTCTCTGATTCAGAGGGGTTGGGTTAAATGCGGAAGACACATTTCGGTTGAAGGCATTCGGTTGTACAACTGACTAATAATGGTGACTTTGACTTTTGACTTTGAAAGGGCATTGTGGAGTGAGATTGAGATTGCGTCATCTGTGGATCTGTTGGGGTGGTATGCGAATTGGAGTGGGTCTAGGGTTTCCGGGATGGTGGTGTTGAAATGAGCCATGAGTTAAATAAAGGTTAAATAAAGAAATAAAAACAACAACCTTTCAAAGCACTTTATGGCTACCGACGCAAAGGGACTATATAATCTCCTGGAATAATGTAGGTATTACAGACTGGGAGAAAATGTCAGTGAAGACACTTGCCAGTTGGTCTGCGTATGCTCTGAGTACACATCCTGGTAATCTGTCTGGACCCGCGACCTTGTGAATGGTCTTGCCTACATCGGCTACAGAGAGCGTGATCACACAGTTGTCCGGAACAGCTGGTGCTCTCATGCATGCTTCAGTGTTGCTTCCCTCGAAGCGAGCATAAAAGGCATTTGACGCTTTGCCTGTTTAATGGTTCATCTGAGGGCATAGCGGGTTTTCTTATAAGCGCCTGTATTAGTGTCTCCTTGAGAGTGGTAACTCGTTGTATAAAAGAGAGTTTGTCTCCGGCCTAACAACACTCGTGCCAGTATATCTTCCAAACACCGTCTTCTCGGGCTTTATCACTTAAATATAACACAGCACTGTACTTAGTATCTTAGTTGTAGTCAGGATCTGGTTACCTATAAGTCAGGGTTCGCACAAAGTGCTTGAGGTGCTTAAAGTACTTGAATTTGGAACTCTTTAAGTACTGGAAAAGCTAGAAAGTCAAGACTTTTTCTCAAGTTGGAACTGGAATTAAAATGAGAGTAAAACAGATAATGATCAAATATGTTTATGAAAAATATTAGAAAAATGTATTGGTCTTTCCAGCAGACTACCGAATGTGTTTTGAGCTCATGAAACATGGGACCAACACTTTACGTGTTGCGTCTCATATTTTTGTTCTGTATTGTTTACCCACCTTTTTTTACCACTATGTCACTAGACCCAACAAACCCACACCATCTAGGTGCAAAAAATGCGTCAGACTTTGACATTGCGAGCATGGGTGAATCGGACCTGAAGAGCCACATGAAAGGGGAAAGACACAACGCTGCATCCTGCGCTGGCGCCAGTTCTACATTTTGACTTTTTCTCTGCAACAACCACCAGAGCTTTTTTGCTAATCACCTCATTCACAGGGCACCCACAATATTCCACTTCATCAAGCGACAGCAGTGCTCCTGCCGTTCTGGTGGCCATTCAAATGCCATTTTCCTCACACAGCCTGCCCTTCTCCTGACCGGCACCACTAAAGCTGCCAGTTGGAAGCAAGACACATTTTCATAGCTATTAAGTAGTAGATTCCCAAATGCCCAATAAAAACAGTCATTAAGCTGGAATTGTGTAGTAATGTGAATCGGAAATGTGTGTTCACCAGTAGGCATGTCCCAAAACTCTGCTCATCACTACTCAAGTTACAAAATCATCAGTACTGACTTACCACTCAAGTATGTAATAAATAAGTAGTGAAACAACATATTATTGAGTAGAATATTTGCGGTTGTGGGGATTATACTGCAGCCTGGTGGCAACTAGAAACAATAGCATAATATTAACTACTACAAATTAATGGTCCTTAAAAATAAATACTTGTCCTTGAAAAAGTTATTGAAAGTTCTTGAATTTGACTTGCCACTCTCTGTACGAAACCCTGTATAAGTACAAACATAGTTATATTTTTGGGTCATTATATGTTTATTTACTTATTTCTCAACTTCATACAGAGGATCTACTCTGTGCTACAGAGTCCGAATGCTAGCTCGGTAGCTAGCTCAAGCTGACTAACGTACTAGCCACTAGCCATGCAAGCATGTAATTATGTTCCAGACCAAGTGTTGGCGGTGGTGAGTTACAACTCACCAACCTTGATGGGCCACATATGGCCATGCAGCATGCTTTTCACAGACTTTGTGTTATCTAGTGGGAGCCCGTACCTTCTTGCCGTGGGCTCCAAACGAAAGAGAAAGTCATACCTGCTGTGGAGCTTGAATACTAATGCCTAGAAATACAAATGTGAAAGCTTTGTTATTTGAGAAAATAGATATCTACCTGAAGAGTTGATGATTTTATGAAACACATCATTACAGGTGACTGAACAGTCGCTAAAGCTACGTGATAAGGTAGCTGGGGTCATTTTTGCTTGTTTTTGCTGTTCTCCAAATAGCTTTTTATTTTATTTTTTATTGTATGCAGTAAAGCTTAAACTCTCCCAAAATGTCTAGCCAACCATCCAGCCTCTATGGGACCCTCAGTTCCAGTTCCAAGCCCAGCTTTGCACAATGGATCGGACTGACACTCCACAGCCAGACGGCCAGCTCCTTGGACCAACTCCAGTCTATAGCTTCAAAGCAGGACTATTGGAAAAGCCGGTTGGAGGGGCTCCAGGTCTGGTGTGGGCTGTGGAAGCTACAGCACATGGAGTGGCTTTTTGGACTTGCTGAGGTGTGACTTGGCATGGACTGTCACACACACACCACTAATGTACTGTAGCTGCAGGAGAATAAGGGGCAGGACCTTCTGGCTGCCACCTCACGACTCATGCTGCATCCGTATCCCTCCACCACCTGCGGAACGAGTTGAGAACACACTCCAGACAGAGGAGTATTGTAGATATTAGTGGTTGATGGTGGTGGATGAGGTGAGTTTGCTCTTTACTATGTAAAGCACTTTGAGTTCTGGAAAAGCGCTATATGAATTAAATCAATTATTATTATAAGCCTAGATCGAGGGTGTCAAACTCATTCCATGGAGGGTCAAGTCTCTGCGTATTTTTGGTTTTTCCTTTCAATTAAGACCTAGACAACCAGGTGAAGGGAGTTCTTTACTAGTTAGTGAACTTAATTCATCAATTTAAGTATAAGGGAGGAGCGAAAACCCGCAGACACACGGCCCTCCGTGGAATGAATTTGACATGTGGCCTAGATGTTGAAAAGCCATCTCTCCTCTCTCTTACCAAGAGCTATACTCTAACCAATAACCAGAGATGGTAAACAATTCCATAGACAAATTTCATTCCAGATAGCCTGGTCCCAGAGTGGTCTACTGGAGCTGTATAGCCAAACACTTACTCTAATACTGAGAACTCAAGTCCTTTTGTTCACCTGACCTAGAATTCCTTACAATCAAATGCCGACCACATTATCTACCAAGAGAATTCTCTTCGATTATAATCACAGTCGTGTATATCCCCTCAAACTGACACATCGACGGCCCTGAAAGAACTTCATTGGACTCTATGTAAACTGGAAACCACATACCCGGAGGCTGCATTTATTGTAGCTGGGGACTTTAACAAGGCTAATCTGAAAACAAGGCTCCCTACATTTTATCAGCATATCGAATGTGCAACCCAGGCTGGCAAAATCCTGGATCATTGTTATTCTAACTTCTGCAACGCATACAAAGCTATTCCCCACCTCCCTTTCGGTAAATCTGACTACGACTCATTTTGTTGCTCCCAGCCTATAGACAAAAACTTAAACAGGAAACGCCTGTGCTCAGGTCTGTTCAACGCTGGTCCGACCAATCTGATTCCACGCTTCAAGATTGATTCAATCACGTGTACTGGGATATGTTCCGCATAGCGCCGGACAATAACATTGATGAATACGCTGATTCGGTGAGCGAGTTTATTAGCAAGTGCATCGATGATGTTGTACCCACAGCGACTATTAAAACCTTCCCCAACCAGAAATCGTGGATTGATGGCAGCATTTGTGCAAAACTGAAAGCGCGAACCACTGCTTTTAAATCAGGGTAAGGCGACCGGAAACATGACCGAATACCAACAGTGTAGCTATTCCCTCCGCAAGGCAATCAAACAAGCTAAGCTTCAGTATAGAGACAAAGTAGAATCGCAAATCAACGGCTCAGACATGAGAGGTATGTGGCAGGGTCTACAGTCAATCACGGACTACAAAAAGAAAACCAGCACCGTCGCGGACCACGATGTCTTGCTGCCAGACAAACTAAACAACTTCTTTGCTCGCTTTGAGGACAATACAGTGCCACCGACACGGCCCGCTTCCAAAACCTGCAGCCTCTCCTTCACCGCAGCCAACGTGAGTAAAACATTTAAACGTGTTAACCCTCGCAAGGCTGCCGGCCCAGATGGCATCCTTGGTCGCGTTGTCAGAGCATGCGCAGACCAGCTGGCTGGTGTGTTTATAGACATATTCAATCAGTCCTTATCCCAGTCTGCTGTTCCCACATGCTTCAAGAGGGCCACCATTGTTCCTGTTCCCAAGAAAGCTAAGGTAACTGAGCTAAATGACTATCGCCCCGTAGCACTCACTTCCGTCATCATGAAGTGCTTTGAGAGACTAGTCAAGGATCATATCACCTCCATCCTACCTGACACCCTAGACCCACTCCAATATGCTTACCGTCCGAATAGGTCCACAGACGACGCAATCTCAATCACACTGCCCTAACCCATCTGGACAAGAGGAATACCTATGTAAGAATGCTGTTCATCGACTACAGCTCAGCATTTAACACCATAGTACCCTCCAAACTCGTCATTAAGCTCGAGACCCTAGGTCTCGACCCTGCCCTGTGCAACTGGGTCATGGACTTTCTGACGGGGCGCCCCCAGGTGGTGAGGGTAGGAAACAACATCTCCATCCCGCTGATCTCTCACAAGGGTGCATTCTCAGCCCTCTCCTGTACTCCCTGTTCACCCATGACAGAGTGGCCAAGCACGCCTCCAACTCAATCATCAAGTTTGCAGACGACACTAAAGTGGTAGGCTTGATTACCAACAATGACGAGACAGCCTACAAGGAGGAGGTGAGGGCCTTGGAGTGTGGTGTCAGGAAAATAACCTCTCCCTCAACATCAACAAAACAAAAGAGACAATCGTGGACTTCAGGAAACAGCAGAGGGAGCACCCCCCTATCCACATCGACGGGACAGTAGTTGAGAAGGTGGAAAATTTTAAGTTCCTCGGCGTACACATAACGGACAAACTGAAATGGTCCATCCACACAGACAGCGTTGTGAAGAAGGCGCAACATCGCATTTGCACAGTATTCAGACCCCTTGACTTTTTCCAAATTTGTTTATGTTACAGCCTTATTCTGAAATGGATTAAATAGTTTTTTCCCCTCATCAATTGACACACAATACACAAAAAACTGAAATATCACATTCAAATAAGTATTCAGATCCTTTGCTAAGTACTTTGTTGATGCAACTTTGCAGCAATTACAGCCTCAAGTTTTCTTGGGTATAATGCTACAAGCTTGGCACACCTGTATTTGGGGAGTTTTCCCATTCTTCTCAAGCTCTGTCAGGTTGCACAGCTATTTTCTGGTCTCTCCAGAGATGTTCGATCGGGTTTAAGTCCGGGCTCTGACTGGGCCACTCAAAGACATTCAGATACTTGTCCCGAAGCCACCCCTGCATTGTCTTGGCTGTGTGCTTAGGGTCATTGTCCTGTTGGAAGGTGAACCTTTGCCCTAGTCTGAGGTCCTGAGTGCTCTGGAGCAGGTTTTCATCAAGGATTTCGCTGTACTTTGCTCCATTCATCTTTCCCTCGATCCTGACTAGTCTCGCAGTCCCTGTCTCTGAAAACCATCCCATAGCATGATGCTGCCACCACCATGCTTCACCGTAGAGATGGTGCCAGGTTTCCTCCAGACTCTTTGCATTCAGGCCAAAGAGTTCAATCTTGGTTTCATCAGACCAGAGAATCTTGTTTCCCATGGTCTGGGAGCCTTTAGGTACCTTTTGGCAAACTCCAAGCGGGCTGTCATATGGTTTCTGTCTGGCCACGCTCTCGATAAAGGCCTGATTGGTGGAGTGCTGCAGAGATGGTTGTCCTTCTGGAAGGCTCTCCCATCTCCACAGAGGAACTCTGGAGTTCTGTCAGAGTGACCATCGGGTTCTTGGTCACCTCCCTGACCAAGGCCCCTTTCCCCCGATTGCTCAGTTTGGACGGGCGACCAGCTCTAGGAAGAGTGGTTACAAACTTCTTCCATTTAAGAATGAGCGGGCCACTGTGTTCTTGGGGACCTTTAATGCTGCAGAAATGTTTTGGTACCCTTCCCCAGCTCTGTGCCCTTGACATAATCCTGTTTTGGAGCTCTGCGGATAATTCCTTTGACCTCATGGCTTGGTTTTTGCTCTGACTTGCATTGTCAACTGTGGGACCTTATATAGACAGGTGTGTGTATTTCCAAATCCTGTCCAATCAATTGACTTTTTCTCAGGTGGACTGCCAAGTTGTAGAAACATCTCAAGGATGATCAATAGAAACAGGATGTACCTGAGCTTGATTTCGAGTCTTATACCAAAGGGTCTGAATACTTATATATGTTTTTATACATTTGCATAAATGTCTAAACCTGTTTTCACTTTGTCATTATAGGGTTTTTTGTGTAGATTGATGAGGTGATAAAAATATTTAATACATTTTAGAATGAGGCTGTAACGTAACAAAATGTGAAAAAAGTCAAGGGATCTGAATACGTTCCGAATGCACTGTACTAACACATAAATGGACACATAGACGGGGAAGGACACACACACACACACACACACACACACACACACACACACCTACACACTGTAACGGTTTTGACTTGAGGTTATTGTTTAGAGGGGTGCCAGGTAGTTTGTTCCTACCAGAGAAAATATTGGTTTCTTCTTTTGGTTTGGGAGGGAATGAGTCCCATCTGGTCCGTCAAGTCTACACCAATACAAAGGACTTACTGTATGTAAAAGTCAGGATGAACATACACTTTTCATAAACCCTTAAAACATTAGAAATAACAACGGTATTCTTTTGCGTGGGTTGTATTACCAAAATAAATGATCACACACACACATAATAATATAACAAATAATGAGCTCTGGATCCTCCAGAAAAGTCCTGTACCTCAGGCCTAAAAGAGTCCAGCCCGGTAAAGGAGTTCAGGGAACTCAAGTGACCTTAGTCACGCAATGTTTGTCCATTCATAAAAGTGTAGCGTAAACCCGGTATCAATCATACAATCAAAACAACAATTATTTCACCACAACCATAAAGCGTATCAAATCTTAATAAGTCCTCAATTACAACTGACCACATAAATCATCACGGTATACATCACACCAAAACAAATGAAATACCGTATACAAAAAGGTGGTAGTCAGTCGGTCAGTCAGTTAGACAATCCAATCCGCCAACAGATCTTCAGCGGAGAAAGGCCACAAAGAACAACGGAGATGGGTAGTCCAACGGACGCAAAGAGTGGATCCGATCCTGGGTAAACTTGCTTTTAGGCTACAAAAGTACACTTTAAGGCAACAAACAAACGGAAGACAGAAGCTTCGTAACTGAGTGTTGAACACATCCTCATTCGCAGCTCCATCACAACCCCACTTTTGCGCAGCTGATGCTGGCTATTTAATTGGGAATTAAAGGGGAAGCGCTCTATGGGAAGGAAAAGCACTGAGACGGTTCAGACAATTTCAGGGCCGTCACACACCCCCTCCCTGGAAAAAGCCGACCATTGCCCTGGACGGCACCTCTTGGTCTGGGAAACCGAGAAAAGTCTTCTCATCACTTTCCTCTACAAAAATATTCATGACTGTTTGGCGCTCACGCTCCTCAGCTGACGGGTCACAGGCCTTAAGGCGTGAGACTTCTGGGTCTGTGAATCCAAGAAAAGTCTCATCACTTTCCTCTTCAAAGATATCCAGGACCTTGCGGCGCTCGATCTCCTCCAATTCCTCAGCCGAGGGGTAACAGGCCTTGAGGCGTGAGACATGGACAACGCGCATATCTTCACCTGTGTCCTCTTTCACCACTCGGTAGTTCAGAGGGCCCATCTGCTCCACAATCCTATATGGTCCTTGCCATTTAGGAGCGAGTTTGGCCGAGAAGAATTGTTGCCACACTCGATCACTAACCTGGAACTGCATGTCTCGTCTCTTCTTATCATAATTTCTCTTCTGCTTGATTCGAGCCTGGATCACGTTCTTTGAGACAAGAGCTCTCAAGTCATGGAGATGGACTACCTGGTCATAGCATGCAGAGTCTAGAGTAACCTGTTGGGGCTGTCGCACCATATCCAAGGGTCCTCGTAGGGGACGACTCAGATTCAGCTCTGCAGGGGTGACTCCAGTGGACTCTTGCACAGCAGAATTCAGAGCAAATCGAAACTCATGAAGGTGCTTGTCCCAATGTTTGTGCTGGGTCCCTACATAGGAAGCAACCATTGTCTTCAAGGTTCGATTAACTCTCTCAGTGAGGTTGGTCTGTGGGTGATAGGCCGTGGTCAACTTCTGTTTCAGGTTCCATCTTTGGCAAGTCTCCTCAAAGAGATCAGAGACGAATTGGGAACCTCGGTCAGACAGGATGCAATCAGGCACTCCCCAGCGAGTCAGGATCTCTTTCGTGAGGATGTTAGAGACAGTCCTCGCGGTGGCCTGACGCAGGGCAAAGAGCTCCACCCACTTGGAATAGTAATCAACAAAAACAAGCATGTATACATTCTGATTGGAGCTTCTAGGAAATGGACCCATCAAATCCGCTCCTAACATTTACCAAGGTCGCGTAACCACAGTTTGCTGCAACTTGCCAGCAGGCTTTCTACCTTCTGCTTTGTACATTTGACAAACCTGACAGTTTCGTACGTGTGACTTCACATCCATGCTCAGATGTGGCCAGTACAGTAATGCTTGCAACCGCTTGTAGGTTTTGAACCTGCCCAAATGACCAGCTAACGGGTCTTCATGGAAATGTTGCAGCAGTTGAAGGCGTAAAGGTTCAGGTATGTACATTTGGTAGAGTGTTTTGTGAGGTAGTTGTACCACTCGGTAGACTTTGTCTTCAATGATGGTCAGCTTGGTGGTAGGATTGACCGTTGTTTCTCCATCTTCCAGGATAGTTTGGTACAAAGCCTGTACTTCTGGATCATTCTGTTGGGCTTTCCATATGGCCTCATCAGAGATAGGAAAGTCAGTTTTGGGTGAGTCTCGACTGCTAGACAGGACAGTAGCACATGTAAGATGAGGGCCACCATTACTAGCAGCAGGAGCTCTGGATAAGGCATCTGGAACAGTGTTGTATTTTCCTTTCCTGTATTCTACTGCAAAGGTGAACTCTTGCAACCGTAGAGCCCATCTGATAAGTCTGGTACTTGGTTTGTTGGTCTTGAACACCCACACAAGGGAGGAAGGGTCAGTGACCACAGTGAAGTGTCTTCCCTCCAGGTAGTATCTCCACTTTTCCAAAGCCCAGACAGCTGCAAGGCACTCTTGCTCGGTTGTGGAATAGTTCCGTTCTGCTCCATTCAATGTCCGACTGGCGAACGCTAGCACTTCTTCAGTGCCAAGTCCAGTCTGTTGGACTAGGACAGCACCAAGTCCAACATCACTTGCATCAGTGTAAACAACAAAAGGGCAGTCAACGTTTGGATGACCCAAAATGGGAGGTGTGACAAGGTGTCGTTTCAGGGTTTCAAAAGAGGTCTGGCACTCTGCCGTCCATCGGAATTTCACTCCTTTCCCGCTTCAACGCGTTGAGTGGTTCTGCCACCTGGGAGAAGTTCGACACAAACCGATGGTACCATCCAGCCATCCCAAGGAACCATTGAAGGGCCTTGAGTGTGGTTGGGACAGGGAATTCTTGTACAGCCTTGGTCTTTTCAGGATCCACATGAATGCCGTCAAAAGACACAATATGGCCAAGGAACTTCAGGAAGGTTTGGCAGAAGTTGTTCTTCTTCATGTTCAATGTCAGACCAGCTTCTCTTAGCTTGTCCAACACTTCTTGAAGATCTTGAAAGTGTTGTTCTCTGGTCTGGGAGTAGATAATTATATCGTCCAGGTAGACAAAACAGATCTTCCCTTTTAGCTCACCTAACACACACACACACACACACCGGTGCCCGGGGGCGAGGGAGGTAGTGAGAGAGTTACATAAAGTGGCTCTTACTCTTGTTGTTATTATTCCCTTTGAAAGAATGTCTCAAACTGAGCCCAGGAAACCATTAAAGTTTCCACAGAAAGAGCGAGTGAATGAAATAGGGAGGAAGGGACAGATGGAGAGTAAAGAGTGACAAAACTGTTGCCAAGTGAGAAAAGGAGAGAAGACGATGAAAAGAAGTAAGGAATATTTGTTGCTTTTGGTGGTTGTTGACAGCCCTTTTAAGGAGTTATTTTTTGCAACAGATGTAGCTACCCTCAGTCCCATTAGGCTCAATTCTTAATCTAATAATAAAACACACAAAGAGCAAGCCATCAACAATCACTAGTCAATAACAATTTATAGTCCATGTTGCCTTGGTGTGTGTGCATGTTAAGTAGAAACTCAACAGGTTTGAATTAAGTCTGAAAAGTTTTTGAAAATGTTCCTGTTAAATCACCTTGTATGACTGTACCACCTGGGATTTTATATTGCTATGACATTTTTTTAAGTTATCTCAAATGTATTTAAAAAAAAATTACAAACATGGAATATAATACAGGATATAAGGACAAATTACATGATACAGTATTAGATCACGTGGTCTGCGGTTGTGAGGCCGGTTGGACGTACTGCCAAATTCTCTAAAACGACATTTGAGGCATATTTCTGTCTGTAATTAAGCCCTTTTTTTGTGGGGAAAAAAACAAATTCTTATTGGCTGGGCCTGGCTTTCAAGTGGGTGGGGCCACCCATGGCAGTGCCCTTGCCCATGTGAAATCCATAGATTAGGGCCTAATGAATTCATTTCAATTGACTTATTTCTTTATATGAACTGTAAATTAGTAAAATCGTTGAATGTTGCATTTATATTTTTGTTCAGTATATTTGTCTTAGTTTGCAGGCCTTTCACTTGTACTGTCCATTATTTTATCTCCTATCGCTAGAATGAACAGTCCAGTCGTTTCTCTCTTTTTTTAGTCCTATCTGCTCCTCTGTCCTCCACTGTGTGTTTTCCTCCCCTTTCATCTCTTTCTGTGTAAACCTCAAGGTATTCAGTGGCAGGTAGCAACATGCTCAGCTTAGTACTGTAGTGTGATTCGCAGGACTCAGCTTGTCCTACTCATTCGTTTTCACTCTTTCTAGCCATGTGTGGGACCTAACATTCTATGTGTCACTTAGATGTGCATCTCTCTGCTCAGATTAAGAGCGACAGTGAAGAATTTATAGGTTGCCAGTCAAAGGCTTTTTGAGGGGTAAGTTTATGATGTGTGTATTGTTTGAGCATTGCATATTGTCCAAATGAATTATATTATTTTAGTGAGAGAAACCATTGCCACACTGTTTTTATTTTGTGTTTTTTCTTTTCAGTTAGGAAACACATTTTTATTTACAATGATGGACTACCAGGGAACAGTGGGTTAACTGCCTCATTCAGGGGCAAAACAACAGATTGTCAGCTCGGGGATTCGATCCAGCAACCTTAAGGTTACTCGCCCAACGCTCTAACCACTAGGCTACCATTACATGAAGTCCAAATAAAAATGAATTTAAATTACAGTTTGAAATGCAACAAAATAGGAAAAATGCCAAGGGGGATGATTACTGTATAGAGGATTGGAAGATTCTAAATTAAAACCAAAAGCCGCCTCATGGGTCTCCCGGTGGCGGCCTGCACAGGTATAGAACCTACATCTGTAGCAACGCATTTTGCACTGCAATGCAGTGTCTTAGACAGCTGCGCCACTCGGGAAGCCCCATCCACAATGTATAAAAATACAGTGTTGGTACAGGTATATTGTCCTGCTAATTGTCCATAATGGGCTATTATAATACTGTACAGGTCAGGATAACCAAAACATTTCTTTATTAAAGATTATCAGAAAGAATGTTGGTACTTATTTATTTTGATCCAATGCCATGAATGAGCGAGTCACTCAGATTTATGTAGGTGCCGGACTATATGACTGTGCCATCAACTTAATAATATATAACGATATTTCGTTTTCAAGAAGATTTAAGTGAGCGATTGTAATCTGAATAGGCCAAAATATGTATTTATGTTTTTAGAGTGAGAGAAACGCAGGGCCAATTGTGCGCCACCCTATGGGACTCCCAATCACGGTCGGACATGATACATAACAATAATAATAATAATAATAATACTTTTTGTTGTATTATATTTTTTGACTTTTCTGGTGTATTAAACTGAAATTGCAACCAATCACGGCCGGTTGTGATACAGCCAACCTAATTAAGAAATACATGACGATATAATTCTCTCCCTACCCTAATAGCGCGGTACAACGTGACTGCGTGTGTTTGAAAGAGTATTTTCCAGTAAGCAACAATTTGTTTACCTTCATTAGACAACTTTGTTCCAATATTTCTGTAATTCAGTGATATTTATTCCCTTAGTAATTCGTTATGGATCCATAACTAAATAAACATCAGCATTTTGAAAGAGTATTTTTTAATCATTTTATTAATGAAAGAATAAAGATGCTGATGAAGAAATACAGTACTGTACAGTATATGATTTTACAGCATAACGGTCCGGACGGCCCTTGCTGTGCCTGGTAAGCAGTTGGTCAAATTCTGTTGTCAGAAGAGGAATGGAAATGTCAGGGTGAACCGACGATCTGATGAACCCGCCACGTATGTTGACTCTGCCTGTCGGAGGTGGCGTTCCAGAGCTCACAGGTGTGCCTGGCATGGATTGCAACTCCCATCTCGTTCCTCGCCCTCTTCAACGCGTCATTCTCCGTCAATGCTGCCTGGCTCTGGACCAATGCTTCAGCTGTCACCCGTATCTCTGCCCTCAGATAATGTTTCTCTTTCTGCTGGTCTGCCTTCAATGACTCGATCTCGGTCCTCAAAGTTTGAATCTGATCCATGTGCACCTTCATCAGATGAGCAGAATGGTACCGCCCTGAGCCCCCATCGATTACAGTGGCCTATGATAGAAACGGTAGATCAATTAAGAATTAAAAGTGTCTCCAACACACAAATTCTGCGTACACATTTTAGCCCTTTGTCCACTGATCTCCACAGATGGTTGTCGACATGGTTGTATGCTCTGAAAAAAAACACATTTACGTTTTTAGTGCACAATCCTTTTTATTTTTATTTAACCTTTATTTAATTATCGATTTTATTACTTGGCTCGCATTCCAATTCATCCCAAAGGTTTTCAATGGGGTTGAGGTCAGGGCTTTGTGCAGGCCAGTTAAGTTCTTCCACACTGATCTTGACAAACCATTTCTGTATGGACCTCGCTTTGTGCACGAGGGTATTGTCATGCTGAAACAGGAAATGGCCTCCCCCAAACGATTGCTATGTTGGAAGCACAGAGTCGTGTAGAATATCATTGTATGCTGTAGTGTTAAGCCTTCCCTTCACTGGAACTAAATGGCCTAGCCCAAACCATGAAAAACAGCCTCAGACCATTATTCCTCCTCCTAACTTTACAGTTGGCACTATGCGTTAGGGCAGGTAGTGTTCTCCTGGCATCCACCAAACCCAGATTCGGCAAGCTATACACAACTCCAGCCGACGTTTGGCATTGCACATTGTATCTTATGCTTGTGTGCCCGTTTCATGAAGCTCCCGACAAACAGTTATTGTGCTGTTGTTGCGTCTAGAGGCAGTTTGGAACAGATGATTTTTACACGCTTAAACACTCAGCGACCCTGTTCTGTGAGCTTGTGTGGCCTAGCACTGAGTGTCTGAGTCGTTGTTGCTCCTAGACGTTTCCACTTCACAATAACAGCATTTACAGTTGACCGGGTCAGCTCTAGCATGGCAGAAATTTGACGGACTGACTTGTGGCATCCTATGACGATGCCATGTTGAAAGTCACTTAGCTCTTCAATAAGGCCATTCTACTGCCAATGTTTGTCTATGGAGATTGCATGGCTGTGCTCGATTTTATACACCTGTCAGCAATGGGGTGTGGCTGAAATAGCCGAATCCACCAAATTGTAAGGGGTGTCCACATACTTTTGTATATGTAGTGTATCACACCGGCCCAAGCCAAACTGTACTGGCTTGGATACAACACAATGCCAAAGATATCTCAAGTTGAGGGAGCATGCAATTGGCATGCTCACTACAGGAATGTCCACCAGAGCTGTTGTCAGAAAATGCAATGTTCATTTCTCTACCCTAAGCCACCTCCAATGCTGTTTTAGAGAATTTTGCCGGACGTCCAACCGGCCTCAGAACCATGTGTAACCACAGCAGCCCACATCTGGCTTCACCTGTGGGATTGTCTGGGACCATCTACACGGACAGCTGAAGAATTTCTGAACAAACTGTCAGAAACCGTCTCAGGGAAGCTCATTTGCATGCTTTGTTGTCCTCACCAGGGTCTTGACCTGATTGCAGTTTGGCGTCATAACCGACTTCAGATTGCTCACCTTCAATGGCCACTGGCACAATGGAGAAGTGTGCTCTTCACTCATGAATCTCGGTTTCAACTGTACCGGGCAGATGTCAGACAGCGTGTATGGCGTTGTGTGGGCGAGCGGTTTGCTGATGTAGGTCAGTGCATGAGGCAAATGGTGGTCACACCAGATACTGACTGGTTTTCTGTGACCATCAGATGTATATCTGTATTCCTAGTCGTGAAATCCATAGATTAGAGCGTCATTTAAATTGACTGATTTCCTTTTATGAACTGTAACACGGTTGTTTTTATATTTTTGTTTTTGTTTATTTTGCTCGTGTTTTTAACAAATCATTAACAGCCATTGTGTGGTGCTGCGTTCTGGGGATAATTCATTCTGCCAGGGGGCGCTGACAGGGTTGAGAGGCCAGGGGTTAGGGTTCACGGGGCCATGTCAGATGATTGACTCAATGAGTTTTACTGGCCGTGGATGGAGGGATAGAGAGAGGGAGGAGGGGTGTGAGGGTCGCAGGGGTGAAAGAAAGGGAGAGTTTGGACCTGGTGTGACTCTGAGGAGAGCCAGACCCTGCTATCTGGCAGCCATAGGTGTTTGCCTTGCCATAAACTCAGACTGGTTTATTTTTCAAATATTGCGGCTGCGCCTCTCTGTCTGAATTCTATGAAACAAGCAAGGCTTTTTTAGGGAGAGGAGGGGGATTCCAGAAAACTGATAATCACTGCTGGCAGAAGTTGGGGCCATAACACAGGCTAGTGATACTCACTCACATAAAGAGGGCTGGGGCTGTGTGTCTATGGCTGGGGCAGTATATGTTTGTCTACCGTTTCCCTGCCTATTAAAGACCTGGGGAGATGGAGAAGACTGTGGCTTTATATCGGGGGCTGGGGCTTTATGTCAGGGGCAATGGCTGAGGTTGGGGCTGTATATTAGGGTGCAATGGCTGGGGTTATATGTTTGTAGCAGTCTGTACCGCCTCCCTGCCCATAAAGACCTGGAGAGTTGATGGGGAGATAAAAGTTCCCTGTGAGTCTTGATGCCCATAAAGCCGCTCTTTGCCCTCGGTCTGTTGGGCTCTGTCGAAATGCGATCCTGCAAAAATATTTTCTTGTCATGAACCTGTCATCTATGGAGCCCTGACGCGGAGCCGGGTGGAGCCATGAGGAGTGGGGCAGACCCTGAGAAAGGGATGAGGGCCATTTTTTTTAAGGTTGTCCTGTGGTAATGTGTTGAGTGGGGTGAAAAGGCCTCGTGGGCCCCCAATGTTTAAACAGCTAGGTTTAGTGTAAATCTCCCCCATACACAGACCCAGACTTGTCCAGGGCCGACTGACACCAGACTTGTCCAGGGCCGACTGACACCACTGATTTATACCAGACGGAGGTGATGGGGTGTGTTTTGTGTGTTCCGACATTTTGGTGTGTGGTGATGGGGGCTCGATTGTGTGTGTGTGTGTTCCCTTTCAATAAGTCAACTTCGGTACAACAGACTAAGGGGAGTCGCACTCTCATGACTTTGGTTGAAGGATCTGCAGTCATGCCTGACAAAGCCAATGAAATCTGTTCCTTGTTGGAAGCCTCACCTCCCACAGGTAATAAGCGTGAAGCTCTGATTCAATCCTTCAATTATGCCGCTCTTTACCTCGGTGTGAACAAGAACGATTCACAATACTAAAACAAACAATTGGACCACAATACTGTCTTAAGTTGCGCTAACTACATTGTCTCTTAGTGGTAGAGTTTGCTCACCCACTGGACGTTGAGTCCTGAAGTTTGTATGGTTCTCATAAGTTTCCTAATCACGAACAATTCGTTATTTTTCTAATTGCTCGGCCTGGCTAAAGCAATAAGTATGATGGATAACGCGACCAAAACAACGTAGGCTAACCAGGTTCGGGTTTGCAACCATGCCCCAATAAATTAAAAGATACTCACGTTTGTTGCCTTGTATGGCTCGGTGCATCCTCAGGCTGCCCTCGCTCGAATCAGTTTGTGTGGGAGACTAATGGACGGCTGGCACTGTTCCCCCTAGTAGTCCGCAGTGCATGTTCTCTTGGCAATCGTGTAGCCTTCTTTAGGGGGCTTGGCGTTTCCGATAATGACTTCCTCTCCCGAGTGCCCGTACCTCGACTGAGTCTGAGTTGCGAGACAAAGAGATGGTTTGTGCCATTGGTCTGGACGAACGCCTCCCGGCTCCTGTGCGTTCTGTCACTGGTTACTGGAAGCTACTCGACGAGAGAGGGCAAACAGGTTCTGTGGGTATCCCAGTGTCTGCCTTGGTTAAGCACCGCTTGCCTCTCTTCCCAGAAGGGTCTGGGTCCCACCTCGGTGATCCAGTTTTACGTAGACTTTCGAGACCATGGCTAGTTAACAAGTGCTGCATAGCGTGCTAGCCAGGTTAGCTAACTCACTGAGGCAAGCTAACTACTACTAGCTATTCCTGCCACCCCATGGTGGAGTTCCTTGGGAATGGGACTTCTGACAAAATTGTCTGTAGCATCCGAACGGTGTGGCCTACAAACTATTAGACTCTCTATGGAATGATGAGACTCTCACAAACACTATGCTGCTCATAGACCCCCGCGAGCGTCTTGGGACTTGTCTGAAGTCGGTACAGATTCTAAACAGTTTGGGCTACACACTTGAATGTGAATGTGTGCATGTTTAACCTTTTCACGTGTGAGTTCCAAATATCTCTAACGGTTCTCCGAGCGTGATTTTTTTTTTAAGCGTGTGATGTCAAAATGCACTCACTGTTCCAAAATGTGATTGTTACGCAAAAGGACAGTTAACCCGTGTTGCCTTCAAACCAAGACACACACTGCTTGCCAATTATCTATAGGCTCTATTTCAATTTGAAATTATTTTCTAACAAGTTTTATTTTCTAACAGTTTGAATTGAGGTGTGTTCCGCCTCCTCATTAATTCACATAGAAGTAGCCCATTTCACTGTTGCGGACAATTTATGGTTGAGGCTTTACTGTTCGAACTTCTCTCTTCAATGAGAGCCTGAGCAGGGTTTCCCAAGATCAAGTATGCAAACATTTGCGCAGTATATCACAAACTTTTTTCCCCCGGTCACATTTTCTGGCTGGCTCGCGCATTGCCTTCATTGTTGTTTTCCTTACAAATAAAAACTTTGGACGTGTGTGTTCCAATCAAAGTAAGTGCCTTATTTTCTGTATATCGTGTTGTGGTTTCTACTTTAGCACACCGTATGTATGTATGGAGCATAACGTATTTACTTCTTTATTCACGTTTTCAAATTCTGATTCTTTCATGGATTCTAATGGACGCATATGATGTGTGTAAAATACTTTTTTGAAGGTTGTACTGATTATTATGAGCTAATGCTAAGCTATTTACCAGCTATATGTGGCGCCATGGTTGTGGACATTATACAATGCATTCTGGGTGTCACGTAAACGTCTGTCAGACTAAAGATGTTATAACAAAATTAGGTGAGGTATGATTCACTCATCTTTCGAGTACACTTCCAGAAGTGAATGATGGTAGACAACACACCCCCTTCAACATGCATTCAGACCTATTGACTTTTTCCACATTTTGTTATGTTAGACTTATTCTAAAATTGATAATTAGTTTTTTCCCTCATCAGTCTACACACAATACCCCATAATGGCAAAGCAAAAACTGTTTTTATATATTTTTGCAAAAAACTTAAAAGGTTTTTAGACAATTTACTCAGTACTTTATTGAAGAACTATTGACAGCTATTATAGCCTCGAGTCTTCTTAGGTACGCTACAAGATTGGCACACCTGTATTTGGGGAGTTTCTCCCATTCTTCTATTTTCAGCTTTCTCCAGAGATGTTCAAGTCTGGACTTTGGCTGGGCCACTCAAGGACATTCATTGACTTGGCCAAAAGCCACTCCTGTGTTGTCTTGGCTGTGTGCTTAGAGTCGTTGTCCTGTTGGAAGGTGAACCATCACCCCAGTCTGAGTTCCTGAGCACTCTGGAGCAGGTTTTCATCAAGGATCTCTCTCTACTTTGCTCCGTACATCTTTCCCTCGATCCTGACTAGTCTCCCAGTCCCTGTCGCTGAAAAACATCCCCACAGCATTATGCTGCCACCACCATGCTTCACCGTGGGGGTGGTGGCAGGTGTCTTCCAGATGTGACGCTTGGCATTCAGGCCAAAGAGTTCAATCTTGGTTTCTCATGTTCAGAGTCCTTTTGGTGCGTTCTGGCAAACTCCAAGCTGGCTGTCAAATCACATTTTATTGTTCACCTACACGTGTTTAGCAGATGTTATTGCGCATGTAGTAAAATGCTTGTGTTTCTAGCTCTAACAGTGCAGTAATATCAAACAAGTAATACCTAACAATTTTACAACAATACACAAATATCTAAAGTAAAGGAATGTAATTAAGAATATCTAAATATTTGGACGAGCAATGTCAGAGCGGCATAGTGTAAGACACAGTATAATAGAATACAGTATATACACATGAAATGAGTAATGCAAAATATGTAAACATTATTAAAGTGACTAGTGTTCCATTATTAAATTGGCCAATTGTGCCTTTGATTGAGGAGTGGCTTCCGTCTGGCCACTGTACCATAAAGGACTGATTTGGTGGAGTGCTGCAAAGATGGTTGCGCTTCTGGAAGGTTCTCCCATCTCCAAAGAGGAACACTAGAGCTCTATCAGAGTGACCATTGGGTTCTTGGTTACCTCCCTGACCAAGGCCCTTCTTCCCCAATTGCTCAGTTAGGCTGGGCGGCCAGCTCTAGGAAGAGTCTTGGTGGTTCCAAACTTCTTCTATTTAAGAATGATGGAGGCCACTATGTTCTTGGACCTTAAATGCTGCAGAAATGTTTTGGTACCCTTCGCCAGATCTGTGCCTTGACACAATCCTGTCTCAGAGCTCTACGGACAATTCCTTTGCACTCATGGCTTGGTTTTTGCTCTGACATGCACTGTCAACTATGGGACCTTATAGACAGGTGTGTGCTTTTCCAAATCATATCCAATAAATATAATGTTCCACAGGTGGACTCCAGTCAAGTTGTAGAAACATCAAGGATGATCAATGGAAACAGGATACAGCTGAGCTCAATTTAGAGTCACATAGAAAAGGGTCTGAATACTTATGTAAATAATGTATTTCTGTTTTAAATTTTTAATACATTTCACTTAGTCATTGTGGGCTATTGTGTGTAGATTGAGGGGGGGAATTATTTAATCAATTTTAGAATAAGGCTGTAACTTAACAAAATGTGGAAAAATGGAAGGGGTCTGAATATTTTCAGAATGCGCTGTACATGGCAGTGCTGAACATGGCCTGTCGCCATTGTCAGATTACTTTCGATTTGTGTTTTACTCAATTATTTGGATTAATGGGGAGCCTACCCGTGATGTGATTAATTGTAAATAGTAATTTCTAATAGCTAATTCTAATAGCATATTATAGTTTTGTCAGCCAAGAGTTAGCTAAACATGACTGCTTCTGTTAGGTACATTATTCCTCAGTTAGCGCTAGGACTAATGTAGCCTACTTTTTCCGGTTTGGATGATTTAGTTATGTGGTATCCACTCCTGTGAATGTCTGAAATTACATCCAAAAATAAACTGGTCACATTCAGGACATAACGTTGTAAGGACTGTGTTTGTGCAAAATGTTTCTGTGAAAGAGAAGTGTTTACAGCTCAAACGCTGACTGTTGCGTCGATCGAAACTGGACTTTCTAAATAAGCATTCTAATCACAACGGTTTGAGCGTATGCTGCAGAGACCACTGTAGAATGATCACACCTGTGTGTTGGTACATGTCAAAAGGTTAAGACTCTGAGACTCAGAGAATGAGAGTGGAGGTCATTGTGAACTGTGTGTGTGTGAGAGTAAGGAAGGAGATACAGTGCTTATTGGTCTTTGGCTGTCGGTGGCACACACACATGCTTGTTTTACTATCCTTGTGGGGACACAATTAATTCCCTTTCAAAATACTATTTTCCCTAAACCTAACCCCTAAGCCTAAAAAAGCTTTTTTCCTTGTGGGGACCGGGTAAATGTCCCCCCTTGTCTTAATTGTCCTTGTTTTTCTATCCTTGTGAGGACTTCTGATCCCCACAAGGATAGTAAAACCAAGCACACACACACCTACTTGGTTTGGTGAATGTGACACTGGGTCAGAGCTGGCTTTGGTCTGGATTAATTTGAGCACAACACTTCAACGGAAAACAAGCGTTTCTCATTGGACAAGTTCAGGTTGTCCCTCCTGGTTTCAGTCCGTTTTCTTCTGTTTGGTGCCTAATGAACACGACTCTGTACTGGGCTCAGTCTCTCACTTTGTGTGCTCGAGCAGACATGGCTGGCGGTTACCATATGTGGCTGTTTATACGAGATTGTAAGTCCTTGTCTGTGTGTTTGTAAGAACGATCGTGTGTAATTGTACTTTCAATTTAGCCTACATTCCTTGATTATGACATCAATGGTCCAGCCAGTTTTCTAGTCATTGGTGGAGCCAGTCAGTCCAGCATTGTTAGGGAATAGATTACTAACAAACCTCTTTGCTCTTCCTAGCTCTACTTAGTACTGTATTGGTTTTAGCTGCCAAGACTGATAGGGGAAAGTGGGGTCTATTGAGCCAAAGGGGTATGTTGAGCCATGCTTGTTTCTAAGAAACCATTCACAAAATTAATAATTTGACCAAATATTTAAGAAGAGGTCGTCATTTCATGGAGACTGTGAAGAAAGAAACCACATGGAAAAAGTGGTAAGCGAGTTAAGTTTTCACCAAGTCAAATTAATTTATTGTGTTAGAGGTTTCATGATGCTTGTATCTAAAACAAAGTATTTTATTTTATGATTGTTATATACGTCAGTTGGGGTCTCTAACCAATATGAGGTCCTACACCTAGCATGAAAGTGCATCCTTGTACAGTGGCTTACGAAAGTATTCACCCCCCTTGGTATGTTTCCTATTTTGTTGCCTTACAACCTGGAATTAAATTTGTTTTTGCCTACCACTTTGAAGATGCAAAATATTTTTATTGTGAAACAAACAAGAAATCAGACAAAAAACTGAACTTGAGCATGCATAACTATTCAACTAACAACATCTCAGCCGTGAAGTCGTAAGCCATACAAGCTCACAGACCGGGACCGCTGAAGCGCGCAACGCGTAAAAATCGTTGCAATACTCACAACCGAGTTCTAAACTGCCTCTGGAAGCAACGTCAGCACAATAACTGTTAGTCGAGAGCTTTATGAAATGGGTTTCCATGGCGGAGCAGCCGCACACAAGCCTAAGATCACCATTCGCAATTCCAAGCATCGGCTTGAGTGGTGTAAAGTTCACCGCCATTGGAATCTGGAGCAGTGCAAACTCTTTCTCTGGAGTGATGAACCACACTTCACCATCTGTCAGTCCGAAAGATTCATCTGGGTTTGGCGGATGCCAGGAGAACACTACCTGCCCCAATGCATAGTGCCAACTGTAAGGTTTGGTGGAGGAGAAATAATGGTCTGGGCTGTTTTTCATGGTTCAGGCTAGGCCCCTTAGTTCCAATGAAGGGAAATCTTAACGCTACAGCATACATTGACATTCTAGACAATTCTGTGCTTCCAACTTTGTGGCAAAAAATGTCGGGCCCTTTCCTGTTTCAGCTTGACAATGTTCCTGTGCACAGAGCGAGGTCCATACAGAAATGGTTTGGCCTAATCGCCCAACATCAGTGCCCGACCTCACTAATGCTTGTGACTGAATGGAAGCAAGTCCCAGAAGAAATGTTCCAGCATCTAGTGGAAAGACTTCCCAGAAGAGTGGAGGCTGTTATAGCAGCAAAGGGGGGGACTAACTCCATATTAATGCCCATGATTTTGTAATGAGATGTTTGACAAGCAGGTGTCCACATACCTTTGGACATGTTGTGTTTGTAGATGTCTTTGTTAGAAATAATTATATATTTCCCTCGACAGAGTGATCCTGAAGGTTAAATATTGCTCAACTTAACCCACTCTCCCCTACTGTTATCTACAACAACCCCGAGAGCCTGGAGTTGGAAGTGGTCGCATAATGTTTCACACACACACTTCTACAACCCCTTCCCCAACTATCCCTGTACTGGGGGGAGGGTGGCTGAAAACTCAATGGGAGATATGAGCAGGAAATAAGAACCAGATGTGGGTGTAAAACAAGGGGGAACAGGGAACCCCTCTCACTGAGACATGGAGCCACCCCGGCTCCGCCCACTGTACCTCTACTTTACTGGTCCACAGTAGGCATCCACAACTCTGCATTGGGGACACTTTTAACCTTAACACTCATTAGCATACAGCCCTATAAGCCTTGAATCCCATAGTAACTGTGTACCCCACCACCAGTGGTTACAATAAGATCCAGATATCACAAAACTGGTTCAGAACCCAACTGCAATCCAACTTTACAACACAACCTGAGATATGCTATAGCTACAGCCTTGGGCTGTAGCTGCCTGCGTCTCTCTCTACATGGCTTACTATACAATGGAACTGTCTCCACATATCAAAGCTATGTCTATGTTCCTTTCTCAATGCACTAAACACACTCAAACAAGCAGTTTCTTTCTGCAGAGGAGAAGAAAAGAGAGACAGCAACGTCAATTTTCACAAGGTTTCCAGTGCCAGCGAAGCACACGATTTATGCCTCCGATTAATTGCTTTTCAAATAAATCCCAGGAATGGGCCAGGGCCTTGCTCCTAACCAGAGGTGAGAGAGAGAATTAGGTGACAGTTGGTGTCTCTCTTGAATGAGTTCGTAATAAAGTCCTCTGACAGGAAGGCTCTGCTTTTGTGTATGTGTTGGAAAGAGTTATTTGTTTTGTGTTGCCACAAGTTAATGTTGGTGTGTTTGCTAATTATGTGAGGTTTAATGCATGTAAATTGGTGTGGGTGCATGTTTATGTATGTGTGTGTAATTTTGGAGCTGTGTGTGTATGTGTTAAGTGGAAAGTGTTTTGGACAGTCTCCCCTGCATCTTTCCATCCACTTTCCATTTCAATCCAGAATTCAGTCAAACCTGCACTGTGGTTAAATTACATTACACGAATACAGGCAGCAACATTTACTGGATGAGAACAAGAGTAAAGTCAATTGAATGTAAATTCTGTGCTTTCTTTTTCAATCCGTGTTCCTTCACTGACAGTTTGATTGAATACGCCTCTTAGTTTCTGTCCTTCTCCAGTCTCTCCCTCCTCCCCTCCTCTGTCAGCTAACCTCTCCCTTCTGTATCACCCCACTCTCTGTCTTTCCATCTCTCTTTCCATGTAGGGGTAGGGTCCAGTCATGCTGGCACTGTGAGCTCTCCTATCACTTCCATCAGCTCAACTCATGTCTCGGTGACGTTAAATACCGTCCCTGCACTCATCTGCATCTAATTCTCACCCCTTCCCTCTTTCCATTTCTCTCTTTCCCATTCTCCATCCCTCCTCTCTCCCTTCCTCTCTCCTCACACTCCTGACATCAGCTGGCGCTGCTCAAGTGCTGTAAAGTTTGTCCACGTCTCCTCTGTGCGCTCTCCTTTTTCTCTCTTGCGCTCTAACACACTAACACACTCTCACTCTTTATCCATCTCTTTCTCTCTTTTCTTTGTTTCTCTGTGGTGAAGTTAATGAGCCTTGCAGAGGCCGTCAGTCGTCAGCATCACCTCCATATCTGTCTGGAGTGAGCGTGGCAGGCCAGGGAGGGAGGAGGGGATGGAGATGGATGGAATTGTGTGGGAAGCAAGCAGCCTTGTGCATTCTGAGAAGGAGGAAAGTGTAGCAACTGAGGGTATAAAATACAAAAAACGAATGGGGCTTTTTAGTTGTTGAGAACACCATCAGTGGTGAGTGGGCAGTAGACCTGACCGGACACGACCTCTATAACGGGGTAGACCTTTTCACCCCTTCTCTCTGCTCCGCCACAGACCAGGGCCGTGTTCATTAGTAACGGAGAAAGTTTTGCAACAGAACATTTCCAGGTACTCCCTCCCTGTTTCAGTCAGTTTTCTTCCGTTTGGTACAGAATGAACACTACTCAGTTAGCCCATTATCACCTGGCTTCCCATCCAGCACTATTATTTCTGGTACTCTGATTATAACCTGCTGAGCTAGCAGCATTGCTAGACACCATTTAATTTATATGAATAAATAAATGTTCTCTCTCTTTTCTCTCCATAATGTGCAATTATGTTCTTTGCTCTTCTTTCCCAAGGCTCCTCCAACACACTGTTATTGGTATCAGTGTAGATATTGACAGCTGTTGGTTAGATAAATAAGAGACAGATAAGGAGAGTGGACAACAGAAAACATGACGATGGCTGTATCACAAAGGGCACCCTATTCCTGTTATTGTCCACAGGTCCACTGGCCAGGTAGACTGACTGTAGAATTAATTGTGAAACTGAGGTAAGGGAGAGCCTTAATGCCAACCTGGGAAAGATGTAGAGAGAAGCGAGAGGACAATGATGATGAAGAGAGTGATTGAGAAAGAGAGTGAAGGAGGCGAGAGGGAGGGAGAGAGAAAGAAAGGACAAAAACAGGAAGAGTGTTAGAAAACACAGTGAGGAAAGAGAAGAGTGAGGGAGTGGGGAAAGAGAGGAGAGAGACCGATGGACTTAGCCTTAAGATGCTTTTATAACCCGGGCCAATAAGGAAAGGGAACAGGCACACAAATAGTGGCCAGCCAAATTCCTCGCCCTCCTTCCTCCTCCTACTCTTTCTCTAATCACTTTCCTCTCACTTGTTCCAGACCACTAATCGCTGTGTCCTTTCATATTTTGGGTTCTGTCCCTCCTTTCTGAGTGAAAATACCTTTCTGAGTGGAAATTCAAGCCGAGATCTACCCGTCAGATTTGTTTTAACATGACTTAAAAAACGTAAGCCTATGCAACATTAACCGTTTAAAAACAATACTGTAGCAATGAGGTTTGTGCAGCAGGCTATAGGCCCAATACATTATCACCTCATATTGGCTTTGCTTGAATTGCCCTGCCAATGCATCTGATTGGCCAGCGATAGGCCTATAGTGCACTTGATTTACTCTCTGGGCCCGGAAAAAATGTGAACACTTTGCCTACCCACCGTGCAGGGAGACTGAATCGGGTGCACTTACCACCAACAGCTCGAGACAAAAAAAATAGGAACGCAATGCTTTATCGTTGGGTTTTTACAGAAATGTTTGGCGATTGACTAGGAATGCCTTGGAGATCGACCGGTTGGTGACCACAGGTTTATAGTATCAACGTTTCCCTCTACTTTGGGATTTGTGATCGAATCAACATTAATATTAGTCCCTTTCAATGCAACATTTCGAAACAAATCTAATTATGACAGACTGCCATTTAGTTTTTTCTGCATCGGAGGAGTATGCTATTGCATTGACAGGCACGAGCGGTCTCGAGTAGATGCGTTTGTTTTGAGATCAAAGCTGTATGTACCTAGTTAGTGAGTTGTAGCTCATTTCTGGTCAGCAATGGGGGACTGATTTGCTTCTTACAAGAGCACAATATGTGTACATTTCTAGCCATCATTGAAAAGTCAGGTAAAAGTTTTTAAATGGGGCTTGTTGTACTTTGAGACAGGCTTGAATAAGCTAAGATAATTGACAGACAAAGACAATACATTGTCTGAGTATCTGTAAAAAATAATATGAGAATAATAATGAATATAATTTTGTAAAGTGGTTTCTTGCATCAAACAACACAATACAACATTTTCAGTCACATCCTTTTCTGAAGGACGAGTAGATAAACAGGTTAATATCGAGCCCTGCATGTTTTATGGAATGTAGGCCTACTTTCGAATACCACATATTGGCTGCTACTGTAGGCTGTATCATAGCTAGAACAGCTATTTCAATAGCTATTTCCGTGTTAAAATGTTATGAGATGCATTTTCTAAATGTTTTGATGGTAGGCTACTCTGGTAGGCCTACATTATGATTAAATAGCCATAGTAGCCAACTTGGCCACTGTTAAAATTGTAACTTAGTGTGTACAGCCTCAGTGTTCACAGTAAACGCACGCCGGAAGTTGCACAGAATTTTCACAACATTCAAGTTTGGGCTCAGCAAACCTAAAATTTGCTCAGTGCCGAAAAAAACAAGAGGGAACATTGGCCCTGACCCTCCTCTGTCTCTCATTGTGGTTATATAGGCCCTCTCTCTACATCTTTAAACGTTTATACCATCACCATGGAAATCTTTAAAGGCACAGAGATGTTATTCTGGGCTAAAGTTTGGACCGGGACATAAAAATAGGCCTAAATAATCTAGTATGGGGCCCGTCCCAAATGGCACCCTATTCCCTATATAGTCCACTACTTTTCACCAGAACCCTTATGGGCCTTGGTCAAAAGTAGTGAAATATATAAGGAAAAGGATACCATTTGGAACACAAACATGGACGTTTTTAATGCCCCGCATAAATTACAAATTCCGTCGTCCTGTATCTGTTTCTTGTCATGGTATAGGAGAGTATGGAGAGAGAGAGGCCTGCCCTTACAAGTTGGTTCACTTCACTCTATCTGCTTAAGAAGTATTCTGGTGGTACAGAGTGTAACTGTGGCCTAGTCACTCCATTTACACCTCTCTATATTACTCCCTCTATCCCTCCCTCTTTGTGTCCCTTCACTCATCCGTTCCCACGGCTGTTCACAAGAGGTCCAGCATTGGGGTGAAGGTGTCTGTGCGCACGTGTGCGTGTTTGTGTGTGCACATGCATATATGTGTGTGTGTGTGTGCAGGTGTGAGCTTGTGAGAGAAACATGTAGATGTGCTTTTGCTCAGCAGTGATGAGGGAACCCATAGACTAGTTGTGGTGAAGTGTGAGAGTGTGTCGGTGACTGTTGACAGTCAGGGAACATCAGTGGGTGTAGGGGAAACCAGGAAAATGCATTGTGTGTGTGTCTACTGCAAATAATCTGTTGGCACCGGCTCAAGTCAACTCACAAAAAAATCCCCTGCAGCTGGCCCTGGTGACCCTGTTTGTCCCCATTGTGTTTGTGTGTCATGTCCAGGGTCATATTCATTTGGCACCAAATGGAAGAAAACAGACTGAAACAGGGAGCGACAACCTAAACTTGTCCAACAAGAATCGCTTGTTTTCATTTTCCATTGCAAAACATTTTGCTACGATGTTCCCTTGTGAATATGAACCTGGTCCTGTCCATGGCTTTACCCTGTCCCCTAACCCAGACCAAGGGTACCGTATAGACAAGCAGCAGCCAGGGCAGGACCCCAATGGCCCCACCCTTCTTTTTTTGCAAGCCGTGATAAGACAAGTCTGTTCTCATGGCATTCTGCTTGTGAAAACAGGCAGCACAGTTTCCATGCAGGCCCACTGACAGACAAGTCACAGTCAGTGACGGTATAGCAAAATAGGTTTTATTATTGTGAGAGAGAGCCCCTCGTCCTCACCCAAGTGTGTATGGGGAGAGGGGTGTGTGTGTGAACATTTGTGGGAACGTGTGTTTGTGTTGGTGCGTAAGCCCTCTTGGAGGCGCCTGCCTGTTTATTGCATAATCTTTTGTTTGTGTGTTTATCAGTGTCCATGTGTTTGAGCATGCGTGTGTGTTTGTTCATGTGTGTGTTTGTGAGCCTGTGTGTTTATGTAAGAGCGTATGCAAGTGACTGTGTGTGTGTGTGTGTGTGTGTGTGTGTGTGTGTGTGTGTGTGTGTGTGTGTGTGTGTGTGTGTGTGTGTGTGTGTGTGTGTCTGTGCAGCAGGCCTGTTGGAGGCGCCTGCTTGTTTATAGTGTAATCTGTGTTTGTTTGGAGCCCTGTGATCGACTCCAGGCCTCTGATAAAAGGCCACGTATCTGCTGCTGCATTCTCCTCTTTTCCCTCTTTCTTTCTCTTCAGCCTTTTCCTCTACACCAGACTCTTCAGCCTTTTCCTCTACACCAGACTCTTCAGCCTTTTCCTCTACACCAGACTCTTCAGCCTTTTCCTCTACACAAGACTCTTCAGCCTTTTCCTCTACACAAGACTCTTCAGCCTTTTCCTCTACATCGGACTTTCCCCATGATCTCTAAGTATTACTCAAAATATTGTGTCAACCTCTTCAAGACGTTCAGACCTCTTGGAGTAGCGTATTAAATAAGGTGTTGGGTTGATGTTTGCTGCACCCGGGTTCCAGTCCTGGTCGGGACCACCTCCCGAATACACCACAATATTATGTTGGTTTGGATCTCTTGGCGTAATGGCTAAGATTGACATTGTCTGGACCAGGGTTTGAGTCCCAGTAGTGACAAACCCCTGACTTTGCTGCAGTATTATGTTAAATATGGTAAAATAACAACCCCTCCCTCTCTCTCTCTCGCTCTCTCGCTCTCTCTCTCTCTCCAGGGGCAGTACCAGCCTTCAGACCTCCTGTACCCAGAGACTTATGTCTTTGTGCCCATAGAGCGCTGCATCCCCAGCCTCGAGCAGACCCACTACGCCCGCTTCAAACAGGAACCTGACGCAGGTACTGATCACGGCACTAGCTATGTCTAGGCGAATCTCAACTCCACTCACTGATCTGGCTAAGGAAACAAAAATAAAGGTAAGATGTTAATCTGTACAGCTAGCAGATCTTTGAGTTTGAGTCTTTGTCTCCTGTGTGTATGGTAGCCTGCAAGCGGAGAGAAAGAGAGAAACGCTGTTAACCTGTTAACTCTGACGCCCTTTGGTGGCATTATATTGCCACATATATTGTAAACTACCTTCATTAGATACACTCCATGACCAAAAGTAAGTGGACACCTGCTCGCCGAACATTTGCTGCGGGGACTTGCTTCCATTCAGCCACGTGCATTAGTGAGGTTGGGTACTGATGTTGGGCGATTAGGCCTGGCTCGCAGTCTGCTTTCCAATTCATCCCAAAGATGTGTGACGGAGTTGAGGACAGGGCTCTGTGTAGGACAGTCATGTTCTTCCACACCGATCTCGACAAACCATTTTTGTATGGAACTCACTTTGTGCCCGGGGGCATTGTCATGCTGAAACAGGAAAGGGCCTTCCCCAAACTGTTGCCACAAAGTTGGAAGCACAGAATCGTCTAGAATGGCATTGTATGCTGTAGCGTTAAGATTTCCCTTCATTGGAACTAAGAGGCCTAGCCCAAACCATGAAAAACAGATTAAGATTCGCCAAACCCAGATTCGTCCATCGGACTGCCAGATGGTGAAGCGTGATTCATCACTCGAGAGAACGTGTTTCCGCTGCTCCACCACTCAAGTCGACGCTTGGCATTACGCATTGTAATCTTAGTCTTGTGTGGCTGCTCGGCCATGGAAACCCATTTCATGAAACTCCCGACGAATAGCTATTGTGCTGACGTTGCTTACAAAGGCAGTTTGGAACTCGGTAGGGAGTGTTGCATCCGAGGACCTCCTGTGCCCAGAGACTTATGTCTTTGTGCCCGTAGAGTGCTGCATCCCCAGCCTGGAGCAGACCCACTACACCCGCTTCAACCAGGAACCTGACGTGGGTAATGAACACGGCACCCTACTGTACACTAGGAACACTACCCTACAGCAATCAGCACACTGACCTATCAGTCATTCATGGGGTCGGCAATAGCCTCAAGATAAGAGAAGTGGGACAGTAATCGGAGGGTTGTTGCTTCGGATCCCCGGGGGAAATATGACTGGAGTGAACTGGCAACCGGAGGGTTGCTTTCATCAGAATCTCAGATGCCATCTATTGTCATTGTGCCCGTGAGCAAGGCACTTAACCGCTACAACTGGTTGGGGTTGGGAATATCATAAGACATAAGAAAAAGCACATTTCCAATTCACATTGCACAATGTTGTATTCCACACACTGAAAACGAACAACTCACTCATCCAATCATCCCCTTAGACCAGGGGTTTCCAAACTTTTTCACTCAGGCCCCCCAGCTATTTTGCACCCTATAGGCAATATCAAAATGCTCAAAAATAACCTAAGAAATGTGTTAAATTACCAGAGCTTTTCACTTGGCCCATTAGATTGGGCTATTGGTATTACTTGGCTATATCAGCCCATAGGATAGACATTGTTTGAAGAGAGCAGAGTTGGAGAGAGAGCGGACACTTGCACTTTCTCTTGAGCTACGTTTTGCATATAGGCTACCTTTTAGGAGCGGGATGATTTTCAGACGGAGATATGGGTGATCAATATTTATTTCCAGGCAATCTAGTAAACTGTAGCCTACTCATATTTAGGAAGTACATTTCCTTGGAAAGATACCTGCCCCGTGCTTCTCCACCAATGCATATAGACTACTCTATTTAATTGAGACCACATGCACGCGCATCTGATCTCGCATGCCCAAGAGGAGAGGTAGGCCAAAGGCTACTGAACTTGAAGGAGCAAAAAGTATGATAGCGGACACTTGCACTTTCTCTTTAGGTTTTGCATATAGAATGTAGCCTACCTTTTGGAGCGGGACCATTTGCAGCCCAAACATTTAGGCGCACTTGATCTCGCATTTACAACTAGGAGAGGTAGGCTACTGAACTTGAAGTTGCGAATGCTGAGTGTGTGAATAATGCGAGAAATATGTGATTTTAATACAATAGGTAGTAGGCTAACGCGTACAAAAGCAGAAAGATTTAGTTTCCAAATAATCCCAAAGTTATTGTCTCACCACCTGAGGCATCAAAAATGCTGACCACACCGCAATCTCTGTCGGGACCGCAGATCACACGGATATCCCGTGGTAATGCAGCCCTCTACACTGGTCCTACTTTTCTTCTTCTTCTTTTTTTTTTAACAAGCTGTTTTGGATGCGTGTGTGTGTGTGCTCAGATGAACCATGTGTGAACCGAACTGATCCGAGTCTGATCGTGCAGTATGTTGAAACCTCTGGGTTGGCTCCAGACACAGAGCGGTCCCTGACCCCAGGTCAGTTTGTGTGCTGGCTCAACTGGCTCCACTGTGGTCTGAGAGCTGACACTGTCATTATTGAGGACTCAGGGTTGCGTCCCAAATGGCACCCAGGCCTGGGGCCCTGGTAAGAAGTATTGCAATATGTAGGGGGAAAGGGTGACATTTGGGATGCAGACTCAGTGTTATTATTACCAGAATAATGATATCAGTGATAAAAGCTGGGCCGACCAGCAGGCGCCACGGCTGGAAGAGAGCGGTTGGAGAGGAGGAGAGGGAGAGTTCACTGCAGGTAACTGTTGAGTTGGGTACTTAAAAGTACTCTCTCACACACACACACAAATACACACACACACCCCTCTCTCTCCCTCTACAATCTATGTCCCGCTCTGCTGACTGTGCAGTTCTCTGCTCTCCTCTGAGTTGTTAGAGTTCTATATCAGCACACACACTTACCCCCACTGCAGTGTCTATAGTAATCCTCTCCAAAGCCGTTTAGCGCTTTCATGATGAGCCTGGCTATGTTTAGGCGAATCTCAACTCTACTCACTGATCTGGCTAAGGAAACAAAAATATAGGTGAGATGTTAATCTGTACAGCTAGCAGATCTTTGAGTTTGAGTCTTTGTCTCCTGTGTGTATGGTAGCCTGCAAGCGGAGAGAAAGAGAGGATCGCTGTTAAAACTTCTTAGGGAGCAGCAAGGTGATTTGGGGCGCTAGCGCCCCACTCCCGACACTACCAGGTGAAATGCAAGGCAAAATCCAAAAGTTGAATTATTAAACATGCACCAATATACAAGTGTTTCATACTCATCAAAAGCTCTGCTTCTTGGCAATATCACAGCGTTGTCGGATTTCAAAAAGGCTTTACGGCGAAAGCACTACATTTGATTGTTTGAGGGTAGCACCTTCAATATTTTCCATAACCATGAAATCTTTAGCCAGCACGGTCGATAGAAAATGCTTTTCACAGGGAAAACCTGTGCCTTACCTTTTGTAGAACTTCTGCAGAGGTCTTCCTAAGTGTCCAACGAAGACAATCCATGGGTATTTGGTTAGAAAAAGTAATTTATTATATCCATAAATCTCTGTTTGGTTGGCGCCTTGTGTTCACAAGGTCCAACGTGAAGAGTACGCGTTCAACTAAACCTATAAACTTTCCCTCAACAAAACAAAAACCAATTCAAATGCATCCTTAGCTTATCTTTTATGAATAAAAGTGATAATCTTTCACTTGGATGGTCACCTAAATGTTATATGTCAAATAAAGTGGACCGCTCAGCCAAACGTGAGCCCAAAAATGTGCAACTGAAAAAGAGCTCCCCTCACCAAAACCTCTACCTATTGAACACATTGGTTCCGATTGCCATGAAACTTTACCTATACACTGCTGACATCCAGTGGAAGCAATAGGTACTACATTCAGTGTCCTGGTATAAAGACTTTTCTAAAGGCAATCTCTCTAAGTGAGCCATAAGCCACAAGAATGACATTTCCGGATGGAATTTTCTCTGGTTTTTGCCTGCCAAATGAGTTCTGTTACACTCACAGACAAAATGTTAACACTTTTGGAAACCTCAGAGTGTTTCCTATCCAATAGTACTAATTATGTGCATATCCTATTTTCTGAGCCTGAGTGGCAAGCATTTTACTTTGGGCGTTTGTGATTATTCTCTGGATGGAACATTTGTAAAATACAGGGAAAATATTCAACCCTAGTCTGTAGCTTATTCTTTAGATGCTTGGGGCTGCTGGTGAACCAGGATGTGCAGACATACTCAAAAGTGCCACTGAACTTTAGGGTGCCTGTAGGTTTCCATCCAATTAGTGACAGATTTTAATGTGAACATCATAAAATCTGCATAAAAACAATATGCACATTTCAGGGTTTCCATTAGGAAAGGTTGGTGCTCGACAACATCACCGGGATTATTGTAATTTACCGGACATCCATATGCATTCAGATTTGACTTGGCACAGCTGTCACGACTTCCGCCGAAGTCGGTGCCTCTCCTAGTTCGGGGTCGACATCGCTGGTCTTCTAGCCATCACCGATCCACTTTTCATTTTCTATTTGTTTTGTCTTGTTTCCCCACACACCTGGTTGTCATTCCCTCATTACTTGCCATGTATTTAACCCCCTGGTTTCCCCCATGTCTGTGTGTGTGATTGTTTATTGTCAGTGGCACGTTCCGGCTGGTTTGCGCTGGATTTACATTGTGTTTTGTGCTGCCTCACATATTTTCTGTAGGTTATTTTGTTTTTGTGACGCTATTGGCGTTCAGTGACTGTATTCTGTGCCACAGTAAAGTGCTTTCGCTCACTCATTTCTGCTCTCCTGCGCCTGACTCACACACCAGCTACACACACGCGTATGACAGCAGCCAGCGCCATCAATAAGTGAGGGATATTGGCCAAATGAGCCACATTTACTTGTCCTTAAAAACAGCCTATAACAAATTACAAAAACACTATTCCTTGTGTTTCGAAGTGTAGCATATGCAAAACTTTATATAATGTTTTTAGGCTACTTTCCTAAAACAACAATTGAACCTCGTGGTTCAGATGTCTGAGATTTGAGCACTAAATGCATCAGGGCATTGCATGCATAGACGTATAGGCTTGTGTCCACTGTATGATTCAGATTCAGAAAACGTTTAATGTCCTCAGAGAGGCTATTTCATCAACCACTATTTTATTCGCCTTATGGAGGGCACTACTCAGGTAGAGAGATGACAGTTCTTGCTGTTCATTTTTCCGCAAGTCCATTTACTCACAAAAACCGTGGGGGAACAGAGGGTTAAATAATGAACAAGTAATTGGGGAATTGAAACCAGGTGTGTAAGACAAAGACAAAACAAATGGAAAATGAAAAATGGATCGGCAATGGCTAGTAGACCGGTGACGTCGACCGCCGACCGAACAAGGAGAGAGACCGACTTCGGCGGAAGTCGTGACAGAAAGTCAATCACCTTGTCCTTAGTTTTTGATGTATTTAATATTAGATGGGATGGCTCACACCAGAGAGTAAAATCATTCAGAGCCGTTCCATGCTCTGTCTCATCCCCTTCGAGAAGACTGACCAAAGCAGTATCGTCAGCATATTTGATCAGGTGGGGCCCTGGGAACTGGCTCCGGCAGCTGTCTGGATACAGTATGTATAGTACTGCTGAAAGAGCACTGCCCTGTGGGGTTCCAACTGAAGTAGTGCGCACCTCAGAGTGTGTGTTGCCAACTCGTACCTACTGAGACCTATATGTTAGGATGAAGGTGATCCATGTGATAAGCATAGCATCAAGTCTGAAGTCTCCTCTGTCTGTCTGGAAGGACCAACGGATTGATTGTGTTAAATGCTGATGAGAAAATCTGCGAACATGATACGCACATGGGTTTTACTGCCCTCCAAATGCATGTACACCACATGTAAGAGCGAGAGGATGGCAGCATCTGTCCCTTTCTCTGACCGGTATGCAAATTGGGTGGTGGGTCAATCAAGGTGGTGTCTGGTGGTGTTGATTATGTATGCCTTGATGGTCTTTTCAAGAGATTTAATCAAGAGAGAGGTAAGAGCAACAGGTCTGTAATCATTTGATGCAGATGGATGACATGTTATTGGGACAGGTACAACAATAGGTTTTACCATAGAGATTTTCCAATGTATCCAGGTACCGCTGAAAGAGAGAGCAGAAGACACCGCTCAGCTGAGTGGAACAGTGTTTCAAGACACGACCACTTATGTTATCAGGCCTTGGACTCTTTCGTGCTCCAGTGCTTTTTAACACTTGTTGTATGACTTCCTCATTGATGACAAGCTCGCTCTCGGTTGCCATGACATCCTCCGCCAGACAGGCCAGGGAAGCGGGGGCGCCCCCTGTTTCAAAACGGGTGAAGAACTTGTTTAGTGAATTGGCTGTAGAGGCACACTCTCTCGTCCAGGCAGGGATTGATACGTTGCCTACCTTTGAAGGGAGTGTTTACCATATTCTTAATGCCCAACCAGGCAGACCGAGAGTCTCCATGTGACATTATATGTTACACCTTATCCTTGTACTGGCATCACCTTTTTAATCTCTTTGTTCACCTTTCTCTGTACCTCTTTTCTTTCGAGTGGATTCCCGGAGGCAAACAGTTGTTTAATCTAGGTACATGACGTCCATCGTCCCTTTGATGCGGTGAAGTTGTCCTGTCCCCTTAGCAGAAAAATACCCCCAAAGCATAATGTTTCCACCTCCATGTTAGACGGTGGGGATGGTGTTCTTGGGGTCATAGGCAGCATTCCTCCTCCTCCAAACACGGCGAGTTGAGTTGATGCCAAAGAGCTCCATTTTGGTCTCATCTGACCACAACACTTTCACCCAGACGTCCTCTGAATCATTCAGATGTTCATTGGCAAACTTCAGACGGGCATGTATATGTGCTTTCTTGAGCAGGGGGACCTTGCGGGCGCTGCAGGATTTCAGTCCTTCACGGCGTAGTGTATTACCAATTGTTTTCTTGATGACTATGGTCCCAGCTGCCTTGAGATCATTGACAAGATCCTCCCGTGTAGTTCTGAGCTGATTCCTCACCGTTCTCATGATCATTGCAACTCCACGAGGTGAGATCTTGCATGGAGCCCCAGGCCGAGGGAGATTGACAGTTCTTTTGTGTTTCTTCCATTTGCGAATAATCGCATCAACTTTTGTCACCTTCTCACCAAGCTGCTTGGAGATGGTCTTGTAGCCCATTCCAGCCTTGTGTAGGTCTACAATCTTGTCCCTGACATCCTTGGAGAGCTCTTTGGTCTTGGCCATGGTGGAGAGTTTGGAATCTGATTGATTGATTGCTTCTGTGGACAGGTGTCTTTTATACAAGTAACAAACTGAGATTAGGAGCACTCCCTTTAAGAGTGTGCTCCTAATCTCAGCTCGTTACCTGTATAAAAGACACCTGGGAGCCAGAAATCTTTCTGATTGAGAGGGGGGGTCAAATACGTATTTCCCTCATTAAAATGCAAATCAATTTATAACATTTTTCACATGTTTATCTGGATTTTTTTTGTTGTTATTCTGTCTCTCACTGTTCAAATAAACCTACCATTAAAATTATAGACTGATCATTTCTTTGTCAGTGGGCAAACGTACAAAATCAGCAGGGGATCAAATACTTTTTTCCCTCACTGTATATAGTTAGCTAGCTAACTATAGCTACTAAAACAGATTATGTTGTGTTATTTGACACATCAAATAGTGTTATTTGACGTGTATCTTTTTTGACATGCAAAGACCCAAACGGCGCTCCATAGAAATCCTGGTTGAGAATGAAACGACTGAACAAATGAGCAACGAAACAGCACAGCAAGTGAAAGGAATAGGTTTTGATTATGTTTTACTGGTAATGGGGACATATGTAAATGCCAACAAAATAACTTTTTGGTTAGTGTGGTGTGTGTAACCTTTATTTAACTAGGCAAGTCAGTTAAGAACAAATTTTTATTTACAATGACTTACTCCCAATCACGGCCGGATGTGATACAGCCTGGATTTGAACCAGGGACTGTGGTGACGCCTTTTGTACTGAGATGCAGCTTTATGGACCGCTGCGTCCATGTGTGTGTGTTAACTATTTAACTGTACTTGTCACGATAAATAACAGAGGATTCAATAGCAAGTGAAGTTAAACATTTAATGAAACAAACAAGGATGACAGCGTAGCAAGAACAGTCTGAGTCTTAGCAGCGCAGGGACTGAATGGGGTAAGCCAGATCCTCCGTGAAGGTGAGTGTAACGAGAGGAAATTCCAAGTCCGTGAAATCAGGAAGAACCCGGCGTCGAATCCTCCACTGGAGAGACAGCAGAGCGAACGTAGAGTCCAAAACAGAGACCGAAACCATCGGAGACACAGGACTCAGCCAGGGGGAACGAGCTAGCACACAGGAAACAACCCAACGAACTGACAAACACAAGACAATGACAAACAGTATAAATAGACACAGAAGATGAGTGGCAGCTGGTGCTGATAATGAGCTGATTGGTGATCAGCGGCCACACCCACACTCACACACATACACACAGAGCGGGCCGGTGAATTCATGAACCGTGACAGTACTAAAATGCTTAAAAGGCCGCAAACATTTTAAATATCGGTATCGGTAGATTTTTTGGGGCAAGGAAAATAACAGATATCGGTATCGGCCAAAAATGTAATATCGGTGCATCACTAGAAATAATAGTGTCTTTCATACTTTGCTTTCGTCAAAGAGTCCTCCATTTGCAGCAATTACAGCCTTGCAGACCTTTGGCATTCTAGTTGTCAATTTGTTGAGGTAATCTGAAGAGATTTCACCCCATGCTTCCTGAAGCACCTCACACAAGTTGGATTGGCATGGTGTTGCAAAATTAAGTGATAGCCTTCCTTCTTCAAGATCCCTATTACCCTGTACAAATCACCCACTTTACCACCACCAAAGCACCCCCAGACCATCACATTGCCTCCACCATGCTTGACAGATGGCGTCAAACACTTCTCCAGAATCTTTTCATTTTTTCTGCTTCTCACAAATGTTCTTCTTTGTGATCCGAACACCTCAAACTTAGATTTGTTTGTTCGTAACACTTATTTTTTCCAATCTTCCTCTGTCCAGTGTCTGTGTTCTTTTGCCCATCTTAACTTTTTCTTTGCAACTCTGCCTAGAAGGCCAGCATCCCGGAGTCGCCTCTTCACTGTTGATGTTGAGACTGGTGTTTTGCGGGTACTATTTAATGAAGCTGCCAGTTGAGGACTTGTGAGGCGTCTGTTTCTCAAACTAGACACTCTAATGTACTTGTCATCTTGCTCAGTTGTGCACCGGGGCCTCCCACTCTTTCTATTCTGGTTAGAGCCAGTTTGCGCTGTTCTGTGAAAGGCGTAGTACACGTTGTACGAGATCTTCAGTTTCTTGGCAATTTCTCACAACGAATAGCCTTCATTTCTCAGAACAAGAATAGAATTACGAGTTTCAGAAGAAAGTTCTTGGTTTCTGGCCATTTTTAGCCTGTAATCGAACCCACAAATGCTGATGCTCAACTAGTCTAAAGAAGGCCAGTTTTATTGCTTCTTCTATCAGAACAACAGTTTTCAGCTATGTGAACATAATTGCAAAAGGGTTTTCTAATGATCAATCTATACACAGTACTAGTCAAAAGTTTGGACACCTACTCATTCCAGGGTTTTTATTTATTTTTACTGTTTTCTACATTGTAGAATAGTGAAGACAGCAAAACTATGAAATAGTAAGTAAGCAAAAAAGTGTTAAACTAATCAAAATATATTTTGAAAATATATTTCCCTAAACCATCACCTGGAATGCTTTTCTAACTCTCTTGAAGGAGTTCCCACATATGCTGATCACTTGTTGGCAGCTTTTCTTTCGCTCTGCGGTCCAACTCATCCCAAACCATCTCAATTGGGTTGAGGTCGGGTGATTGTGGAGGCCAGGTCATCGGATGCAGCTCTCCTTCTTGGTCAAATAGCCCTTACACAGCTTGGAGGTGTGTTGGGTCATTCTCCTGTTGAAAAACTAATGATAGTCCCACTAAGTGCAAACCAGATGGCATATTGCTGCAGAATGCTGTGGTAACCATGCTGGTTAAGTGTGCCTTGAATTTTAACTAAATTCCTGACAGTGTCCCCAGAAAAGCAGCCCCACATCATCACACCTCCTCCATGCTTCATGGTGAGAACCGTCTCACAAAGACAAGGCGGTTGGAACCAAAAATCTCAAATTTGGACAAAATTATCTATATCCACAGTAAAACGAGTCCTATAGCGACATAACCTGAAAGGCCGCTCAGCAAGGAAGAAGCCACTGCTCCAAAACTGCCATGAAAAATCCAGACTACGGTTTGCAACTGCACATGGGTACAAAGATGTCCTCTGGTCTGATGAAACAAAAATAGAACTGATTGGCCATAATGACCATCGTTATGTTTGGAGGAAAAAGGTGGAGGCTTGCAAGCCAAAGAACACCATCCCAACCGTGAATCACGGGGGTGGCAGCATCATGTTGTGGGGGTGCTTTGCTGCAGGAGGGATTGGTGCACTTCACAAAATAGATGGCATCATTTGGAAAGAAAATTATGTGGATATATTGAAGCAACATCTCAAGACATCAGTCAGGAAGTTAAAGCTTGGTTGCAAATGGGTCTTCTAAATGGACAATGACCCCAAGCATTCTTCCAAAGTTGTGGCAAAATGGCTTAAGGACAACAAAGTCAAAGTATTGGAGTAGCCATCACAAAGCCCTGACCTCAATCCTACAGAAAATGGTTGGGCAGAACTTAAAAAGCGTGTGCGAGCATGGAGGCCTACAAACCTGACTCAGTTACACCAGCTCTGTCTGTATCAAAGGGCCAACATTCACCCAACTTATTGTGGGAAGCTTGTGGAAGGCTACCCGAAACGTTTGTCCCAAGTTAATACATTTAAAAGGCAATGCTACCAAATAATATTTGACTGTATGTAAACTTCTGACCCACTGGGAATGTGATGAAATCTGAAAGAAATAATTCTCTCTACTATTATTCTGACATTTCACATTCTTAAAATAAAGTGGTGATCCTAACTGGCCTAAGACAGGGAATTTTTACTAGGATTAAATGTCAGGAATTGTGAAAAACTGAGTTTAAATGTATTTGGCTAAGGTGTATGTAAACTTCCGACTTCAACTGTACATTTGAAGAGAAAGCTGTACAGTGTACTGTTTATTTGTCAAATTTCTTTGCTGGGGGTCTTCAGAGATTGGGGTAAGTGGTAGCGTTGGTCTTGAGGCAGAGGTGTGTGTGTGTGTACGTACACGAGTGTGTGTGTTTCTGTGTGTGTGAGCGCATGCAGGGGCATTCCCCGTGGGTGTGTAAGTGAATGCGTTTCCGTGTTTGTGTGTGAACAGTGGATGTGTGTATGGAGGGGGTAATGGAAGAGAGTGTGTCAGCAGTGCATAGAACCCTTTGTTTAAAAAGGGAAAGGTCTACTCTAGAGAGAGGAAGGTAGGTGATTGGTGGAGAGAGGGAGGTGAAATGCGGGAAAGGGACACAGGAGAGTGAGCGGGGAGGCAGTGAAAGAGTGAGAGGAAAAGTGAGGTAGGTAGAGAGAAAGGAGTGTTGGTGTCATAAAAGTGGGAGTGAGATAGGGAGGGAGGTGGAGAGAGGGAGATGAGAAGTGAGAGTGAGGGAGGTAGAGAGACATGAAAAGTGAGGGAGAGAGATTCGCAGAGACAGACAGTGCTCTATTATTCTGTCAAAAGTGAGGTTGTGGTTGGGTCTAGTGCCATGCAGGGAGGTAGAGCATCGCAGGCCCTGGGGAACAGCTACGGAAAAACTGACCCTTCCTCTGCCTGCACTCTTGGGGTTGGTATTTCAGCCCACCTAGACTAGCTAGCTGTAACTGTTATTTCTTTACAGAAATACAGCAGGCGGTCATGTGGTCAGCCTGCTCGGTGCCACCATAGTGACCAGCCTAGGAGCACGGCATGCTGGGAAGGGTTTGTGGCCAAAGTGGGGAGGCCTAATTGGCGGCCTGTCAATGTGTGAGTTATCCCCACAGAAGAGACGTGCTCTACTCTACCAGTTGAGCCCTGGAGGAGTACTGCTCTCACTACCTTGTAGAGTTATCCAGACACAGATTGAACCTAGTCATGGACTGAAGAGCGCTTTTAATGGAGGTTGCCCATCAACCACAACCCATAACGATGTCTACTGCACTGTCAAGTGCCAATCATCCAAATGCCAACTATCCCTTGACATATTTAGTAGCCTATATTATAACTCTTATAGACAGACAAAGCTTATGGCTTGTTTCACCAGAGCTACATTACCATTAACCCCTTCATTATAGTGTTCCAAGTGTTATTAGTCCTATGTATGGGATACACATGGTTTACACGGTCCAAAGAAAAGTTTACTTGCAGGTTCCTTCTCGACAATGCAGCAACAATAAGAAATAATGCAAGTTCAATATGTACACGTTTTGAGAGTGGGGAGAGACTTTGGGGGCAAGTGTTTAAATTGTGCAATCATAAGTGTCTGGTTGCAGCAGTTATATGTGTGTGTGTGTGGATGTTTGTATGCCTGTGTGCGTGAGTCAGTGCATGTTTGTAAGGTGTGGAGAATCAGAGAAGGTGGTCAGTCCAGTTCAAGTGTTCAGCAGTCTGATGGCTTATAGATAGAAACTGAGCCTGTTAAACTCTCTGAGGCTGTTGATGTCAGACTTCATGCTCTGACACTGTCTGCCTGACTGTAAGGGAGTGAACAGCTCATGGCTGGTGTGTGTGGGGTCTGTGATGACGCTGTGGGCCTTCGGTTTCAAGTACAGTGGTTCCTCAATTAAAGGTTTTGAATTTATGCCGAAACCATTTGTGGTAGATGGTGGCAGATTGTGGTGAATTGTGTCATTCTGTCTTTGCATCACACTATCACAAGGGGGAGTTAGAATGCTGATCTATCTGTAGTCTTAACTGTGGCTTATATTGACTATATTTTTGTAAATTAATGGAGGCACGAATGTTTTAGTCCAAGAGTCTTCTCTGGCACTAGAGTCCTACATCAGGCAAAACAATGATTTGCTCCCGGAGTTGAGAGAGAACTTAGGTAAATACAATGGCACAACTACACTTGACATGTGGACTGAAGTTTTCAAAAAACAGGCACAGTGGGCTTTTGGTGTTTCTCCCTCTGAAAACAGACAGAAATAATTATAAATAACAAACTGGCTTTATTTACCAAAGTGTGAAAGAATGATAGCCCCTCTATATAAAGTGAGTTTCTTAAACACTGAGTCCTTATTTGCTAATGTGAAGAAACTGTATGAGAGTCCAGCGAGGATAGGGAGGGGAAAAAGGTTGCCCATATTTTCAAGACCTGAGCTACTAAATTTATTTATGAAATGTACTCGTTTTTTTAGGCAATTTAATATATTCCTTTAGGCTTGACCTATTAGGTAGTCTATTTTGCAGCATAAAGCTATATTTGTCAGCCTAAAGCTGAGTGACTCACTCATTTGTGGCTTTGGATCAAAATAAATAAGTACCAACATTCTTTCTGATTGTCTTTAATAAAGAAAAAGTTAAAAACTTTTTAGGGATAGGCGTCCTGCTAGAGGGACACCTGTCGACAACTTCCGGTGAAATTGGAGGGCGCGCAATTCAAATAAATAATCATAAACATTATGGATATTAAACATTTAGGTATATACAAGTGTCTTATATCAGTTAAAAGCTTAAATTATTGTTAATCTAACTGCATTGTCCAATTTACAATAGGCTTTACAGCGAAAGCATGCCATGCGATTGTTTGAGGACAGCGCCCCACATCAAAATATTTTTCACCAGCACAGGTTTCATAAATTCACAAATAGTGATTAAATATTCACTTACTTTTTGAAAATCGTCCTCTGATTTGCAATCCAAAGGGTCCCAGCTACAACATGTAGTGTTGTTTTGTTAGATAAAATAATTCTTCATATCCCAAAAAGTCTGTTTAATTGGCACCATCGATTTGAGTAAACCACTCGTTCAACATGCAGAGAAAGGAATCCAAAAATCTACCGCAAAACGTTGTTAAAACAAGTAAAAAAAGATATGATTTAATCCTCAGGTACCCTAAAATGTAAATAAGCTATAATATTTCATACGGAAAGAAGTCTGTTCAATAGGAAAGCAATATTAGCAGGTGCAAGTCCTCTTCATCCACAGACTGATTTCCAACTCTGAGTCCCAGTACTAAAACTCATAATTCTTCCTCGTTTGGGAAGAAACAAGCCTGAAACCTTGAACAAAGACTACTGACATCCAGTGGAAGCCATAGGAATTGCATAATGGGAGCTGGATTTAACTTGAGCTTGGGCTCTCTCAAAAAAAAAGATTCTGGTTGGTTTTTCTTTGGATTGTCTCCTACCATATATATTGTGTTATAGTCTCCTACATTATTTTAACATTTCTACAAAATTCAGAGTGTTTTCTTTCCGATGGTACCAATTATATGCATATCCTGGCTTCATGGCCTGAGCAACAGGCAGTTTACTTTGGGCACATCAGTCAGGCAGAAATTGAGAAAAATAGACCCTAAATAGACCCTAGCCCTATCTGCTCATGTTGTGTGTGTTCAAATCAAAATCAAATCAAATTTTATTTGTCACATACACATGGTTAGCAGATGTTAATCCGAGTGTAGCGAAATGCTTGTGCTTCTAGTTCCGACAATGCAGTAGTATCTAACAAGTAATCTAACAATTTCACAACAACTACCTTATACACACAAGTGTAAAGGAATGAATACGAGTATGTACATATAAATATATGGATGAGCGATGGCCGAACGGCATAGGCAAGATGCAGTAGATGGTATAGAGTACAGTATATACATATGAAATGAGTAATGTAGGATATGTAAACATTATATAAATGGCATCGTTTAAAGTGGCTAGTGATACATTTGTTACATCCAATTTTCTATTATTTAAAGTGGCTAGAGATTTGAGTCAGTATGTTGGCAGCAGCCACTCAATGTTAGTGATGGCTGTTTAACAGTCTGATGGCCTTGAGATAGAAGCTGTTTTTCAGTCTCTCTGTCCCAGCTTTGATGCATCTGTACTGACCTCGCCTTCTGGATGATAGCGGGGTGAACTGGCAGTGGCTCGGGTGGTTGTTGTCCTTGATTATCTTTTTGGCCTTCCTGTGACATCAGCTGCTGTAGGTGTCCTGGAGGGCAGGTAGATTGCCCCCGTGATGCGTTGGGCAGACCACACTACCCTCTGGAGAGCCCTGCGGTTGCGGGCGGTGCAGTTGCCGTACCAGGCGATGATACAGCCCGACAAGATGCTCTCACTTGTGCATCTGTAAAGGTTTCTGAGGGTCTTAGGGGTCTTAAATTTCCCTTTGTAGTCCGTGATTGTCTGTAGACCCTGCCGCACACACTACCATTCAAAAGTTTGGGGTCACTTAGAAATGTCCACTTAGAAATGTCCTTGTTTTGGAAAGAAAAGCAATTTTTTGTCCATTAAAATAACATCAAATTCATCAGAAATACAGTGTAGAAATTTTTTATGTTGTAAATGACTGTTGTAGCTGGAAACAGCAGATTGTTTTTGGAATATCTACATAGGCATACAGAGGCCCATTATCAGCAACCGTCACTCCTGTGTTCCAATGGCATGTTGTGTTAGCTAATCCAAGTTTATCAATTTAAAAGGCTAATTGATCATTAGAAAACCCTTTTGCAATTATGTTAGCACAGCTGAAAACTGTCGTGATGATTAAAGAAGCAATAAAACTGGCCTTCTTTAGACTAGTTGAGTATCTGGAGCATCAGCATTTGTGGGTTCGGTTACAGGCTCAAAATACAAAGAAACAAAGACCTTTTTTCTGACCTTGTTCTGAGAAACTAAGGCTATTCCATGCAAGAAATTGCCAAGAAACTGAAGACCTGGTACAACGCTGTGTACTACTCCCTTCACAGAACAGAGCAAACTGTCTCTAACCAGAATAGAATGAGGAGAGTGAGGTGCACAACTGACAAGAGGAAAAGTACATTAGAAGATATCCCAGTCTGCTTGATCAAAACAATCTTGAAGCATGGATTCTGGTTGGTCAGACAAGCATAGGATAGACCTCAGCACGGGTACTTCCTGTTTGAGTTTCTGCCTATAGGAAGGGAGGAGCAAAATGTAATCAGATTTGGTGATCAGATTTGCCAAAGGGAGGGCGGGTGAGGGCCTTGTAGACATTTCGAAAAGTTTAGTAGCAGTGGTCCAATGTTTTACCAGCGTGAGTACTACAGTCAATGTGTTGGTGGAAGTTTGGTCGCGTTTTCCTCAAATTTGCTTTGTTAACTTCTTAGGGAGCGGCAGCAGAGGTGACGGTTTTGGAGAGTCTGGCATGCCCAAAGTAAAATGCCTGCCACTGGCCCAGGCCCAGAAAATAGGATATGCACATAATTAGTACTATTGGATAGGAAACACTCTGAAGTTTCTCAAAGTGTTAAAATAATGTATGTGAGTAAAACAGAACTGATATAGAAAACCAGAGGAAAATCCATCCCGGATTTGCAGTTTTTTTTGTACATTACCTTTTTCTCCAAGCTGCCTACTGATTTTTATGTTATGTAGGACTGAGACTGCAGTACCTATGGCTTCTACTAGATGTCAACAGTCTTTATACAGTGTCTGGAGGCTCTAGCACTAAGCAGAACAGATAAGAAGAGAAAGTAGTGAAGGGACCACATTTGTCAACAACGTTTCACGGGCGCGAGATTGTGAGCGCGCACCACTTTATTTTCCTTTCCTATCGTTCACGTTATCATCCGGCTTAAATATTACAGTAAATATACATTAAAGGATACCTAAGGATACATAAAAAAATTATGTTTGATTTGTTTGGAGAATATGTATAGGTATAATTTGAACGTGTTCTCTTCACGGTTCAATGGGCGACTCAATGGTGGATTTTCTGATCATAACGCACCAATCAAACAGAGATTTATGGATATAATAAATTACTTTTTCTAACAAAAGAACCATTGGATGTCTTCGTTGGACACTTGGGAAGCCCTCAGCAGAAGTTCTTCGAAAGGTAAGTGATTTATTTTAGCTCTTATATGGGTTTTGTGTGACCCACGCTGGATATGAATTTATGCTAATGTGGAAAATAGGAGAGGTGCTATCCTCAAACAATCAAATGTTGTGCTTTCGCCATAAAGCCTTTTTGAAATCTGACAATGCTGTGATATTGCCAAGAATCAAAGCTTTTGATGACTATGCAACACTTGTATATTGAGGAATGTTTAATAATTCAACTTTTGGATTTTGAATTTGGCGCCTTACATTTCACCGGGTAGTGTCGGGAGCGGCCCGTTAGCGCGCCGTTTCTCCCTAAGTAGTTAAAATCACCAGCTACAATAAATGCGGCCTAAGGATATGTGGTTTCTAGTTTGTATAAAGTCCAGTGTAGTTCTTGGAGGGTCATCATGGTATCAGCTTGAGGGGGAATATACACGGCTGTGACTATAGCCAAAGATAATTTTCTTGGGAGGTAATACGGTCGGTATTTGATTGAGGTATTCTAGTTCGGGTGAACTAAAGGACTTGCTTTCCTGTATGTTATCACAATCACACACAATCAGCAGTTAATCATGAAGCATTTCTTCCCGGAGAGTTCTTTATTCCTGTCTGCGTGATGTACTGAGAACCAATATGGCTGTATGGAAGGGGACAGTATGTCCAGAGAGAGCCAATTTTCCGTATGTTCCAATCCCTGATGTCTCTGTGGAAGGAGATCCTCGTCTACTTTATTTTCCGGAGACTGAACAGTGAGTAATATACTCGAAGCGGTGCATGGTGTGCATGCCTCCTGAGTCGGACTAGACGTCCACTCCGAATGCCTCTTCTCCGCCGACGGTGTTTTGGAGCAGCCTTTGGAATAGGCTTAGTTTTGCCCGACCTAGATCGAGGCAACGACACTGTTTCAATGGGGAAAGCTGAGCTGACTATACTGACTGTGCTAGTGGCAGACCCCATTAAGCTGGCAGGCTGGCTAACAGGGTGCAGGCCAGGGAGCTACAGTGGAGGGAAAAAAGTATTTGATCCCCTGCTGATTTTGTAAGTTTGCCCATTGACAAAGAAATTATCAGTCTATAATTTTAATGGTAGGTTTATTTGAACAGTGAGAGACAGAATAACAACAAAAAAATCCAGAAAAAGGCATGTGAAAAATGTTTTAAATTGATTTGCATTTTAATGAGGGAAATAAGTATTTGACCCCTCTGCAAAACATGACTTAGTACTTGGTGGCAAAACCCTTGTTGGCAATCACAGAGGTCAGACGTTTCTTGTAGTTGGCTACCAGGTTTGCACACATCTCAGGAGGGATTTTGTCACACTCCTCTTTGCAGATCTTCTCCAAGTCATTAAGGTTTCAAGGCTGACGTTTGGCAACTCGAACCTTCAGCTCCCTCCACAGATTTTCTATGGGATTAAGGTCTGGTGACTGGCTAGGCCACTCCAGGACCTTAATGTGCTTCTTCTTGAGCCACTCCTTTGTTGCCTTGGCTGTGTGTTTTGGGTCATTGTCATGCTGGAATACCCATCCACGACCCATTTTCAATGCCCTGGCTGAGGAAAGGAGGTTCTCACCCAAGATTTGACGGTACATGGCCCTGTCCATCGTCCTTTTGATGCGGTGAAGTTGTCCTGTCCCCTTAGCAGAAAAACATTGCCAAAGCATAATGTTTCCACCTCCATGTTTGACGGTGGGGATGGTGTTCTTGGGGTCATAGGCAGCTTTCCTCCTCCTCCAAACACGGCAAGTTGAGTTGATGCCAAAGAGCTCCATTTTGGTCTCATCTGACCACAACACTTTCACCCAGTTGTCCTCTGAATCATTCAGATGTTCATTGGCAAACAGACGGGCATGTATATGTGCTTTCTTGAGCAGGGGGACCTTGCGGGCGCTGCAGGATTTCAGTCCTTCACGGCGTAGTGTGTTACCAATTGTTTTCTTGGTGACTATGGTCCCAGCTGCCTTGAGATCATTGACAAGATCCTCCCGTGTAGTTCTGGGCTGATTCCTCACTGTTGATCATTCCTCATGATCATTGCAACTCCACGAGGTGAGATCCTGCGCTGAGCCCCAGGCCGAGGGAGTGACAGTTCTTTTGTGTTTCTTCCATTTGCGAATAATCGCACCAACTGTTGTCACCTTCTCACCAAGCTGCTTGCCGATGGTCTTGTAGCCCATTCCAGTCTTGTGTAGGTCTACAATCTTGTCCCTGACATCCTTGGAGAGCTCTTTGGTCTTGGCCATGGTGGAGAGTTTGGAATCTGATTGATTGATTGCTTCTGTGGACAGGTGTCTTTTATACAGGTAACAAACTTGTGTTTATACAGGTAACAAAGAGTGTGCTCCTAATCTCAGCTCGTTACTTGTATAAAAGACACCTGGGAGCCAGAAATCTTTCTGATTGAGAGGGGGTCAAATACTTATTTCCCTCATTAAAATGCAAATCAATTTATAACATTTTTCACATGCATTTTTCTGGATTTTTTTGTTGTTATTCTGTCTCGCACTGTTCAAATAAACATAACATAAAAATTATAGACTGATTATTTCTTTGTCAGTGGGCAAACGTACAAAATCAACAGGGGATCAAATACTTTTCCCCCTCACTGTAGAGGAGTTAGAGCCCTGTTTATGGTGATAGATAAGCACCCCTTCCAGCTTGGATGGAGTCTGTCATTCCTCAGCAAGCCAGGCTTGGTCCTGTTTCTCCCAGAAAAAGGGCCAATTATCTACAAATTCTATATTTCGGAAGGGGCAGAAAACAGTTTTCAACCAGCGATTGAGTTGTGCATTTCCCCCGGGTAGTGCGCCACCACTCCCTAAGTAGTTTAACCTTTACATTGGTAGCCTTGCCCCCTGGTAAACAATGTATGATCGCTGGATGATTATTTTTAAGTAATATTGTGGGTAATGGAGTCGCCAATGACTAGAGTTTTCAATTTGTCAGAGCTAATGGTGGGAGGCTTTGGCGGCTCATACACCATAACGGGTGGAGTAGAGACCAGAGAAGGCTCGGCCTCTGACTCCGACTCATTACTTAGTGAGGAAAACCAGTTGAAAGTTTATATCGACTGTATGAGCGACACAGGTTGAGCATGCTGAAAGCATTTCTTTCCAGAAGCCATGAGAAAATTGTCTGGCTGCGGGGACTGTGCATGGAGATTAACACTACTACCTTTATTTACTGTTGGCACAGACGCTGTATCATCCTTTCCTACAATTAAATTGTTCTTGCCATTCAGCTCGGCTATCCTCACCACATGGCGATAGTTCTCTTGTATATTAAGAGTACAGCGATTGCAATGAGAATGTATGATGTTACTTAGCTTTCTTTTTTTGGGCGGAGGAGGTCCTGCAGATCCATGTCCAGATAAAGCATCCGGGGTGAAGAAGTTGAATTAAGAAAGTTGTGTGAGAGCAAAACTTAGACCTTGGTAAACTTGTTCAATACTGAGATTGATTAAATATTTATTTATTTATTACAAAGTTTGGCAGGTAGCCAAGTAGAAACAAACAGTACAGCAGCATTACTTCTATGCATGCTCAGGTGCACGCGTCAACATTAACAGGACAGAGAAACCAGACATGCTCGTTGCTCACATTTTCATGAAATAAGCCAAAACTTGTTTCTCACAGGTGTAGCAGGTTGTGAACTCTAAAATCCACTCTGATAAATGTAAATTACTATAATTAATACATGCATTAACAGAAATTAATGTAACCATATGACAAGGATTAATGGTAAATTGCCTGTTTTACATACGGTAGGTTACCACAGGGTCATTCCCAAATGTGCATAGCGGACCAGCACTGTATAGACTAAGCTACTATTCTACTTTGCGTAATTTTTTTTGTCTTGCCTAGGGTGGCATATCGGCCAGTATCGGGCCTGATCAGTGTTGATTGGTCTGGAAATTAAGAAAAGATTCTGTATCAAATTATACCATGTCAGCTTGGAGAGTATTTGGCGCATTGTCCATTTTACATTAGCAGGAAAGGACTAGCCTTAGAGCCAGAACAACCTTGTCGACTGCTGTTGAATAATTAATGAATAGTCGGACACTATTTATTTATTTATTAGCAAGCAATGAAAATGTGCATTGTATAAAAGAAAGTCCACACCTCAAAAAATTTTTTTACTGAAAATGACAGCCTATCACTCCCCACCGCTGCGCATCTAGTAGATTAGCTGCTCGAGCATCCAAGGACAGTGGGAAAGAGGAGATGTAGAAAGTTTAATACACAGACTAAGTTAGCAAAACAATTGCTTATAATCATTGGTAAACACTCCCACTATTAGGTAAAGTTTATTTACATGAGAAGAAAGTTAATGAATAAATGTTTTATCCTAAAATGAACCTAGTCCTATTTAAACGGTTTTGAGAATTATTTTATTTTCATGATGGTCTTCATTTATAATGGTCAGTTATACACAGTTATTCAATTACCGTCACAGCCCTAGTTTTAATGGAATAGCCTGAAATGTTTTTTCAGCTCAGATTTACTCGAGGCATAGTCTATAGGCCTTATTTTTTTGTATGTATTCATTCAGGTTTACAGTGTTGACCAAACCGAAGTCCCCGTACCAAACAGTTCGGTAAGAATACGTGTGCCATTACACCCCTACCCCCTGCTCCTACCAGAAGCCGCTGCTCAATCCGTACAGAAAATGGTAAAGCCGTCTGGTTGAATTGCAGAGTCTGGTGTATCGTCCGTAAGCCAAATCTCTATAAAAACAAAAACCCAGCATTCTCTGATGTCCCTCTGAGATTAAAGCCTTGCTCTGGTTGGGGTGAAGGAGAGCTGCTGGGGGCTCTCTTGGTTGTCAGGATGTGCAGGCTGGAGGCTCTGTCTTAATGAAGTGTGTGTGAAGTATTAATCTAAAAGTTTATGCCGATGTGTTGAAACCGACCGCACAGAGAACCTGGGTTTTTCTCTCTCTGACCTCAGGCATGTCTTAAACACTGGCCTCACACACACACACACACACACACACACACACACACACACACACACACACACACACACACACACACACACACACACACACACACACACACACACACACTCACACACAGAGACATACATTAGCATATTAGCATATTCACATATGCATAGATTAGCATATTCACTAGCATGTGCACACGCACACACAGACATGAGCTTATTCACTCGCATGCATACACTGTCATAATCTCTGTTTGCTTGACAGAGACATAGGAAAATTGCCCTCTCCACAGGGTAAACACTTGTTAAAATATTGGTCCCTTAATAAAGGGATACTTAGGGATTTTGTTTTGGCAATGAAGCCCTGTATCTACTTCCCCGGAGTCAGATGAACTTGTGGAAAAAATGTTGGTCTCTACATGCAGTTGTAAGGATGTTGCTAACTAGCCCTAGCGCAATTGCTAACTAGCATTAGCACAATGACTGGAAGTCTATATAGTATTGTGCTAATGCCAGTTAGCATTGGCTCGCGCAACTACCTCAAACTTCCTTCATACTGGACGCAGAAGCATAAAAATGGTATCCACGAGTTCATCTGACTCTGAGGAAGTAGATAAAGGGCTTCACTGACACAATCCCAAAGTATTCCTTTAAGTGCCGCAGACCAGCGCCAACACACAAACAATCCTCTTTCCCAACACACACACTCCTCTCTCCCAATACACGTCTCTCTCTCCCCTCTCAGCAGAGTGCCTGTGGTCTTGCTGGGCTTTAATTTGTGCTGTTTATTGAAAGAGTGTGTTTGGGTAGTAAAGCTTGGCGAGATATTGCCAACCCACTTTCAGAGAAGGAGAGGCCTTCTTCTCCTCCTCCATCGATACAAGTCCCAGTTTGACGGCAACCAGAATAACAGATTCCCTCTGGAATAGCACACACATATGCACGCACACACTGCCAGTCCTCTCTCTCCATGTGTCTACCTTCCTGTGTCCGGCTCATGCCCTCTTATTTGTCTCTCTGTCTCTCTCTAACTGGTTGTCAGAGGCAATTTACTTATGCTCATCACAAATGCCACTAACTCCTAGGTCTGGCTAATGCTCTCATCCTGAGTGGATCATTCTATCCTTTCATCCTGAGAGAGATCACTCCTCCTCACCTCTTCTTTCCTCTTCTCTCCAAGCTGAGATGGGAGGGATGGAGAGGATGGATGGAAGTAGTGGGAGAGTCTAAAGCTTAGAGCTGTTTTAATTCAGTGAGACGTTTGGTTTTAGTCTGGATCTGTGGCACCTCTCTGCCTTATTAATGTCCCTTTAAATAGATATTGTACTGATCAACGTTGATGAAACCACATGAAACGGACCCACCCTGGGTCCACAAATCAATTCTGTATGTTGCTTTCTTGGCCAGGGCTCACTTGAAAGAGATATTAATCTCAATGTCACTTAAATAAAGGATGCATGAATAAAAACTCTGCTGCCTGCAAATTACCCAGCATCCTCTCTGCACCATGGAGGAACGTGCCAGAGTCAATGTCCCAGAACCCCTCATCTCGTCCTGACCCTCACACTCCAGAGACACTACTCTCCCCTCTTTACCCCTGACATCTGACCTGGAAGCAGTTTGCCCTCTCTGCGGCCCTGTCTATGGACGTCCGGTGGCCCTGATGGACCGAGGGGGTTTGGAGCCGCTCAGCAGGCAGGAGCCCTGGAGGAGAGAGGGAGGGATGGATGGATAGATGGATGGGGGGAATAAATGAGCGAACGAGGGAAAAGGGAAAGAGACGTGTTTATAAGAGGAGCGGATGTTTGGATTGTCTGACAGATAGGGACAGCGAGAGAGAAAGAGAGACCTGGTCTCCTCTCTCTTGTGACAGCTCTGCTCAGTGTTATTGGCAAGGTTAATTGGGCAGCTAAAAGCCTCTGCCTCTATCCTCCAGCTCTGTTTATGACTGGCTCTCTGAGTCCCAAATGGCATCCTATTCCCTACATGATGCACTATTTTTGATAGGGCTCTGGTCAAAAGTAGGGCACTATAGAGGGAACAGGATGTCATTTGGGGCAAAGCCACTGTTTAGTATTCTCTCTCGTCTCTGCTTTCCTCTGGCAAAATAACTCCATTCTGCTGTCAACACTGTGATAGTGATAGACAGGCACAGGAATGTCACACAGTGTCCCCGCTAAAATCACTAACAGAGCTCCATCCGCTTTTCAATGCCAGATAGCATATTGCTAACAGCGCCATAGAGCTCCATCCTGTCCTCAACGCCAGGGCCCGTTTAAAAAAAAAAGTGCTGATCTAGGATCAAGTCCCCACCATGTCCCTATACAGTAGGGTCCGAAATGATTGACCCCCTAATAAAGATCAGCAAAAATGACTGTATAAAATAAATAATTAAAATACTGAGCTATATTGCATGCTCAAAAAATGGGGAAGTAATTTATTTTATACAGTAATATTTGCTCTTCTTTATCAAAGCTGTCAATAATTTTCCGACCCCACTGTAATCTGATTAAATATGATCTAAAAAAGGCTAAACTGATCCTACATCAGCATTCCTACTCTGAGGCCCTTTTTAAATACGGGCCCAGATATGTTGCAAGTTTTAATGCCATGTGCACAAGTACAGTGAAATGCCTTTCTTGCAAGCTCTAAACCAAACAATGCAGTGATCAATGTCAATGTAGTACCAATAGATATATTGATTGCATTGTGTCTTCAGTCAGTCATCCCAAACATGAGCCCCTTTGTCTCATTTTGGGAGTTAATGTGAATACGAAAATGTTACATAACTTATTTACTCTTGTGAAGCCACAGGCGCACATATTAAAGTTGTGAGATAATTCCGATTTTTTTGTTTAAAAAGTTGAAGTTGATGTAATAGGTTTCAACAAATCAGCATTTTAGAGGAGATTAAAAAAACTGAGATGAAAGCCAAGTGTTTAAATAAAACATGAAGCAAAACTGTGAATTCAATGTCTCACTCTAAATATAAGAGGGAGAGCAAAAAAGAAATTGGGAGCCCAAGGGCTAATTCCAGTGCCTCCCTAATGACCCAGTGGAAATTATATTGAAAAACATGTGCTGAGCTGTGGAAGAAACAAATGTTGACAGAAGTCAGAAAGTATCCAGAGTGGCCATTTGGCACCCTCGCTTCTCCTCTTCCTCTTCTCCACTCCTTTCATAATATTCATCATGGACTGTGAATGGATTTAAAGGATTGTTAGGGCTGTGTATATAGATCACACTAATGCCCTACAAGTGGAAAAGTAAGTGGGCAGGTTATCAAAAGTCATGACATGCCAAAACTATATACAGTGAGGGAAAAAAGTATTTGATCCCCTGCTGATTTTGTACGTTTGCCCACTGACAAAGAAATGATCAGTCTATCCTTTTAATGGTAGGTTTATTTGAACAGTGAGAGACAGAATAACAACAAAAAAAATCCAGAAAAACGCATGTGAAAAATGTTATAAATTGATTAGCATTTTAATGAGGGAAATAAGTATTTGACCCTTCTGCAAAACATGACTTAGTACTTGGTGGCAAAACCCTTGTTGGCAATCACAGAGGTCAGACGTTTCTTGCAGTTTGCCACCAGGTTAGCACACATCTCAGGAGGGATTTTGCAGATCTTCTCCAAGTCATTAAGGTTTCGAGGCTGATTTGGCAACTCGAACCTTCAGCTCCCTCCACAGATTTTCTATGAGATTAAGGTCTGGAGACTGGCTAGGCCACTTCAGGACCTTAATGTGCTTCTTCTTGAGCCACTCCTTTGTTGCCTTGGCCGTGTGTTTTGGGTCATTGTCATGCTGGAATACCCATCCACGACCCATTTTCTACAATCTTGTCCCTGACATCCTTGGACAGCTCTTTGGTCTTGGCCATGGTGGAGAGTTTGGAATCTGATTGATTGATTGCTTCTGTGAACAGGTGTCTTTTATACAGGTAACAAACTGAGAATAAGAGCACTCCCTTTAAGAGTGTGCTCCTAATCTCAGCTCGTTACCTGTATAAAAGACACCTGGGAGCCAGAAATCTTTCTGATTGAGTGAGGGTCAAATACTTATTTCCCTCATTAAAATGCAATTCCATTTATAAAATTTTTCACATGCGTTGTTCTGCATTTTTTTGTTGTTATTCTGTCTCTCCCTGTTCAAATAAACCTACCATTAAAATTATAGACTGATCATTTCTTTGTCAGTGGGAAAACGTACAAAATACTTTTTTTTACTTTTTTCCCTCACTGTACAGTCATGGCCAAAAATATTAGCACCCTCTCACTTTTTTCTTCAAAAAACTGTTTGACATTTTTTATTATTTTGGTATCCACATATGTATGTCTTTGGTTTGCAGATGAACATAACAAAAAAATCGGAATAATTGACTAAATGTTAGCTTATTCCATAAAGAAATCCTAAAACGGACCGGATAATATTTCTGGCACCTTCTAGAAATAGTTAGAAATAATTTGATTTCAAGCAGGTGATTCTCCTTTACTTTGGAATTGAACTTACCTGTGGTGAGTTGCAGGTGCCTGCAATATAAAAATCACTCATTCAACTAGTTTGAATAGAGAAATGGACTAATTCTCCTGTTTTGTGTCACTGTGTGTACTGCAATTAGCATGGAGAAAGCAAAGAAAATCAGAGAATTATCTGAGGAGGTCAGACACGATTGTAGCCAAGCATGGACAATCTCAAGGCTACAAGTCCATCTCCAGAGACGTCGATGTTCCTGTTTCCACCGTATGTAATGTTATCAAGAAGTTTAAGGCCCATGCCACTGTAGCCAGTGGACGTGGCCACAAGAGAGAACTTGATGGACAATTGCAGTAAAGGATTGTTTGAATGGTGGAGAAAGCACCTTGATCAACTGCCACACAGATTCAGACACAAGGTATGACAGTTTCAACTCACACCATCCGTTGCGAACTCAATGAAAGGGGTTATATGGTAGGAGACTCAGGAGGACCCCACTGCTGAGAGAGAATTAAAAAATATATATATATTTCACCTTCATTTAACCAGGTAGGTCAGTTGAGAACAAGCTCTCATTTATAACAGCGACCTGGCCAAGATGAAGCAAAGCAGTGAGACAAAACAACAACACAGAGTTACACATAAACAAACGTACAGTCAATAACACAATAGAAAAATCTATGTACAATGTAGAAGAGTAGGGAGGTAAGGCAATAAATAGGCCATTGAGGTGAAATACAAACACAGTTCAAAAAGTGCCCAGGAATGGTTCAAGACAAAACGCTGGACTGTTCTGAAGTGGCCAGCAATGAGTTCAGATCTAAATCCCTTTGAAAACTTCTGGAGAGATCTAAAAACAGCAGTTAGGTTGAAGGTACCCTTCAAATATGGGAGAACTGGAGCAGTTTGCACAAGAGGAGTGGGCCAAACTGCCAGTACAGAGGTGCAGGAAGCTCATCGATTGCTTTCGGAAGTGCTTGATTGAAGTTATTTTGACCAAAGGTTGTGCTACCAAATATTAAGTCAAGGGTGTCCGTAATTTTGTTATTGCCGTTTCTGTTTATTTTCTGATTTTAAATGGATATATTATGTTATGTACAAAGGTTATGTAATATTAACAGTGAAATAAAGAATTGTGGGGACCAAATAATTTGGAAATTTTAACTTATTTTTGGGAAATTACTTGAAAAAAGTGCAAGCGTGCCAATATTTTAACCCACGACTGCATGATAGTAGTATTTTCCGTCTCTATTTGTCTATCTCCCTCTGTCTCATAACACTTCAGCTGGACAGTAGAGATGGGCTTTAGTGGCGCATAGCTGGGTGAATAGTTTGAGAAATTCTGTCAAAATTGGAGCAATAAGAGAACACACACCACACAACACCCTCAGCTGGGCACCACAGTGGCCTACCTCTAGCTGGGAGAGTAAAGTAATGAAGAGGGTGGCGGGTTGTGTTTTTCATCTGTTAATAGCAATCATAAATCTTCTTCTGCTTCACTCATGTGTTGCTACGGGGCTGCACCGCCTGTGTGGAATCTATGTTTGTCTCCCTCCTTCCGGCTGGCGCTACAGTACACGTGGCTGAACGGTCAGTCTACACCACAACTTGATAGTGAAATGGCCATTGGTGGTGTACTGATTGATAGACTGATTTAGGCCCTCAAAGTGTGTGGGTGGTACAGTATCGGCCTGATTCCTATAGATACAGTAAGCGTGCACAATTAAGACTTTCGCGTAAATCATTCATTGATGTCAATGGGATACTTCCAACGAGGGAAAAATAGTTAGGAGGTTCCTCAAGGCACTGTTCTTGGACCTCTTGAAATTCTGGATCCAGTTGTATTTCATGGCCCTTGAAGTAAGAATATGGCCCTTAATACGTGTGTAGAAAGGTAAACCCGGGTGACATGATATTCCCCAATGCCCTGTGCCTCCTTTCTGACTGTTGGCAATACTGTGCGCTAACTGGCAGGGATTACTAACCTCTTCACCCTTTTTTCCACCCAACTCTCCCGAGGCCAATTTTTAGCTCTTCGAATGTTATTGCTTTTCAAAATAGTACTTTCCTCACTGGTCTTCGGGGAACTCACTAGCAGCCTTTATGACTGAGCACCTAATGAGACTCCTGCAATGAGTGAGGCATTGTAAACAACCCAAATTCAGACCAACGTGCCTCTGTGTCTCCAGGTTTAGGAGAATGGGGAATTGGGGCTGCGGAGATGGAAGTTATGCATGCTCTTGGTGTGATGGTTCCTGGATTCTTGGAACAGTTGCCCATGGTCTAACAACCTGTCCATGCCAACAGAGGTGTATGAGAGAAGGCAGCGAAGTAGAAGGCCCAGTTCTCTGAAACGAGTGTGTTGTGTCTGCATTTGGCTATGTCTTGTGATTGGTTTGAGCCTTACCTGGGGCCTGTTCATAAGGATGTAATGTTACAGAATGTTCCAGTCCAACTTTAAAGAAGTTAAACTTATAAATATTTTTCATAGCATACATAAAATCTTCATAAGCACGTCATAAATGCTTCACAAATCTATAAGCGTATGTCATACTGTATAAATAGTGTATAAAGGGTGACTCAACAATTCCCAATGCAGGGTGATTTGCCAAATGTGACATAACTATGTATGTTTACACAACATTTATAGAGTATTACATATGCTTATATATGTTTTGTGAAGCATTTATGTAGTTCTTACGAAGCCTTTAAGTATGTTATATAAAACTTAATTTAAAATGGGACCAACATTCCAACAGGGAATCATGTTCTATTCAGTCTATTTCTATCCTCAATGTTCAAAACGCTTCGCATCACTGAATTCACCTCTGGTCTGTCTGTCTGTCTGTCTGTCCAGGTGATACACAAGTACTGAAGGACCTGGGTCGTGCTCTGGTGCTGTACAGACGGACAGTCTTGCCATACGCCACCTATGTCCAAAAAATGCAAGGGCTCCAACGACGAGACTGAGGTAGAGCAGTACGCTTGCCTGATGGGCCAGGTATGCGCTGAGAGGATCCTGCTATACCGGGCATAACCCACCGGGGGCGCCACCACCACCCTGCACCGTGATCCACTCTGCACTAAAATACGCCTACCAGCAATGTGTCTGTCTAGAGTCATATTCATTAGGCACCAAACGTAAGAAAACGAAGTGAAACAGAAGGGACTACCTGAACTTGTCAAATAGGAATCGCTCGTTTTCATTTTCCATTGCAAAAGGTTTTGGCGATGGACTGCCCTTATGAATACGACTCGTGTCTCTGTCTGTCCCGCTGTCTTTTCTAAGTGCTTTCCATTGCTTCACTCTACAATAGCCTCACAAAGCTTAGCTCTACAACACATAGGCCGAACCAGCGCGCACACGTATGTACGTATATTGCACTCACCTGCCGGCCTGGTCGATGCTATTATATCTGAATCATGTTTGATAATGTCAGTTTTAGCCATAATACGAAAGGTTTCATTTTAACAACATTTGTTCTTTATTTAGTTGTGAAGTATCAATCCCGTTGATTACGACTCAGAAGTCTTGATTACAGGGAAGATTTATTTCAGTGTAATTTTTATTTCATGATGTTTGACTTTCACTCTTTCCACACTGAAAGCAGCAGTAGCCATCACCATATGTTACAGCAGGGCTTCCCAACCTCAGTACTGATTTGGGGTCAGATAGGGAGGATATTAGCTGCCAATCCTCACTGTTATATACTGACTACAGTATGAATCTGAAAGCTGCTGCTTCACTCCTATGTGGATTGGGCTCATACACGCCAGGTCACCAACCACACTGAAATGAACATGGTCTGGTTATATCCTGTGAAGCAAACATTTCTGTGTGCATGGTATGCTTGTTTGTCTGTCACTGATTTGTATAGCTTTATTTGCTCTTTTATTATTGATACTGTTATTTTGTTTAAAATAAATAAAGGGATGAAGTATATCATTTCTTATTTACGTTTGTGGTTGTCTCACTAAGTGTAAAGGATGTCACGCTGCTTACTTAGCAAGTACCACTTCCTCCCGATTCGGCCCATACGTGCCGCGAACTTGGAACCCCTGCCACCCAAATACACCTGGCAGCCCTCCTCAAGCATCTTAGCCGATCCCGCCACCTCAAAAGCTAATGAGGCGACGCAAGTGGGACACTTAAGGCTGAGGAGTAAATTTCACACATCCCCATGTGCTACATGACCAAATAATGTTACAGACCAGCCTGCAAGGAACCGTGAGAATGGGGTTTTAGGGGCATTTTCTTGAATGGACGGACAGACACACACACACACACAATCCCTTCCAAAGCACACACTGTGAATTCAACCTCACACACAAACACAAATAGAAGTGTAAATTTGCACAGACTGACACTGTCTAAAACTAACACACACACTCTGATAGTCGGAGCTTGTTTGATTTGGGCCAGACGATAGGTGTCAGATATGTGAGCTGGCAGAACATGAATGCAAATGGCCTCTAGCCTTCCAAAAGCGTGTCAATGGCAGACAGCCTAACAGCTCCAAGCCAGGCCAAAGCAGAGCCAGGCCAGACCCACGTCAGCAGGCTAGCCTCCAGGTCTGAGCTAGGCCCTAGGCTAACACTGGGGCAGGGTTGTGTCCATTAAGGCAAAATGTTATAAAACTTTTTTGCAATAAAAAACAAAAAATGTGTGGTTTTATTGAACGAGTCCAGATATTCGCTCCCAGAATCAGTCAGTTTTTTCTGTTTGGTGCCTAGTGAACACTACCCAGGTCTGAGCTATCCCAGGCAGGATGATGCACAGACAGGGCCAACACACTCAGCCTGCAGGTCTAATCGAAGTGAACATTCAGAAGGCATATGTGTTCCTGTCATTCCTGCTGCTGGGACAGTATCTTTAACCCTGAGCAATGGCTGGGTGGCCTTCCTATTCACACAGGAGCTTCAGTCCTCCTTGGGGTTAGAGTAATACACACACTCACGCACACAGACATACACACGCGTGCACACCCATAGACATACACACACAGAACAGTTGTGTTGTAACCACAGTCAGTGAGTTGGATCCTGGACAATATCGATCTGTCTAACAGGCCTTCTCAGCTCTGGCTGTTGTGGTCTCCAGAGTTTTCCAGAGGCTGTTTCAGCCACCCCTTCAGCCAAGCCTGAAAGACAACCACCTTTCCCGCTAAAACGAAAGGGGAAAAACCTAGAATGGTCCCAGATCTGTTGGTGCTGTCTTGCCAACTCCTATGGCTATTGCAATGAAATGACAATTAAAATTGGCAAGACAACACAAACAGATCTGGAACCAGGCTACAAACTCATCTCTCCTGATAAAACCCTACTACCCTATCCCCTATACAGTGCGTTACTCTTGAGCAGAGCCAAAAGTAGTGCACTATAAAGAGAAGGTCGTGGCTGCGGATCCAACATTTTGAACAGGCAAGTCAGAAAGAATGGTGCTAATTTAATAAAGTTACATCAAAGGTGAATAAATGTCTGCAAGATAAAATAATGATACTATTCTACACAACAGAACCAAATATAATAGCATAGTATAAAGTTATTAAGATAAAACACCACCACATTCAATCGTGAATGATAATTCTTCAGGTTTTACCAATGAAAAATCCATGCAGCATCTGCATACCAACCATTTTCATGGAGATATTCATTTAGATCTTCTTGAGTAGTACAGTATTGTTTCGAGGTAGCCTACAGTGTTGTTTTGAATGATGTACAGTGAGTGAATTGTAGAGCAGATGCAGTGGTGTTTTTGTCACAGTAACGTCATACTATGCTATTATACTTGGTTATGTTATGTAGAATACTATAATTATGTGGTCTTGTAGACATTGATTAAGTTTTGATTTAACTTAATTAAACAAGCACCATTCGCCTGAGAAGCCTGTTCACTGTGTGTAAAGTAGAGAATATACACATGCGCAGGACGTCATTGGCACATGCCAGAATCTTTAGTGCACTAAAGATCCGGAAAAAGTTGGATCCACAACCACTCAGTAAAGAGAATAGGGTGCCATTTGGAAAACACCCACAGACTGTGTTGTTGGGAAGTAGGATAGAGTGACAGGATAATTATCCAGGAAGGGAACACTGGCGCTGACTGGAGCCATATTGGACCCGGTGTTCCTGTCCCACATTATCCACGCTTACCCGCATCCCTCACTCCCTCAATACCCCATCCCATGTGTGTGTGTGTGTCTCTCTCTCTCTCTGTGTGTGCTTCTCTCTCCAAGACACAGACTCACACTACTGGGCCTGCCATGAATAGTTAGTCCTGGTGGACCATGAGGGCCCGTGCCAACACAACGATGTGGGGGCCTCCCCGTCTGCCTAAATACCACAATGTTCTGTTAAATCCATATAACACAGAAAGACAACCTCCTCTATAACATTTCTAATGAGGGTTCAGTCTTTTTTTTCTTCTTAACTTTATTTAACTAGGCAAGTCAGTTAAGAACAAATTCTTATTTTCAATGACAGCCTCAGAACAGTGGGTGAGCTGCCTTGTTCAGGGGCAGAACAACACATTTTTACCTTGTCAGCTCAGGGATTTGATCTTGCAACCTTTCGGTTACTAGTCTAACACACTAACCACTAGGCTGGAGAAGATTGTTATGTATTGTAATGTCTGTTTGACCAGCAGGGGTTAAATGGAAAGTAATTGGAGTTAAGGCAGTTACTCGTATATTTGGACCCCCTACAATTTATCCTGTCCTGCCATAGGGTGCACTATAGATAACCTCTGTCTATAGACATAGGTTTTATAAAACATCTATAACCTCTATCTGGGTCAATAACCACAATATGGATCTCATTTTACATAATAATTTAATCACATAACTTATTTTCTCCTAAGTCAATTCCGGTGATTCTCTATCTCTGTCTTGTCTAAGAGCACCATGCTGTGCCTGGCCCATTGCTGACTGACATCCAGACAGACCATGCTATCCAGAAAGTCAAAAGGCCTAGCTAAACATTGCAGCTGCTGTATGCAGGCCTGCAGGGCTCCTGTGTTTGGGTACTCCCGCTCCCTTCTCTCTTCTGCAAGTTTGGGACTGACAGTTGTGTTTAGGCATGAAATAGGATGGGAAGGAAATGGGGGGGGCAACGACAAGGAAATCTGTACATTATACATCCTTTCCCCTATTCCAAGTTTGGTCTTTCCTCTCCCTGCATGGAATGATATGTATTTTTAATATAGATTGATCTGTTTATTTTATGTGTTTATATTTATTTTATACTGTATGTGTCTATCAGAGTTACATGGCTTTATTTCTGCTAGTTTTATTTCTAAGTAGAATCAGAAAGAAAATACAGAGCCAGCATACTTTTTTATATTTTAATCTTTGATTTTAAGGCCTAGTTGTAGTTTAGAATAGGGATTAGGCTTTTCAAAAGAAAAGTTGACATTTGAGTGGTCACAAAAGCATCTTAGAGGTCAGCAGTGGGATAGCAGGACAGCGCGTCATCCACCAGTATGGTCCTTTAACACGTGCACCTACCCACACACTGTGTACACAGTATGAAAGTCAACCTGGAAATTCCATGGAACATCTGTATAGTTGGCTAAAGAAAAGCTGTCTTTTCACTGCTTCGCAAATGGCACACAGAGATACTGTTTGTAAACAGTATCTCTGTCACTATACTGTTTGGTCTTATTCCCCCTCCTTCTCTTTCTTTTTCTGTCTGTTTATCTTAGTCTATTCAGGCTTTCTTTCACTGACTGTGGGGGCAGTATCTAGTAACTAAACAGTGTGTGTGTGTATTGTGTTTACTCTCTCTGGCCCTCGTGTATGTGTGCAGTTTGTTGCATGTTTTGATTGGCTCCCACATTAGGACAGTATGAATGCACAAGTGTGTGTCTGTCTTTGTGTGTATACATGCATGCGTGTGGGTAGGTGTTTGTGTATTTGTCTGTCTGTGCGTACAGTATATGCGTGTGTGTGTATGTGCATTCTTGTGTATACCTGCCTGTGCATATGCATACAGTGTTTGTTCAATCTCGGCTACTGTGGACGTGTTGGGTTCATGCTTGCAGCATGTTTGTACTGGCAACCCACACCAGCCCCCAGCCACTCAGCGGAAGCTCCCAGGCCAGAGGAAGTGCTGGGCTCCTTTGTGAACAAGGCCCCTGGATTAAGCGTATCACAGCCTAAATGCAGGCCCTTTCTGCTGGGGATTAACAGAGGGACAGGAGGGCGCCCACTCCCACTGGGGCTCTGTCACACAGATTCAACACACCACTATCAGCATCCCCAGAGCTCGCGGACTCCGGAGCTCGCTGCCTCTATCTGTCTCTCTAGGGCACATGACATGATGAGTGGCTGTATTGTACAGAATTATAAAACGGGTGGGTCTAATCCTGAATGCTGATTGGTTAAAACCACATTCCAGCCGGTGTCTATTCCACAAGTTAAGTTGCCACCGGCTAAATCTATGATGTTAAAATGCCTATTTACTCTGTTCCATCTGACTCTGCAAACCATTGTCTCATCAGCCCAGCCAGGCAATTTATAAACTTGATCTCCACTATAAAAATCCTCTAGACATTATTTCACATTTGTTTTGGACTAACATGTCGTTTTCAACAGCAGGCATTTGTATAAACCTTGCTGTCTGTCTCTCCGACATTTGTAACATTGTTTCAAAATTCTAATTTGATCTCCTGCTGTCCCATAGTAATGAGCATGTCGCGAGTCGGGACGAGACAGACAGCGTTTCTCAGCCAGTCAAAATCAGCTGTCATCATTTTTATGGATATATACACACAAAAACAAAATTGAAAAATGGTCAAATGAAACGCAGCTAATTTGCAGTCTTTCCAGCTTCAGTTTGAAGTGATTGTGTTACGGTAGCTGTGTTGTTGTCTAGTGTCTCTGAACAACAGTGTCCTGACAAGTGAGCACATTTTCTATGCCAGGTGAAATCGTGCCTCATTAGCTCATTGTTATGTTATGTATGTGTATTCATGTATCCAAATAATGTCACTAGAAAACAGCTTAAACAAATGCAAATGCAGCTACTTTTCTGTTATTCTGGCTGCACTTTTTGACGTATCTGTAAGTTAGCCGTAGTTGTATAGCTAGAAAACAAGGGATAAGAATGTTGCCAACCAATATGTAAATGGGAATTTAGAACGAACAACTGAGTCACGTCCCTAGATATTTACTATTTTCTACATTGTAGAAAAAAGTGTTAAACAAATCAAAATAGATTTTATATTTGAGATTCTTCAAAGTAGCCACCCTTTGCCTTGATAACAGCACAACAGCACACTCTTGGTATTCTCTCAACCAGCTTCATGAGGTAGTCACCTGGAATGCATTTCAATTAAAAGGTGTGCCTTGTTAAAAGTTAATTTGTGGAATTTCTTTCCCTCTAAATGCGTTTGAGCCAATCAGTTGTGTTGTGATAAGGTAGAGGTGGTATACAGAAGATAGCCCTATTTGGTAAAATACCAAGTCCATGTTATGGCAAGAACAGCTCAAATAAGCAAAGAGAAACAACAGTCCATCGTTACTTTAAGACATGATGGTCAGTCAATCCGGAAAATTTCAAAAACTTTGAGTTTCTTCAAGTGCAGTCACAAAAACCATCAAGCGTGATGATGAAAGTGGCTCTCATGATGACCGCCACAGGAAAGGAAGACCCAGAGTTACCTCTGCTGCAAAGGACAAGTTAATTAGAGTTATCAGCCTCAGAAATTGCAGCCCAAATAAATGCTTCAGAGAGTTCAAGTAACAAACACATCTCAACATCAACTGTTCAGAGGAGACTGCGTGAATCAGGCCTTCAAGGTTGAATTGCTGCAAAGAAACCACTACTAAAGGACTGCAATAAGAAGAAAAGACTTGCATAGGCCAAGAAACACGAGCAATGGACATTAGACCGGTGGAAATCTGAGTCCAAATGTGCAATTTTTGATTCCAGCAACCCTGTCTTTGTGAGACGCAGAGTAGGTGAACGGATGATCTCCGCATCTGTAGTTCCCACCGTGAAGCATGGAAGAGTCGGTATGTTGGTGTGGGGGTGCTTTGCTGGTGACACAATCAGTGATTTATTTAGAATTCAAGGCACACTTAACTAGCATGTCTTCCACGGCAGTCTGCAGCCATACACCACCCCATCTGGTTTGCGCTTAGTGGGACTATCATTTGTTTTTCAACAAGACAATGACCCAACACACCTCCGGGCAGCGTGAGGGCTATTTGACCAATAAGGAGTGTGATGGAGGGCTGCATCAGATGACCTGGCTTCCACAATTACCCGACCTCAACCCAATTGAGATTGTTTGGGATGAGTTGGACCGCAGAGTGAAGCAAAAGCAGCCAACAAGTGCTCAGCATATGTGGAAACTCCTTCAAGACTGTTGGAAAAGCATTCCAGGTGAAGCTGGTTGAGAGAATGCCAAGCATGTGCAAAGCTGTCATCAAGGCAGAAGGTGGCTACTTTGAAGAATCTCAAACATAAAATATATATTTGTTTAACCCTTTTTGGTTACTACATGATTCCATATGTGTTATTTCATAGTTTTGATGTCTTCACTATTATTCTACAATGTGGAAAATAGTAAAAAAAAATGTTTAAAAAAACTACCTCAATGAGTAGGTGTGTCCAAACTTTTGACTGGTACTGTATATCTTGTGGAAAGATAAAACAGTATGAATAAATTAATCAAAACAACGCTTTTAATGAAATATGTCAATCATTATTTGAAAATGTTGGTAACCCGTTGTATAAAAGTGATAATGCCTAACAACACCCGTGCCAATATATCGTCCAAACACCGGCTTCTCTGGCATTATCACTTAAAGGGACAATGTTTAACTTCTTAGGGAGTGGCTCCCCGAGGTGACGGTTTTGGAGAGTTTGGCGTGCCCAAAGTAAAATGCATGCCACTCAAGCCCAGAAAATAGGATATGCACATAATTAGTACTATTGGATAGGAAACACTCTGAAGTTTCTAAGATTGTTAAAATAATGTATGTGAGTATAACAGAAGTGATATAGCAGGCGAAAACCCGAGGAAAATCCATCCGGATTTGCAGTTTATTTTGTAAATGAGCATCTTCTCCATTGTGCCTATTGCGTACAACTTTATGTAGGACTGAGACTGTAGTACCTATGGCTTCCACTAGATGTCAACAGTCAACAGTCAAAGACTGGGAATTCTAGCAGTGACCAGAACGGATAGGGAGAGGAAATTGTCAGGCGACCACTTTTGTAAACAAGGTTTGACGCGCGCGAGATTGTGAACGCGCACCACTTTATTTTCCTTTCCTATCGTTCACGTTATCGTCCGGTTGAAATATTACAGCAAATATACCCAAATAGAAACCTAAGGATACATTAAAAATTATGTTTGATTTGTTTGTAGAAAGTGTATAGGTATAACGTGAACGTGTTCTCTTCACGGTTCAATGGGCAACTCAACGGTGGATTTTATGATCATAACGCGCGCCAACCAAACTGAGATTTATGGATATAATAAATGGAAGAGTCCTTAAGTAATTTGTCGAAGTGATTACAGAAGCATGGCAAATGCGCATTGACATGGTGGTAGCTAGCTATCATTATCAGTGTTAGATTTGAATATTAAGTAAGTAGTTCAAAAAGAAATTGGCCTCTCCTTTGTTTCCCGGACTCAGATTAAGCCTATTCCTGGACTAAAAAGCATGCTCAATAGAGAATGTCTATTCAAGTAACATTTTAGTCCAGGGCTAAGCTTAATGTAAGAAAAACTGTCCCTAAGTGTTTGTCAAAAGCAGCAGCTTGCTAAAGCAATATAGTTGCCTTAGTTCCCCAGTCAGAGCAAGGTTTATTGATGAGAAAATGTACTGTAACTAGACACATGGCTAGTTCTCTTCTGTGTAGTGGACGTTGGTTTAGAGTGTAACTGTGTGTGAAAATCGCCCAGCTCCTTAATCAGTGCGCTGTAAAACCATGAAACTAATGTAGAAAAACAACAAGGGAAAATAAACAACTTTCTGATGGAGAGAGCCTCATGGCTTAGTAAGTCTTCCACTCGGTTGGCATGGCTACACAGACAACGCCTCCCTGGCTGTAAAATGGTCTCCTTATATGTATCCCGGAGCTCCCTATTTAGAAATCCCCGCTCCGCGTCCCCCCTGTATGTTTATCCCTCTCTTTCTCCCTCTCCTTTGCCTTTCTCTCTCCTTCTTATAGCTCTCGACCACACTACTCTCTACTTACCCCTCCTTCTCCTCACTCTTCTTTTCTCCTTCCCTCTGGCACAGGGCAGCACACCTCTTTCTCTGGGCAGTCCATACATATTCCCAGTGGCATTAGAATACTAATGGGACAGAGTGAATGGACTGAGTGTTAGGATGGGGGGAGATGGGGTCACCAACTACCCGCCTTTCAAATATGTGTGCTGTCTCCTCTAAAGAATCTTTTTGTCAGGCCAAACCTCCTTTAATTTTCCTCATGCTGTTTCTTTCTCTTCCTTCCCCCTCCATACTTTTGCAGAGAAAATATATTTGCAGAAATTGGAGTCCATATTTGAAGAGCTTCCAAATCTTGGACTAGTAAATGCGGCTGTTGTTGTAGAGGGAGTACTTGGCATTACCGCGGTAACCTGCTGGGTCTGAGGGGGAGCTGGCCCAGGGAACAGAACAGAAAAAAGTCTGTATAATTAAGAATATAAAAACTGCTATATTTACAGTTTGCCCAGGCTTACACGGGCCCGGCAGGGCAAGTTAACTTTTAGCAGCACTCTGAGTAATTCAGAGGACAGTTTTTCTATGGGAATCCACTTAATGGTGTTTTTCTTTGTTTTGTGAAGTTTTGTTGGAAACAGTGTTACTGTGTAGTCTCCTTATTTATGCAGCGAGACTCCGTTTTTATGCATTTCAGGCTCAGTTGTTTAGCAAGGGTCCTGTGGATGTACACATTTAGATCATTACCTTCATTGTAAAAAGCAACAAGCGTACAACTGTTCAGTCAAATACATTTCGTTTGTCTACTAAAGACGTACCTCAGCCCTCATTCTCTAAATTTTCTCCTTTATTCACACCTCATGTAATGTTGTAAGTTCAGCTGGCTTTCATATCTATCCATTATAGCTAACATTTTTCCAACTAATAGCCCATAATAATTTAATAGACAGTTTTTCCAAGAGGCAGCTATTGTTCTACGGATTATGTTTTACTTAAGTCATTTTACAGAATGTCCTTTTGTAAATTGAACCTCAAAAAATTATCACAGACACTATTCATTCAAAGACTCAATCATAAACACTCTTACTGACAGTTGTGGCTGCTATTGTTGTCTCTACCTTCTTGCCCTTTGTGCTGTTGTCTGTGGCAAATAATGTTTGTACCATGTTTTGTGCTGCTACCATGTTGTGTTGCTACCATATTTTTGTTATGTTGTGTTGCTACCATGCTGTGTTGTCATGTGTTGCTGCCTTGCTATGTTGTTGTCTTAGGTCTCTCTTTATGAAGTGTTGTGTTGTCTCTCTTGTGTGTTTTGTCCTATAATTATGTTGTATTTATTAATTTATTTTAATCCCAGGCCCCCGTCCCCGCTGGTGGCCTTTTGCCTTTTGGTAGGCCGTCATTGTAAATAACTGACTTGCCTAGATTAATAAAGGTTACATTTAAAATAAAATGTGTTTTGTTAACTCTGGAAATCACCAGAAAATGTACAGTTTATCTAATCTTTCTATATCATTATCATTGCATCATTATAACATCTACCTTAATTATAGTGGAACTATAATCATATGTTCAGTATAAATTTCCATCCAAGAAAGGGAGTGAGAATGAAACGCATCTAGAGTGGCCAAATTATATGTGCTTGTGGTTTTTGGCACATTGTGTTTAACAACTTTATGATTTACAACATGATTAACATTATGAAGGTGTTGAGTTTACTAACCACTAATATACCCATCAAAATACATGTTGGCAACATTTTTCCAACTAATAATGATATAATCATATTTCTTATGTAATAAACCTATTCTATGATACCCCTTCCCCCCTTTCTCTCTCTCCCTCACCCCACTAGTTCTTTCCCACTTAGAGAATCCCACAGATGTGTACTGCCATTCCTGATTAGCCACACATTTGAGAAATATCAGAAATGTTTCATGCACCGTTTCTCGGCTCTAGGCCTCAAGTCCGACATTTATAGGAGTGCGAAAGACCAGTGATCATTGGCTCAGAGTTCACAGGGGAGTGTGTGCAAGCCATGGGCATAGTTTGTTTAGCAGGTGGATCTAAGCTTGGGCCCATAGAGATACATTTATATATTATTGTGCCCAACTTTTCACTTACTTTCTCTAATTGTTTTGGGTTTTGTATGTGTATGTTTTAAACAATTATGTATTTGATAATATGACATTCACATTTGAAATGCATTTTGTGTCCTTGACATGTGACGTGTTACTCTCTGTTTGAGTTCTCTAATTCACAAAAACAGAGGTCAAGGGGTTAGTGAGCAGAATATTTTATCTTTTGTGATACCAATTATTCTACCTCTCTCTCTCTCTGTCTTTCTCGTTCTCTCTCTCGTCTCTGTGTCCTCTCTATTTCTCATCCTCTCTCTGGTGCACAAGACTGGACCACCTGCACCCCAGTTGATTATCACCCAGCGATGGGGCAATTGACCATTTGCAGAAACGCTTAGCAAGATAATATTTTTATTTCTGGCTAACGCCCATTAGGCACCCCAATGCCCTGGCTCTTAGCAACTGGAGAGGGTGTGGTTATGGCCTGTCTGCCTGGCATGTGTGAGTGGACAGCTGGGGCTCGTGCGGTGGAGGAGATCTTTGTGTGCTATACTCAGCCTTGTCTCAGGGTAGTAAGTTGGTGATTTGTTGATATCCCTCTAGTGGTGTGGGGTCTGTGCTGGCAAGGTGGGTTGGGTTATATCCTGCCTGGTTGTCCTGTCCGGGGGTATCGTTGGACAGGGCCACATTGTCTCCCGACCCACCCCTGTCTCAGTCTCCAATATCTATGCAGCAATAGTCTATGTGCTGGTGGACTAGGGTCAGTCTGTTATATCTGGTGTAATTCTCCTGTCTTATCTGGTGTCCTGTGTGAATTCAAATATGTTCCCTCATGCCTCAGGACTACCTGGCCTAATGACTCCTGGCAGTACCCAGTCCACCTGGTCGTGCTGCTGCTCTAGTTTCAACAGTTCTGCCTGCGGCTAGGGAACCCTGACCTGTTCACCGGATGTGCTACCTTGTCCCAGACCTGCTGCTTTCGACTTTCTCTCTCTACCGCACCTGCTGTCTCGACCTCTGAATGCTCATCTATGAAAAGCCAACTGACATTTACTCCTGAGGTACTGACCTGTTGCACCCTCTACAACCACTGATTATGATTTGACCCTGCTGGACATTTACGAACGTTTGAACATCTTGAAGAACAATCTGGTCTTAAATGGACATTTACTCTTATAATCTCCACACGGCACAGCCAGAAGAGGACTGGCCACCCCTCAGAGCCTGGTTCTTCTCTAGGTTTCTTCCTAGGTTCCTGCCTTTCAAAGGAGTTTTTCCTAGCCACCGTGCTTCTACATTTGCATTGCTTGCTGTTTGGTGTTTTAGGCTGGGTTTCTGTACAGCTTTTTGTGAAATCTGCTGATGTAAAAAGAGCTTTCTAAAAACATTTGATTGATTGATTGATTGATGGCACAATGCCCATATCCAAGGGCCTCATCCAAGATCACCACAAAATGGATCCCAACAGAAGCCAGTTCACTTTGGGCAGTGAATAGTATCATCATCACTCCTTGTTTGTATAATAATAGTAGTAGTTACCATGATTTCAGTTCATTACTGACTGAGCAGGGAGGGAAACATGGTTCATGGGGCCTGGCTACCTTAAGTGTATAGGGATTAGTGGGCTATGTTACAAGTGCTGGTATAGTAACACCCAACAAGCACATACAGAATACTGTATATGCCTACTGATTACATCTCAAATGGGTTCCTAGGTGTGGTTCATGTGGAGAGTTCTGTTTACCACTTGGCACCCGTAAATCCAAACAAATAAGGAGCAGCATTTTTTTATCTCCCATCTTCTATCTTCACTCCCAAAATGGAGCCTCCACCAAACCACATTTCAGACATAAGGGGAGATTCAGTAAACCTAGAAATCCCTGTCGGAATGCAGCCTAGATTGCTCTCCCCTCTGTTTTTCCTTCGGACTCCAGCCAGTGGCTCTTGGACCAAGGCCCATCAGTGGCTCTGAGACTCGATTAGGAGGAGACAAGACTACTTTTTCTCCCCCGTCTCCCCTGTCCGTTCTGGGTTCGCAGTGTGTGCGTGAGGTGACAGGCTTAAGGGCTCTTCCAGAAGCTTATTGCTGTGTATTCCAAAGCAAAGCCCATAACTCACAGACCTAACCCAGCCCAGAGGCCTCTTACCAACAACTCTCTGCCCTACCTGCTTTGATTCCACCTCCTATGTTGTCTTTTTCTACAACGCTTACCGATATAACGGTTACAATGACAGGGGGGGAAAAATGTAGTACTGACAGCTACTTGAGTCCAATACCGTGGGTGGTAGCCATTTTGGAAAGATTGATGATTGCTCTCACATAGTTTTCTCTTCTGTTAAGGACATAGGGCCTTCCTTCACTTCAGTGACTGACTGCATTCCTAGACGCTTTCAGGAGGCAAATTTGGAACAGGGGTTACTATAAAACAATGACTGCAGCATGAGTCAAGTAAGTCTTTGTTTGTAGGTTCAGCAGCTGATTGCTCAGGTCAGTGTATGAGGCTGCAGCATCACAAAAAGCTGTTGGCAAGAGCAGTTTCTCTGAAAATATTCCCCTCCACTGGTGAGTGAGCAACACCAGCCACAAATCTCTATCTTGGCCAGATGACATGCTGAATATGCAGAAATAGAGGGACGAGCAGACAAGAAGAGAGGGAAAAATATAGTGGTTTACCATGCAAATTAAATGCAGATTCTGTATTTATGGCTTTTTTTCATGTCACAAGTGAAAAAAAGGGAAAGATGACAAAATAAACATAGTTGGAGCTGGCGGGTGCCCTTGTTTCATTTGGCGGAATGCAGCCAGTATGGTTACAGCCCCATCATTATCCAGGAATCCTCAGAAATGCAGAAACAACCCCAACGCTTTCCTTTCCCTCTCTAATTCTCTTCCTCTCTCCTTCCTTTCTCTCTCCCTCTCTGTCGTTCCCCTCTCTCTATTTATCCCCTCTCTTGCTATCCCCCTCTCTTTCATTTTCTGTCTCTGGGGTCATTTAAAGGCAATTGTACAAGCCCTTAACAGAACTGCAATGCTGTGCAGAGGGGGACTGTTTGGGGGTTTGAGTAAAGCTGCTAGTGTTTTAAGTGCGCCACAAAAAATCCTGGGCAAATGTAGGGTTAACATTTACGAGGCACACTGTCGGCCAAAAGTTGAAAAAAGCAAAAATATTAAGAATAATATAACAAAAACCTGATCTGCAGTATTACGGGAAAGGAAGCCGTTTTGGTTCTTGTCGCTTATTATTATGATTTCTAGATGAACGGGGAATTATAAGAGAATGTGGTGCGTTAGTATGGCACCATTGCGGTCTGGGGCTTAACAGTAAACAGGAGAGGAGAGGTGGGCTCTTACAGCACAAACCAATGGAACCAAAACCCCAGTGGTTAAATTAAAAACATATGTGCAGGAGAACTCCCCAAGTACAGTACTAGCTTTACCATTTTATTTAATCTAGACTGTAGTAGCCGTGTAGACTGTAGAGTAGTCAAAGTAGTAGACTTTGAAGAATTAAAAAAAAATAATCCACACTGGTCATTCTGCGCTCCCAGGCCCACACAGTGAGCGTTTGTAACGCTCTGTAACCGAACAAGTGGGTCTAGCATAATATGGACACACACACACACAGAGAAAACAGTGAGTCCACCATATTCCCTACACATAATGTACTACTTTTTCTTATTATGAATAGCCCATTATGTAAATTACTGCCGGTATGATAGTAGTAGATCATTTTGTCATTCTCCTTTCCTTATACACTGAGTGAACACCTTCCTAATATTGAGTTGCACTGGGGTTTTGGTTCCATTGGTTTGTGCTGTAAGAGCCAATCTCTCCTCTCCTGTTTACTGTTAAGTCCCAGACCGCAATGGTGCCATACTAACGCACCACATTCTCTTATAATTCCCAGTTCATCTAGAAATCATAATAATAATAAGCGACAAGAACCGAAACGGCTTCCTTTCCCGCAATACTGCAGATCAGGGTTTTGTATATTATCATTTATTTTTTTTAATTTCAGCTTTTGGCCAACAGTGTGCCTTGTAAATGTTATCCCAACATTTGTCCGTGATTTTTTGTGGAGCACTTAAAACACCAGCAGCTTTACTCAAACCCCCAAACAGTCCCCCTCTACACCGCACCGCAGTTCTGTTAGGGGCTTGTAAGTGAATTCGAATTGCCTTTAAATTACCTCAGAGACATAAAATTAAAGGGGGAGAGCGATGCCATTTGCGACACAGACACTGAGACATTTGGTTCCCTTTTCCAACCCATGCATCCTGCGTTAGACTAGCATTTATTGTCGTTAACTCATAACGCTGGAATCCATCTGTCATAACTGACGAGGAAAAACGATATAGTTCTAACTACTGATTAAAATTCACATTTGCCTGTCATGGCAAAAAAGCATAAATTATAAGATAATAAAACCCCAAAACTGCTTATATCCAAAATAACCAAAACATCTCCCCAAGATTTTCCAAGAAAATTTCTATTTTCCTCCCAGAGAACCTGAGTTTGTGTTTTTAAAACTGTCACCCTCCTTTACATTATCTCATCTCCTGTCAAAGCGCCTTCTCTCTTCTCCTCCTAAGTTTACTCCTAATTCTCCTCAGCTCCTTAATGCAGCTCCTTAAGGTTCTGGCCTCCGCAATAGCGTCAGTGCATCACCCTGATGGCTGTCTGGAGCCGGGCCCTGCCTCAGCTTGCTGGGAGGCCCAGGACCAGGCCTCATCTTTTGGCTGGGAGAAGGGCGAGATGAGGCTGTAGTGCAATGGGCCCGGAGGTGGAGATGGGTGTCTGGAGCCAGACCTTGCCTCTTCTTGCTGTGAGGCCCAGGACCAGGCCAAATTTTGGGTCTGGGAGCCGGGGTCGTGGTGCCATGGGCCTGGAGGTGAGGATGGGAAGTGGGGAGAAACTGGGAATGGCCTTATTGAGTAGTGCTATACTGACCTTCAACCTCGAGGAGGAAGGGGAAGTGAAGCTTAAATAATGGCCTTTTCTCAATGAATCTTTCCTCAATTCCTCGTATTATCTCTCCTCACCTCCTTCTCAAAACCTATTGGAAAAGACGGTCAGAGTGGAGAGACCTTCTCCTTTAATATGGTTGATAAGTAGGCGAGGAGATAGGATGTGAGGAATTGCAGAAATAAGAATTGAGAAACAGACCCTGACTGAGCGTGACTAAATCAATTTCCCTGCTGCTGTGAAGTGAGTGACCACACAGGGTTGACAGACAGTTTAAAGGGATACATTCATAAAAATGAACAAATTCACCCAGAAAATAGTTTTCTATGGTTCCACAATACTGGGCAGACCTTGCCAGAGGGATATATTAGAAAGGAAGCTAGATCTACTCAGGGTTTTCTAAAGCTAGCCAGCTTCAGTTAACTTCACATTCCAGCGCAGGCTTCATCCGTAATATGACAGTGGATATTGCTGCGCTTGCATGTTGCTAACTCTAGCAGGCTTGTAACTGCACATGCATGTTGCACAAAGCTAGTCGAATGCCAAACTCTTCATTGAGACAATGCTGAAACATCAATCCATGGTTGTGTCAGTGCCACATTTTAATTTGTGCCGAAATCAAAAATGAAAGAAAAGTTATCTTGCAAAATCAGCAGGCTCTGGTGTGAAATAGGCTTGTAGAAGTGCCAACTTAAATGTATTACTTATCATCAATGCTGTCTTTGGTGTGCTTTGGTGTACACAAGCACCCTTTTTCCCCACTCCTATCAATAATATAATTGTATTAAGTCATACAAAAGTTTTACTGTGCATAACATTTCAAATGCATTCTGTCATTACTACAGTAAATGTGTAATGTGATAGGTATTTTAACACAAAAAACATTTGATTAATAAAATATTGAATCAGTCATCTTCCTCAAATGAAGGGGGTGATGACAATATTTGGGAGAGGGAGGGAATTGGCATGAAAAGATTTGGCATGGGTCCACAGATCCTCAAAAAGTTCTCCAGCTGCACCATCGTGAGCATCCTGACCGGTTTCATCACCTCCTGGTATGGTAACGGCTCAGCATCCGACCATAAGGTGCTACAGAGGGTAGTGCGTACAGCCCAGTACATAACTGGGGCCAATCTTCCTGCCATCCAGGACCTATATACTAGGCGGTGTCAGAGAAAGGCCCAAAAAATTGTCAAAGACTACGGTCACCCAAGTCATAGACTGTTCTCTCTGCTACCGCATGGCAAGCGGTACCGGAGCACCAAGTCTAGGTCCAAAAGGCTCCTTAACAGCTTCTACCCCCCAAGCCATAAGACTGCTGAACAATTAATCAAATGGCCACCCGAACTATTTAGATTGACATTTTTTACTTTAGTTTATTTAGTAAATATTTTCTTAACTCTATTTTCTTATAGCTGCATTGTTGGTTGAGGGCTTGTATTTGGCGCATGTGAAAAATAAAACATTTGACTTGACTCTGATTTCATTGGTCCTCAACTCGCAGCTCAGACACTTCATTCAGTTTAAATGGAGTTAGCCCTGAGTTAGCCTGCCCTGGAGCAGGTTAGTTCTGAAGGATTTGTTGCCATAGAAATGTACCTGGCTAAAAGTTGAACCACTTTTGTGGTACCTGTTATCCCGAGTTGAACTCAGAGTTGACCAAAGTTACTTCGCTAAGTCCTCAAACCTGATTTGTAGTATAGGGCTCTGGCTTCACAGGAGCATCTGTGTCATTTTGCAAGGGGGAGGGTGGCATCAGGGTAGAGATGGGCTATATGGACAAAAATCCATATCGTAATAAATTTAAAAAAAAATTGTGACAATGATAAATCAGCAAACAATTACCATAAGTCATTTTTGGGGGGAGTTGCTAGAGCTGGGCGATATGGAGAAAAAGTAATATCATGATAAATGTAACTACTTTGCTAAATAACAACAAATACAACAATATATATATTTTGTATGGACAGTTAGGCCTACTTTACATTAATGGCAGAGCTCTAGACATTCTTTTCCCCAGTACCAAGTAAGACAACTGAGATGGGAGCTATTTCATCTGACATATCCAGGAAATGCATGATTGATATTTTGATGTTAAAATAGGATCCAGAATTATCTGATTTTTTGGGGGCTCTTCAGGGTGGCTCTGGGGGCCAGAAAGGGGAGAAGATCGAAAGTGAGAGAGGGAGAGACGCCCATCCCTTCTCTAACGGATTGTCAACTGTCCAGGGTGGGGGGCAGGGACGGGGATGAAGGGGTGGGAGGGGTGTGAAGAGGGGTTAGGGTTAGGGTGACTGTTGTCAGTCAGTTGGAGTGACAGACAGGCGGGCTGTGGGAACCAGTGTCATGGGCCACCAGGGGCCATCAGGGGCCTTCATGGTGTAGCAAGGCTGCTTTATGTGTTCATCAAACTGCTGACCCCATCAGCCCCACAGACAGGAAGGACACTGGCAGATGAACGGAGAGAACATGGCACTGAGAAGGAGGAGGGGGGCAAAGGGGTGCAGAAGAGGGGGATAGGATGGGAGGGAGGAGGGGGTGCAGGGTGACTTTGGGGTGCAGAAGGGGGGTGGAAGTAAAAGGAGTACAGCATGGCTTTGGGGTGCAGAATGAGGAAAGAGGAAGGAAGGTTGGAGGGTACAGGGTGGCTTTGGGATGCAGAGGGCGGGATGGGAAGGGGGGTGCGGGGGTACAGGGTGGCTCTGGGGCCCAGAAATGGGGAGAAGATCAAGGATGAGTTGGAGGAGGGAGATGGTGGTGCACTGAAGAGAGTCTACTTGGGGGGAGGGTATACATTATAGGGAAGAAAATGTACTCTCTCTCTATGGTGGATCCTGGGCTTGTAGATAACTGTCTGTCTAGCCTGAGTTCCCATACCACAGCACAGTGTTTCTTCCTTCCCCCTCTAACTAGCAGCTCTGCTGTAGCATTGAAAACCAGATCATGTAGCATTGCAGCAACTGAGCTACTCAGCTGAGGCACCCAGAGATGGAGAGAGAGGGGGAGGGAGTAAGCAAGAGGAATGTGCGTGAGAAGGAAAGAGGGATGTTGGGAGAGAGGGATGGAGAATCACAGACAGGGTTTTACTTGTATTATAATGTCAAAGTAGTGCACTATGTAGGGAATATAGGGTGCTCATATGGTATGCAGACATATTAGCATGTGCAGGTATGCCTGTGAAAAACAGGCCCACATAACCAGTCCAAAACCAAATTCTAATCTCATTCTGGAGGGTATATCCCTCTACAAAATGACCTTAATCCACAGCTTACATAACTCCCTTTTTATCCCACAACAGGCCTCACACAAACCTTACTCTGTCTTAACAGGAGTAAGTAAAGTAAGCCTGGTCGGATCCAGAATGGCCCACAACTTACTTAAATTGGCGTTACACACTGTTACACAACTATTACACTACCCTAGAATACTAGGAAGGTGTTCCTAATGTTTGGTATACTCAATGTATATCTCTATGGTCAGTAAGAGTGATTCGTTTTTATGAGGGTAGGGTAGATTCATGGTAAACCAAAGGATAACCAAAGAATAACCAAGATTCTCTGAAGGACAGAGTGAGACACCACTCTATAGAGATATAATCTTTATTCCCCATAGAGTGGACTGTATTGAGCGAGTGACTGTGAGGTTGCATTACATTACATTGCCATTTTTACATGGTTAAGGGGTTGGGCAGTGAGGTTATGAGATTGGGCAGTCTTATATGAAGGTGGCCTCTGGCCTCTATATAACTCTGTAAATCAAAGCTGTGAAAGTGAGCTGCTCTGGTATTGTCTGTGTCTGGGTTGTGCTGGTCCAGGCAGGGGTGTCTGCAGTCTGGAGTCTAGCTGGTGGAGGGAGAGGCCAGGGGTCCGTCTTGTTGTCTGGGTTCGGCGTCCTCCTCTTTCTGGGCCCCTTTTACGACCCGAACAGGCTCAATCCAAGAGAAGGGAGAGCTGGATGAGAGTAAGAGAGAGGGAGAGTACATTCCCCATATAGTATATTCTTTTACACGCACACACACACAAACACACACGCACGTGTAGCACATGGGGATGTGTGAAACGTACTCCTCAGCCTAGTGTCTCCACTTTCACCAGCGAATAGCTAGCTTTTAGCGTGGCGCCGTCTGTTAAGACACTTCAGGAGGGCGGTCACGTGTGCTAGCAAGGCAGAGGTCCCAAGTTGGCAGCAGGTATGTGCTGAATCGGGAGATAGTGGTACTCGCTAAGCAAACACACAACATACACACAAACACACACATTCACTACTGATGAAGCAGGCAATCAAACAAGCTAAGCGTCAGTATAGAGACAAAGTGGAGTCGCAATTCAATGGCTCAGACACGAGAGGTATGTGGCAGGGTCTACAGTCAATCACGGACTACAAAAAGAAAACCAGCACCGTCGCGGACCACGATGTCTTGCTCCCAGACAAACTAAACAACTTCTTTGCTCGCTTTGAGGACAATACAGTGCCACCGACACGGCCCGCTACCAAAACCTGCAGGCTCTCCTTCACCGCAGCCAACGTGAGTAAAACATTTAAATGTGTTAACCCTCGCAAGGCTGCCGGCCCAGATGGCATCCCTGGCCGCATCCTCAGAGCATGCGCAGACCAGCTGGCTGGTGTGTTTACGGACATATTCAATCAAGCCTTATCCCAGTCTGCTGTTCCCACATGCTTCAAGAGGGCCACCATTGTTCCTGTTCCCAAGAAAGCTAAGGTAACTGAGCTAAATGACTATCGCCCCGTAGCACTCACTTTCGTCATCATGAAGTGCTTTGAGAGATTAGTAAAGGATCATATCACCTCCATCCTACCTGACACCCTAGACCCACTCCAATTTGTTTACCGTCCCAATAGGTGCACAGACGATGCAATCGCAATCACACTGCACACTGCCCTAACCCATCTGGACAAGAGGAATACCTATGTAAGAATGCTGTTCATAAACTACAGCTCAGGATGTAACACCATTGTACCCTCCAAACTCGTCATTAAGCTCGAAACCCTAGGTCTTGACCCCGCCCTGTGCAACTGGGTCCTAGACTTCCTGACGGGCCGCCCCCAGGTGGTGAGGGTAGGAAACAACATCTCCACCCCGCTAATCCTCAACACTGGGACCCCACAAGGGTGCGTTCTCAGCCCTCTCCTGTACTCCCTGTTCACCCATGGCTGCGTGGCCAAGCACGCCTCCAACTCAATCATCGAGTTTGCAGACGACACTACAGTGGTAGGCTTGATTACCAACTTGATTACCAAACTATCTGCCCTCCAGGACACCTACACCACCCGATGTCACTGGAAGGACAAAAAGATCATCAAGGACAACAACCACTTGAGCCACTGCCTGTTCACCTCACTATCATCCAGAAGGCGAGGTCAGCACAGGTGTGCATCAAAGCTGGGACTGAGAGACTAAAAAACAGCTTCTATCTCAAGGCCATCAGACTGTTAAACAGCCATCACTAACATTGATTGGCTGCTGCCAACATACTGAATCAAATAAATCTCTAGCCACTGTAATAATAAAACATTTGATGTAATAAATGTATCACTAGCCACTTTAACCTGTTAGGGCTAGGGGGCAGTATTTTGAAGTTCGGATGAAAAACGTGCCCAAAGTAAACTGTCTGTTTGTTACTCAGACCCAGAGGCTAGGATATGCATATAACATTGGATATAATATCTTTGGATAGAAAACACTGAAGTTTCTAAAACTATTAAAATAATGTCTGTGAGTATAACATAACTGATATGGCAGGCGAAAACCCGAGCAAAATCCATCCAGGGAGTGGGAATTTTTTTGAGGTGACCAGTTTTCATTTTGAATGCATTTGATAGCTCCCAGATTGCAGTTCCTATGGCTTCCACTAGATGTCAACAGTCTTTGGGAAAAGGTTTGCTTTTATCTTGAAAATCAAGGGAGTAAGAGAAGTTCTTCCTGAGGTCAGGTCAAGCGTACTGTTATGGATTTTGCGCGTAACAGGGAGTGTGCGCTTAGCTCTTTTTCTCTTCTATTCAGCAGGTTATATTCCGTCTGAAATATTATAGTTTATATTCATTTTAGGGTATCTGAGTATTGATTACAAACGCTGTTTGACTTTTTTCTATGAACTTTACCGGTACTTTTGAGATATTGTTTGTCTGCATGGATGAACGCCTTTGGGCAGGTGGATTACTGAACAAAACGCGCCAACCAAACGGAGCTTTATGGATATAAAGGGGGGACTTTATCGAACAAAAGGACCTTTTATTGTGTAAACGGGACGCTTGGGTATTCCATCAGATGAAGAGCTTCAAAGGTAAGTGATTTATTTTATGCTATTTTTGAGATTTGTGACACCTCTGTTGGTTATGTTATTATGCTAATTGAGTATTTGAGCAGACAATCAAATGTTCTGCTTTCGCCGTAAAGCCTTTTTGAAATCTGACAACGCTGTTAGATTAACAAGATTCTAAGCGTTTGAATTGTGTGCAACACTTGTATTTTCTGGAATGTTTAAAATTTGTCTATTTGTATTTTGAATTTGGCGCTCTGCATTTCACCGGATGTTGGCAAAATCGATCCCGTTCACGTGTTTGGATCCCAAAGAGGTTAAACAATGCCACTTTATATGTTTACATATCCTACATTACTCATCTCGTATGTATATACTGTACTCTTTACCATCTACTGCATCTTGCCTATGCCGTTCGGCCATCGCTCATCCATATTTTTATATGTACATACTCGTATTCATTCCTTTACATTCCTTTGTGTATAAGGTAGTTGTTGTGAAATTGTTAGATTACTTGTTAGATACTACTGCATGGTCGGAACTAAAAGCACAAGCATTTCGCTACACTCGCATTAACATCTGCTAACCATATGTATGTGACAAATAACATTTGATTTGATTTGAGATATGGAAAGATCTCTCATGATAGGCTGAGTAATTTTCCAACTGACTGACACTCGTTCCTCATCCTGCTCTCTCTACTGTTCTTTAACCCATAAGATTCTAAGCCCTGTCTAAGTCGGGGGGCGGCCTTACTGCTATTCGCCCATATAAATGCATTGAATTACAGATTCACTACATGGAACAACAGATAGTCCCAACAAAAAAATCTAAAGGAAGTTTGTTTTGAAGTTTCCTATATCTGAGAGATTTAAGAAAGATCAGGAAACATTTTTTATTTATTTAAAAATAAAAAACATTTACATTTTTAATTTTTTGGACATAAATTGAACCCTTAATTTTGGCACTAAACAGTCTAAGCCCTGTCTAAGCCAGGGGAGGGGGTTCTACTAATCTATATGGAATTGCTTTAAGAAGGTCATACCAAGGATCCTTTTGCTATTTGATTTAGAATTTTCACGTGTGATGTCAGAATGCTCTCACTGTTACAAAATGTGATTGTTACGCAACAGGACAGTAAACCCACGCTGCCCTCAAACCAAGGCACGCTGCCTACTAATTATCTAATTTCAACTTGTTGAATTCAAATTATTTTCTAACAAGTTTTATTTTCTGATAACAGTTTGAACTAAGATGTGTTCCGCCTCCTCATTAATTCACATAGAAGTAGCCCATTTCACTGTTGCAGACATGTTTGAGGCTTTACTGCCAGGACAAAGACAAGAGCCCAAGCACTTCCCCAGTGTTTCCCCAGATCAAGTATGCAGACATTTGTGCATCTCTAGTCAGAACAGGCCTTGCACTAACTTTTTACCCCTGACACATTTTCTGGCTGGCACCCGCTTTTCCTTCATTGTTGTTTTCCTTACAAATAATAACTTTGAACATGTGTGCGTTCCTATCAAAGTAAGTTCCTTATTTTCTGTATATGGTATCGTTTCTACTGTAGCATACCATATGGAGTCTATGTATGAAGCATAATGTATTTACGGTTTTATTAACGTTTTCAAGTACTGGTGACAAATCATGCATTCTGATTCTTGCAGAGATTGTAATGGACACATATGATGTGTGTAAAATACTTTTTTGGAGGTTGTACTGATTATGATGAGCTAATGCTGAGCTATTTGCCAACTATGTGTGGCACCATGTTCGTTGACATCATACAATACATTCTGGTTGTCACGTAAGCGTCTGTCAGACCAAAAAGTGAAGGGATGGTTCACTCGACTGACTTATGGTGCTTTCAAGACAATTGGGAACTCTGAAAAATACAAGGTCAGATCATGACATCTGCGATCTTCAGGTTGGAAAGTCAAAGCTCTAGAAAAAGGCCCAAGTTCCTAAGTTGGAATTTTGAGTTGGATGACCGTTCAAACCGATTTTTCCCAGTTGGAGCTCGTTTTTTTTCCAGAGTTTCCAGTTGTCTTGAATGCACTGAAGTCGGAGGTCTGAGATTTCTGTGTTCTCAGTTCTGAGTTCCCAGTTGTTTGAACAGCTCAGACCCCGCTTTGAAGGGGCTTTATTTTTATTTAGCTTATAAACCTCTCCTGTGTTAGCCCCTCATTTATTGATAAATCCCCCATCATAGTAATATTTCCTGCATCATATCCCCTCACAATACCTTCCCTCATTTCTACCCACATGGACTTGAAAACCCCCCACAAATTAAATTAACCCCAGCACAAACCCATCCAAGATGGTTTCAACCGTATCTGGCAATCCTGTTTGGCTTTCACGCTACAGTTAGGCTTGGCAGTAGGCTTGTATTTGGCGTGATGATCTGAGAGGTGATCAACATTTATTTGCTTTGTTGATTTGTCAAAAACTGTAAAGGACTTGACAAGTCATGTGCTCCGGTTCTTGTATACACTGTAACAAGTACATCGAAGAGTTGTAATATGCTGAAAAGTGGCCAAACTAAGTTCTTATTTTTCAGGCAATGGGCGCAGCCATCTTTGACTTTGACTTTGTTTATTTGTGTCTTATAGTGAATGGCATTCTGGGATTAGGCTGCCATAATAAATCATTTAGCTGCTGTTAGCTTAGCTGACACGCATCTCTTTTCAAAACAATATAAAAATTATCCCTTATGCTCGCCAGAGATGTGGTTCATTGTAAACAGGTTTAGCTGTTAAGTCGCTAACTTATGTTTGTTTTTTTGTCAGTGAAACCTGTTATTTAGACTGGTTTGTTGAATGAGTTTGGCTGTGGAAGTGTTCCGTGTGATGTTAAAATTATGTAGTTTGCATTTACAGTACCAGTCAAAAGTTTGGACACACCTACTTATTCAAGGTATAATACTAGTGAAGACATTAAAACTATGAAATAACACATATGGAATCATGTAGTAACCAAAAAAGTGTTAAACAAATCTAAATATATTTTAGATTTTAGATTCTTCAAAGAAGTCACCCTTTACCTTGATGACAGCTTTGCACACTCTTTGCATTCTCTCAACCAGCTTCACCTGGAATGCTTTTCCAACAGTCTTGAAAGAGTATGCTGAGCACTTGTTGGCTGTTTTTCATTCTCTCTGCGGTCCAACTCATCCCACACCATCTCAATTTGGTTGAGGTTGGGTGATTGTGGAGGTCAGGTCATCTGATGAAGCACTCCAGCACTCTCCTTCTTGGTCAAATAGCCCTTACACAGCCTGGAGGTGTGTTGCATCATTGTAATGTTGAAAAACAAATGATAGTTCCAGTAAGCGCAACCAATGGGATGGCGTATCGCTGCAGAATGCTGTGGTAGCCATGCTGGTTAAGTGTGCCTTGAATTCTAAAGTGTCACCAACAAAGCACCCACACACTATCACACCTCGTCCTCCATGCATCAAGGTGGGAACCACACATGCGGATATAAACCGTTCACCTACTCTGCATCTCACAAAGACACAGCGGTTGGAACCAAAAATATTTTTCTTTGTACCTTTATTTAACTAACCAAGTCAGTTAACTACTTAGGGAGTGGTGGGGCACCCCACTCCCGACACTACCCGGTGAAATGCAAGGCGCCAAATTCAAAATCCCAAAGTTGAATTATTAAACATTCATCAATATACAAGTGTTGCATAGTCATCAAAAGCTCTGCTTCTTGGCAATATCACAGCGTTGTCAGATTTCAAGAAGGCTTTACGGCGAAAGCACAACATTTGATTGTTTGAGGGTAGCACCTCCAATATTTTTTCATTAGCATAAATTCATAAACCATCGCGGTTCACACAAAACACATTTCACAGTGAAAACAAATCCCTTACCTTTTGAAGAACTTCTGCTGAGGGCTTCTTAAGTGTCCAACGAAGACAACCATGGTTCTTTTGTTAGAAAAAGTAATTTATTATATCCATAAATCTCAGTTTGGTTGGCGCGTTATGTTCAGAAAATCCAACGTCGAATCGCCCATTGAAACGTGAAGAGAACGCATTCAAATATACCTATAAACTTTTCCTAAACAAATCAAATACCAGTTAAATTGCATCCTTAGCTATCCTTTTATGAATATTAGCGATAATATTTCACTCGGATGCTCACCTATACCTTATATAAGTCAAATAAAGTGGGGCGCGCGCCAGCCAGACTCGCGCCCGAGAAAACTTGTTGATATTTGAGGTCCCAATGCAATTTCCTGTACCTATTCGCCCTGCTTACTCCAATCTCTCTGAGGCTTTATATATAGACTGTTGACATCTAGTGGAAGCCATAGGTACTGCAGTCTCAGTCCTGGTAACAAATGGATTCAATAGGGAGTGTGTCTAAGAGAGCCAAAGGTCACCAGAAACTGATTTCCGGATGTTTTATTCTCTGGTTTTTTGCCTGCTAAATGAGTTCTGTTATACTCACAGACATTATTTTAACACTTTTAGAAACTTCAGTGTTTCCTATCCAATAGTACTAATTATGTGCATATCCTATTTTCTGAGCCTTAGTAGCAGGCATTTTGCTTTGGGCACGCCAGACTCTCCAAGATTCTCTCAAGCTTTGTCAGGTTGGATGGGGAGTGTTGCTGCACAGCTATTTTCAGGTCTCTCCAGAAACGTTCTATCTGGTTCAAGTCTGGGCTCTGGCTGGGCCACTCAAAGACATTCAGAGACTTGTCCCGAAGCCATTACTGTGTTGTCTTGGCTGTCTGCTTAGGGTCGTTGTCCTATTGTAACAACGACCCTAACTGTGTTGTTGTTTGTGTCGCACTGCTTTGCTTTATCTTGCTCCGTTCATCTCGATTCTGACTAGTCTCCTAGTCCCTGCTGCTGGAAAATATCTCCACAGCATGATGCTGCCACCACAATGCTTCACCGTAGGGATGGTGACAGGTTTCCTCCAGACGTGACGCTTGGCATTCAGGCTAAAGAGTTCAATCTTGGTTTCATCAGACCAGATAATCTTGTTTCTCATGGTCTAAGAGTCCTTTAGGTGCCTTTTGGCAAACTTCAATCGGGCTGTCATGTGCTTTTACTGAGGAGTGGCTTCTGTCTGGCCATTCTACCACAAAGACCAGATTGGTAGAGTGCTGCAGAGATGGTTGTCCTTCTGGAAGTCTCTCCCATCTCCAGAGAGGAACTATAGAGCTCTGTCAGAGTGACCATAGGGTCCTTGGTCACCTCCCAAAGCCCTTCACTCTCCTTCCAGACTCATATTAAACATCTCCAATCCAAAATCCAATCTAGAATCGGCTTTCAATTTCGCAACAAAGACTCCTTCACTCACGCCGCCAAACTTACCCTAGTAAAACTGACTATCCTACCGATCCTCGACTTCGGCGATGTCATCTACAAAATAGCTTCCAATACTCTACTCAGCAAACTGGATGCAGTCTATCACAGTGCCATCCGGTTCGTTACCAAAGCCCCTTATACCACCCACCACTGCGATCTGTATGCTCTCGTCGGCTGGCCCTCGCTACATATACGTCACCAGACCCACTGGCTCCAGGTCATCTATAAGTCTATGCTAGGTAAAGCTCCGCCTTATCTCAGCTCACTGGTCACGATAACAACACCCACCCGTAGCACGCGCTCCAGCAGGTATATCTCACTGGTCATCTCCAAAGCCAACACTTCCTTTGGTCGCCTTTCCTTCCAGTTGTCTGCTGCCAGTGACTGGAACGAATTGCAAAAATTGCTGTTGCTGGAGACATATCTCCCTCACTAATTTTAAACACCAGTTATCTGAGCAGCTAACCGATCGCTGCAGCTGTACATAGTCCATCTGTAAATAGCCCACCCAATCTAACTACCTCATCCCCATACTGTTTTCATTGACTTTTCTGCTCTTTTGCACACCAGTATCTCTACTTGCACATCATCATCTGCTAAATTGTAATTTACTTCGCTACTATAGCCTATTTATTGCCTACCTCCCCACGCCATTTGCACACTCTGTATATAGACTTGCTTTTTTTTCCTATTGTGCTATTGACTGTACGCTTGTTTATTCCATGTCTAACTGTGTTGTTGTTTGTGTCGCACTGCTTTGCTTTATCTTGGCCATGTCGCAGTTGTAAATGAGAACTTGTTCTCAACTAGCTTACTTGGTTAAATAAAGGTGAAAAAATTAATTTAAAAAAATTGCCCCCAATTGCTCACTTCAGCTCTCTGAAAGGTCTTGGTGGTTCCAAACTTCTTCCATTTAAGAATGATGGAGGCCACTGTGTTCTTGGGGACCTTCACGGCTGCAGAATTGTTTTTGGTACCCTTCCCCAGATCTGTGTTACAACACAATTCTGTTTCTGAGCTCGGACAATTCCTTTGACCTCATGGCTTGGTTTTTGGTCTGACATGCACTGCCAACTGTGGTACCTTATATAGACAGGTGTGTACCTTACCAAATAATGTCCAATGAATTGAATTTAGCACAGGTGGACTCCAATCAAGTTGTAGAAACATCAAGGATAATCAATGGAAACAGGATGCACCTGAGCTTAATTTCGAGTCTCCTGTCACGACTTTGACTGAAGTTGGTTCCCCTCTTCGTTCGGCGGTCGGCGGTCGACGTCACCAATCTTCTAATCATCTCCGATCTACTTTTCATTTTCCATTTGTCTTGTCTTGTTTTTCACACACCTGGTTTGCATTCCCCATCATTATCTGTTGTGTATTTAACTCTCTGTTTTCCCCCCATGTCCTTGTGTGTGATTGTTAATTGTGAAGCCGTTTCCTTCCGGCTGGTGCATTTATTATATGCCTTGCCTGTTTTGCGTTTGGCATGTTAATTTGTATTTACGCGTTTAGCATTTTGCATTGATATTTTGTTTGAGTAAACGTTTTTTCTCACTCAGTACTGTTCTCCTGCACCTGACTTTATGCACCAGCTACACAAGAGCTTGACATCTCCATAGCAAAGGGTCTTAATAACTTATGTAAATAAGGTATTTCTGTTTTTATTTTTAATAAATTTGCAAAATGTCTAAAAACCTTTTTTCGCTTTGTCATTATGGGGTATTGTGTGTAGATTGATGAAGTTTTATTATTTAATCCACTATATATACAAGTATGTGGACACCCCTTCAAATTAGTGGATTTGGCTATTTCAGGCACACCCATTGCTGACATGTGTATAAAATCGAGCACACCGCCATGCAATCTCCATAGACAAACATTGGCAGTAGAATGGCCTTATTGAAGAGCTCAGTGACTTTCAACGTGGCACCGTCATAGGATGTCACCTTTCCAACAAGTCAGTTTGTCCAATTTCTGCCCTGCTAGAGCTGCCCCAGTTGACTGTAAGTGCTGTTATTTTGAAGTGTAACCATCTAGGAGCTACAACGGCTCAGCCACGAAGTGGTAGGCCACACAGAGAGGGACCACCGAGTGATGAAGCGCTTGGCGTGTAAAAATCGCCTGTCTTCGGTTGCAACACTCACTACCGAGTTCCAAATTGCCTCTGGAAGCAACATCAGCACAATAACTGTTCGTTGGAAGCTTCATGAAATGGGTTTCCATTCCATGTATGTGTTATGAATGACCTAAGGTAATTGACTTCATAGTAAGTACAGCGTCATATGATATAAGGCATTTATGTATGTGTTATGAATGACCAAAGGTGTCTGACTTTAATAGTAAGTACAGCATCATATGATATAAGGCATTCATGTACGTGTTATAAATTACCAACTGGGTCTAACTTTAAAGTAAGTACAGCATCATATGATATAGAATCTTTATGGATGTGTTATGACTGACCGAAGGTGTCTCACTTCAAACTAAGTATTACAGAATAATAGGTTATTAACGTTCTGCTGATGTTATGAAGGTTCTCTCATGTTCCACAGGTTACTTTTGGGTGTGAGAGGTATTTAAATGCGTTGATGGACCTGCTTGTGTGTGTGTCAGAGCCAAGATGATTTGGAAAAGTCCAACCTGACACCACCGCACCAAGTATTCCTCTTCTGCTCCCATGCTGGAGAACAGGGCTTGATTACAACCTGTTACAATCGTGCAAACATTTTGCGGCTGATCTTTCAGCAGGGGAGTGAGTGAATGTGTCAAAGACCTGATGGGCCCAACACCACACGGTATGGCTCGTTAACTTTGTTCCAGAAGAAAGACACTTTCAATTTCATCAAGGTAAGCGTTTCTTGGTGTAACGTTGTCCCCAGGCTATTGCACACACAGCACATATAAGCCTGGGATATCAACCATTCAAAGTTGGCCTTAGTGGGAGTGACTGTAGAATTCTATAGGAGTGACCTTGCTGAGTAAAGTACTGTATTTGTCATTGTCAACACAGCAACATGTTTATAATTATGGCTAAATCCTTCTCATTTCCATGATCTATCTTAAAATATGATTTTAAACCTTAGTGGGAGTGACCGTAGAATTCTATAGGAGTGACCTTACTGAGTAAAGTATTGTATTTGTCATTGTCACTAGTTAACACAGCAACATTTTATAATTATGGCTAAACCCTGCCCAATATGATTTTAAACCTAACTAATGAAGGGCACGTTTGATGTGTTGGTCCACCAGACCTACCGCACATTTGGGCGGAAGTGTCTGGGAATGAGATTAGTATCATGACACAAGGCGAGACCCAGATGTAGACACAGGAGGCAGATGGTTGGAGTCTTACAATGTTTAATAAACCAAAAGGAGTAGGCAAGAGAATGGTCGTGGACAGGCAAAACGTCAAAACCAGATCAGAGTCCAGGAGGTACAGAGTGGCAGACAGGCTCGTGGTCAAGGCAGGCAGAATGGTAAGGCAGGCGGGTACAAAGTCCAGAACCAGGGAAAGGTCAAAACCGGGTGGACTAGAACAAGGAGAAATGCAAAAATCAGGAGAACAGGAAAAACGCTGGTTGACTTGGAAACATTCAAGGCGAACTGGCACAGAAAGACAGGAAACACAGGAATAAATACACTGGGGAAAATCAGCGACACTTGGAGGGGGTGGAGACAATCACAAGGACAGGTGAAACAGATCAGGGTGTGACAATTAGGTGTAATGTGACTAACATGACTTCACTTTAGAGCGTATTCCAATCCTTCGACCCAACATGTCGCCCTTTATAAAGCACATGTTTATATCATATTCGACATAGTGGGTTATGGCACATTTGACATTGGTGATTATGTCATACAGTTTTGGCACATTTATGAACCCTTTATAAAGCTTGACATACGGTTATAGATACTTTGTAACACATTTATGTAGTGCCTATGAAGGCATTATGAAGGCTTTATGAAGCCTTTATTAAGCCTTTATAAGCTGAACGTCATTTGAAGTGGGACCAATATTCTTATATAAGTCTTCCCTTTGGATTTCTATAAATGTTCTATTGTCTCACTTGCTTACTTTACTTCACTTGCTTGGTGGGATTGGAATTTATATAGACTTTATATCATGATGCTCATCAATAACAAAGTTAACAGAAACAGAAACAAGAAAGTAAGCAAGTATCATCATTAATAGAGTACCACAGAGTCATAATACCCATAAAACCTAGCGGTCAAACAGGGAAATGGTTCCAATAGTTTTTCCACCATTCATTTTTCCCATAGGGAGTTTTAGAAACACTTAAAATAAGTTAGGCTTACCTTGGCGTGACATTTTGATAACCGTGTAAATCCTTCTAGGACAAGGTGACTTTTAACAATATATTCCCTGTATTTACCCCCAAAATTAAATGCTAATTATCTGCTAATGTGGCTATCAAAAAGAACTACAAATGCCGTGATGATCTGAACGAGACTGCCGAATCGAGGCAACTGTAAGAATCTTTGGATTAACTAACTATCTAATGTTAGCTAAATGTAGTAATCAATAAATTGGCTACATTTCTTTAAATTGATAATTCTGTGAACTGTCTAGTGCAAGTTTTTTATTGACACAATACCTGTTAGCAAAGGTGTCAGCTAGAGATGACGTGCAGGAGCATTTTCGAATCTGAGAGTAAATAGAGTCGAATATATTGATAAAAGTCACCTTGGCCGAGAGAGATTTACATGGTTATCAAAATGTCACGCCAGGGTAAGCCTTCACAAAACACAGCCCTTTTTAAAATATTTCTAAAATCCCCTATGGGAAACTGAACGATGGAAAAACGATTGGAACCATTTCCCTGTTTGACCGCTAGGTTTTATAGGTATTATGACAGCTCCACTGTGGGGGCTCTATGTCTAATCTATATCAGCCTTATGAAGGTTTCACATTGATCGTTCCACTTCCAAAAGTACAGCGTGGAGACTTCTAGGATTCTCCACAGTAATAAAGGGGGATTGATTATGTTGTGTCTGATGAAAAGTTAGAGTGTGGTGTAGTTCTTTTGAAGTTTGAGAAGAAACTGGTCATCCCCTGTGCGTGCGTGCGTGAGTGAGTGTGTGTGTATCTACTTATGTACAGTTGAAGTCGGAAGTTTACATACATTTAGGTTGGGGAGTCATTAAAACTCGTTTTTCAACCACTCCACAAATTTATTGTTTACAAACTATATTTTTGGCAAGTCGGTTAGGACATCTACTTTGTGCATGACACAAGTCATTTTTCCAACAAATGTTTACAGACAGATTATTTCACTTATAATTCACTGTATCACAATTCTAGTGGGTCAGAAGATTACATACACTAAGTTGACTGTGCCTTTAAAGAGCTTGGAAAATTCCAGAAAATTATGTCATGGCTTTAGAAGCTTCTGATAGGCTAATGGACATTTGGAGGTGTACCTGTGGATGCAAATCAATCCCAGAACAACAGCAAATGACCTTGTGAAGATGCTGGAGGAAACAGGTACTAAGTATCTATATCCACAGTAAAATGAGTGCTATATCGACATAACCTGAAAGGCCGGTCAGCAAGGAAGAAGCCACTGCTCCAAAACTGCCATAAAAAAGCCAGACTACGGTTTGCAACTGCACATGGGGACAAAGTTCGTACTTTTTGGAGAAATGTCCTCTTGTCTGATGAAACACAAATAGAACTGTTTGGCCATAATGACCATTGTTATGTTTGGAGGAAAAAGGGGGAGGATTGCAAACCGAAGAATGCCATCCCAAGGGCGAAGCAGCATCGTGTTGTCTGGGTGCTTTGCAGCAGGAGGGACTGGTGCACTTCACAAAATAGATGGCATCATGAGGACGGAAAATTATGTGGATATATTGAAGCAACATCTCAAGACATCAGTCAGGAAGTTAAAGCTTGGTCGCAAATGGGTCTTCCAAATGTACAACGACCCCAAGCATACTTCCAAAGTTGTGGCAAAATGTCTTAAGGACAATCAAGGTATTGGAGTGGCCATCACAAAGCCTTGACCTCAATCCTATAGAAAATTTGTGGGCAGAACTGAAAAAGCGTGTGCAAGCAAGGAGGCCTACAAACATGACTCAGCTACACCAACTCTGTCAGGAGAAATGGGCCAAAATTCACTTATTGTGGGAAGCTTATGGAAGGCTACCCAAAACGTTTGACCAGAGTTAAACAATTTAAAGGCAATTCTACCATCTACTAATTGAGTGTACGTAAACTTCTGACCCACTGGGAATGTGATGAAAGAAATAAAAGCTGAAATAAAGAATTCTCTCTACTATTATTCTGACATTTCACATTCTTAAAATAAAGTGATGATCCTAACTGACCTAAGACAGGGAATTGTTACTAGGATTAAATGTCAGGAATTGTGAAAAACTGAGTTTAAATGTATTTGTCTAAGGTGTATGTAAACTTCCGACTTCAATTGTATGTCTGTATGTTTAAATGCAAGTGTCTGGGATAGAAGGTTGAGGGTAACAGTCTTCATGATCACGGACTGCAGAGCCCACCAGGACCCCGGTGGACACATGGCCCCACACCCCTGACAGACCTCCACACCACAGGGTTACCTTACCCATCAGCCAGCCTGCCTGATACCCAGATGGAAGCTACTCACACACACACACTCACACGTAACATGCAAAACTCCTCCAATAAGCCAACAACTTACACATCCTATTAATTAATAAACAACTTTACAGCCATAAAACAACATTTCACATGGGGATATTAAAGTCATTAAGTACATATCGGTAACCAATTAGGCGGACACAATGAACACATTGCAAAACATTGTAGTCAAAATATAATGTGCGTTCATTCTATTGACCCTGGCACATACAGTATGCAGTAGCATCAATCTGTCCTGGAACTTCCTTATTTTCTTTAACTCCAGAGGAGTTCAGTTGTAATCAAATCAAATTTTATTTGTCACATACACATGGTTAGCAGATGTTAATGCGAGTGGAGCGACCGGCTGACTAATCTATAGGATTTCTGTTGACAGTGAAAACACACAGTGCACATTATACACATTCTATTTCACCACCGGAGACCACAGTGACAACAAGCGCAATTAGAGGATGACTTTGTGCCCTGTGATCACCACCCCCACCTTTGGTCAATGTTTGGTAATTCCTGAGAGATTTCTGGTCAGAAAACTGGTCCAAAGTCTGTCCTATCAGTGTTTTTGTTCAAGGGATGGCCGCTCATGCCATGTGTGAGTGAATCCACACTTCAATCTGGTTATTGTTTACAGTTAGGGCTGTGGCGGTCACTTAATTTAGTCAGCCGGTGATTGTCAAGCCAATAACTGTCGGTCTCACGGTAATTCACCGTTAATTAGCGTAAATACATTTAGCATCACATAGAATATGCTATTCTGTTCTTCTTAAATAGAACTTCTTTACACCTGTCTAAAATAAATCATGGATTTATTGTGAAGGTGTAGGCTATATCACATGGATTTATTAGACTTTATAAAATGTAGATGTTCCAAAGGTCTGCATCAGTGGCTTGTAGGCTGAGGTATCCTTATGTTAGTTCCTGATCTGGCTATGCCAAATTTCTTTGGGCTACAGTTCATTTAACAGACAAGATTTGCTTAGAATTACGTGTAATTATTTTATATTATTTTATTGTATTAAGACTACAATTGTACTTAGACTACAAGCACTAGCCTATGTCAATATACTATATCCCATAGTACAAAAATCAACCTATTCCATTCTGTGTGAGAAATGTATATTCCACACATAGTCTGGGACAGTTGTGGGATGCGATAGATCCCAAATGAATACAACCACTAGCATAACAAAAAAAGTTTTTACGCAATGTGGCTGACGCAACAGATCAGAACTATTAGCTTAAAATGTTGATAAACTATTAGGCTACACAATTAACAGGTGTGCCTTGTTAAAAATGTATTTGTGGAATTTCTTTCCTTTATGCGTTTGAGCCAATCAGTTGTGTTGTGACAAGGTAGGGGAGGTATACAGAAGATAGCCCTATTTGGTAAAAGACCAAGTCCATATTATGGCAAGAACAGCTCAAATAAGCAAAGTGAAACGACAGTCCATCATTACTTTAAGACATGATGGTCAGTCATTGCGGAACATTTCATGAACTTTTAAAGTTTCATCAAGTGCAGTCGCAAAAACCATCAAGCGTGATGATGAAACTGGCTCTCATGAGGACTGCCACAGGAAAGGAAGACCCAGTTACCTCTGCTGCATAGGATAAGTTCAATAGAGTTGCCAGCCTGAGATTGCACTCCAAATAAATGCTTCACAGAGTTCAAGTAACTGACACATCTCAACATCAACTGTTCAGAGTAGACTGCGTGAATCAGGCTCAGCTACCTGCCTCCTCCTATGGTCCCTTCCAATAAACACCTGCTGCACTTTTCAGAGTTCCCAGTTGTCTTGAATGCACTGTAGTCAGATTTCCAAGTTTCCAGTTGTTTTGAGCATCCATAAATTGTGCTGGATTGACAACATTGCCAATGTTGAATGTTTATCCTTTTAAGCTTGGAATAGAGACCCTTTTTACCCTTTTAGGGCTAGGCGTCCCGCTAGCGGGACAACTTCCGGTGAAACTGGAGGGCGCGCAATTCAAATAAATAATCATACAAATTATGGATATTAAACATTTAGGTATATATAAGTGTCATATCGGTTAATAGCTTAAATTCTTGTTAATCTAACTGCATTTACAGTAGCTATTACAGCGAAAACATGCCATGCAATTGTTTGAGGACGGTGGCCCACATCAAAATATTTTTCCACCGGCACAGGTTTCATAAATTCACAAATAGCGATTAAATATTCACTTACTTTTTGAAAATCTTCCTCTGATTTGTCATCCAAAGGGTCCCAGCTATAACATGTAGTGTTGTTTTGTTAGATACAATCTTTCTTTATATCCCAAAAAGTCTGTTTAGTTGACACCATTGATTTGAGTTATCCACTCATTCAACATGCAGAGAAAGGAATTCAAAAATCTGCCCCTAAACTTTGTTTCAACAAGTCAAAATACGTTTCCATTTACTCCTCAGATACCCTAAAATGTAATCAAACTATAATATTCAATAGGAAACCGATTTTAGCAGGTGCGTCCTGTCTTTATGGCGCGCGCAAACATGCATTTCGGAGTGTTTTCTTTCCAATGGTACCAATTATATGCATATCCTGGCTTCAGGGCCTGAGCAACAGGCAGTTTATTTTGGGCACGTCATTCAGGCGGAAATTGAGAAAAAAGGGGCCTAGCCCTAAGAAGACCCAGACTTGGGACCACACACCAACTCCACTGAATAGCAGTCTAGTGATTGGTTTGCAATGCTTGCAGTTAGCCACTGATTCCTTCCAAACCACACATTATATACATTGATTGCAAACTGATATGTGATTCATATTAATGCCAAAAGAGAGAAAAAAAAAGCTAAACAGGTGAGGCTCTGTAGGCTCTACACCCCTTGTAAAGTGGATTAATGTGCTTAATTTTAAGAAGTTATTTGGCTACTTTAGTTGTGATACAAATCTTATCAAAACATATAGGCCTATGGGCTAGTCTACATGAGGTGTGTGACTGATTCGAAAAAGTTGCAAAAGAAAGGCATTGTTTCTTATGCTGGACATCACTCACAAGTGATAATATATAATACACAAGTGATAGGCTAATATTGATTTGATTTAATCTTGTCTTTACATTTACTAAATAAAATATGTTTGAATTCTATTACTGTGACTAAATGGTCACGTGGAATCTGACTGCCTTCATGACTCTTGACCGCTGGTGTGGTGGTAATACGGTCACCACAACAGCCCTATTTACAGGTTTATTGATTTGGGCTCTTTGGGTAACGTAAGACAAACAGATCAGTATCATTAGCAAATCAAACCTAGAAGTCCCCCCCTGCCTCGCGAGAGAACAATTTGGCCACTTCAATTTGAAAACAAAACAGTTAACCCGAAGGTGCCATGTTTTCACGCCATGTTTGATTTATGTCTCCTCTCTCCGGTTAAACCTGAGGTCACGTGCCTCTAGCTTTATCTCTTTCTCCCTCTCTTTTCCCTTCCTTTTACATTTCATTCTTCTCCTTTAAGTAACTTCACTTGGCTTCTCTTTCTTTTCCTTTTCTCTCCTATAAATTTTTTGGGGATGGAGAGATATGGAGACATATCACACTTCTACACTTTTACTTTGAGCCTCACTTTTACTAAAAACAAGCAGGGAGAACTCTAAACTGTGACCCTCCCCCACTCTCTATTCTCTATTTCACGAGTTGGTCAAAGAGTCACCATTCCTCAACCTATCGTCTATCTGACAGGACCAGGGTGATTCTCAATCATAACCATATTAACCAGTGAGAGTTTAAGCCAACATCTTTTTTTTATTTAACCTTTATTTAACTAGGCAAGTCAGTTAAGACAAATGTCTTATTTACAATGACGGCCTACAACAGCCAAACCCAGACGACGCAGGGCCAATTGTGCACCGCCCTATGGGACTACCAATCACATCCAGTTGTGATACAGCCTGGATTTGGGTGTCTGTAGTGAAGATGCTGAGATGCAGTGCCTTACACCACTGCGCCACTCGGAGCCCCTATTTACAAGACAGAGCACGGCCAAGCGGAGCAGTGCAACTGGGAACAATAAAATGGAATGGAAAAAATCTAAGTGAGCTTTTTATTAACACTGAAATAGATACAGGGTACAATAGCCTTCCCCTCCCATTGTCCCTTTACCTCTACTCTTTCTGCCCTTTCCTTTTTCTTCCCATTCTTTCCATTCCTCCTGACTGAATGCACATGCACAAGCGCACACAGACACACAAACACACACCATCAGCACCTCTCTCTCAGTTTGATGTGAAGCATCATGGGCTGTTCTGTGGTGTGGCCAGTTGTTTGTTGTCACAGTAAATTACTCACACACTGGAGGAGTGACAGCTCTCACTGGGTGGGTCCTGGCCAGGGGGAGGAGGGTTAAGGAAGGGGGAGGGATGAGTGAGGGGGAATGGTGCTCTTGCAACCTTAACTGCAGGGAGGCCAGAGGGGAGAGGGAGTTAGAGGGGGAGAGGAAGGGAGAGATAGAGAGTTCTCAGGGATTCATTTACAAGGTGTTTCTCCTTGACTTTCACTGCCAACAGTAATTACTAAACCCGGCGCTTTTCCCACACTGGTAGACTGACTCCTATATGATTTATGTTTATCCATTACAGTATGGCTTTAGGGAATCATTGAAATCAAATGAATGAAAGTTAGAGATACATTGTAATTATGGTACAGTATATCAGCTTTAAGAGGGATATTTCCTATAGAAATTCCAAATGTATGACAAAACTTAATGTTTTATGTTTCATTGCTTTGATATGAACATGTGTTATTCAATTGCTACTCAAATAGTTTGGAATGTAGTCCTGGTACAGTAGCAATCATAATATAATTACTAGAAAAAATGTAAGTGAAGAAGAAAAAGCCCAAAATAATAATATTGAATCGGACCTATGCACTAACAAGGCTTTTCAGTATACACATGTCGACACCTGCTAGAGTACTGTAAATGTATTGATCTACTGTACTTCAACATTGGATGTACTCACATTGGATGGGTTGATTAGGATTCAAACCTTCTCTCAAACAGCCTTATACATACTGTTAGCGTACAGTTACCCCATTAATGTACTTGGCCATGTAAACATGTTTTTTAATGTAAAACATAATCCCATTCCACTCATTTAAACATTATGGGAAGGTTTTCCCAGACACAGATTAAGCCTAATCCTGGACTAAAAAGAGAGATCAAAGGAAAATCTCTGGCCAAAATTATTTCTGTCGAGGACTAGGTGTATTCTGCATTGGCGAAACCACTCCTTAACCCTACATGTGACCTAGCCTAATACACACACCTACTCAGATGGGAAATGGACAAGGTAGTTGACAGCTTTTGTAACATTTATATATTATTTATTTTCCTGTTATAAACAATGGAGTAATTCAACCTTATATTTTGCATTATGATAGGGTTGGACAGGTGTGCTATGCTCTTGAGACATGTATACATTTTATTATTTGAAGGGTCAATCTGAAATTGCTTGTTCTATCTACTGCTTGTTCTATCTACTCAATTGTTTGTAAACAATGTAATTGTAAACAAACATTATTTAGCCTCTGAATATTGTTAAAACTGTCATAGATGATTTTGACAGTAGTTACATTTTTCCACCTCAATTCCTCATCTTTTTACAAAGCAGTGGCAGGATGGCGGCTTTGTTGTTGTTTGAACTGCAGATGGCCCCTTTAATAACCAATGGACATACAGTGCGTGTTCGGAAAGCATTCAGACCCCTTGACTTTTTACAGACTTTGTAACGTTACAGCCTTATTCTAAAATGTATTAAATTGTTTTTTTCCCCCTCATCAATCTACACACAATACCCCATAATGACAAAGCAAAAACAGGTTTTTAGACATTTTGCAAGAAAAACAAAACTATCACATTTATATAAGTATTCAGACCATTTACTCAGTACTTTGTTGAAGCACCTTTGGCAGCGATTACAGCCTCAAGTCTTCTTGGGTATGACACTACAAGCTTAGCACGCCTGTACTTGGCACGATCAGCTGTCCGTCCTGTCTCCCTGTAGCGCTGTCTTAGGCGTCTCACAGTATGGACATTGCAATTTATTGGCCTGGCCACATCTGCAGTCCTCATGCCTCTTTGCAGCATGCCTAAGGCACGTTCACGCAGATGAGCAGGGACCCTGGGCATCTTTCTTTTGGTGTTTTTCAGAGTCAGTAGAAAGGCCTCTTTAGTGTCCTAAGTTTTCATAACTGTGACCTTAATTGCCTACCGTCTGTAAGCTGTTAGTGTCTTAGTGTTCCACAGGTGCATGTTCATTAATTGTTTATGGTTCATTGAACAAGCATGGGAAACAGTGTTTAAACCCTTTACAATGAAGATCTGTGAAGTTATTTGGATTTTTACGAATTATCTTTGAAAGACAGGGTCTTGAAAAAGGGACGATTCTTTTTTTGCTGAGTTTATAAGATTAAGGTATAATTACTGTATGTTGTTTAATAGTCTGTTGAAATGTTGAATGTCAATGATAGTAACAGATTCATTACTTCCTAAGCAAAATAAAACATTTTGTCTCCTCCTCAGCTATAGAAGATTGTAGCGCAGCCTCTGAATGTCATAGAGACAACCCAAATATATCCCATATGATATAGATCGCTTTCAGGTCCATGAAAACATTTTTCAAAATCTTGTTAAATTAAGATTTTGAAAAAAAAACATTGTGGACCTGAGTATATAAAGCGATTTATTTGTTTGTCTCTTATGTATAAAATGTTTTTTCTAAATGTCTGCGCATTTTCGATGGCTTCCTAGCATCCTTGCTGAGGCAAGGGTTTGAGAAACTAGGCACACTTGATATTACACGCCCAGCATGGAAACAGGGAAGAGGGGCATCATCGGGCACACATGAGATACTATAATAAGCAACTAATTCTCAAACCCTGAGCAATATGACATTTCATTGATTACAAATAACATGAACCTCCTCTGGACCAAGTGAACAAAAATACTGAACCCTCCCCTGACTGAAAAAACATGACCCTCCCCTATTTTCCTCCAGGTAAGTATTGTGTACATTTCTACCACTTCCTAACTAGCTTGCTAAGTTACAAAGCTAGCTAGGTTAGGTAACGTTTGAACATTGATAGCACATCTGTGATTTGTTACGGCCATATTTTCATGATTTTGTTGAAAATTCCTTTTTATCTGGGTTGTGTAATGTTAGCTAGTTAGCAAATTACCTAACTAGCTAACTAGTTAATGTTAGGTCACAGACAACTAGCCAAGTTAGCTTGCTGACTAATGTTAGCTACAGAGTGGGTTAACTGCCTTGTTCAGGGGCAGAACAACAGATTTTTACATTGTCAGTTAGGGGATTTGATCTAGCAACCTTTCAGTTACTGGCCCAACACTCTAACCACTAGGCTACCTGCCGCTATAGTCCTGCCAGCTGACATGAACTTAAAATAGTTTTTGCCTGTCAGCAAAAGTTAGCTAGATATCTATTTATGACTATGCCAGAAATAGTCATATTTGGCTAAACATTGTTGCATTGACCTAGCTGGGCAACTCCAGTCCTCGGGGCCTGGTTGGTGACACACTATTGCCCCTGCTAACACATCTAACTCCAATAATCAACTATCACGATTACTTCAGTTTGGATGGAATGCCTAGTTTCATCTGGGCTGGTGAGAATTTATGACAAACCAATGTTCACCTTGGGCTTAGCACATTAGCAGCTATGTCATGCAGCAAGACAATGATCCAAAACACATAATCAAGTCTAAATGAAAATGGCTAAAAAGCAAAACATTTGAAGTTTTGGAATGGCCTAGTCAAAGTCCAGACCTAATCCCAATTGAGATGTTGTGGCGGGACTTGAAATAATCAGTTTATGCTTGAAAACCCACAAATGTTGCTGAGTTAAAGCTGTTCTGCATGGAAGAGTGGGCGAAAATTCTTCCACAGCGACATGAAAGACTGATCAACAACTACAGGAAGCGTATAGTTGGAGTCATTGCAGCTAGAAGGTGGCACAGCCAGTTATTGAGTATAAGGGGGCAATTACTTGGCCTATATCGAATCTCCCATTCCTCTCAAAAATGTTTGAAAACTCTGTTGCACAGCAACTCACTGCCTTCCTGAAGACAAACAATGTATACGAAACACTTCAGTCTGGTGTTAGACCCCATCATAGCACTGAGACTGCACTCGTGAAGGTGGTAAATAACCTTTTCATGGCGTCAGACCAAGGCACTGCATCTGTCCTCGTGCTACTAGACCTTAGTGCTGCTTTTGACACCGTCGATCACCACATTATTTTGGAAACCCTAATTGGTCTACACGTACAAGTTCTGGCCTGGTTTAGATCTTGTCTGTCAGGAAAGATATCAGTTTGTCTCTGTGGATGGACAAATCAATTGTACGTTTCGGTGTTCCTTAAGGTTACGTTTTTGGACCACTATTGTTTTCACTATATATTTTACCTCTTGGTGATGTCATTCGGAAATTGCCCTCACTGGAATCCTCTGTTTCATACATAAGGAAGTGGATGGCGGCAAATGTTTAACTTTCAAACTCAGACAAAACAGAGATGCTAGTTCTAGGTCCCAAGAAACGAAGAGATCTCCTGTTAGATCTGACAATTAATCTTGATGGTTGTACAGTCGTCTCAAATTAAAACTACTTAGGGAGTAGCGGCGCGCTAGAGGGCCACTCCCGACACTACCCGGTGAAATGTAAGGCGCCAAATTAAAAATCCCAAAGTTGAATTATTAAACATTCATCAATATACAAGTGTTGCATAGTCACCAAAATCTCTGATTCTTGTCAATATCACAGCGTTGTCAGATTTCAAAAAGGCTTTACGGCAAAATAACAACATTTGATTGTTTGAGGATAGCACCCCACATACTATATTCCACATTAGCATAAATTCATATCCAGCGCGGGTCTCACAAAACCCATATCAGAGCTAAAATAAATCCCTTACCTTTCGAAGAACTTCTGCTGAGGGCTTCCCAAGTGTCCAACGAAGACATCCAATGGTTCTTTTGTTAGAAAAAGTAATTTATTATATCCATAAATCTCCGGTTGGTTGGCGCGTTATGTTCAGAAAATTCACAGTCGAATCGCCCATTGAACCGTGAAGAAAACACCCTCAAATATACCTATAATCTTTTCCTAAACAAATCAAAGACGATTTATAATGCATCCTTAGCTATCCTTTTATGAATATTAGCGATAATATTTCACTCGGATGGTAACCTAAACGTTATGAAAGGAAAATAAAGTGGGGTGCGCACACAGTCTCGCGCCCGTGAAATCTTGTTGACATCTTGACTATTTCCTGTTCCTATCCGTTCTGCTCAGGGCTAGAGCTTCCAAACTCTGTATAAAGACTGTTGACATCTAGTGGAAGCCATAGGTACTGCAATCTCGGAGCTGGATACCATTAAAATCAATAGGGAGAGTATCAAACAGAGCAAAGGTCACAAAAAAAAAGAATCCGGACAGAAATGTCTTGGGTTTTTGCCTGCTATATCAGTTCTGTTATACTCACAGACATTATTTGAACACTTTTAGAAACTTCAGAGTGTTTCCTGTCCAATAGTACTAATTATGTGCATATCCTATTTTCTGGGCAGGCATTTTACTTTGGGCACGCCAGACTCTCCAAAACCTTCACCTCTGCTGCCGCTCCCTAAGAAGTTAATGAAGCCGGTGACTGATGTGGTAAACTCCTCAATGTTATAGGATGAATCGTAGAACATATTCTAGTCTGTGCTAGCAAAACAGACCTGTAGCTTAGCATCCGCTTCATCGCACCACTTGTGGGTTTTTGCTTGTAAGCAGGAATCAGGAGGATAGAGTTACGGTCAGATTTGCCAAAGAGAGGGAAAGGAAGAGCATTGTATGTATTTCTGTGTGTGGAGTAAAGGCGATCAAACATTTTATTGCCTTTAGTTGCACAGGTGACATACTGATAAAAATGAGGTAAAACGATTTTCAGTTTCCCTGCATTAAAATGGCCACGAGAAGCACCACCTCTGGGTGTGCATTTTTTGTTTGCTTATGGCCCTATACAGTTCGTTGAGTACGGTCTTAGTGCCAACAATTGCTTACAGACAGACTATTTCACTTATAATTCACTGTATCACAATTCCAGTGGGTCAGAAGTTTACATACACTGAGTTGACTGTGCCTTTAAACAGCTTGGAAAATTCCAGAAAATTATCTATATCCACAGTAAAAGGAGTCCTATATTGACATAACCTGAAAGGCCGCTCAGCAAGGAAGAAGCCACTGCTCCAAAACCGCCATAAAAAAGCCAGACTACGGTTTGCAACTGCACATGGGGACAAGCTTGTACTTTTTGGAGAAATGTCCTCTGGTCTGATGAAACAAAAATAGAACTCTTTGGCCATAATGACCATCATTATGTTTGGAGGAACAAGGGGAAGGCTTGCAAGCCGAAGAACACCATCCCAACCGTGAAGCACGGGAGTGGCAGCATCATGTTGTGGGGGTGGTTTGCTGCAGGAGGGATTGGTGCATCATGAGGACGGAAAATTATGTGGATATATTGAAAGCAACATCTCAAGACATCAGTCAGGAAGTTAAAGCTTGGTCGCAAATGGGTCTTCCAAATGGACAATGACCCCAAGCATACTTCCAAAGTTGTGGCAAAAAGGCTTAAGGACAACAAAGTCAAGGAAATTGGAGTGGCCATCACAAAGCCCTGACCTCAATCCTATAGAAAATTGAGAAAACTGAGTTTAATATATTTGGCTAAGGTGTATGTAAACTTCCGACTTCAACTGTATATTATCCATGTCCCTGTTCAGCCACGACTCTTTTAAACATAGAATATTACATTTCTTCAGGTGCCGTTGATAGGATAGTCTCGAACGGACCTTATCCAGTTTGTTCTCTAGTGACTGTACATTCGCCAACAGAACGGAGGGTAGAGGCGGTTTATTTGCATGCCAATGTAGTCTCATCAGGATCATCTACCTCTTTTGCGCCGTTGCAAGGATTAGGGCCTTGTCCGGAGAAAGGAGAATGTGCAGAGGTTAGTGTTTGCTATTCTGAACTCCAGTAGCTGTTTTCGGTCATAGATATAAACATAAAAAACACACAAAATAGCAGATGCTATCCACTGCAAATGCCATCTACAGGTTTAGAGGAGGGCTAATATATCAGAAGCTACAAAAGTAAAATACAATTTTTATTCAGATACATGGTTGTCCCAAACTACAGAGTGGTGCTGTGAACTGCAGGTAGCCACTATTAGTCGAGGGAAGGATGACTGCAGGGTAACCCTAACCCTACTGTGAAGACCGGGGATACCTACAGAAAAGAAAATACATACAGAGAGAAGTCAAGTGTGTTTCTGTAGCACACAAATGCTTAAGATAATGATTACTTCGCTACAATCATGCATTGTTGTAAATCAATACATTTTACATTAGCCGATGTCACAAAGTGCTATACAGAAACCCAGCCTTAAACCCAAACAGCAAGCAATACAGATGTAGAAGCACGGTGGCTAGGAACAACTCCATAGAAAGGCAGGAACCTAGGAAGAAACCTAGAGAGGAATCAGTCTTTGAGGGGTGGCCAGTCCTCCTCTGGCTGTGTCGGTTGGAGATTATAACAGTACATGGCCAAGATGTTCAAACGTTCATAGATGACCAGTAGCGTCAAATAATAATAATCACAGTGGTTGTAGAGGGTGCAACAGGTCAGCACCTCTGGAGTAAATGTCAGTTGGCTTTTCATAGGCAAGCATTCAGAGTTAGAGACAATAGGTGCGGTAGAGAAAGAAATTCGAAAACAGCAGGTCCGGGACAAGGTAGCACGTCCGGTGAACAGGGCAGGGTTCCATAGCCGCAGGCAATATATACAAAGACTGGCAGCGATAGGAGTAAGCAAAACGGATAGGAAGTGGAAATGGTCAAGGGAGCTCAGAGGTGAAGGTTTTGGAGAGTCTGGCGTGCCCAAAGTAAAATGCCTGCCCAGAAAATAGGATATGCACATAATTAGTACTATTGGACAGGAAACACTCTGAAGTTTCTAAAAGTGTTCAAATAATGTCTGTGAGTATAACAGAACTGATATAGCAGGCAAAAACCCAAGACATTTCTGTCCGGATTCTTTTTTTTTGTGACCTTTGCTCTGTTTGATACTCTCCCTATTGATTTTAATGGTATCCAGCTCCGAGATTGCAGTACCTATGGCTTCCACTAGATGTCAACAGTCTTTATACAGAGTTTGGAAGCTCTAGCCCTGAGCAGAACGGATAGGAACAGGAAATAGTCAAGATGTCAACAAGATTTCACGGGCGCGAGACTGTGTGCGCACCCCACTTTATTTTCCTTTCATAACGTTTAGGTTACCATCCGAGTGAAATATTATCGCTAATATTCATAAAAGGATAGCTAAGGATGCATTATAACTGGTCTTTGATTTGTTTAGGAAAAGTTTATAGCTATATTTGAAGGCGTTCTCTTCACGTTTCAATGGGCGAATCGACGTTGGATTTTCTGAACATAACGCGCCAACCAAACGGAGATTTATGGATATAATAAATGACTTTTTCTAACAAAAGAACCATTGGATGTCTTCGTTGGACACTTGGGAAGCCCTTCGAAAGGTAAGGGATTTGTTTTGACTGTGATATGGGTTTTGTGTGAACCGTGCTGGTTTATGAATTTATGCTAATGCAGAAATATTAGAGGTGCTATCCTCAAACAATCAAATGTTGTGCTTTCGCCGTGAAGCCTTTTTGAATTCTGACAATGCTGTGATATTGCCAAGAAGCAGAGCTTTTGATGACTATGCAACACTTGTATATTGATGAATGTTTAATAATTCAACTAGCGCCCCACTGCTCCCTTAATAAGTGTCATCCCCACAGTGACCATAAGTACATATCCCAACCAGAAGCCATGGAGTATAGGCAACATCACACTGAGCTAAAGGCTAGAGCTGCCGCTTTCAAGGAGCGGGCCTCTAATCCTGACACATAAGAAATTCCGCTATGACCTCAGATGAGCCTTCAAACAGACAAAACGTCAATACAGGACTATGATTGAATCCTACTGCTCTGAAGATCATCGGATCTGGCAGGGCTTGCAAACTTTCATAGAATACAAAGGGAAACCCAGCCACAAATTGACTAGTGACGCGAGCCTACCAGACAAGCTAAATGCCTTCTCTGCTTGCTTCAACGCAAGCAACACTGAACCATGCATGAAAGCATCAGTTGTTCCAGACAACTGTGTGATCTCGCTCTCCGTAGCCAATGTGAGTAAGATCTTTCAACAGTTTAACATCCACAAGGCCACGGTGCCAGTCGGATTACCAGGACGCGTACTCAGAGAATGCGCTGACCAGCTGCAAGTGTTTTCACTTACGTTTTCAACCTCTCCCTGACCCAGTCTGTAATACCTACATGTTTCAAGCAGACCACCATAATCCCTGTGTCCAAAAAAGCCAAGGTAACTTGTCTAAATGACTATCGCCCCGTAGCACTCACATCTGTAGCCATGAAATGCTTTGAAAGGCTGGTCATTGCTCACATCAACATCATCCCCCAGACACGCATACCACCTCATCAGATCCACAGATGACGCAATCTCTATTCCACTCCACACTGCCCTCTCCCACCTGGACAAGAGGAACACCTACAGGAACATCAATTTCCCCCCACTGTAACACAGTAGTATGTTAGACTAAAGTTAGCTAGGTGGCTTGCAGGAAAAATAACTTACACCGTATTGTCAACTGCCCTCTTGGTGCTGGCATCGGCTGTAGCTGAGATTCTAACGTTAGCTAATTCCAACACTTTGTTTCGAATTCTCTTCGATATTTTCCAGTTGAAACATGTTAGGTTGAATGTCACCATGTAGCTAATAGATGCTGCATCATCGAATTCGTGTTGATGAGAGGAATCACTTGAAGTTCTGGTCAGTTCTTTCAGTTTTGCTCAAAGGATTGTAGTTAGTGTCCGCCTCCATTTAAATAAAGCCTGCCTTGGGGAAAGGATGGGGCACGAAGCACCACCCAACACAAGTTGTAGTATTTAAGAGACTGGAAAAAATGTGTCTGCTTGTATATTTAGCAATTAATCCGCCCATAGGAACATCACTGAAAGAAGTCCAATGGCTCTATCGAACAAGGACAACCATATCTATAGTCGTGGCCAAAGGTTTTGAGAATGACACAAATATAAATGTTCACAAAGTCTGCTGCCTCAGTTTATATGATGGTAATTTGCATATACTCCAGAATGTCATGAAGAGTGATCAGATGAATTGTAATGAATTAGCCCCTCTGCCATGCAAATGAACTGAATCCCCCAAAAACATGTCCACTGCATTTCAGCCCTGCCACAAAAGGACCAGCTGACATCATGTCAGTGATTCTCTCGTTAACACAGGTGTGAGTGTTGACGAGGACAAGGCTGGATATCACTGTCATGCTGATTGAGTTCGAATAACAGACTAGAAACTTCAAAAGGAAGGTGGTGCTTGGAATCATTGTTCTTCATCTGTCAACCATGGTTACCTGCAAGGAAACACGTGTCGTCATCATTGCTTTGCACAAAAAGGGCTTCACAGGCAAGGATATTGCTGCCAGTAAGATTGCACCTCAATCAACCATTTATCGGATCATCAAGAACTTCAAGGAGAGCGGTTCAATTGTTGTGAAGTAGGCTTCAGGGTGCCCAAGAAAGTCCAGCAAGCGCCAGGACCATCTCCTAAAGTTGATTCAGCTGCGGGATCGGGGCACCACCAGTACAGAGCTTGCTCAGGAATGGCAGCAGGCAGGTGTGAGTGCATCTGCATGCACAGTGAGGCGAAGACTTTTGGAGGATGGCCTGGTGTCATGAAGGGCAGCAAAGAAGCCACTTCTCTCCAGGAAAAACATCAGGGACAGACTGATGTTCTGCAAAAGGTACAGGGATTGGACTGCTGAGGACTGGGGTAAAGTCCTTTTCTCTGATGAATCACCTTTCCGATTGTTTGGGGAATCCGGAAAAATCTTGTCCGGAGAAGACAAGGTGAGTGCTACCATCAGTCCTGTGTCATGCCAACAGTAAAGCATCCTGAGACCATTCATGTGTGGGGTTGCTTATCAGCTCACTCACAATTTTGCCTAAGAACACAGCCATGAATATAGAATGGTACCAACACATCCTCCGAGAGCAACTTCTCCCAACCATCCAGGAACAGTTTGGTGACGAACAATGCCTTTTCCAGCATTATGGAGCACCTTGCCATAAGGGATAAGTGATGACTAAGTGGCTCGGGGAACAAAACATCGATATTTTGGGTCCATGGCCATGGAAACTCCCCAGACCTTAATCCCATTGAGAACTTGTGGTCAATCCTCAAGAGGCGGGTGGACAAACAAAAACCCACAAATTCTGACAAACTCCAAGCATTGATTATGCAAGAATGGGCTGCCATCAGTCAGGATGTGGCCCAGAAGTTAATTGACAGCATGCCAGGGCGGATTGCAGAGGTCTTGAAAAAGAAGGGTCAACACTGCAAATATTGACTATTTGCATCAACTTAATGTAATTGTCAATAAAAGCCTTTGACACCTATGAAATGCTTGTAATTATACTTCACTATTCCATAGTAACATCTGACAAAAATATCTAAAGACACTGAAGCAGCAAACTTTGTGGAAATTAATATTTGTGTCATTCTCAAAACTTTTGGCCACGACTGTACATCCACAAAAATGTATAATGCGATCAGTATAACATAGAGCCTTCTCGAAATTCCACAAAGCAGGACTACATGTATTCTTAGATCTCGCCCCATCAATACACCAGAAGCCATCATAGGGTGTATCGTTCAGCCGCGAAGTCCTGACCTGCCTTCCTCTTGGAAAATTATGTGTGAAACACATCTAACTGTCCTAGAAATGCCTCATAATTGATGAAAACAATTCAAGGTTCCGCTAGAGAGGAATTCTCCTTTAAAGAACAGGAGGATGCAGTATATACAGGTCAGTGCCATGAACTTATTCAATGTGCATTTTATTCTAAAATGTATTAAATAAAAGAATGTCCTCATAAATCTACACACAATACCCCATAATGACAAACCGAAAACAAGTTTTAGAAATGTTTGCAAATGTATTAAAAATTAAAAACAGAAATACCTTATTTTTCGCCCTTTTTTGTGATATCCAATTGCGATCCAATTACGATCTTGTCTCATCGCTGCATCTCCCCAACAGGCTCGGGAGAGGCGAAGGTCGAGTCATGCGTCCCCCGAAACATGACCCGCCAAACGCCCGCTTTACCCGGAAGCCAGCTGCACCATTGTGTTGGAGGAAACACGTTCAACTGACAACCGAAGTCAGCCTGCAGGTGCCCGGCCCGCCACAAGGAGTCGCTATTACGATGCAAATCAGGAATTCAATTGATTCGACATGATTTGGAAAGGTACACACCTGTCTATATAAGGTCCCACAGTTGTCAATGCATGTCAGAGACAGGATTGTGTCGATGCACAGATCCGGGGCAGCATTGAAGGTTCCCAAGAACACAGTGGCCTCCATCATTCTTAAATGGAAGAAGTTTGGAACCACCAAGAGCTGGCCGCCGGGCCAAACTGAGCAATCGGGGGAGAAGGGCCTTGGTAAGGAGGACCAAGAACCCGATTGTCACTCTGACAGAACTCCAGAGTTCCTCTGTTGAGATGGAAGAACCTTCCAGAACGACAACTATCTCTGCAACACTCCACCAATCAGGCCTGTAGGGAAGCCACTCCTCAGTAAAAGGCACATGACAGCCCGCTTGGAGTTTGCCAAAAGGCACTTAAAGGACTCTTAGACCATGAAAACAAGATTCCCTGGTCTCATGAAATCAACATTGAACTCTTTGGCCTGAATGCCAAGCATCACGTCTGAAGGAAACCTTGCACCGTCCCTACGGTGAAGCATGGGGGTGGCAGCATCCTGCTGTGGGGATGTTTTTCAGCGGCAGGGACTGGGAGACTAGTCTTGATCAAGGGAAAGATGAATGGAACAAAGTACAGATAGATCCTTGATGAATACCTGCTCCTGAGCGCTCAGGACCTCAGACTGGGGTGAAGGTTCACCTTCCAACAGGACAACGACCCTAAGAACACAGCCAAGACAACACAGGAGTGGCTTCAGGACAAGTTTCTGAATGTCCTTGAGTGGCCAAGCCAGAGCCCAGACTTGAACCCGAAGCAACATTTCTGGAGAGACCTGAAAATAGCTGTGCAGAGACGCTCCCCATCCAACCTGACAGAGCTTCAGAGGATCTGCAGAGAAGAATGGGAGAAACTCCTCAAATACTGGTGTGCCAAGCTTGTAGCATCATACCAAAGAAGACTCAAGACAGTAATTGCTGCCAAAGGTGCTTTTTTCAAAGTACTGAGTAATGGGTCTGAATACTTATGTAAATGTGCTATTTCAGTGTTTTATGTTTGATACATTGGCAAAAATGTCTAAAAACCTGTTTTTGCTTTGTCATTATGGGGTGTTGTCTGTATATTGATGAGGGAATATCAATTTTAGAATAAGGTTATAACGTAACAAAATGTGGAAAAAGTATAGGGGTCCGAGTACTTTCCGATTGCACTGTACAGTAGCTGGATAGGCTAGTAACATTGGCTAGCTTTCAGTAAATTGGCTAAATGGTCAACGGAGTTACCTCTTCATATAATCAAGACAAGCTATATCTGTTCCTCTTCATCAGAAAGCAGCTTGCGTTTTCACAAGAGTCTGTGTTTCCATCGTAGATAGAAGCAGGCCATCGGCTGGCTTTATCACAAGGGGTATGTACGGGATATCAGATCAACTGTTTAGTAGTTGGCGAATTTGCCTGAGCGGCTAAGTGTTGAAATATACCTCTTATGAGAAAATGTGCAAGATTTGAAGATGCCAACAAATGTTTTAGTCATCATAACAATGTTTTACTGTCATATACAAATACAAAAAATATGCTCCTCCCGCGATGGCGATCGATCAACTTCACGTTTTAAACCTCTATGGGATCGGTGTATAGACATAGCATTTTTTAAAGTTCTCTATAGTTATGTACTTGAGAATGTATCAATTGACAAATTCGGCACATTTGGGATCACGTGGCAGACGTGATACACCATATTGTGCAGTAATGTAATTCTTCACTGGATCAGTCTGAAGTTTTTCACACACACTGCTTCCATCTGGTGGGCAAAATCTAAATTACACTTAGAATCCTATCTGAAAGTATGGCCTTTCTCTTGCATTTCAAAGATTATGGAAAAACAAACATGTTTTTTTGTTTGTATTATATTTTACCAGATCTAATGTGTTATATTCTCCTACATTAATTTCACATTTCCACCAACTTCAAAGTGTTTCCTTTCAAATGCTATCAAGAATATGCTTATCCTTGCTTTAAGTCCTGAGTTAGATTTGGGTATGTCATTTTAGGCGAAGATTTAAGAAAAGGGTACGATCCTTATTAAGGCTTCGGCCCACCACCTAATTAGGAACAGGCAGACAATAGCGAACTAGTAGCACATGGGCCCAACCAAGGCAATAGCCTAAAGAAACCCAACTTGATGAAATTTCTTTCAAAAATAAATCCTGTTTAAAAGGTGGTGAAAATGGAAAGCTGCAAATAGGGTTAGGTGAAGGAACAGGGGAGTTTGCTTGAATGACTGCCTTGTCGTTCTTGTATTGGGAGAAAACTGCTGCAGAACTCTCTCTCACCCCTGTTCCTCTAACTTCTCCCCCTCTTTGTTTCAAACCAAGCTGTCACCTTCATCTCTCTGATGGCTTTACTGCAATAGCGAGAGATAGGGTGAAAGAGAGAGAAAAACAGAGATAGATAATGCTCCATTCACAGCACACCACCTCGCTTTTGGTAACAGCCTTATTAGCTGCTCTATTCATCCTGAATATGGGAGGGTTCCTTCCTATAAACACACATTTTACTCACTACTGGAAGAGAACAAAAAATTACTTTAGGGAGAGATTAGTCCTCTGCCTCCCTCTTTCCCCCTTCCCTCCATCCCTCTCTCTACTCCACTCCACTCAATTCAATTCAATTCACAGGGCTTTATTGGCATGGGAAACATGTATTTACATTGCCAAAGCAAGTGAAATAGATAATTAACAAAAGAGAAATAAACAATAAAAATCAACAGTAAACATTACACTCACAAAAGTTCCAAAGGAATAGAGACATTTCAAATGTCATATTATGGCTATATACGATGTTCAAATAGTTAAAGTACAAAAGGGAAAATAAATAAACATAAATATGGGTTGCATTTACAATGGTGTTTGTTCTTCACTGGTTGCCCTTTTCTTGCGGCAACAGGTCACAAATCGTGCTGCTGTGATGGCACACTGTGGTATTTCACCCAATAGATATGGGAGTTTATCAAAATTGTATTTGTTTTAGAATTCTTTGTGGGTTTGTGTCATCTGAGGGAAATATGTGTCTCTACTCTCTAATATGGTCATACAATTGTCAGGAGGTTAGGAAGTACAGGTCAGTTTCCAACTATTTCAGGTCCCCTTGAAATGAGGGGGCTCATCTCGTACAAAACACTGTAGCCGAACGCTGTGAGAATGATATGCAATATACAACAAGCCTACTGCTCCCTTATGTCAACATTATTCATTAAATCCAACATGGTAATAATACATACATTCCCTATTGCTATTCTACATATGACTTGGGCACATCAGGTGTTGTGTCCGTACGGGGGCGTAGTTACTGCAAATTGCGTCAAGCCAACGAGGGGTGGAGGAGAACCCCTATAACCTATACAGTACAACGTTTGTAGTGAGCTCCGTAGGTTGAGCTCTCTCTCTCTCTCGGGCGTACGGAGCAAGGAAGGCTCGTGGTTTCTTTCTAGGCAAAAGCGTAGAAAGAGAGGGAGACACTGAGGTTTGATTGGCGGAGGAATTCAGAGCCAGGAAACGGATCGAATTTCAGGGGCGAGTGATACCCACTGAAGTGAGGGAGGAGGGGGTTGTGTGTGTGAGGACGTAAGGAGCTGAACAAATCTTCTATAACCTGACAAAGCATCTGAGGACAGTACTACTATGATTGTCGGGGAAGAAGACGCTCTGCCGCGAGGGATCATAAATTGATGGATTCTTGTTTTTGGAATTTATATATATTTTGTACGCATTACTTGTTCATAAATTGCATAGGACCTTCGTTTGGATGAAGAGTGCGCTCTGACATGTTTTGAGTTGAAGAAACTGTATGAACTTTCTGAACAAGAAAAGTTTTGGAGACGTAACGTTAGCTAGCTACGTTTTTCAAGTTCTTTTCATGAATATTCATTTCAATTCCACATGTTTCATGTGCAATGGAACACCAGTAATTTCGGGATTTAAGAGTTTCTTTCCAGTGATTTGAGTTGTTGCTCGTTGGATTTTGGGATAATAAAACATCGCTTCTTGGCATTTTTGGGACTATAGGGTACACGCCTACTGCTTTTTCCTTGCATGCGAATCGGAGGTCTTTCAGACTTCGTAGTTATTCGTGGTAAGTATTCTGGGAGTATTATTGTGGGCATAGATCTCAAATAGTTATTGTTCTATTTGTAATGTTTCTAAGTTTTGGAAATATTTTTTGGGAACCAGTTTGCTACACAAATGATCATCACGCGCATGCAACGTGATTTTTTGTTAATAACTTTTTAAAACCATGAGAGATTAACCTAATTTGTTATTCTAAGGAGTTTTATGCATAGGCTACTTTAAATGCTAACTTGATTTGACAGTCGAATCATAATAAATTGCTAATATAATGTAGGCCTACCCCTTTTCTACGAAGCAGGAGCTCGTATTTTGCCATTTCTGAAAAATATAATATTTTTCATTCAATAACAGCTGCCTTTATGGCAATGTTTACCATGTTTTACCCTCAGTTACAAACATACAATTCAAACAATGGTTGCAGCACCAATGAGTGTTCATTAACAACACTGTTTTGGTAATTTATTACTTTGCTTAATTTTCTACATTGCATTTATGGTGCCAATTACAATTACATTACAGTGACCGCACGTTGTGTTTTTACTGAAGGCTCTAAATGAGTCTTCATTTAGGAAAATTCAACTGATTTGAATATCAATAGGAATTCAATTAGCGGAAGAAATGTTATTCAGAAGCCATGGTTTAAATGGGGGCCAGGAAAACGTGTGGATATGCATATAAGGAAAAGCCCTCATGAGTCCGAACTTGTTGATGGACGTCATGTTGTTGACAGCAGCAACTCATAAAACGTTTTTCAAAGCTATAGGCTATACATACACTGGATAGACTTACAACAGCTAAATCACCAAAAGTAGGCTAGACCTAGGCGAATTGTCGATACAAAATATTGCCAATGAATTGTCGGTTACCTTGCTGTGCTGGCCTACAGTGTCATTTTCCCTTTGCTTTGCAATAGACAATTGAGAAACAAAATAGACGAATTATCGATTTGTAAGAAAACCATCATCCTAAAACAAGGTAGCCTGTCCACTCTAGCCTGGTCCAATCACGTTGCACGTGAGGGATGCATTCAGGCCACAGGCAACATCCCATGATGTAATGCGCGGGTCATTAGAGGGTTGTTACTAGTTCCCACAGCCACAAAGTCAAAATGATCTATTTATTAAAAATTTATGAAAGTCAAAATTAGCTTTTTGGTCATCATTTAAGGTTATGGTTAGGAGTAAGGTTAGCAGTGTGGTTCGGGTTTGGTTAGGCAACTAAACTCAACTCCACGATTTGTGATGGAGTTGAGCAGCAACTAGAGTATGCGAACTGGAGTTCCAACGTTTTTATAAAAAACGACGGATTTCAGCACCCAAAAGAATTTGGGCTGTTCTGGATTTCAGCACCCAAAGAATTTGGGCTATTCTGGATTTCAGCACCCAAAGAAATGTGGGCTATTCTTTGGGTGCTGAAATCCGTCGATTTTGATAAAAACAGAATTTTATGTGATGTTGGAGCTCCAGTCCGGCCACATTAGTCGCTGCTCAAATCCGTTGTATATCGTGGACTTGAGTATAGAAGGCTAGGATTAGGTTTAAAATCTGATTTTAAGAAGATAAATTGTAAAAATAGGCAGGATTTAGCCATAATTATGACTTTAAACCCAACCCTAAAGATGAATGAAAACCAAAATGATCTTTTTGGTCTTTATTTAAGATTAGGGTAAAACATGAGGTTAGCAGCTTGGTTAGGGTTACATTAGCCGACTAAACTCAACTCCACGATTTACGATGGCGTTGAGTGGTGACTAGTGTGGGTGAACTGGAGTTCCAACATCTTTATAAAAAAATTGATTTCAGCACCCCAAAAATGCTTGGCTATACTGTCTGGATTTCAGCACCCAAAGAAATGCGGGCTATAAATCTGTAGTTTTTAGTGACGTTGGAGCTCCAGTCCACCAATTACTAAACTCCATCGTAAATCGTGGAGTTGAGTTTAGTCGGCTAGCGTTAGGTTAAAAATATGATTTTAAGTAGAGAAATTGTAGAAATAGGCGGGGTTTAGCCATAATTATGACTTTGTGGCTGTGGTAACTAGTGACAACCTCGTTAGAGATTAACCAGAATCTATAGACATCTTTCAAGTTGCATTGTACATGTCAAATTATACACTATCGTTAAAAGTTTGGAGCCACTTAGAAATGTCCTTGTTTTTGAAAGAAAAGCTAATTTTCTTGTCCATTAAAATAACATCAAATTGATCAGAAATACAGTGTAGACATTGTTAATGTTGTTAATGGCAGCTTCATTAAATAGTACCCGCAAAACACTAGTCTCAACGTCAACAATGAAGAGGCAACTCCGAGATGCTGGCCTTCTAGGCAGAGTTGCAAAGAAAGTAGCCATATCTCAGACTGGCTAATAAAAATAAAAGATTAAGATCGACAAAAGAACACAGACTCTGGACAGAGGAACTTTGCCTAGAAGGCCAGCATCCCGGAGTCGCCTCTTCACTGTTGATGTTGAGACTGGTGTTTTGTGGGTACTATTTCATGAAGCTGCCAGTTGAGGACTTGTGAGGCGTCTGTTTCTCAAACTAGACACTGTAATGTACTTGTCCTCTTTCTCAGTTGTGCACCGGGGCCTCCCACTCCTCATTCTATTCTCGTTAGAGCCAGTTTGCGCCGTTCTGTGAAGGGAGTAGTACACAGCGTTGTACGAGATCTTCCGTTTCTTGGCAATTTCTCGCATGGAATAGCCTTAATTTCTCAGAACACGAATAGACTGATTTGTTTCAGAAGAAAGGTCTTTGTTTCTGGCCATTTTGAGCCTGTAATCGAACCCACAAATGCTGATGTTCCAGATACTCAACTAGTCGAAAGAAGACCAGTTTTATTGCTTCTTTAATGAGGAAAACAGTTGTTAGCTGTGGTAACATAATTGCAAAAGGGTTTTCTAATGATCAATTAGCCTTTTAAAATGATAAACTTGGATTAGCTAACACAACGCGCCATTGTAACACAGGAGTGATGGTTGCTGATAATGGGCCTCTGTACGCCTTATTGTCAGGTGCCGGGTGTAGCTGGTGCAAATGAGTCAGGCGCAGGACAGCAGAGATGAGCAACACAACGTAGTTTACTCAAGGAAATAACAAAGTACTAACAATCCCATGCCCACCAAATATGGACTGACATTAATGGAAACAATAACGCACAAAAACATGGGGGAAACAGAGGGTTAAATAATGAACATGTAATTGGGGAATTGAATCCAGGTGTGTAGAAAAGTGTATCGGCGATGGCTAGAAAGCCGGTGACGTCGACAGCCGAACGCCGCCCGAACAAGGAGAGGGACCGACTTCGGCGGAAGTCGTGACACCTATGTAGATATTCCATTAAATATCAGCTGCTACCAGCTAAAATAGTCATTTACAACATTAACAATGTCTACACTGTATTTCTGATTAATTTGATGTTATTTTAATGGACAAAAAATGTCATTTTCTTTAAAAAACAAGGACATTTCTAAAGAGACCCCAAACCTTTGAACGGTAGTATATGCATCTTCCTGGGTAAACCAATCAATACATGTAGCAGAAGTAGCAGAAGGCACTACAGGGGTCTCGGTGCAGCCGGCCACCAAACCTCCAGGGACTGTTAAATCGGAATGCAGATTTCTGGGCAATAGATTGATGTTTCCTTGTGTATTCCATTTCAATTATAAAACGCATAATCATAGGGCTACAATTAAGTGAATTTATTTAGCAAATGAAAAGTATGCATATTCTTCAAAACTTCAAATGGAAAGCAACAGGTTGCGCACAAGAATAAGACATATACTATCAGTATTGGATGATTTGGTTATTGATTGTTTTTTCTTAATAACTAACTTATATCAATGTGATCAAATCAAATGTTATTTGTCACAATACAACAGGTGTAGACCTTACAGTGAAATGCTTACTTACCATCCCTTAGCCAACAATGCAGTTAAATAACAAAAATAAGAATAAGAAATAAAAGTTACAAATAATTAAAGAGCTGTAAAATAACAATGGCGAGACAATATACATAGGGTACCGGTACACAGTCAGTTAGTCGAGGTAATTGAGGTAATATGTACATGTAGGTAGAGTTAAAAAGTCATTAAAGTGACTATGCATAAATAATAACAGAGAGTAGCAGCAGCGTAAAAGCGGGGGGTGGGGCAATGCAAATAGTCTGGGTAGCCATTTGATTAGATGTTCAGGAGTCTTATGGCTTGGAGGTAGGAGCTGTTTATAAGCCTCTTGGACCTAGACTTGGCGCTCTGGTAACGCTTGCCATGCGGTAGCAGAGAGAACAGTCTATGACTAGGGTGGCTGGAGTCTTTGACAATTTTTAGGGCCTTCCACTGACACCGCCTGTTATAGAGGACCTGGATGGCAGGAAGCTTGGCCCCAGTGATGTACTGGGCCGTATGCACTACCCTCCTAAGTGGGAATTATTTTTGAGGGCACGACTGTCTTGGTGTGCTTGGATCATGTTAGTTTGTTGGTGATGTGGACACCAAGGAACTTGAAGCTCTTAACCTGCTCCACTACAGCCCCGTCGATGGGAATGGGTGTGTGCTCAGTCCTGCTTTTCCTGTAGTCCACAATCATTTCAGCCTTAGAATGCAAGCATCAAATCCACTCAATAGAAATGCTACTTACTCATGCGGCGTGTATTGTAATTGTGAACGTGAGGATTTGTGACAATGGGTCGGACGTAAAGGTAGGTGTAGTGTGGTTGTGTGCTGAGCTTAGGTGCATCAGAGCTTTGGTATGTCTGGCAAGGCTTGTTTGACAGCATTTTGTGACACTCTCTCTCCCTCTCTCACACCCACTCTTTATATGTGCTATTTGAATAGGTGAGACAGGTAAGAATAGAGTACAAGAGAGTTTAGCAGAGTATAGTATACAGACGTAGGATCTTAATTTGAGCCAATTTGCTACAGCAGGAAAATAATCCTGCAGCAACAGGAAATGTGAATTATTATGTGGATTATAATTAATGGACATTTTTTGTAGGGGTTGGTATATTTTTTCGTTAGGCCAAATCAAGTATGACATTTTGAAGTGGAAATTACAAACTTTAGAATACACTACAAGTTTGCATTTTCAAATTAAGATTCTACATCTGTGGTGTAAATGCAGAATTGGCTTCATTTTCTACGTCAATACTAATTTTCCTCTTTTGGTTTTGTCCCTCTTCTCCCTCATCCTTTCTCCCCACATTATAAAATAATATAATCCTTACCTGCCCTTTCCTTCAATCTATTCCTACCTACCACCCTTTCCCAACTTTCTTGCCCCCTCCCACAGCCTTTCTTCAGCCCAGGTGTTTGGGGGAATTCACAGTGAGTGACAGGCCATACAGCCTGCAGTTGATGGTTGGGTGGAGCCCTTCAGATGGGATCAGTGTCCAGGGGGAGGCGGAGCCTGAGGAGGGGGGGATGGGGGGAAGACTTGCCCTCCACTAACAGGATGGCCTCGTGGGCCTGGCTGCTCACTGCTGTCTTGCTGTCCCTAGTGATGGCTACTGTGGCGAGGCCACCGTACACTGTCGCCGAGGAAGAGGAGGCTACGCCAGAACCTGAAGGTAAGATACTGGCTCCTCATTGGCTGTATTATTTACTTTGTTGCCCCTAGCCTAGATACTGATCTAAGGTCTGTTTAGAGGTATCCCCCCCTTCAATGGTTACGGTTAAGATTTGGGAAAGGTAAGCTGATGCTATACTGAACAAACATATAAACGCAACATGAAACAATTTCCAAGATTTTACTGAGTTGCAGTTCTAATGAGGAAATCAGTAAATTGAAATCAATTCATTAGGCACCAATCTATGGATTTCAAATGACTGGGAATACAGATATGCATCTGTTGGTCATAGATACCTTTAAAAAAAATGGGCCTCACAATGGGCTTCAGGATCTCGTCACAGTATTTCTGTGCATTCAAATTGCCATCGATAAAATGCAATTGTGTTCATTGTCTGTAGCTTATGCCTGCCCATACCATAACCGCCACCATGGGGGGCACTCTGTTCACAATGTTGACATCAGCGAACCGTGCGCCCATACAACGCCATAGATGTGGTCTGCGGTTGTGAGGCCGGTTGGACATACAAATTCTCTAAAACGACATTGGAGGCGGAATATGGTACAGAAATGAATGTTCAATTCTCTGGCAACAGCTCTGGTGGACATTCCTGCAGTCAGCATGCCAATTGCACGCTCCCTCAAAACTTGAGATATTTGTGGCATTCTGTTGTGTGACAAAACTGCACATTTTAGAGTGGCCTTTTATTGTCTCCAGCACAAGGTGCACCTGTGTAATGATCATGCTGTTTAATAACCTTCTTGATATTCCACACCTGTCAGGTGGATGGATTATCTTGGCAAATGAGAAATGCTCACTACCAGGGATGTAAACACATTTCTGCACACAATTTGAGAGAAATAAGCTCTTTGTGCATATGGAACATTACTGGGATCTTTGATTTAAGCTCATGAAACATGGGACCAACACATTACACTTTACAACGTGCACCTGGAGGGTGTTATATAACTGTGGGATGGAGAGAAGGAGGTAATGTTGCTGTAAGACTCTCCTTGGCCCTCTAGCTCTTGTCTTGCACCACTTATTGTACACTGTTAGGGGGGTAGTTGTGGTTTAGGGTGGGGAGGAGTAGGGCTGGCACTTTTGAGTTGTACTCCAATTGATTTTACCTAATACCTTTGTACTTGTGGGAATGTTTGTTACAGAATAAATATGAAAAGCATTTGCATAACCATGGTAGCAATTGAACAGTTTCGAGATTTTGGGAAGTTATTAGACCAAAGGTGAGGACACAAAAGTTCACCTTACACAATACTGAATCCAAACATTACACTGTTGATTTTATGTGAATTTTACATTTACAATACTTTTCACATTTGTTGATTACAAAATCTAAAAATACTCTGGATACATTCAGTTACATGATAAGAATACTTCTGGAAAATGTGGGGTTGGTGCAACAAAAGACAAAAAGGACAAGGGTTTGAGTGAGAGGACTAACTGGTGTCGCCCAAGTGGCCACACACCTCTTCAACATATGTACAGTTTCTAAGTAATTTCAATGTATTTTTATGACTATAATGTGCTTTTGTCTAGCTCTCCTAGCTGTGCCTTAAGGAACTAGTATTTTGTATTTGTTTATTTTGGAACACAACCCTGCATCCCCGCCCACACACAAACACAGTTGTTTTTTACACAATCCAAAAATGGTCCATTATAAATCTCAATCTGGGTCAGGTGGGCATAATTTGAAGCGTGTTCTATTGCCAACATGACTAGCTAAGTAAAAAAATATGATATTACAGTGTTAGGCTTTCACAATGCAATTCAGGGAAACAGATAATCATTTTGGTGGGCTTAGAAAGGAGTCATGAGTGCATTTAGGTGCATGTGCCACTGCAAATTTTCTTCACAATAGACAAACAGGCTCGTTCTTTTCAGAACAACCAAAGGTATGACACCATGTCATCTTGTAAATGTACATCAAACATAGTGATCATAAATGTTGTAGTGAAGTTTGGACTCACGGGTGTTTGGCTTGCTTGTATGACATCAAAGCGGTTTTTATTATAATCCTCAATGTCTCATATTTCAAAACCCATATTCTTCTTAGTTCACAGCGTTTGCCTCACTCAGACAACAAACATTGCAAAAGTTGCCAAATTAGCGGGAGGATGGGGGCAATTTCTTGTCGCGCGAGGTGCTCAAGTTCAGAACGGCTGTCAGTCAAAACCCTGGCAGCGCTGTGAAGTACAAAGCCAGAGCTCTGACGTCATGTATAGTGTGTTACTGTACAGCCTCTGCGTTACAATTTAGCCGTTTATCAGTGCCCAATATATGCCATTTTCAACCTGTATATGGGTATGACTGTAAAGGGTTACATGTGCCCCCACCCTCACAATACCACATCTCCACAGTATTATGGATTAGTTAGAAAGAAAACATGTGGAATTGAGAAATTGGAGATTTAAGAAAATCACTGTAAAAACTGTTCAAACCCTGTGGATTGATGAGGAATTGAAAAATGGTATGGTTGAGAGAGATGAGGCTGTGACGATCTTCATGAACGGACCGAGGCGCAGCATGATTGGAGTTCCACATAATTTTAATGAAAAGTGAAACTTACAAAAAACAATAAAGAAATAACAGATCGTAACATATAATGTGTAGGGCAACCAGCACTTACAACAAAACAAACAATAACCCACAACACAGGTGGGGAGAGGACACACTAAGTATGGTCCCCAATTAGAGGTAACGACAATCAGCTGCCTCTAATTGGGAACCACACACAATCACCAACATAGAAAACACAAAACACCCCTGGGTACGTCCTGGCCCAAAACCCCATAGAGAACCCAGAGGGCTCTCTATGGCCAGGACGTGACAGAGGCTAAGGGAATGGCAAATAAGTCTGGCTGCACAACCGATTGGAAAACATTCTGCAAATTGAGAAAACTGAATAAAAAGAAGAAGAATAAACTATGAAACAAAGAGAAATGACATAAAGAATGATTTTTAGGAAAAAGGCAAACTCAGCTCCATCATTCATTGCATCAGATGGCTCATTCATCACAAGTCCGACTGATATTGCCAACTACTTTAATGATTTTTTAATTGGCAAGATAAGCAAACTTAGGCATGACATGCCAGCAACAAACGCTGACACTACACATCCAAGTATATCTGACCAAATTATGAAAGACAAGAATTCTGTATGGAAGAGGTGAAAAAATTATTGTTGTCTATTAACAATGACAAGCCACTGGGGTCTGACAACTTGGATGGAAAATTACTGAGGATAATAGCGGACGATATTGCCACTCCTATTTGCCATATCTTCAATTTAAGCCTACTAGAAAGTGTGTGCCCTCAGGCCTGGAGGGAAGCAAAAGTCATTCTGCTACCTACGAGTAGTAAAAACCCCTTTACTGGCTCAAATAGCCGACCAATCAGCCTGTTACCAACCCGTAGTAAAGTTTTGGAAAACTTGTGTTTGACCAGATACAATGCTATTTTACAGTAAAGAAAATGACAACAGATTTTCAGCACACTTATAGGGAAGGACATTCAACAAGCACAGCACTTACACAAATGACTGATGATTGGCTGAGAGAAATTGATGATAAAAAGATTGTGGGGGCTCTTTTGTTAGACTTCAGTGCTGCTTTTGACATTATTGATCATAGACTGCTGATGGAAAAACGTGTGTTATGGCTTTACACCCCCTGCTATATTGTCGATAAAGAGTTACCTGTCTAACAAAGCACAGAGGGTGTTCTTTAATAGAAGCCTCTCCAACATAATCCAGGTAGAATCAGGAATTCCCCAGGGTAGCTGTCTAGGCCCCTTACTTTTTTCAATCTTTACTAACGAAATGCCACTGGCTTTGAGTAAAGCTTTGAGTAAAGCCAGTGTGTCTATGTATGCTGATAACTAAACACTATACACGTCAGCTACTACAACAACTGCAATGACTGCAACACTTAACAAAGAGCTGCAGTTAGTTTCAGAATGGGTGTCAAGGAATAAATGAGTCCTAAATATTTCAAAAACTAAAAGCATTGTATTTGGGACAAATCATTCACTAAACCCGAAAACCTCAACTAAATCTTGTAATAAATAATGTGGAAATTGAGCTTGTTGAGGTGACTAAACTGCTTGGAGTAATCCTGGATTGTAAACTGTCATGGTCAAAACATATTGATACAACAGTAGCTAAAATGGGGAGAAGTCTGTCCATAATAAAGCGCTTCTCTATCAACAAGGCAGGTCCTACAGGCTCTAGTTTTGTCGCACCTGGACTACTGTTCAGTCATGTGGTCAGTGCCACAAAGAGGGACTTAGGAAAATTGCAATTGGCTCAGAACAGGGCAGCACGGCTGGCCCTTGGATGTACACAGAGAGCAAACATTAATAATATGCATGTCCATCTCTCAAAGTGGAGGACAGATTGTCTTCATCACTACCTCAATTTGTGAGAGGTATTGACATGTTGAAAGAACCAAGCTTTCTGTTTAAACGACTAGCACACAGCTCAGACACCCATGCATACCCCACAAGACATGCCACCAGAGGTCTCTTCACAGTCCCCAAGTCTAGAACAGACTATGGGAGGCGCAAAGTGCTACATAGAGCCATGACCACATGGAACTGTATTCCACATCAAGTAACTGATGCAGGCACTATAATCAGATTTTAAAAACAGATAAAAATACACCTTATGGAACAGCGGTGACTGTGAAGCAACACAAACATAGGCACAGACATGGAGTTTGTGTTTTAGATATATGGTAGTGGAGTAGTGGCCTGAGGGCACACACTTAGTGTGTTATGAAATCTGTTATGAATGTATTGTAATGTTTTTAAAATTGTATAACTGCCTGACCCCAGGAAGAGTAGATGCTGCCTTGGCAGCAGCTAATAGGGATCCATAATAAATACAAGTACCTCACTCAGGTTTTTACTCTTGCTGTTATTATTCACAGAAAGACAGTCCTCTTAGCTCCAATTGCCTCTATTTGAGAAACACAGATTTCTTTGACATGCTACATGCAAGAGACAGGATTTCCCCCTTGTACTCCAATATGTGCAGATACGCCGTTTTCTCCCCAATTCCGTGGTATCCAGTTGGTAGTTACAGTCTTGTTTCATTGCTGCAACTCCCGTACGGACTCGAGAGAGGCGAAGGTCGAGAGCCGTGCGTCCTCCGAAACACAACCCTACCAAGCCGCACTGCTTATTGACACAATGCCCACTTAACCCGGAAGCCAGCCGCACCAATGTGTCGGAGGAAACACTGTGCACCTGGCAAACATGTCAGCGTGCACTGCGCCCGGCCCGCCACAGGAGTTGCTAATGCGCAATGGGACAAGGACATCCCTGCCGGCCAAACCCTCCCCTAACCCAGACAATGCTGGGCCAATTGTGCATCGCCCCATGGGTTTCCCGGTCACGTCTGTCTGCAACAGAGCCTGGACTCGAACCCAGAATCTCTAGTGGCACAGTTAGACCACTGCGCCACTCGGATACCCAGTTACGTTTTTTAAGAGAATTTGTGCATAGTGGACTTTTCCTGACTTTTCCTTCAGATAGCGGAGATTATGGAGAATTTGGGAAGTTATGTGACGGGGGATTAAGTGAGCTGAACCTGGGGGTAACATGATGAGGGATCAACAGGGCAGGGGTCGGAGGCTTGTTTAGAAAGCAGCCCCAATATCTGATTTCAGATCAGTTTTTGTCAGCTGACCCTCAACCACAGGGGTAATATTCCACGGTGGTGATGTTTGTGTGCGTGTGTATTGTGTGCACCAGTAAATTTAGAATCTATTTGTGCATTTGTGTATTTTTCATTGGATTTATTTGGCCATTTAAAAACACATTCCAGCCACACAAAATTGAATACACTACATTTTAAAACACCAAAGATTGCACAACTTATTTCTATTGGGGTCATATGAGAGTGAGTCTCTCTTGCTCAGATTGGTTGTGGTTGCGGCGGTGTCCCGCCCGTCACCTGTACAGACAGAAACAGAGGAACATGAAAAGAGGTGTCTCTTTTCCTCTCTTAGTTACCCCCCAGAGGTTGTCTTGTCAGTAGTGTTCCCTGGCCCCACCCCTTCTGAACGCCAGAGCTCCCTGGGGCCACAAGTGCCTAAACCACTGTCTTTCTCTGCCTCTCTGGGAGGTGAGGGGTAATTGTCATGGATTGCATATCAGTGTTACCGCTTGCTTTGAACGAGGAATGAACCCGTGATAGCTCTGCTGTTAGTTTGTTTACCTACCCACTGAAGGTTTTTAAATGAAAGGTCTGTGTATGCTATCCCTTGACTTACTTTTATTAAAGCCCTTTGCTCTTATAGGGAGCATGGGCTGTTGACGAATGTTCTCCATCTCACTCTGAAGGTCATACATGCTATCTCTGATGCAGTGAGAGATTTTTTATTTTATTTTATTTTTTAGCTTTATACAAAAAAAAGTTGTGTGCGGAGTACGGAACCATTACCTTGAAAAAATACAATCTATTCATTATATTTCTATGGTCCTCACTCTGGACTGAGGGTTAGTCAGGCTAAATCAATGTAAATATGCATGGACACGTCAACCTATTATCATGAAAAGCACGCCATTGTGATTCGTTTTGATTGATTGCTACTCATTATGATAGCAAAATGACCTTTCAGCTAGTGATATACTGTAGGACTCCAACCTGTAAGGCTATTATAGCAGGGAGGAACATTCTGATACACTGCGCTACACTCATTCTCCTAACTACAGTAGTTTGAAGTTGTAGAAGATTGCTACTGCTCTCTAAAATCAATGTTCAGGTATTCAGTTGCATAGTGATGGCCAGTTCAATTTGAATAAGAAGAACCAGATTTTATTGCATTTAAGTGGGTGGTTTAGAAGAGATAGTGGTCTTAGGACTCAAACATAGTGATATCTTAACAACAGAAGGATCCAGGTTGTAAAAGTGTCAGCCTGCCTGCCTCCGGTCTGTTAATGACGTGTTGTGTGTTTGTGTGAATCTCTACATGCATGTGTACGTGTGAGCGTGCATGTGCCTGCATGTCTGTGTGTGTGCATGTCTCTGTGTTTGTGTGTGTGTATGTCAGTGCATGTGAAGCTAAACTCTCCCACTAAACAAACTGTCCTGAGTCCTACTGTCAGTGTGTCAGGCAGTTAGACTGATAGCCTCTTCTGTACAATGGACTTCTATAGGCCCCTGCTTGCCTGCCATTAGGCTTAGTTACTGTTGAATTTTTTTTTACCTTTATTTAACTAGGCAAGTCAGTTAAGAACAAATTCTTATTTACAATGACAGACTACCGGGGAACAGTGGGTTAACTGCCTTGTTCAGGGGCAGAACGACAGCTCAGGGATTCGGTCCAGCAACCTTTCGGTTACTGGCCCACACTCTAACCACTAGGCTACCTGCTGTTGAAATGTATCAACGTTATATGGACTGTTGTTTGCCTTGGCCGATGCAGCAAAAACGCCTTGTTGTCAGTCCTCCACTACCTGTCTGATAAGAAGGTGATAAGAAGGTGATAACTGAGCCTGTGCCCGGCTGTGGCCAAGTGATGTTACAAGTAGACCAGTGGCATGAGTGGGCATGAGTTAGCATGGTCCCAGATCTGTTTGGGCTGCCTTGCCAATGCCTATGGTCATTGGCAAGACAGCTCAAACAGATCTGGGATCAGTCTAGGCAAGACTGGGGCAGAACTCCAGAGAAGGGTGGGTGGTTAGTGGCTGGAGGGAGTGGGGGTTAGGGTGGATGCTTGCCCAGGACAGTCCTGTTCTGCTTTGGGGTTGAACCCAGGGTCCCATGAGGGTTGGTGGTGGTATGTGTGTGTGTGCCTGGCGGGTACCGATTGCTCGGTTTGGAGGGCCATTGCCATGGACGCCACCGGAAGGCAGAGCACTGCATTGGTCATGACAATAAAGCTTGATGGAATTTTAATTTGGAAGGAAAGAATGGAGAATTAGAATAGAGAGAGGGAAATAAGAATGGTCCAGAGGTCTCTCTTTATGTAGTGTTGTGTTGTCTCTCTTGTCGTGATGTGTGTTTTGTCCTATATTTATATTTTATTTTTAATTTGGAATCCCAGCCCCCGCAGGATGCCTTTTGCCTTTTGGTAGGCCATCATTGTAAATAAGAATTTGTTCTTAAAATAAAAAAATGTTACTGCAGTGTCTGTTTTTATGATCACACACATCTTAGAAAATCACACTGCTCTTTATGTACGCAACAAAAAAAGTTGCCAAAAAGTTTTCATGCTAAAGTTAGCTGGTTTTCATCTCTGTTTGAAATTGATGTTTCTCCCTCTCTCTCCCTCTTTCTCTCGGTGACAGTTATTATCAGCGTGGCTATCAGGTGTGACAGACTGTCACTGTCTCAAACCTTTCTATTCACTCCTCCTCCTCTCACTTAACTACAGGAGAGAGAACTGGCAGAGAAGAGCTAGCTAGTTTACAGCAGTGCCTGTTTTTATGATCACACACATCTTAGAAAATCACACTGCTCTTTATGTACGCAACTTATACTCCTTGGATACTGTTACTGTTGGTGCTGCTCACAGACATGACAGACAGTTGGACAGATGGAGTGAGAAAGATAGGCAGCTAGATAGACAAGTGTGTTCTGGTGTGAGAATTAGTTGCAGCCTCTTGCCACAGTCCCTCATAGAGCATAATTCCCTCTTGCCAGGATGGTGTGAATGAAGAGAGGAGAGGAGTGATAGCCACACTGATAATAACTGTCACTGAGAGAGGGAGGGAGAGAGTTGAATTGAATTGAGAGATATCCTTTTCAAACAGACGAAAACCAGCCAACTTTAGCATTCCAACTTTTTGCGTACTTTTTTTTTATATCTGAAAGGTATTGCCGGTGACATAGCCTGAACTTTTATTTCCGTCAACTGACCTAGTCAGGATTTCGGCTCTGTGTTTAAAAGTCCCGCCAAATTCCCAGTATGAATGTCGCCTTTCATCTTACCGTCTTTGGCATGCATTAAATCATGAACATTATATTGTTGTTGCCCAACATCAAACTTATCCTTGTAGTCAGTCCATGGGCCAGACCAAAACATTGGCCACTTTGGGGTGGCAAAGGTTTGATGGTATTATATTGTTCCCCGCAAACGCCTGATCAAATTGATATATGATATCTTCTCCCAAAATGTTATAAATCGTGTTGTATGGGAGTCTATTCAATAGAATCTTTGCAGGCTGATAAAGAAATGTTGAGACAAGTTGGAATGTTCACATGCTCATTGAAAGTGACTGTGGAACAACGATTAAACATTCTATTTGGTGGATCGCATCTTAAAAACCATGAGATTTGGCACATTTTTGCCATCAGATCTAATGATTTACCTAGACTGACTGTCACGCCTGCTCCCACTTCTCCTCTCTGGCGCTGGAGGGTGCCCATTACGCGCGTCAGCGCTCATTGGACTCCTTTACTTTGTTGATTGCCCCTCTATATCTGTCTGCTCCTCAGTTTGTTCCCTGTGTCAGCAATGATGTCGTTACGTTTTCCCCAGTCCAGACGCTGTCCTTGTTTGTTTCTTGTCCGTTTTCCATTAAATGTTCACTCCATGTACTTGCTTCTCGTCTCCAGCATCGGTCCTTACACTGACTCGTCATTGAAACAACAATGTTACAAATCACAGAACTACATATTTGTTTTAGGGAAATTGGTCATATTGGAAATAATAGAAGTCCAAGAGATCCAGATCTGGTAGCATATCGGTTTTATAGTTGCCACCTGTAATAGTCTTTCGTATAGCAATACTCAGCATGGTAAATGAAAGGTGTGCTCTGTCATTTGTTGAATTGTCCCAGCAAGTTAACACAACGATTTAGGTAAACACAAGTTATCACTAAAAAGGAGCATTAGTGATTATAATAATCTCTTCTGTTCCTGACCAGAAAAGTATTTCAGAAGAACAGAATATGAGTTGGCCTACAGTATTTTATTTGGCAATGTGGGATGCTGTAGGCTTGTTTTAATTTGGGGTCACTTTAGAAATGTCCTTGTTTTTGAAAGGAAAGCTAATTTTTCTAATTGATCAGAAATACAGTGTAGACATTGTTAATGTTGTAAATGACTATTGTAGCCTGAAACTGCAGATTGTTTATGGAATATCTACATTCAGTGAGGGAAAAAAGTATTTGATCCCCTGCTGATTTTTTATGTTTGCCCACTGACAAAGAAATGATCAGTGTATAATTTTAAACTGTACTGTAACTTCGGAAAGTATTCAGAGCCCTTGACTTTTTCCACACAATACCCCATAATGACAAAGCGAAAACAGGTTTTTAGAAATTTTTGCAAATGTATATATAAAAAAAACATGAATACCTTATTTACATAAGTATTCAGACCCTTGATTGGACATGATTTGTTAAGGCACACACCTGTCTATCAGGGATGCAAACTAGTCACTTTTCGGGGGAAATTCGCCATTTTTAATCCAAAATAGGTGACCTACGTGATTCAGCTTTGGATCACACTACTGGCTGTAAGTAAACGAGTGATGCGAGTTTGGAGCAATACTGGCTGTATCCAAGGCTCAGCAATCGTTCATATAACGCCAGAATGCAGCACTCGACTGAAGAGACAACCAATTTGCTCGTTACAGTATCAGTGCAGTTACAGCAGCGCGTCCCCTGAACGATAACGAAGACGTAGGTGAGAAGCCTGCCCACGGAGACAGGGGTGAGAAGGTGATGAAGCGTACTTCATGAGCTGTAACCGAAAAACAACTGGCATTTGGAAAGTTTGATGTGAGGGAGAGAGTGTGGTGGAACAAGTATTGTTAGCGTTGTTGAGTAACGTTATCTTGCTAGCTGGATCGAATACTCCATTAGCTACCCAGAGAAATGTTGAGCCACATTAGCCAACTTAACTGGCTAATAAAGTCAGCTAGCTAACATTACAACATCAGTTGAGCTAACATTAGTAACCTAACCAATTCACTATAGTATTAACTGGTATACGACTCCTTGCCGTTCCTCAAGTTATAACGCGTTAGTTGCTTACTGGACCCTGGCAATCTGTGTGAAATGTTGACTTGTTAACTAGCTAACAAACTAACTACTATCTGTGAACTAATGTTTTCCCTCCACAGTATGTGGTTAATTTTCAGAATGAGAAAGTTAGGTGAAAATGAGGCGTTGCTTGTTAAACAAGAGGGAGCTGGGCCTGGTTTAACCAGTCAGGGATTGCTGGGTCGCTAGCGGGCTCGTCCCGACACTACCAGCGAAAATCTAAAGCGCCAAATTCAAAATCCCAAAATGGAATTATTAAACATCCACCAATATGCAAGTGTTCCATACTCATCAAAAGCTATGTTTCTTGGCAATATCACAGCGTTGTCAGATTTCAAAAAGGCTTCACGGCGAAAGCAGCACATTTCATTGTTTGAGGCTAGCATCTCACATATTTTTCCAATAGGAAAGAGGTCATCCTAAGTGTCCAACGAAGACAATCCATGGTTCTTTTGTTAGAAAAAGTAACGTCTTTTATCCATAAATCCTCCATTTGGTTTGCGAGTTATAATCAGAAACGACAGCTTCCACTACTCCATTGAAACGCGGCGCGAACTCGTTCAAATTATACCTATAAACTTGTCCAAGAACAATCAAACATAGTTTTAAATGTATCCTTAGGAACACTTTTACGTATATTTACTATTATAAATCAGCCGGAATATAAACTGATCAATAACGACGATAAAACAGACACTCCGTGACTTCTCGTGCGCGCGCCACGGGAACTTTTTTTCAGAAAGAGTGGTCTTCATTGTTTGCTGTTTTTCTCTGCTCTAAATTCATCCAAAATGGAGGGAAACACCGTCTCGAGGCTGTTGACATCATAAGGAAGCGACGTGTACTGCATTCATATGCCTATATATGGTCATTTTCAATAGGGAGGGGTTCCCAAATGAGCAATGTGTCAAAATCCCTTTTTCCAGGACAGAGATTCCTCAGGGTTTTGCCTGCTATATGCGTTCTGATTCACTCACAGACAAATGTTCAGAATTCAGAGTGTTTCCTATCCAATGGTACTAAATATATGCATATCCTATTTTCTGGGCCTAAATGTTAGGCATTTTACTTTGGGCACGCCAGGCTCTCCAAAACGGTCACCTCATGCACCCATGCCCAAGGATGCTGGATGCCACTATAGAGGTGAAAGGAACACAACACACTTTCTCTATTTCTCACTTTTTCAATACAGTGGATACAAAAGTATATCCCACCTGTACTCTGCCCGAAGAGATCAATTATACCAACAAAGGGTATCATGCTCTGCTGGCACATTGTAGAACAGACGTCCACAGGCAGAAAGTGTACAATGTAATAATGTGCAGTGTAGCCCAAAGATGTTGCTTTTGTTGTGTTGATCTTGACAGTAACTGGGGGATTAACGTTATTTTTGCACATATGTAGCCTTGATCAATGTCTACTATAGTGGGCACTATAATAGAGAAAAAATAGAATGTCTGTTTCATTCTATTTCTACTTTAGGATGTTTTTTTCCCCAAGTTTAATAATTAGATGTGTGTGGTCACAGGTGTTCTATTACAGTATAAATGCTGTCATGGCTAACTGCAATATTAGTGTATTGTTTTTTCTCAAGACTTGAGTGTCATTTGAAGTAAAGTCTAGGCAACAATAACATTGGATTGTGTTCGTTACATTTTTTTAGCTGTGAGTTCACATTAACCACTTTATTTTACACAGACTGAGCATGTAGATCATATTCTTTGTTGTTTAATTAGTTAAAACCTGCATTTCCCCCTAGCAGGGATTTCTTTGCATGTTTCGGTGCAATAAATAAAGTGTCACCTTTTTTGGCCCTCACCAGTTTGCATCCCTGGTCTATATAAGGTCCCACAATTGACAGTGCATGTTAGAGTAAAAAACATGCCATGAAGACAGGATTGTGTCGAGGCGCAGATCTGGGGAAGGGTACCAAAAACTGTCTGCAGCATTGAAGGTCCCCAAGAACACAGTGGCCTCCATCATTCTTAAATGTAAGAAGTTTGGAGCCACAAGACTCTTCCTAGAGCTGGCTGCCAGGCCAAAGTGAGCAATCGGGGGAGAAGGGCCTTGGTCAGGGAGGTAACCAAGAACCCGATTGTCACTCTGACAGTGCTCTAGAGTTCCTCTGTGGAGATGGGAGAACCTTCTAGAAGGACAACCATCTCTGCAGCACTACCAATCAGGCCTTTATGGTAGAGTGGCCAGATGGAAGCCACACCTCAGTACAAGGCATATGACAGCCCACTTGGAGTTTGTCAAAAGGCACCTAAAGACTGAATGCCAAGCAAAAATCGGTTTGCTTTATCATTATGTGCTATTGTGTGTAGATTGATGAGGAGAAAAAAACAATTGAATCAATTTTAGAATAAGGCTGTAACATAACAAAATGTGGAAAAAGTCAAGGGGTCTGAATACTTTCCGAAGTCTCTGTATAAGGTCTGCATGTTGAGACCATAAGCTATTGATAATTTGAGAAAGCCATTCCTTGCCTACTCATCAAGTGATCATATTTACACCCATCAGACTATTCACAATTTAATGTTCTTTACTAATATGTACTGTACAATTAGTTTTGATTTAGAATGGCCCATTATCAAATGGGCAGGGGCATGGGGATGCACTTCTATAGCGAATGGAGGCCACTTTCTAGCCGGTTGGTTTTTCAATCATGCTGGTAGGCTACTCCGGTTATTTCAATTCCATGCGTCAACCGCTGTTTGAGGAGCATGCAGGCTCTTGCTCTCCAACTCTGTTCTTCCAGCTACCCGGTGCTTAGTTTGATAAACCAAGTGAAACCTGTTCGGGAACATCAATAGTAGCGTGTTTTCACAACTAAACATATTTCATTAAACTGTTGACAGCCCCTCTGCATGCTCGAGAAAAGAATGAAGGAGAGAGAGATAAGGAGATGGAAACGCACAGTGGTGAGATATTCTGTAGCTAAATCCTATTAATTATGAAAATATAAAAAATGCCCTATCAAAAACAAATTCACTATAATTGTGGGCTAACTCTGTAAGCCGCCCTGCCCAGTCAATGATCCAACAGCATTGCCTAGGTCAATACGATTACTTGAATTTGATTAATTTTGGGGTATAGAATAGTCCAATTATGTACAAAATCTTAAATCATTTTTTAAAATGTTTTTCTGCTGTGCGTAATATGCAGTAGGCTATGTCTTATATAACCGCACAATAATTATTTAAATTCTGTTTTTTTGGGGGCTTATTCTCATATATAGGCCTATGTGTATGCATAAGCTCTAATATGCATTTGTAGGTTTTGAATTAATCATCACCTTAGAAAGCACCGTCCATTTCGTTGTGTTAGGCTTTGAAACAACATCTACAACGACCATGTTTTCCACTCAGTTTCAACCTGTTGAACTTCTTTTCTTCAAATCACAGGTGAGTTTTAAAATCACAATACTGTTTTGATGATGTGTTTGATGTGATTTTCGATTGACTTTGCATTGATGTCAGAGTGGTTAGTTAGTGGTCGTTAGTGAGTTGGGTACTACCAATGCATGTCCAGAGTGCATAATAGGAGGTTACCGTGACTCAATGAATGGTGGTGTGGTGGTAATACGGTCACCACAACAGCCCTAACCTCTCTAACCTTACAAGAGATTTAATGAAATATGTTACCTAATCGTTTTGTAGCCATGATTTTAATGGCTGGATTGACAAATTTAATTGAAATTGGTGAAAAAATCTATTATTTTGCAATTGTGAAAGATCTTTTTTAGGAATATAGATCAATTTTATATTGTTTTAAAATATTTTTTGGGGGCACATTTTGAAAACTTTTTTGCTAATATTTTACGAATATGATATATTTAGTAAACCTGGCTAAATTGGTTGTTATTTGCATAACTTTAATAATGTTTCAATTTTTTTTTAATCATTAGTCATATTCCACCTACAGTTGAAGTCGGAAGTTTACATACACTCAGGTTGGAGTCATTAATTTGAGTCAATTGGAGGTGTACATGTGGATGTATTTCAAGGCCTACCTTCAAACTCAGTGCCTCTTTGCTTGACATCATGGGAAAATCTAAAGAAATAAGCCAAAACCTCAGAAAAAACATTGTAGACCTCCACAAGTCTGTTTCATCCTTGGAAGCAATTTACAAATGCCCGAAGGTACCACATTCATCTGTACAAACAATAGTATGCAAGCATAAACAGCATGGGACCACGCGGACATCATACCACTCAGGAAGGAGATGTGTTCTGTCTCCTAGAGATGAACGTAATTTGGTGCGAAAAGTGCAAATCAATCCCAGAACAACAGCAAAGGACTTTGTGAAGATGCTGGAGGAAACAGGTACAAAAGTACAGTGGGGCAAAAAAGTATTTAGTCAGCCACCAATTGTGCAAGTTCTCTCACTTAAAAAGATGAGAGAGGCCTGTAATTTTCATCATAGGTACACTTCAACTATGACAGACAAAATGAGGAAAGAAAATCCAGAAAATCACATTGTAGGATTTTTAATGAATTTATTTGCAAATTATGGTGGAAAATAAGTATTTGGTCAATAACAAAAGTTTATCTCAATACTTTGTTATATACCCTTTGTTGGCAATGACAGAGGTCAAACGTTTTCTGTAAGTCTTCACAAGGTTTTCACACACTGTTGCTGGTATTTTGGCCCATTCCTCCATGCAGATCTCCTCTAGAGCAGTGATGTTTTGGGGCTGTCACTGGGCAACACGGACTTTCAAAGATTTTCTATGGGGTTGAGATCTGGAGACTGGCTAGGCCACTCCAGGACCTTGAAATGCTTCTTACGAAGCCACTCCTTCGTTGCCCGGGCGGTGTGTTTGGGATCATTGTCATGCTGAAAGACCCAGCCACGTTTCATCTTCAATGCCCTTGCTGATGGAAGGAGGTTTTCACTCAAAATCTCACGATACATGGCCCCATTCATTCTTTCCTTTACACGGATCAGTCGTCCTGGTCCCTTTGCAGAAAAACAGCCCGAAAGCATGATGTTTCCACCCCCATGCTTCACAGTAGGTATGGTGTTCTTTGGATGCAACTCAGCATTCTTTGTCCTCCAAACACGACGAGTTGAGTTTTTACCAAAAAGTTCTATTTTGGTTTCATCTGACATTCTCCCAATCCTCATCTGGATCATCCAAATGCTCTCTAGCAAACTTTAGACGGGCCTGAACATGCACTGGCTTAAGCAGGGGGACACGTCTGGCACTGCAGGATTTGAGTCCCTGGCGGCGAGTGTGTTACTGATGGTAGGCTTTGTTACTTTGGTCCCAGCTCTCTGCAGGTCATTCACTAGGTCCCCGTGTGGTTCTGGGATTTTTGCTCACCGTTCTTGTGATCATTTTGACCCCACGGGTGAGATCTTGCGTGGAGCCCCAGATCGAGGAAGATTATCAGTGGTCTTGTATGTCTTCCATTTCCTAATAATTGCTCCCACAGTTGATTTCTTCAAACCAAGCTGCTTACCTATTGCAGATTCAGTCTTCCCAACCTGGTGCAGGTCTACAATTTTGTTTCTGGTGTCCTTTGACAGCTCTTTGGTCTTGGCCATAGTGGAGTTTGGAGTGTGACTGTTTGAGGTTGTGGACAGGTGTCTTTTATACTGATAACAAGTTCAAACAGGTGCCATTAATACAGGTAATGAGTGGAGGACAGAGGAGCCTCTTAAAGAAGAAGTTACAGGTCTGTGAGAGCCAGAAATCTTGCTTGTTTGTATGTGACCAAATACTTATTTTCCACCATAATTTGCAAATAAATTCATAAAAAATCCTACAATGTGATTTTCTGGATTCTTTTTCCTCATTTTGTCTGTCATAGTTGAAGTGTACCTATGATGAAAATTACAGGCCTCTCTCATCTTTTTAAGTGAGAGAACTTGCACAATTGGTGGCTGACTAAATACTTTTTTTTTCCCCACTGTATCTATATCCACAGTAAAACGAGGCCTATATCGACATAACCTGAAAGGCCGCTCAGCAAGGAAGAAGCCACTGCTCCAAAACCGCCATGAAAAAGCCAGACTACGGTTTGCAACTGCACATAGGGACAACGATTGTACTTTTTTGAGAAATGTCCTCTGGTCTGATGAAACAAAAATAGAACTGTTTGGCCATAATGACCATTGTTTTGTTTGGAGGAAAAAGGGGGAGGCTTGCAACCCGAGGAACACCATCCCATCCGTGAAGCATGGGGGTGGCAGCATCATGTTGTGGGGGGAGCTTTGCTGCAGGAGGGATTGGTGCACTTCACAAAATAGATGGCATCATGAGGAAGGACATCAGTCAGGAAGTTAACCCTTGGTCGCAAATGGGTCTTCCAAATGGACAATGACCCCAAGCATACTTCCAAAGTTGTGGCAAAATGGCTTAATGACAACAAGGTCAAGGTATTGGAGTGGCCATCACAAAGCCCTGACCTCAATCTTATAGAACATTTTTGGGCAGAACTGAAAAACCGTGTGCGAGTAAGGAGGCCTACAAACCTGACTCAGTTACACCAGTTCTGTCAGGAGGAATGGGCCAAAATTCACCCAACTTATAGTGGGAAGCTTGTGGAAGGCTACCTGAAACGTTTGACCCAAGTTAAACCATTTAAAGGCAATACTACCATCTACTAATTGAGTGTATGTAAACTTCTGACCCACTGGGAATGTGATGAAATAAATAAAAGCTGAAATAAATAATTCTCTCTACTATTATTCTGACATTTCACATTCTTAAAATAAAGTGGTGATCCTAACTGACCTAAGACAGGGAATTCTTACTAGGATTAAATGTCAGGAATTGTGAAAAACTGAGTTTAAATGTATTTGGCTAAGGTGTACAGTGGGGAAAAAAAGTATTTAGTCAGCCACCAATTGTGCAAGTTCTCTCACTTAAAAAGATGAGAGAGGCCTGTAATTTTCATCATAGGTACACTTCAACTATGACAGACAAAATGAGGGGAAAAAATCCAGAAAATCACATTGTAGGATTTTTTTATGAATTTATTTGCAAATTATGTCGGAAAATAAGTATTTGGTCAATAACAAAAGTTTATCTCAATACTTTGTTATATACCCTTTGTTGGCAATGACAGAGGTCAAACGTTTTCTGTAAGTCTTCACAAGGTTTTAACACACTGTTGCTGGTATTTTGGCCCATTCCTCCATGCAGATCTCCTCTAGAGCAGTGATGTTTTGGGGCTGTCGCTGGGCAACACGGACTTTCAACTCCCTCCAAAGATTTTCTATGGGGTTGAAATCTGGAGACTGGCTAGGCCACTCCAGGACCTTGAAATGGAACCAAAGTAACAAAGCCTACCATCAGTAACACACTACGCCGCCAGGGACTCAAATCCTGCAGTGTTCTTGTGATCATTTTGACCCCACAGGGTGAGATCTTGCGTGGAGCCCCAGATCAAGGAAGATTATCAGTGGTCTTGTATGTCTTCCATTTCCTAATAATTGCTCCCACAGTTGATTTCTTCAAACCAAGCTGCTTACCTATTGCAGATTCAGTCTTCCCAACCTGGTGCAGGTCTACAATTTTGTTTCTGTTGTCCTTTGACAGCTCTTTGGTCTTGGCCATAGTGGAGTTTGGATTGTGACTGTTTGAGGTTGTGGACAGGTGTCTTTTATACTGATAACAAGTTCAAACAGGTGCCATTAATACAGGTAATGAGTGGAGGACAGAGGAGCCTCTTAAAGAAGAAGTTACAGGTCTGTGAGAGCCAGAAATCTTGCTTGTTTGTATGTGACCAAATACTTATTTTCCACCATAATTTGCAAATAAATTCATAAAAAATCCTACAATGTGATTTTCTGGATTTTCTTTCCTCATTTTGTCTGTCATAGTTGAAGTGTACCTATGATGAAAATTACAGGCCTCTCTCATCTTTTTAAGTGAGAGAACTTGCACAATTGGTGGCTGACTAAATACTTTTTTCCCCCACTGTATGTAAACCTCCGACTTCAACTGTATTATTGAAAGAGTCAAAACCAATGGAGCTGGTTGGCGGCCAATGTGTACCCTATGGTTAAGTCAGCAATAGCTAAACATCATTGTTTAGACTTTTCCTATCTTCATGTAAAGTATGGTGCACTCATTATGAAGGCATTTTCAGAAAATGTGTTAGCTGTGCCTCTTTGCTAGATGCATTCCTATGGGATTTCATATAGGGTGCGATGTACTGGGCATTTCTTTATGTCAATACAATTAATAGAATCCTATTGCATATAATTTTAATAAACAACCACCAGTGAATGCTTGTAGAACATTTAAAATTTATGTAATATATTTGAAACAGATACAATACTTTTGGGGGTATATTTTTACCACTATTCTGGTCATATTTAGCTAAATGCATATAACTGACATACTTGGGCCATAATTTGGGGTTTTCCTCATTGCAACACACTTTCAGCCATTATTGGTCTTATTACACCAATTATTTAGTCAGTTATGGCCTTGCTCAATCAATGCAGTTCCTTCCCATTGAAATGAATGGCGCCCGTCTTGAAAATAGGCTACTGGGACTGATTATCGACAACATCTATGATGACTCAATATATCTAAGAAACTTCCCCAATGGATCTCCTTGTTCTGTGTGAAATCTGTTGTAGTTATCATCTAGGGTACCATGTGATAATTGAGCACATCCCAATACTGTCCATTCTGGCTCGAGATACCCCAAACTTGTTTCAGGAAACTATGTGTATGTCGCGTGTCACTACTTCACAGGAGAGCCATTTGAACGTAAAACTTAAAATAAAAAAATAAAAAAAAAGTTTTTGGGCAGAAATGCCTTCTGGAACATGTGAACTTTCATGTGCCTTAATAACAAACTTGTATGCCATCTGTAAATACTAATAAAATTGTTAAATTACGAGCCTAGTTGGTTTAGCCATGGAAAATGTCAGGAACCTTCCCGCTAGCCATGATTGGCTGAGATAATGGATGGGCTGGACATACCGAGAGATGAGTTCGGATTGGTCTGCCATGTAGCACGCTTCTGTCTAATACATGAGCTGTTCAGTATGTGTAGGTAATCCTTTCTAACACAGAAGGCTGTATAAAACACTTGTCTCCGGATTACATCTTCAAACTAAGGGCAATCATGGCATCCGTGACAAAGGGAGAAGCGTCTGTCCATGTATACTGATAAGAGTCTAGCTAGCTACATTTTTCAGATATTACACATTTCTAATTTAGTCAAAGACATTTTCATTTCAAGTTAAAGCAAACTGTTAAGTAGCTAGCTAACGTTAGCTGTCTGGCTCGCTAGCTAACATTACGTGTATGATCGGTGTAGTAATATCATTCGTATCTCAGAGCCATTTGCATTGCTAGTTAAAGCCTAATGTTAGCTAACGAACATTGAACCTGGTTGGTTAGCTACCTGCAGATTCATGCATAATCATTGGATTATGTTTAATTGTTAAGATAGCTAGCTACATATCTAAACAAAAGACTCAACTATGCAAGTAACAATTTTAATAGAATGTCCATGATGTCACTGACATCTGTGGATAGACGTAGCTGGTAAATTCGCTCTGGCTATCCTCTCCGATTTCAGAGGACTCTCGTCTGAGTGTGCCAGAGCGCAGAATAACTGATGAATTTATGAACGCTCCACACCCGTTGAAAATGGCCGGTGTCTGCAAAAAAGTGTAATTCAATTGTTTGCAGCAGCACAGTTAGTCACCAACTCATCATGAAGGCATTTTCAGAAAATGGTAACATAAAACATAACATAATAACATGGATAACATAAAAACAGCCTAACCAGCTCTGCTAAGGCGAGTAAAATGTTCAGAGTTAGCTGTTCTCTCATGTGTCTGGATGTAGCTAGCAAGCTAGCCAATGTTAGCCAGTTAGCTTGGGAGCTTGACTGCTGTTAGGTCAGAACCCTACTCCTCGGCCAGAGCATCCAGTATGTGCTCTGAACGCTCCGAGAGCGAAACGCTCTGAATTTATGAATGGACAATCTGACAACGCTCTGAATTTACGAACGTCCAAGGTGCACTCTGGCACTCCAGATTGAATTCACAAATTCAATCTGGGGCCATTTTCTCAAAAGTGAGGTTGCAAGTTTATAAACTTTCAAGCAAAATTACTTTCCCATTTTTCCTCAACTGTAGTGTATAAGAAAAAAAATTCTAGCTCTGATTCTCGACTTTTATCCAAAGTAAAAAATTCAATTTAACATTTTGCTACATAAGACTGAATCGAGCTGGTCGGTTACGTATTTGACCCCCAAAGTGCGCCCATAAAGATGTCATTATCATTCCAATTGTTTCATACGTTAATATGTTTTTTTAATGAAGTTAATAACATATAAAATATCCTTAGTTTGAGAAGATTGTTTCCTGATAATAAAAAATTAAATTTCATACCCTCAATCCTGTTAGTGCAACTAAACGCATAGGGGTCATAACATATAATCCAGTGATACCCACATTTAGCTACCTCCGATATATGGGTATCATACATATCATATCATACTATTTTAGTATATGCTTTAATGTCTCACAAAAACAAGTGTATCTCTGTGAAATGTCAACGGAGCACTGAGCGTATACCAAGCTTTCTATATTCAAAGACTTTTACATTTAATTCAGCTCGTGACATGCTAATTTAGCTTCTTGTGACTTGCAGAAGCAACTTTGAAGACGACGACCACAAAATGTAAAATCCTCAAACGTTGCTTTGAGAAACCTGCACCGCTTTGTCATATAAATGTTAAAATTGTGTGCTAGTATTTCATTTTAGAACCCCGTTCCCCCCGTCGCCCCAAGATGAACGGTTTTGACCACTAAAGTTTTAGGCAAATTCGTATACATGCTACAAACCGTTCAATAGTTAGGCTATCCATATTACCAGAGTTTATATTCTTTCTATTTCTATGGCAGATTCGCGCCCGCAATTTAGATAATGCATTGATATATAGCTGTGCAATTTAGATATTGCATTGAAGGCTCGCTAGCTTGCTGAAATGATACAGAGAGAACAAAGAATATAGCTATTTGATCATGTTCGTGTGCGTATCCAAATATGAATGACGTCTGGAATCCGACACAGTTTCACTGGAATTATCAAACGGATAGAGTCAGACAAATGTAAAATCTCAACATGTCAACAGCTTGTATAGGCAGGGTTTAGCTGAGACTCATCTCCTGACAGGTAGGCTGGTAGTAAGCTTGGGCGGTATACCGTATATACCGTATACCGGGGTATTTGGAATTAGCCATGGGATGGTTTTTCAGTACCGTCAATACCTTTTGAAACATTTTTCAATACATGTTTATATTTGTAGCTAAATACCTGCAGTCAACTTGTGCAATACGTTAGGAGATAAAACAGATTGTGTTCTTCATTTCACCTGTCACATTATTTTGCATTATGAAGCTTACCGTAGTTCCCCAGAGCAGTTAAGCTAGTCACATGTTTGTAAATAGCACAACAGGAGAATGCGTTTTATATTGAAAATCTAAAATCTTCAATAGAGTTATCAGGGATGTGCAACTATAGTTTTCCTTCACAGAAAATACATTAGTGCAACACATTCGGCAGAAAATAGCTTCATTGTCATCAGATGACAACAGAAGTGCAACACTATTTGGCTGACAGCCACACAAGTAAATGAGACAATGAAAAAAACTATGCATGGCCATGATATTTCTAATGTTTATCATAGAAAGAATGTAACCAGCTACATTTCCTAATGTTTTGGTTAAAGTTAAACTTGCATTTTTACCGGAGAAAAGTAGGCTGGCTACACCAAGAAAAGTACAGGAGAAGTAATTACACATCAATCAGAGTGCTGTCTTTTGATAGAATGCCCGTTCGTGAATTCTCATCCGAGTGGAGAAGTGCAACTGAAGCAAAACATGTGTTTGATGCTGTGCAGAAATTACAATAAGAAGCATTTTAGATTTGCGTTTATGAAACGCAGCAAGATATTTGTAATGCGTTTTACTTTTTTTTTTTTTGATGGGGAGAAAGGGAGGGAGAGCTAACTGTGGTAGGCATGGAGAGAGGTGTCTAGGAGTAAGATGAGTTCATATCAGATCACATCCCCCTGTGGTGTAGAAGGAGGAGAATGAGCTGAAAGTCTGCAGTGGTGGTTTTCAAACCCTCAACCTCCACTGAGATGCTGCATTGTAACAAAGTCCATGGCCACAATCTGCTGTGTGGGTTATGGTTAGTGAATTTGGAGTGCGTGTGTTTCGAGGTGTAAGTGTGGTGGTCCCCATGGTTCCCATGAATAATTGGGAATCCTGAAGGTGTCAACAGGTTTAGGGATGGGTCAGGGTCAGGTCAACAGAGTCATGGGAGGAGGAAAAGGAGAGGAGGAGGAGGAGGAGGAGGTGAAAGAGAAGAATGAGAGAGGAGAGACATTGATGAAGATGAACAGATGTACACACAGATAAGAGAGACAACACCTCAAAGTAACACTTAAGCATGCCTTTCCAAGTGTTCACCATTTGGAGTTATTTAAACATGTCCTGCTCCCCCCCCACCCCATTCTATGTGTGGGATGGATGGTGCCTGTCATAGTATATGGCCATCCCATCTCAGTTCTGTGTATATTAGCTTTCTGTACACCCCTTCTCTCTCACCTGTGTTGACGGAAAGATGGAGAGGCCTAGCTCCCTAACTGAGTGCCAGGCCTGAATCAGGCGTAGTGGAAGGCAACAGGAACAGCTCTTTCCACAGGCTTTGATCACACAATAGAGGGAAACGCAGAGTCCATAACAATGAAATTAAAGTAGTATGGAAAACTATTTAGGGAAAAAAACAAAGGTTGTGAATTTAGCCCCCATCAATCAACACACACACTCCTCCCCAGACCATATACAGTGGGTGGTGGTGGTGGGTGGAGAGGGATGGCTTAATTATTTCCGGAATGAAGGAAAGAGAAAAAGATATCACAGTACCGGAACTATACCTGTGTGGGGCAATGTGCCCGGGGGGAGCGCTTAGAGCGCACATGTTCTGGCATGGCCGGCTGCCTGCAAGTGGAATTAATTTTCTCTTCCTGCTGAAGGGTGGGGGTTAATGTAACACACAATGAAGGTGGAATGTACTTAGGGAGGTGTGCTGAGATACAGGAACGATTGGGAGTGCCTCTGTACTATGCCTCTAATTATTACTGTACAGTCAGCCAAATGTAGACTGTCTAAGACACGTTAGCCACGTACAATATTTATTTCATGGAAAACAAGCGCACACATTATTGCAATAAACGATCCAAAAATCATGAAATCTGAGTGTTGAAATCTGTAGACTGAGTGCGTCAAATCAAGGCAGAGGTTAGAGACTAGATTTACCATGGTTGTAAGGAGAGAGAGAGAGGGATGGAAAACAGAGTAGCTAGACCTTTGGTTAGGTCAAGGTTTTGTCTTCTGTCTCGCTGTCCAAAAACAAGACAGGAAAAAAAAATAGAAAACAGCTTTCACCCTTTCCTGTCTGGATTTTCTTTCTGATGAGTGTAGGGAATTGAAAAAATTACACTGAACAAAAATATACACTCAACATGCAACAATTTCAAAGATTTTACTCAGTTACAGTTCATATAAGGAAATCAGTCAATTAAAACAAAAATATTAGGCCCTAATCTATGGATTTCACATGACTGGGAATATAGATATGCATCTGTTGGCCACAGATACCTTTAAAAAAAGGTAGGGGCGTGGATCAGAAAACCAGTCAGTATCTGGTGTGTCCACCATTTGCCTCAAGCAGCTCGTCACATCTCCTTCGCATAGAGTTGATCAGGCTGTTGATTGTGGCCTGTGGAATGTTGTCCCACTCCTCTTCAGTGGCTGTGCGAAGTTGCTGGATATTGTCGGGAACTGGAACATGCTGTTGTACACGTCGGTGAGTATGCAAGCCATGAAAGAACTGGGATATATTTCAGCTTCCAGGAATTGTGTACAGATCCTTGTGACATAGGGCCGTGCATTATCTTGCTGAAACATGAGGTGATGGCGGCGGATGAATGGGCCTGAGGATTTCGCCACAGTTTCTCTGTGCATTCAAATTGCTGTCAATACCATAACCCCACCGCCACCATGGGGCACTCTGTTCACAACATTGACATCAGCAAACCACACAACATTATACAGTACACGCTGTCTGCCATCTGCCTGGTACAGTTGAAACCGGGATTCATCCGTGAAGAGCACACTTCTCCAGCATGCCAGTGGCCATCAAAGGTGAACATTTGCTCACTGAAGTCGGTTACGATGCCAAACTGCAGTCAGGTCACGACCCTGGTGAAGACGATGAGCACACAGTCTTCCCTGGGACTGTTTCTGACAGTTTGTGCAGAAATTCTTTGTTTTTTAAACCCAGTTTCATCAGCTGTCTGGGTGGCTTGTCTCAGACGGGCTGGAGTGGTTACACGTGGTCTGCGGTTGCGAGGCAGGTTGGACGTACTGCCAAATTCTCTAAAATGACATTGGAGGTGGCTTTTGGTAGAGAAATTAACATTCAATTATCTGGAAACAGCTCTGGTGGACATTCCTGCAGTCAGCATGGCAATTGCTTGCTCCCTCAACTTGAGACATCTGTGGCATTGTGTTGTGACAAAACTGCACATTTTAGTGGCATTTTATTTTCCCGAGATCAATGATCATTCTGTTTAATCAGCTTCTTGATATGCCACACCTGTCAGGTGGATGGAATATCTTGGCAAAGGAGAAATGTTCAGGGATGTAAACAAATTTGTGCACAACATTTTAGAGAAATAAGCTTTTTTATTTCAGCTCATGAAACATGGGACCAACACTTTACATGTTGCATTTATATTTTTGTTCAGTGTATATATCCTTTTATTTTGGAGGTACCTGTCTTTCTCTGCTGTACTCACACTGGCTGCCTGGTATTTGTGCTGAAAAGGAGGGGGTCTATCTGTCTGGCCACAATGATTCGTTGTTATTCTCACAGGCTCTGCCTCCACCTCCATGCCACTGTCCACTCTCTACCCTCTGCTTTGGGCCATAACTGCATGCTTTACACATGAAAACACAACCCAACACTAAAGATAATGTTTAGGGTATGTCCTGAATGAGGGTTGTCATGCTAATTTATGGTTTTAAGATTAAACAATTTGGGCCTCCTCTCTCTCTGTATCACTCCTCTTGGCTTTACGTTGATTTAAGTGCATCCATGGGGTTCTGTGGTGTTTTTAAAAATATTTCTTACACTATTGCTTGTTTCTTCCTCTCCCATCTTTCTCCCTGTCGTTCTTCCCTCCTTTCTGTGCACACCCCTCCTCGGCCTCCCCCTCCCTTTTCTTTGCTCTGCAGAGCCTCCGACCAAATACCAAATCTCTAAGCCCACCGTGTGCTCGGTGCACCCGGGGGAATTGCTGAAGCTCAACTGCCCTCTGCCCGGGGAGGTGGGGACCATCACCTGGACTAAGGATGGTTCCTCTCTGGGGGTCAACAACCGCACCCTGATAGAGCAGGAGGTGCTGCAGATCCGCGACGCCTCGCCCAAGGACTCGGGCCTGTACGCTTGCAGCACCGTGGGCCCTCAGGGCAGCGACACACTCTGCTTCATAGTGAACGTCACAGGTGAGTCAGGCAGGAAGCAGGACAGGTGGTAACCAGCCAGTCAGGGCAGGGAGCAACCAATAAGCCAGGGCTGGGAGAAACGAGCCAGCCAACCCGCCTGCCAGGGCCGGACAGGGACAGACAAAGGTAGGGTTGGTCATGGTGTAGGTCCTACACTCTTAGAAAAAAAGGTGCTAAGTAGAACCATATAGGGTTCTTCGGTTTGTCTCCTTAAGGGAACCCTTTTGGTGCTAGGTAGAACCCTTTGCAGAAGGTTCTACCTAGAATCCAATATGAAGGGTTCTTCATAGAACCCTCTGTAAAGTGTAATAGCTAGAAGTCTATATAAAGGATTCTATGTAGAACCCTCTACAAAGAATTCTACCAAGAACCCTTTTATCCTCTAAAGGTTCTTTATAGAACCCTTTCATCTTTGAAGGGTTCTTGGTAGAATGGTTCTACCATTATTTGCATATTTTTTCATGACGATACATTAGATACAGTATATCATAAGGCCTTTAATTCAGGGCCTAGTTATATCCTAACACAGCGGTTGGAAACTCCTGGTTGACAGGCCACATTATGCTGGCTTTCAAAGTGATGTGTAATTCCTATTGGAATCTAGCCAGAAGGAAGATACCCAACAATTGGACATTTTAATCACCTGCAACCTGCATTTATTATGACAGCCAGGGTGGCGTAAATTAGGGTTTCATATTTTCCCCGTATTTTACAAATGTTCCATCCCAAGAATAAATCACTTTTCTTCCGGGTGACCTGGTGTTTCCTGCCAAAACCGGAAGTGTCATTCTAAAGCATATAAACCATATGAATATGTCTGGGCTTGATTAGAGCTTTGATCAGCATGACATTTCAAGCCTGATACTACCTGAGCCCTACATTAAAGACATTTTATGAGCCCAAGCCCAAAAAATCCCAAATGATTGTGCCGTTATCCAATACAGCATATACTGTATAATATACTGTATATGCTACAGCACATTACACACAACATAAAAACATCAATGCCCATAGATGTAGCTATGCTCTCTTGGGTAAATAAATGAAACAAGCTCCAATAGGCAAATTCCTTTGAGTGTGGGCTGTACTACTGTACTGTATTGTATAGTCGTGGCCTAAAGTTTTGAGAATGACACAAATATACATTTTCACAAAGTCTGCTGCCTCAGTTTATATGATGGTAATTTGCATATACTCCAGAATGTCATGAAGGGTGATCAGATGAATTGCAATTAATTGCAAAGTCCCTCTTTGCCATGCAAATGAACTGAATCCCCCAAAAACATTTCCACTGCATTTCAGCCCTGCCACAAAAGGACCGGCTGACATGTCAGTGATTCTCTCGTTAGCACAGGTGTGAGTGTTGACGAGGACAAGGCTGGAGATCACTCTGTCATGCTGATTGAGTTCGAATAACAGACTGGAAGCTCCAAAAGGAGGGTGGTGCTTGGAATCAACCGTGGTTACCTGCAAGGAAACACGTGCTGTCATCATTGCTTTGCACAAAAAGGGCTTCACAGGCAAGGATATTGCTTCCAGTAAGATTGCACCTCAATCAACCATTTATCGGATCATCAAGAACTTCAAGGAGAGCGGTTCAATTGTTGTGAAGTAGGCTTCAGGGTGCCCAAGAAAGTCCAGCAAGCGCCAGGACCGTCTCCTAAAGTTGATTCAGCTGCGGGATCGGGGCACCACCAGTACAGAGCTTGCTCAGGAATGGCATCAGGCAGGTGTGAGTGCATCTGCATGCACAGTGAGGCGAAGACTTTTGGAGGATGGCCTGGTGTCAAGAAGGGCAGCAAAGAAGCCACTTCTCTCCAGGAAAAACATCAGGGACAGACTGATATTCTGCAAAAGGTACAGGGATTGGACTGCTGAGGACTGGGGTAAAGTCCTTTTCTCTGTAGAATCCCCTTTCCGATTGTTTGGGGCATCCGGAAAAAGCTTGTCCGGAGAAGACAAGGTGAGCGCTACCATCAGTCCTGTGTCATGCCAACAGTAAAGCATCCTGAGATCATTCATGTGTGGGGTTGCTTCTCAGGAGTGGGCTCACTCACAATTTTGCCTAAGAACACCGCCATGAATAAAGAATGGTACCAACACACCTCAGAGAGAAACTTCTCCCAACTGGAGAAGGGTTGGAGACAATAACGAGGACAGGTGAAACTGATTTAGGGTGTGACAGAAATATATAATAATAAGAAATAATGGAAAGGATATGAACAGTACTGTCAGTACTGATATTCCCAGATAGGTACAGTTTAAAACATTATCACACATCTTTTTATATTTCTTAAAAAAAAAATTGCCCTTTTTCTCCCTAACATGGTATCCAATTCGTAGTTGCTGTCTTGGCTCATCGCTGCAACTCCCGTACGGACTCGGGAGAGGTGAAGGTCAAGAGCTGTGTGTCCTCCGAATCACAACCAAGCTGCACTGCTTCTTTACACAATGCCCACTTTACCCAGAATCCAGCCGCACCAATGTGTCGGAGGAAACACCGTACACCTGGCGACCGTGTCAGCGTGCACTGTGCCCGGCCCGCCACAGGAGTCGCTAGTGCATGATGGGATAAAGACATCACTGCCAGCCAAACCCTCCCCTAACACGGACGACGCTGGGCCAATTGTGCTCCGCCCAATGGGTCTCCCAGTCACGGCCGGCTGCAATAGAGGCTGGACTCGAACCCAGAATCTCTAGTGGCACAGCTAGAATTGCAATGCAGTGCCTTAGACCATTGCACCACTCAGGAGGCCATCTTTTTAAACTTTTTATTTTACCACTACAATCTGTTCTTATGACGAAACTGAAAAATACCAAGTCATGTAGAAAGTAAACATCCGTACCTCAATAGTGCCAAGTGTGCTTATGTCTGCATAACGAGGAAGTAGGAAAAAAATTGCAACTTCTGACTTTCTGGCCTAGCGTTTATTGACAACGGAATACTTTGCCCAGCCTTACATAATTAGAAAGAGGAGATTATCCTCATTAAAATGGTGTCCAATTTTAAAAGTATATATATACACATTGCGAGATATTTAGCAAAATATGCCAACATGCCTCTCCATTGGAAAACAATGGGGGGAGCTCAGCGTTCCAAGGCCAAAAGGTATTTCGGGGCTAGTGTTTGATGACAACGGAATACACTGCCCAGCCTTACAAAATTAGAAAGAGGAGAATCTCATGATTAAAATGGTTTCAAATAAATAAAAAAAAATCTAAATATACACATTGTGAAATAGACAGACATACCTATATTTCCCTGTTGGAAACAATGGGGCAACTTCAATGGGGCAACTTCCATGAGTAATTTTTTGTTGTTGTTGCATTTTAACTACCAGCAACGTGGGCAGGTCTCACTGCCAACAATACAAAAGCAGGCATTGTGACATAGAACAATAGGCTGGGAATTGAATGTTCGGAAGGAGCCACGGGGCTCAATATAACTTTTAAAAATGTATTTTACCTTTATTTAACCAGGTAGGCTAGTTGAGAACAAGTTCTCATTTACAACTGCGACCTGGCAAAGATAAAGCACAGCAGTTTTATACATACAACAACAAAGAGTTACACATGGAATACACAGACATACAGCCAATAATACAGTAGAAAAATAAATAAGTCTACATACAGTGAGTGCAAATAAGGTAATATAAGGGAGGTAGGGCAACAACTAGGCCATGGTGGCAAGGTAATTACAATATAGCAATTAAACACAGATGGTAGATGTGCAGAAGATAAATGTGCAAGTTACTGGGATGCAAAATAGCATGATAAATAAATACAGTATGGGGATGAGGTAGTAGGATGGGCTGTTTAAAGATGGGCTATGTGCAGGTGCAGAGATCTGTGAGCTGCACTGACAGCTGGTGCTTAAAGCTAGTGAGGGAGATATGAGTCTCCAGCTTCAGTGATTTTTGTAGTTCGTTCCAGTCATTGGCAGCAGAGAACTGGAAGGAAAGGCGGCCAAAGGAGGAATTGGCTTTTGGGATGACCAGTGAGATATACCGGCTGGAGCGGGTGCTGCGGGTGGGTGCTGCTATGGTGACCATTGAGCTGAGATAAGGCGGGGCTTTACCGATCAGAGACTTGTAGATGACCTGGAGCCAGTGGAATTGGCGACGAGTATGAAGCGAGGGCCAGCCAACGAGAGCGTACAGGTCGCAGTGGTGGGTAGTATATGGGGATTTGGTGACAAAACGGATGGCACTTTGATAGACTGCATCCAATTTGTTGAGTAGGGTGTTCGAGGCTTATTTTATAAATGACATTGCCGAAGTCGAGGATCGGTTGGATATTCAGTTTTACGAGGCTATGTTTGGAAGCATGAGTGAAGGATGCTTTGTTGCGAAATAGGAAGCCGATTCTAGATTTAATATTGGATTGGAGATATTTAATGTGAGTCTGGAAGGAGAGAACAGTCTAGCCAGACACCTAGGTATTTGTAGTTGTCCACATATTCTAAGTCAGAACCGTCCAGTGATCGGTTGAAAAGCATGCATTTAGTTTTACTTGCATTTAAGAGCAGTTGGACGCCACGGAAGGAGAGTTGAATGGCATTGAAGCTCGTCTGGAGGTTTAGTTAACAGTGTCCAAAGAAGGGCCAGAAGTATACAGAATGGTGTCGTCTGCGTAGAGGTGGATCAGAGAATCACCGGCAGCAAGAGTGACATCATTGATGTATACAGAGAAGAGAGTCGGCCCGAGAATTGAACCCTGAGGCACCCCCTTAGAGACTGCCAGAGGTCCAGACAACAGGCCCTCCGATTTGACACACTGAACTCTATCAGATAAGTAGTTGGTGAACCAGGCGAGTCTGCCAATAAGAATGTGGTGAATGACAGTCGAAAGCCTTGGCCAGGTCAATGAATACAGCTGCACAGTAATGTATCTTATCGATAGCGGTTATGATATCGTTTAGGACCTTGAGTGTGGCTGAGGTGCACCCATGACCAGCTCTGAAACCAGATTGCATAGCGGAGAAGGTACGGTGGGATTCGAAATGGTCGGTAATCTGTTTGTTAACTTGGCTTTCGAAGACCTTTGAAAAGCAGGGTAGGATAGATATGGGTCTGTAGCAGTTTGGGTCTAGAGGTTCACCCCCTTTGAAGAGGGGGATGACCGCTGCAGCTTTCCAATCTTTGGGAATCTCAGACGATACGAAAGAGGTTGCAACAATTTCATCAGATAATTTTAGAAAGAGAGGGGCCAAATTGTCTAGCCCGGCTGATTTATAGGGGTCCAGATTTTGCAGCTCTTTCAGAACATCAGCTATCTGGATTTGGGTGAATGAGAAATGGGGAGGCTTGGGCGAGATGCTGTGGGGAGTGCAGGGCTGTTGACCGGGGTAGGGGTAGCCAGGTGAAAAGCATGGCCAGCCTTAGAAAAATGCTTATTGAAGGTCTCAATTATAGTGGATTTGTCGGTGGTGACAGTATTTCCTAGCCTCAATGCAGTGGGCAGCTGGGAGGAGGTGTTCTTATTCTCCATAGACTTTACAGTGTCCCAGAACCTTTTTGAGTTTGTGCTACAAGATGCAACTTTCTGCTTGAAAAAGCTAGCCTTAGCTTTCCTAACTGCCAGTGTATATTGGTTCCTGACTTCCCTGAAAAGTTGCATATCGCGTGGGCTATTTGATGCTAATGCAGAACGCCACAGGATGTTTTTGTGCTGGTCTAGTCTGGAGTGAACCAACTAATATAGGAGCTGGCAGGGTGAAAAATGTCCCAATATAAGGCCTGTTTTTTCGTGGTTACTTCAATCCTATGGCAAGCAGCTGGGACATATGGTAATATTATGAAACTGGGCTCCACGGCGGATGCAATGAACAATTTTTTTTCAGAAAAAAGCATTGTTAAAAATGTACTACATCCCTGATCTTTTGAGGTTGTGATGCTTTTTTAATAGGGTGGTAGTTGGGGAATGGCCATGGAAGGGTTGTGGAATGGTCATGTAGTTGTAGTTATTAAACTTTTCTTACAAACGTCAGTGACTCTCATGCTGTTCTTGATTGCGTATGATTAGTGATTTTGTGAACAGTGTAAACGTCAATATTACATCACCTGATTCTGCCACCTCACCTAAACACATCAGTGCATGTATGAGCATGTATTGCTGTGTGTGTGTGTGTAGCAGTGTATGCGTGTGTAGCAGTGTGAGTGTATGTATATGGCTGGAGCTGTGTTGAGAGGTGGCAGAGATAGTAGGAAGTAACCTTGGTCATCTCTACAGATGCCATCTCGTCTGGGGACGATGAGGACGACACAGAGCGATCGGAGGACGTGGGGGTGGACGGAGAGCAGATAAGTGAGTATGGGCATAGTATTGTGGGGACAGTGGGAACAGGGCAGGAGAGGCTGTGACCGTTGTCTTCTGTATTGGGGGCATTGAGGCAATATGTGAACTCAGCAAATAGGTTGTCGTTTTTTTTGGGGTTGTTTTTATTGTTATATAATAACACTGTTGTGGATCTGAGGGCCGTGGCTTGGACTTTTGACCATCAGGTCAAATGTCATCATGACCAAAGTTACTATACTCCTAAATGTTTGTCTTTTTGTGTGTTGTGTGCACGGTGTTACTAAATCTGGTAGTTTCATCAGTTCAAATCTGTAATGAGATCTCAGCTGTACTGTAGCATTCCTGTGTATGTAGTAAGTCTGGGAGTGTGTGTGCTGGGAATGTGTATATGTGTGTGTGTGTGATGTTTGTAAGCCTATCTCTCCCAGGCCTTTTAGGCTCTCCAGGGAAGAGGAATTCCTAACATTCCTCCTGTAGCCGGCATCTCTCAGGTAGTCAGGCCCCAAGGAGCGAGTCAGCTGGACTCATCCATTATGGAATGTTCCCATCTGGACTGGGTTAGGGACCTGATGGGAGATGGGCTCTGTGTGTGTGTCACAGGCTGAAGGCAATATGAGGGCTTCCATATCTTGTTAAAATTTTTTACACGCACCGCGCCTCACAGTGGGTTCAACTCCCCCACTTTGCACCGACTATAATTGTCTGTAATCCATTAAATATGTCATCTAGGAACTCTGTAAGGAGAGGAAAATGTAGAGAAGGGAAAAAAACTGTTTCTGGTGGTAATAAGCTATTTGAAAGCAAAGTAAAAACTGTTCTGGCAGTTCGGTTGAATTTTGTCCTGGTGTTTTTTCTAAGAATTCAAAAACCGGAATATTAAAAAAGAGAGGCGGAAGAGTGGGGGAAGAGAGAAAAAACGAGGGGACGGTTGAGGCCTTTTAAACAACAGACGTTCTGGTTTGGATCAGCACCAGCACTTCTCTGTGTACGCTGTGGAGCGCTGGCCCCCGGCCCACTTTTGGAGGGGTGTTTTGGAGGCTTTTTAGGGAAAGAAGGAAGGAGGGAAGGAGAAGGGGGTCTGAGCATTGTGCTTGCGGCCGTTCTAATGCCCAATGGGTTAGGCTTCAGTGTCTGCCTCAGCTCAGCTCAGCTTTGATTCCACTTTCTTAAAAAGAGATTAAACAACAACACAGTCACAACCTGCCCCCCCCCTAAAATACTGGGAGAAAAAGTTATGAGCTAAGATGTACCCCCTGCCCAGCGTCAGCGGAGGTTGGCTGTGATTGGAGGAGACGAGCAAAGGCATACGGAAGGATCATGGAGAAGGCTTTGTTTTTCGGTGCAGCATTGACGTCAGGAGGAGGTCAGAGTGGATGTGGGGTTCCACTCTCGTTGGTTTTGTTATTCTAACTCATTCTCTGGCCTGTTAAGGAGATCTACCTTAATTCCTCCCGTTTGTCTTCGTTTGAAACATCTGAAGGGTACAATTTACAAGCTTTTAATAGTCAGTAATCATTAGCTGCTTTGTTATGTTTGTTCTAGATATAAAGTATAAGTAGCTCTAGTACATGCTCTACAGTATGGGGCAAATGTACAACTTTAAAGCAATTAATACTATAATTTGACACTTGTGTTTGTGCCTCATTATTCATGCTGAACGTACAGCACATTCTTGTTTTGGAGTTACATAGATAACCTGAGCTAACCCCAGACTGCCACAGAGTAAACAGTAAGAGGGGCCATAGGGGGGGCCACACAGGGTGCTAGGTGCCACATATGGGTCTTAGGGGCCACAGCAGTTGGCCAGTGAGAGTTTGGCCTCATCTGGACAGAGGTTGGGGGGTCTTTGAAGTCTTGCTACCTCCGGACGAGGGGAGCATGGGAAACAGACCCGGTCACCTTTCACCATCATGTACCGTGCTCATCATCAGACACAGCTGCTGCCACTCCGGGGTCAGAGTTCACCTGAGAGAGACGAGCTCCCGAATGGGGGCAGTCGCCACCTTAACCTGTCTGACTGACTGTGTGTCTGTAGGGAGGAGTATTGAAAGAGAAAATAAGATGACGAGAAATAGGGGGACAGAGTGAGAAGAAAATGGGCTTAAAAGAACCTAACTAGTCTAATTATAGTGCGTTGGTTCATCCTGGAAGGAAGAGCATGGTTTACTTCTTTTGTATCAAAGTATGTGTGTACTGTCCGGTTTGCATGCCAGAGAAAATTATGGGAGGTGACCGACTCTGATAGTATTCTGATTGCACTCTGGTGGGCGGGAGAGAGGAGTGGGAAGAGGGAGAGGGGCTAAAACAGGGAGGAAGGGGTGGAAAGAGAAGGACAGAGGCCCAAGAAGGCTAAAGCAGTGTCGAACGGCTGCAGTAACCCTGGAGTGTTCCCCCTCTTCTCCCTGCTCCTGTAATAGAGATATAGGAAGTGATGTTGGGGAGGACATCGGTTGTGAAGTTTCTCTTCTTTCTGAAGAGAGAAGGGGGTAGAGAGAAGATAAAGTGTGTGTGTGTGTGTGTGTGTGTGAGAGAGGAAGAGGTAGAGAGAGGGGGCTTGGGAACTACAGAAAATGAGATATATGAGGTGAACGAGCTGCAGTTACAGTATGTAGGCCAGACAGAAAAGGGGTGTTCCTAACTTCCTATATGTCCCTGTGGGGGTGTATTTGAATGAAGGCGCATGATCAATCATTGTGTGGGGAACTTACCCTTTACAAACCAAACATCTCTCACTCACAACAAGTGAAATAATCTTTCTCCCTTCTGGAACATAATGATTATTCAAGGGTGATAAATATCCATTGACAGGAGGCTAAATATTGTAATTGGAAGAAGTGTTAAAAAAAAGCGCTAACTGCAACTAGATTAAATGGATGTGATGGTCTAATTACCCACTTGGCAACACATCCTCCAACCCTCAAAAGTGAACAATTATGTTTGAGTTTTAAGTGTTTCCAGTATGAACTGTAGTTTCTTCCCAAATGGCACCATATTCCCTATTTAGTGCAATCCTTTTGACTAAGGCCCATAGGGAATAGGGTGCCATTTCAGACGTAGCCTGTGAAGACATTGCTGGGTTGTAAGAATGGGTTGTAAAGCTGGGTTGTAAGTCCATACAGTCCAGTGTTGTGAAGGGGGCTAGGGGAGTGGGAATAACAGTTTAGGGCTTTGGTCAAAAATAGTGCCTTATATAGGGAATAGGGTGCCATTTGGGGGACAGCCTATGAACCCCCACACACTCTTTCTCACTACCTGCTAGCTGTAGTAATCTATGTTGTTCAGGTTTTGGACTGAAACTGTTACTCAATGGAGCTCTGCTGCTCGGCCATGTTTCCCATACAGTGTTTCTGTTGACAGTAGAGATAAAGTGAGCAGAGTTACTCTCACAAATATCAGTAAGACTTATTTTACAACATGGTTTAAGCTGATATGGTTTTAACTAATAAACTATGTGGTAACAATGAAAGCTTTCTGGTACTGTCTGGTACTTCCCTAATATATGTTACTGTTTTGCTATAGATGGACAAAATCTAATTAGAGATTTTGACTAAACAAAAACCCTGATTGGTCGTGTCTTTTCTTTAGGAGCGCCCTATTGGACGATGCTGGAGAAGATGGAGAAGAGGCTACATGCTGTACCTGCTGCCAACACAGTCAAGTTTCGCTGTGCTGCCGGGGGCAACCCACGTCCTAAGATGCGCTGGCTGAAGAACAGCCGACCATTCCGACAGGAGGACCGCATGGGCGGGTACAAGGTACGAGAGAGAACCCCGCACTGCAGCATGCTGGGACATGGAGTTTCTCACAACTAGTGCGTTGAAATGAGTCTATGTAATCAAATGTTTCATTCAAGTTTACTTTTGTGACTGTTGTTTAGAAAGGACTTTCAATGCTATTTTCTGTGTCTTGATTTTGACTGTTGCCCTTCCATTTTGGCTCTTAAAATCCCCCAATCATATTTGTCTGTCACCCACCCTCTCTACACCATCACTGGAGATAGAGGAGATGACAGGAGGGCATGGGCTGCTGGTGTGAAATTGTACTCAGTCATCCGTGTGTGTGCTCTCGAAGGGACACTTTACACACTGTCTTTCTCCCCCAGCTTTAAATGTCTCAACTCCCCCAATTAGAAAGCTGAAGTAATTAATATTCATAGAAAACAGGCCACACAAGCTTTTGGGAACAGGATAATGTGTGCCCATTGTTATGAGTTTTATATGAGGCTATGAGTTGATTTACGCTACAACTGCTACTACTGTTGAGCTGCGCAGCCTAGTTAAAGTGTACGGCGTGGCTGTGGATCCGACTTTCTGGACCCCTTTTCTCAACATCTAAAGGTCCCGAAGCTTCTTCGCATGTGCAGGATTCTCTACTTTACGCACGGTCTCTGCTCTACTTGTAGAGAACATTATTACTCTGGCGAATGTTGCTTTTTTTAATAAAGTTGATCAAAGCTGAATCAATGTCTGCAAGATCACATAATGATAGTATACAACATAACAGAACCAAATATAATCGCATAGTATAAAGTTACCGTAATACAAAAAATACTACCTCTTTTCTTATGAGATTTTAGGATGATTGTGCGAATGGTTGCTTCTTTCTTTCGAATAGTTGCATGTTTCAACTCAGCGTGTGCCACTGAACAAAATATGTGCTTTGATCAACAACAAAAAAATATACACAGGTAGGCGACAGTTAACACCATCTGTTCTAAAATTTACTCCATGTACATAATGCAAAACAACACTGTAGGGTACTTCGAAACTATGTCAATAACTAGGGCTCGGATTTGCCAGGGACCTCACAATATGATATTATCACGATACTTAGGTGCCGATACGATATGTGTTGTGATTCTCATGATTCTATATGTATTGCGATTCGATGTTTCAAACATATTGCCCACCATATGTCTGCTGCAGAGGTACAAGACAGAGCCATGAAAAAACGATCAGTCACGGATATAAGTGCTGAAAACTAATTGGCTCCCTATTAAAAAAAAAAAAAAAAGATTTTAAATAATCTATTAAGAAAAATAGTTTTGGTGCATAATATTGAGATATTGTCAAAATGATACGATATAAATATCACAATCGATATCTCAAGAAAATCTAGATGAAACTGGTTCAGATCAAGTGGTTGGAATGCAGATGGAAGTTTCACCTGTAAAACTTTATCATTCACGATTGGCAGTGAGAAATGTGAAGGGAGGGTGACCACAAAAATTGGTGTGTTAAAGTAGAGGTAAAGCCAGTGATTTGGATCATCAGCTCTGGGGAAAAGGGATCCGGCAGAACGGGGAGGTTACCTACGGATCCGCAGCCTCAGCCTAAAGTTGAACAGAAGGGACCAACCTATGTTCTAAGAACCCATGCACTTCGCCCAACTGCTGTTTGCATATTCTGCAAACTCAAACAATGTAAACACACCAAGAGGTGACCTAAGATTCAACTTTCAACCATACAAACACACACGCTTTCCATGCAAATGTAGTCCTAAACTATTTTTTTCTCAATACATTTGATTTTAATATTTTTATGGCATCATTTAGTAGATGTTTGAAAATTGTGGAGTGGAGGCGCATGCACGTACCGATTGGACCCATGGGGAGGGAGTAGCTCTGTTTTGTACATTCAAACTGTGATTATATGTAGCAGCCAGATACCATAGTTTAAATTAATCAATTCAAATCGATAGATCAATATATCCCCAAGTACCTGAGAGAGAGTGAGCAATCAGTTTTACACTGTAAAACTACGAACTAATCTGTGGGTAAAGTGACGCTGCGACTCGATCCCAACAAGCCATGGCTTCCTTTTAGAGGAAAAGACAAACAACTTGGAGATGTAAATGAGAGCAACAGTTGAAGGCTATCCAGAAAACATATCTGAAATGCTCTTAATGCTCACAAAAACAAATAAACTGTTACAATCTGTTGTTAAAAAAGTAGATTTGCTCAAAAGGAAAGAACAGTCTATCATGTCAATATGCATATATAGTTGAAGTCGGTTTACATACACTTTAGCCAAATACATTTAAACTCAGTTTTTCACAATTCCTGACATTTAATCCTAGTAAAAATTCCCTGTCTTAGGTCAGTTAGGATCACCACTTTATTTTAAGAATGTGAAATGTCAGAATAATAGTAGAGAGAATTATTTCTTTCAGCTTTTATTTCTTTCATCACATTCCCAGTGGGTCAAAAGTTTACCTACACTCAATTCATATTTGGTAGCTTTGCCTTTAAATGGTTTAACTTGGGTCAAACGTTTCAGGTAGCCTTCCACAAGCTTCCCACTATAAGTTGGGTGAATTTTGGCCCATTCCTCCTGACAGAGCTGGTGTAACTGAGTCAGGTTTGTAGGTCTCCTTGCTCGCACACGGTTTTTCAGTTCTGCCCAAAAATGTTCTATGGGATTGAGGTCAGGTCTTTGTGATGGCCACTCCAATACCTTGACTTTGTTGTCCTTAAGCCATTTTGCCACAACTATGGAAGTATGCTTCGGGTCGTTGTCCATTTGGAAGACCCATTTGTGACAAAACTTTAACTTCCTGACTGATGTCTTGAGATGTTGCTTCAATATATCCACATAATTTTCATTCCTCATGATGCTATCTATTTTGTGAAGTGCACCAGTCCCTGCTGCAGCAAAGCACCCCGACAATATGAAGCAGCCACCCTCGCGCTTCACAGTTGGGATTGTGTTTTCTTCAGGTTCAAATCAAATCAAATTTTATTTGTCACATACACATGGTTAGCATACACATGGTTAGGTTGCAAGCCTCCCCATTTTTCCTCCAAACATAACGATGGTCGTTATGGCCAAACAGTTTTTGTTTCATCAGAGGACATTTCTCCAAAAAGTACGATATTTGTCCCCATGTGCACTTGCAAACCATAGTCTGGCTTTTTTATGGCGGTTTCGGAGCAGTGGCTTCTTCCTTGCTGAGCGGCCTTTCAGGTTATGTCGATATAGGACTCGTTTTACTGTGGCTATAGATACTTTTGTACCTGTTTCCTCCAGCATCTTCACAAGGTCCTTTGCTGTTCTGGGATTGATTTGCACTTTTCGCACCAGAGTACGTTCATCTCTAGGAGACAGAAAGCGTCTCCTTCCTGAGCGGTATGACGGCTGCTTGGTCCCATGGTGTTTATACTTCATACTATTATTTGTACAGATGAACGTGGTATCTTTAGGCGTTTGGAATTTTCTCCTAAGGATGAACCAGACTTGTGGAGGTCTACAATTGTTTTTCTGAGGTCTTGGCTGATTTCTTTAGTTTTTCCCATGATGTCACGCAAAGAGGCACTGAAGGTTGGCCTTGAAATACATCCACAGGTACACCAAATTATGTCAATTAGCCTATCAGAAACTTCTAAATCCATGACATCATTTTCTGGAATTTTCCAAAGTGTTTAAAGGCACTGTCAACTTAGTGTATGTAAACTTGTGACCCACTGGAATTGTGATACAGTGAATTATAAGTGAAATAATCTGTCTGTTAACAATTGTTGGAAAGATTACTTGTGTCATGCACACAGTAGATGTCCTAACCGACTTGCCAAAACTAGAGTTTGTTAACAAGACATTTGAGGAGTGGTTGAAAAAAGTGTATGTAAACTTCTGATTTCACCTGTCCATAGCGGGCGCGTGCATGAACAAGACAACACAATTGGGCTTCTGGAAACAAAGGTGCAAACTTTACAAGATGAACTGCACCAGCAAGAAAACAGAATAAGAAAATAATATTAGATTTTTGCACCTACCGAAGACAAGGAATGTGTATGCGCCCGGCCCGCCATACGAGTCGCTAGAGCGCGATGGGAATAGGACATCCCGGCCTTCCGCAACCGGGAGGTGTTTAGTCCCAGGGTCCTTAGCTTATTGATGAGCTTTGAGGGCACTATAGATCTCGTACAACGCTGTGTACTACTCCCTTCACAGAACAGCGCACACTGTCTCTAAACAGAATAGAAAGAGGAGTGGGAGGCCCCGATGCACAACTGAGCAAGCGGACAAGTACATTAGTGTCTAGTTAGAGAAACATACGCCTCACAAGTCCTCAACTGGCAGCTTCATTAAATAGTACCCGCAAAACATCAGTCTCAACGTCAACAGTGAAGAGGCGACTCCGGGATGTCAGAGCGCGATGGGACTAGGACATCCCGGCCGTCCGCAACCGTGAGACCCATGAGGCGGCGCACAATTTGTCCAGCGTCAGTCCCCTGCTGATTTATAGACCCATTAGTTTAATAAATTGTCACAATAAATAATAACAAAGCTTATAAGCAATAGAATAGCAAAGGTATTACCAGACTTGATACGTATCAATCAAACAGGGTTTGTTAAAAATAGACAGACACTATTGTGTCTAAAGGAAGCTTTGCCCCAGTGATGAACAGGGCCATATGCACTACCGTCTGTAGTGGCTTGCGGTCGGAGGCCGAGCAGTTGCCATACCAGGCAGTGATGCAACCAGTCAGGATGCTCTCGATGGTGCAGCTGTAGAACCTTTTGAGGACCCATGCCAAATTTTCAGTCACCTGAGGGTGGATAGGTTTTGTCGTGCCTTCTTCACGACTGTCTTGGTGTGCTTGGACCATGTTAGTTTGTTGGTGATGTGGACACCAATGAACTTTGAAGCTATCAACCTGCTCCACTACAACTCCGTCGATAAGAATGGGGGCGTGCTCTGTCCTCTTTTTCCTGTAGTCCACTATCATCTCCTTTGTCTTGATCACGTTGAGGGAGAGGTTGTTGTCCTGGCACCACACGGCCAGGTCTCTGACCTCCCTATATGCTGTCTCGTTGAGGATCAGCGTGGCAGATGTGTTGTTACCTACCCTTACCACCTGGTGGCGGCCCGTCAGGAAGTCCATGATCCAGTTGCAGAGGGAGGTGTTTAGTCTCAGGGTCCTTAGCTTATTGATGAGCTTTGATGGCACTATAGATCTCGTACACACTGTCTCTAACTAGAATAGAAAGAGGAGTGGGAGGCCCCGGTGCACAACTGAACAAGAGGACAAGTACATTAGTGTCTAGTTTGAGAAACAGACGCCTCACAAGTCCTCAACTGGCAGCTTCATTAAATAGTACCCGCAAAACTGAAATTGAGCTCAGGTGCATCCTGTTTCCATTGATCATCCTTGAGATGTTTCTACAACTTGATTGGATTCCACCTGTGGTTAATTTAATTGATTGGACATGATTTGAAAAGGCACACACAGTTGATAGTGCATGTCAGAGAAAAAAACAAGCCATGCGGTTGAAGGAATTGTCCATAGAGAGTTGAGACAGGATTGTGTAGAGGCATAGATCTGTGGAAGGGTACAAAAGCGTTACGTCTGGAGGAAACCTGGCACCATCCCTACGGTGAAGAATGGTGGTGGCAGCATCATGCTGTGGGGATGTTTTTCAGCGGCAGGGACTGGGAGACTAGTCAGGATTGAGGCAAAGATAAACGGAGCAAAGTATAAAGATCCTCGATGAAAACCTGCTCCAGAGCGCTCAGGATCTCCGACTGGGGTGAAGCTTTTTTTAATACATTTTTATTTCACCTTTATTTGGCCAACTGCAACCTGGCCAAGATAAAGCAGAGCAGTGCGACAAAAACAACAACACAGAGTTACACATGGGATAACTACTTAGGGAGCACTCCCGACACTACCCGGTGAAATGTGAGGCGCCAAATTCAAAATCCAAAAGTTGAATTATTAAACATTCATCAATATACAAGTGTTGCATAGTCATCAAAAGCTCTGATTCTTGGCAATATCACAGCGTTGTCAGATTTCAAAAAGGCTTTACGGCGAAAGCACAACATTTGATTGTTTGAGGATAGCCCCTCTCGTATTTTATGCATTAGCATAAATCCATAACCAACACGGGTCTCACAAAACGCATAAAATCGCTAATTCGAAGAACTTCTGCTGAGGGCTTCCCAAGTGTCCAACGAAGACATTCAATGGTTCTTTTGTTAGAAAAAGTAATTTATTATATCCATAAATCTCTGTTTGGTTGGTGTGTTATGATCATAAAATCCACCGTTGAGTCGCCCATTGAACCGTGAAGAGAACATGTTCAAATTATACCTATACACTTTCTACAAACAAATCAAACATCATTTTTAATATATCCTTAGGTATCCTTTTGTGTATATTTGCTGCAATATTTCAACCGGACGATAACGATAGGAAAGAAAAATAAAGTGATGCGCGTTCACAAGCTCGCACGTGTCAAACCTTGTTTACAAAAGTGTTCCTCTGACAACTTCTTCTTCCTATCTGTTTTGCTTACTCCTAGAATTCCCAGTCTTTGTATAGAGACTGTTGACATCTAGTGGAAGCCATAGGTACTGCAGTCTCAGTCCTGGTTGAAAATGAATTGGCAGCCTTGAGAAGGTCAAGTACAAAAAAAAAAATGCAAATCCAAATGGATTTTCCTCAGGTTTTCGCCTGCTATATCAGTTCTGTTATACTCACATACATTATTTTAACACTCTTAGAAACTGAGAGTGTTTCCTATCCAATAGTACTAATTATGTGCATATCCTATTTTCTGGGCCTGAGTGGCAGGCATTTTGCTTTGGGCACGCCAGACTCTCCAAAACTGTCACCTATGCAGCCGCTCCCTAAGAAGTTAAACAAGCGTACAGTCAATAATACAATAGAAAAATCTGTATACAGTGTGTGCAAATGAAGTAAAGAGGTAAGACAATAAATAGGCCATAGTGGCGAAGTAATTACAATTTAGCAATTAACACAGGAGTAATAGATGTGCAGATGAGATTGTGCAAGTAGAAATACTGGTGTGCAAAAGAGTAGAAAAATAAATATGGGATGAAGTAGGTAGCACTGGCGGTTCTGGGGGCAGGGGGCCAGTGCCCCTGTGACAACAATTTTGGACCCCCTTGTGGCCCCCCTAAATGTGGAGTATGAAATAATTTTTGCATAACTAATTTTTGCTATCGTTCTTTTTTTACATCTGTTATTAGACAGTGGCAACGTGGAACACTAATTAAACCCACACATTTACTAGAGGGACATGGTCTTTTGCCTACTAATGCCTGCAATGAAGTGAAGAAAACGATATGACAACAATAACGTCTAATGTAACTGGCCCCTCTAACAGTACAACTGGCCCCAGCTTGGCCCCCTAGTTGAAAGGGTCTAGAACCTCCACTGGTAGGTAGTTGGTTGGATGTGCTATTTACAGATGGGCTGTGTACAGCTGCAGCGATCGGTAAGCTGCTCTGACAGCTGATGCTTAAAGTTAGTGAGGGAGATATACGTCTCCAACTTCAGTGGTTTTTGCAATTCGTTCCAGTCATTGGCAGCAGAGAAATGGAAGGAAAGGAGGCCGAAGGAGGTGTTGGCTTTCGGGATGACCCGTGAAATATACCTGCTGGAGCGCGTGCTACGGGTGGGTGTTGTTATGGTGACCAGAGATCTGAGATAAGGCGGAGCTTTACCTAGCAAAGACATAGATGACCTGGAGCCAGTGGGTTTGGGGACGAATATGTAGCGAGGACCAGCCAATGAGAGCATACAGGTCGCAGTGGTGGGTAGTATATGGGGCTTTGTTGACAAAACGGATGGCACTGTGATAGACTGCATCCAATTTGCTGAGTGGAGTGTTGGAGGCTATTTTGTAAATGACATCGCCAAAGTCAAGGATCGGTAGGATAGTCAGTTTTACGAGGGTATGTTTGGCAGCATGAGTGAAGGAGGCTTTGTTGCGAAATAGGAAGCCAATTCTAGATTTAATTTTGGATTGGAGATGCTTAATATGAGTCTGGAAGGAGAGTTTACAGTCTAGCCAGACCGCTAGAATATGTGGACAACTACAAATGCCTAAGTCAGAACCGTCCAGAAAAGTTATGCTAATCGGGAGGGCAGGTGCGGGCAGCAATCGGTTGAAGAGCATGGATTTTGTTTTACTAGCATTTAAGAGCAGTTGGAGGCCATGGAAGGAGTGTTGTATGGCATTGAAGCTCGTTTGGGGGTTTGTTAACCTCTTACGGATCCGATCCCGTGAGCGGGCTCGTTTTCGGAGCAAAGCGCGGCAAATTCAAAATACAAATGCGGAATATTTAACATTCATAAATATACAAATGTTGCATAGTCATCAAAAGTTCTGATTCTTGGCAATATCACAGCGTTGTCAGATTTCAAAAAGGCTTTACGGCGAAAGCACAACATTTGATTGTTTGAGGATAGAACCTCATATTTTCCACATTAGCATAAATTCATATCCAGCGCGGGTCTCACAAAACCCATATAAGAACTAAAATAAATCACTTTCGAAGAACTTCTGCTGAGGGCATCCCCTGTGTCCAACGAAGACATCCAATGGTTTTTTTGTTAGAAAAAGTAATTTATTATATCCATAAATCAATGTTTGGTTGGTGCGTAATGTTCAGATAGTCCACCAAGCATTTCCAGTCTACTCGCCCGTTGTACAGTGAAGAGATCACGTTCAAATTATACCTATCAACTTTGCCAAAACAAATCAAACATCATTTATAATTTATCCTTAGGCATCCATTTATCTATATTGGCTATTATATTTCACTCGGATAATAACCTACACGATAAAAAAAGGTAAACACCATGCTGCGAGCTCCCGGGTATCTCATGCACTAGACAGAAAGAATATCCTGGTATGTCATACAAAATCGACATCCTTTTGGCTCTTTTCCATTATAAACGCTCCAAAACACTGTCCAGAGACTGTCGACATCTAGTGGAAGCCATAGGTACTGCAACCTCAGTCCTATTTCCCTGTGAATCCAATAAACAGCCATTCAACAGGCATTTTACTTTGGGCACGTCAGACAGGCGAAAATTCGGAAAATGGGACCCTAGCCCTAAGGAGTTAATGCAGTGTCCAAAGAAGGGCCAGATGTATACAGAATGGTGTCATCTGCGTAGCGGTGGATCACAGAATCACTCGTAAGAAGAGCGACATCATTGATATATACAGAGATAAGATTCGATTCACCTTCCAACAGGATAACGACCCTAAGCACACAGCCAAGACAACGCAGGGGTGGCTTCGGGACAAGTCTCTGAATGTCCTTGAGTGGTCCAGCCAGAGCCTGGACTTGAACCCGATCAAACATCTCTGGAGAGACCTGAAAATAGCTGTGCAGCACACAGCCAAGACAACGCAGGGGTGGCTTCGGGACAAGTCTCTGAATGTCCTTGAATGGTCCAGCCAGAGCCTGGACTTGAACCTGATCAAACATCTCTGGAGAGACCTGAAAATAGCTGTGCAGCGACTCTCCCCATCCAACCTGACAGAGGTGGAGAGGATCTGCAGAGAAGAATGGGAGAAACTCACCAAATACAGGTGTGCCAAGCTTGTAGCGTCATACCCAATAAGACTCAAGGATGTAATCGCTGCCAAAGGTGCTTCAACAAAGGACTGAGTAAAGGGTCTGAATACTTATGTAAATGTGATATCTCATTTTTTTAAATATAAATTTGCACAAATTTCTAAAAACCTGTTTTTGTTTTGTTATCATGGGGTATTGTTTGTAGATTGATGAAGAAAGAAAACAATTTAATACATTTTAGAATAAGGTTGTAACGTATCAAAATGTGGAAAAGGTCAAGGGGTCTGAATACTTTCCTTAGGCACTATATATAAAAATACTTCAGCTGAATAAGATAATACGATTGGGGAATCATCCAATCTATCGAAATTAAATCAAACTTTTTTTTAAAGTACAATTAAAAGTCACATTACACTTTACAGTGATGGATTCATTTGCAAGTTATCTAGTGTGTTTGGATGTAATAGGGAAGGAAATAGTGTGACACATGTAGTTAATTGGTGATAGTTTACGAGGAAACACAGCCATCTCTTCATGGGAAGCTCCGGAGAATATGATTCCCCTTGGCTTTAATTCTGTAGAAAGTCTCATTCTAGTAAACACAGTATTCAGCAGAACTCCCTCTCCTCCCTGTCTTTAGTGACAGTTCTGTAATCACACACAAACACGCACACACACACACATACACTCCACTTGACTTGCCCATGCAAAACAAGTGCCCTAATATAAAAAACAGAATGTCTAGTGTAGTCTACAACTGCTTGATTTTCTCTCTAAGTAGTAAAAAGTAGAATATTTTGAATCTACATGGTTTTCACTAGTGTTCTATAGAGTGGAGGTGGTAAGTAGTAGCTTAGGGAGAGCACTCCACCCCACAGTCTCAGCAAAACAGTGAAATTCCTTGGGTGGGGGTAGCAGCTCACCTTAGGACCAGTCTGTCACTCCCGGTGATATTGTTTTTCACCATGATGCACTCGTGAGAATAGACCTGACCGCCTGTCACTCACTGAGCCTCCTCACTTACTCTCTCTGGCCTACCATTAATCCGCAGTATGCATTGTTTTGGATGTTCCTGTGTGAGATTCACATTAATGGGTTGTTTTCCCTTTCAGGTTCGTCACCAGCACTGGACCCTGATCATGGAGAGTGTGGTGCCATCCGACAAGGGCAACTACACCTGCCTGGTGGAGAATGCATATGGCACCATCAACCACACCTACACCCTGGATGTAGTGGGTGAGTACTGCACTGGGCCTGCCTGGGATAGAGGGAGGGATGGGGGGGTTAATAATAACATCTGCGAGACACCTGCGAAAAGTAGGGGTCAGAACCAGGGTCAGCCATTTGCCGATGTCCGTGGAGCATTTGGGGTTAAGTGCCTTGCTCAAGGGCACAACGGCAGATTTGACACCTTGTTGGCTCCGGGATTCGAACCAGCAGCCTTTTGGTTACTGGCCTAATGGTCTAACCTCGAGGCTACCTGCCGCCTCCCAACTAAACGTTACTTGTTTGGGCCAGCATTAGGGGGTTCTCACAGAGGGTGTTGGGGGCAGGGTGGAGTTGAGGGTTATTGCTGGCTGTTTGATCCCCAGGTGCATGCTACTACACTGTATGTAAGTGCAGAGAAGGAATGCTGCCTAGGTGTGCCAGGTCTGTTTCTATGGGCAGGATTGGTGCATGTACTGTATGTAGGCAGGGCCCTGGCCAGATCAAAAATCTCATCAAATTTGATTTGTCAATTGCGCCGAATACAATATTGTCACAGTAAAGGGAAACGTTGATAGTGTTAAATAACAGGGAAAAGTCTACAAAGTTGAGTGAAGTTCATTCTCACGCGCGCAGCTTAGAGGGAACATTGGTCAGCAGTATTACAAGGGGACACAGCAAGTTCAAACCTAACTCACTCAACCCCTTTACTCTGACCTTTGGAACAAACAAGGCTAGAGTGTGTGTGTGTGTTGTGTTCAATGTATTATGTAGAGCACTGGTCATCTTGCAAAATCAACTAGCAGGAGGGTGGGGGAGAAGAGGGGGTTAAATCAGAGGGTTGGGGTTAGTGAAATGTCAGGTAAATGTGTGTACACTGTATATATCGTGTGTGTGTGTGTGTGTGTGTGTGTGTGTGTGTGTGTGTGTGTGTGTGTGTGTGTGTGTGTGTGTGTGTTTTTTTCTCCTGCTGAGTTATTCAACAATCTACTTTTATGAATATGGGTCTGTATCCCAGACTGAGACCCATCTCAGTGTGTTGCTGTGTGTGTGTGTGTTATGGCTGTGACGGTCATGGAATTTTGGATGATGGTTATTTGTCAGCCAAATGACCTTGGTCACTGTTATAACCGTACGAATGTATATGTTTTTTAAAGAAGTACATTTTCTCCTCTCCTCCGCTCCTGACTGCATGTGCTGCCATAGAAATAGAATGATATGATATTCATTAAGTTTCTACACTCTTAGAAAAAAAATGTGTTATCTAGAAGCTAAAAAGGTTCTTTGGTTGTCCCCATAAGAGAACCCTTATAAGAGCACTTTTTGGTTCCAGGTTGAACCATTTTGGTTCCATGTAGAACACTTTTGGGTTCCATGTAAAACCCTTACAGAGGGTTCTACATGGAACCAAAAAGGGTTCTACCTGGAACCAAAAAGTGTTCTACTATGGGGACAGCAAAATAACCATTTTGGAACCCCTTTTTCTAAAAGTGTATGTGCTGCTGGAGGAAGGGGGCATTGCCTAGGCAACCAAAGACCTGTTTGCTACAACACCTTGCTTGTTTAACCTTTGCTACAACACTTGTTTCCACAAGGAGCAACGCAGTTTAATCACGTTGTGAAGTGTCCATGTTACATCTGAAACGGACTCAACTGCATGAATGCCCAGCCGTTCCTCCTTCAGTCAGCTGTTCATTCCACACAAAAAATAAATAAATATATACACTGAGTGTACAAGACATTAGGAGCACCCCCTTTTGCACTCAGAACATGGACTCTAGTTGGCTGGATCTTCTTTGGGTGGTGGACCATTCTTGATACACCTGGGAAACTGTTGAGCGGGGAAAACACAGCAGGGTTGCAGTTCTTGACACAGTCAAACCAGTGCGCCTGGCACCTACTACCATACCTTGTTCAAAGGGACTTAAATATTTTGTCTTGCCTATTCACCCTCTGAATGGCACACACACAATCCATGTGTCAATTGTTTCAAGGCTTAAAAATCCTCCTTTAACATGTCTCCTCCCCTTCATCTACACTGATTGAAGTGGATTTAACAGGTGACATCAATACGGGATCATTGCTTTCACCTGGATTCAACTGGTTAGTCTGTCATGGAAAGAGCAGGTTTTCCTAATATTTTGACTGATACTTTACAGTACCAGTCAAAAGTTTGGACACACCTACTCATTCAAGAGTTTTTCTTTACATTGTAGAATAATAGTGGAGACATCAAAACTATGAAATAACACATGGAATCATGTAGTAACCAAAAAAGTGTTAAACAAATCAAAATATAGTTTATATTTTAGATTCTTCAAAGTAGCCACCCTTTGCCTTGATGACAGCGTTACACGCTCTTGGCATTCTCTCAACCAGCTTCATGAGGAAGTCCCCTGGAATGCATACAATGTAGAAAATAGTCAAAATAAAGAAAAACCGTTGAATGAGTAGGTGTGTCCAAACTTTTGACTGTTACTATATATATATATATATATATATATATATTTTTTTTTTTTCTTCTGACTTATTTTATTTTAATGACAGTCTTCATCCATAATCGTCGGTTAAACAGTTATACGGTAATTGTACCAGCCCTAGTGTGTGTGTGGGGGCCTTTGGCCATTGTTTTAATCTGTATCTATTTGTTGGCCTTACTGTACCACAAGAAAAACAGCCAGTGGGCATCAAAGCTCCGCCAGCACACTTCTGTCCTCTAGGGTTCATCAAGCTCCGGTGAGACCTTTACCCTAGGTACAGATCTAGGATCAGCTTTCCCTCCCCCAATCGTAACTTTAACCATTAGTGGAGAAAATGAAAAACTGACCACAGATCAGCATCTAGGGGCAACTACACCACACCGTTCAACAATGCCTTACTGAAAACCATTAGGTCAATACACAATACATTGTGGTTTAATACCCAAAGGTCTTGGATGTTATTTGTCCGTGTGGTTGTAAAGCTCAACTCTCAGGAGAGTTGACCCCCTCTGTTCATTTGCCCTAGCCTTCTGTCAGGGTCTCCATGGTAATAAAGGGCAATGTTCACAACACTATCAGACAAGAGATGGAATCCTGAGTGTAAATACCCTCAAATACCTCACTGTTGTAGCCTCCAGATGTGCGCAAACACACACACACACACACATATTCTCTCCCTTCCAGGCCCCCTTGCTATGGGATTAACTAAAGCTCTCCTTCAGACTCTCTGTTTCTGTTTTTTTGTTCTGTTTTATTGCTCAGCAGTAAACCCTTTTTATGTCCGGCTCCAGACTAACTCTCCCCCCCCCACACAACCTCTTGCTTAATTTTACTGGATTTTACTGTTTAAGAGAGTGTGAGAAGGGGTGGAGACAGAATGAGAGATGGAGGGGGAGAGAGTGTGTGGAAGGCAGTTCTTATCAGGCTTTTGGGCCCAAATGACCAATAGGATCAGCCATTAAAAACAAAGCTAGACCAGCCTTTTCTGGCTTAAACTGTCCACGGGCCAGACCAACACACACACACCAACACACACACACATACATGCAGTGCACATTCACACGCGCACACACACAGGTCTGTGCCCTGACTGAGCGTCTCCGAGAGGTCAATACATGGTACCCGCTGGCCTTCACCAGCCTGCTCACCCACAGGGGTACCCAGTCACCCCGCAGGCACTTTGTTTATGCCCAGCCCCCTCCACTTCTCTTTCACTCCTTCTTCACTCTCTTCCCATGGTCCTGGCCTGGCCCTATCCCCCTCCGATCAACAACCCCTCCCTGACCCCTAGGGCCCTGCGTGTCAAGCCGCCAGGTTACCCAGAGTTTAGTGGTGTTGCTTAGACATCACAGAAGTCTGTCCCTCTCCTCAACTCCTAACTACCAACTCCCAGCAGCCATAAGTACTTTACTAATGACTTTTGTATTTGATTCGGGTGAGTGGATCGGGATAATAAAAGGGCAGAGCGGGTGTGATTTTGTGTGTACAGTATGTGTCAGGTGTTGGTCTCTCCATAAATGCATGGATAGCATGGTGTCTATAACATATATGGATAGTACGTCATAGTTGCCATGCTATCCATGCATTTATGGATAGCTCCACACCTGACACATGCTATACATGCAAACAACCATATATTTCACAGAAACACTAGAGTCACAGTGTGGTCAGAGAGCAGACTGGTGAATAAGTCATCAGTAGCAACGCCAAGCAGCCATCATGATGACTTCAGGCAGGTTCCACATGAGTCCGCTAAACCACTAACACACATGCACGCACAAGCACACGCACACACACACATACGCATGCATGCACAAATACACACACGAGGGATGGAAGGGGGAGGGGAGAGAGACAATAAACACGGCGAGCCCAAGGAATGCATAGGGAGGAGGGAGAAAGAGAGAGAGACGAGGGAGGGGTGGGAATCATCTGATCTGACAGAGAGGGAGAGAGTAGCCATTTGGCCTTCTGATGGACAGACGAACAGCACAGAGGAAGATTACTAGTGGCAAAACTCTGACAGGCTGACACACACCGTGTATGAAAGTAGTCTCTATACCTTTCTTTTTTATACACCCTCTTCACCCTCTTTCTTTCTCTTCTTTTCACTCTCTGTTGAGCTCCCTTTATTCGCTCTATTATTTTCCCACCCCTCCTCTCCTTTCTCTGCCACCCTGTCCCCACTTATAAGCCCTCCTTCTTTAACCCATCCAGTGCCTGTCATCATCCACCCCCTTAAGCCTCATACCACCCCTCATGACTCTCTGAACCCTCACCCCCAAGTATTCTGTGCTCGTTTTCAGTTCCTTAGACAAAAGTGAAGTCTGTGTCCTAATGCTTATTCCCAAGGTACCCAGTGGTGATCTAGCTTAGTTGATAAATTGGCCGTCATTGATATTAGAAATACACCCCTTGGTAAAAGACAGATTTGTATGGTGCAAGGTTGGGGTTTGAAATGGCCAATGGCGATGTTTCAAGCACAAACTAACTCACCATAAAACATCTCCCCCTTTTCTGTCTCCATCTTAGAACGGTCCCCTCATAGGCCCATTCTCCAGGCAGGGCTGCCGGCTAACACCAGTGTGCATGTAGGGGAGGATGCACGCTTCGTGTGTAAGGTGTACAGTGATGCTCAGCCCCACATCCAATGGCTGCAGCACATCCAGAAGAATGGTAGTCGCACCGGCCCAGACGGACACCCCTACGTCCGTGTACTAAAGGTACGTTCCAGCCCTCCCTGGCCCCTCATTGGCTGTTTTGGTCTGATCAGTGAAAACGTTTGTTTCCTCTTTCTTGTGACATCTGATTACCTGATTGACACTCAGTATTTTTCAAAAAGAAAATCTTCAAAGTGTAGGCTAATAATTGTTTTGTTTTCAGGTTACTTCTTTGCCATTTTGTAAAAGCAGCTTTTTTGTTCTATCCCATCTGTCTTCCTATAGTATCTAATCTCTCTCCTTTACAAATAATAATAAATACCCCTTTTCCCTCTATACTACTGGAACACTCTGGCTGTATTCCTGTCTGGGTGGCGGCTCCTGTAACCTCCTCTCCCTGCACTGAGGTGCAGATGTGATAGTAACAGGCCTGTGTTTTGTTTTGTCCCCCTGCTACCGTGTATGTGTGTACGTGTGTGTTTGTGTGTTTGGTTGTTTGTGTATGCGTGCACATGTGTGCGCGTGTGGCTCACACACCTCAGCGCTCAGGCATCAATAGCTCGGACGTGGAAGTGCTCACGCTCACCAACGTGACTGAGGAGGACGCCGGAGAGTATACCTGTAAAGTCTCCAATTATATAGGGGAGGTCAACCAGTCGGGCTGGCTGACGGTCATCCCAGGTAACCGCTGACCCCTGATCCTTGACCTCTGTTGACCACCTCCCGTGTGGTCTCTTTGGGCCTGTCACTGACCCGGTTCGGTGTGGTGGTCTTAGTTCCTGCTGGGTTGTGGACTGACTGATCCTTTCCCAGCTGCTCTACCGAAACTACTGACCATGGAAATGCCTACTGTACCTGCACACTCACACTATCCTGCTATGTCCATCTCAGACCTTTCATCTCTCTCACTCTCTCACCCTCTCTCTCTCTCACTCTCTCACTCTCACCCACCATTTGAATGGTGTGATGTGTAAGGGCACAGGTTAGTGTTGGGTGCTGCAGTGGGGTGATCTCCATGCCTTCCTCTTCTGTGGTTGTGTGTACTGTGCATGCCCAGGCCTGGTGTAGATACGATTGGGCTCTGGTGTTGTGGGTGATGGGTATTTTATCACGTGTTTTGGTGTATTGTGTTTGATATTATTTCTTGTGGTACAAGGTGCTCTTCCTGGTTGTTTTGAAGACCCTCCCTCGCTGGACGCTCCTCCCCTTCCCTCGAAGCTCCTCCCATCTACCTTATCTCTCTATAGATGGCCGTTCTCCTCCCAGCGATGGACACCATCCAGCTACTCCTCTCTCATGGTGTTGTGGGTCTAATTGTTACCTCTGCTTTTCCTCCTCTTCTCTCCTCTCTGTTATTTTCTCCCCTCCATTGCTACTCTCACTCCTTCCCTTTATCTTACTTTCTTCCTACTCACTACTTAAATATAATTTATCCTCCTAACATCCACCCTCCCTTTCTCATCCCCCATCCCTGTCTCTTCCTCTTCTTTCTCCCCCACCCCTCCTCTCCCATTGACCTGCCCCTTTTCTTCCTCCTTTTCCTCTTCTTCCACCCTTCCTCTCTCATACTCCATTCTCCCTCCCTTTCTCCTCCTCTACATCCTCCTCCACACCTTCTCCTAACCCTCTCCCAGACCGCAGGTGTAAACACCACGGACAAGGAGATTGAAGTCCTCTACCTCCCCAATGTCACTTATGAGGATGCTGGGGAGTATACCTGCTTGGCGGGTAATTCTATTGGGATCTCCTATCACACTGCTTGGTTGTCGGTGCTTCCAGGTATATACACTCATATACTGCCCTCCCTTTACCCTCACGCTCTCTTTCTCACTCTCTCTCTCTCTCAATGTCATTCACTAACGATTCTAAAACGTTCGGTTAATTAAGTTATTTTGATGATTTCTATGGGAGGAAGAAGGGAGAAGTGAAAAGTTCCTCTGGAGTGAAAGACACACAAACTCAACAAAATATCAGATTACAATGATGAACTTACACAGTCAACAACTCAATGTCTAACTCAGTGTAATACTACAGCAGGAATATGTATTACATATATTTTGTTATCTTGACGTGTTGAAAGCAAGGGGCCAGATAAGGGACATTTGCTCTAAGCTTATTATAACCTGACTTTTCCGATTGGCTCGAGTGTCTCGTTACTCAAGAGGAGGTTTGCCTCTTTCTCCCCCTCCCTCGTATCTTTCTCTCCCTCTCCTGGTTCTCGGGGAAAGTCTGTTGGTGCTACGTACATTTTGGCTCGGACTGCAAGTTTTTACAGAAGCAGGGTGTCTGTCTGTCTGTTTCAGTGACTTCTCTGTCATTCCCGGAGAATTAATAAAAACTCCCTCATGGCTCCACCTCTTTCCTGGCTCTGATAATTGGTTGTCTTTTTATTATTTCTCCTTGAGATAATAAAAAAGGAAAAAAAATGTTACAGCCGCAATACTCAACGTCTTGACTTTCTCAATTATCAGGGCCAATTTTTTAAATGCATTAAATATATTTGATATAGTGTGTGTTTGCATGAGTGTGTTTAAATTAGGTCTGTCAGAGTTAATCAGTTAGCTTGATTTTAGTGCACACTTTTTTTTTGTTGTGATTAATCAGATTGTATAAAAGCGTTCAGAATCGACTGAAAACACCCAAAATACAAAATATATACTGCTAAAAGCAATGTCGTCCACATAACAAGTTGACATTGAGGTTATAGAAGGTGTGCTTTATCAATTTACTTAATTTTTATAACTGTTATTTGGGGAAAAATCAAGACATCGTTATTCTTGTAATGCTTTTTGTTTGAACAATCTTAAATGACATCTTAATTTGAGCGAATTCTGAGTTTGCGATTAATGGTGATTAATCACAGCAAATCATACGATTAGCTCGATTAGAACATTTTATCATTTGGCAGTCCTAGTTTAAATCTATGTGTGTGTCCCTGTGTCTGCATGATTGTGTGTGTCTTTTAAATGTGTGTCTCTCTGTGTCTGCGTGAGTGTGTCTGTGTGTGTGCGTCTGTGTCCCTCATGTCTGCACTGACAAACATCCATAGATTTACCGTGGGGTCATTGACACCCTTGATAAAGATTTGCAAAAATAACTGTATAAATTAACTAATTCAAATACTGACCTATATTATTTTATACTAATACAATTGCTCAGGGAAAGAGATTTTCTTTTCTGCTTATGTATTCTAATTTTGACGGCAAACCAACCACTTGTGTGCATGGCCAAAGAGCTCTATTTTCATGCCATCTGATCAAAGCACTGGTTCCAAATCAAGTGCCAATGCCGTTGGCACTCCAGGCATTTACATTTGTTGGATGACATGAAAATAGAGCTCTTTGGCCACGTACACCAGTGGTGTGTTTGGCGTCGAAATGAGAATGCATGAGCAGAAAAGAACGCCATACCTACTGTAAAATATGGTGGTGGTTCGGCCGCTATTTTGCTTCCACTGGTCTTGGGGCCTTTATTAAGGTCAGCGGTATCATGAACTTTACCCAGTACCAGGACATTTTAGCCAAATACCTGGTGTCCTCCCGCAGTAGACTGAAACTTGGCCTCAAATGGATCTTTCAGCAAGACAATAACCCCAATAACACTTCAAAGTTCACAAAGAAATGTTTCTATAGCAGTGGAGGCTGCTGTGGGGAGGAGGGGTCATACGTGGTTTCCACTGGCCTCCACTGTTCTATAGCTAGGTTTCCATCCAAATGGTGACAGATTTTCATGCTAATATATAAAAAAAAAAAAAAACAATATGTGCATTTTCCCACCAGAGAAGTGTTTTCATTCAATTTACTTGTTGACGGTAAAAGGCTGTGCTTGATGACGTAGTGCACATAAAAATAACTTATGCAGTGAAATTCCCATGTACCGAATAAAACATAGAAATTAAATGGGTTTCCATAGCATTTTCAACTCTACTGATGGTTTTGTCACAAAAAAAAACATTTCTTATATAGCAAATGTGCCCACTCTGGTCTTGGCATGTGCACTCAATATAGAACAGCTCGCATGTATAGCCTACATGATGAGATTATTATGGACAAAAAAAAAGCATAGATCAAGCTCATCACAGTGCACTTTCACCACCCTGTGAAGTTCATCATAACTTATTTCATCTGTAGCATAATAAACAGCATGCTTTCACGAGTGAGAGGACCACACACCATATCATCTCGTGACTCCAAGTTTGATAAGATGGTTATTATATCGATATTTGTGCATAAAGGCATTTCCACTGCCATTTCTTGCATAATACATTTTACCGACACAAAAAGATCCCACCTTGTCTAGCATATTTTGTTTTGTCGACTTTTGGAAAGTTTACCAACAAATGTTGATCAGGCCTGTCATTACATTTTTTTTATCCGACATATACTTTACTCTCATAAAAAGGTTGGCTGGAAATCTGGTTATTTGCCACAAAATCAACATTTTGCAATGGCCATCTCAGTCTCTGGACTTGAAACCCATTTTCAAGTCCATAAACTTAGACAAAGGATATGAAGCATCTGGAAGGATTCTGTATGGAGTAATGGTCTAAGATCCCTCCCAATGTGTTCTTCAACTCATAAAACATTTTAGAAAATGTCTCAGTGTCGTTATCATCGCAAGGTGAGCTATTGAAAGGTATTAAAGACAGAAAGGTATTAAAAACAGACTCCTGCCTTTTTGAGAGAAAAAAATTATTACTTGTTAAACAAAATCTCTTTCTCTTTATATTCATATAAAATAATAGAATTTCCAAAATGTTTGGAGCATACAATATAGCTCACTGTTATTCAATTATTTATATTATTCAATCATTTTTTATGATCTTTATCAAGGGTATCAATAATTTTGGACGCCACAAGTCCATATAAATAGAACACTTATGCTCATTCCTTAGATAGAGGTTCAGTTCATTAGCCAACATTAATACCTCTACATTCATGTAGGGTGGGTGAGATGTCTGGACTCTGGACATTAAATGAGATGGATGACACTACCCGGTGAAATGCAAGGCGCCAAATTCAAAATCCAAAAGTTTAATTATTAAACATTCATCAATATACAAGTGTTGTCATCAAAAGCTAGTCATCAAAAGCTCTGCTTCTTGGCAATATCACAGCGTTGTCAGATTTCAAAAAGGCTTTACGGTAAAAGCACAACATTTAAACCATCGCGGTTCACACAAAACACATTTCACAGCGAAAACAAATCCCTTACCTTTTGAAGAACTTCTGCTGAGGGCTTCCCAAGTGTCCAACGAAGACAATCCATGGTTCTTTTGTTAGAAAAAGTCATTTATTATATCCATAAATCTCCGTTTGGTTGGTGCGTTATGATCAGAAAATACAGCGTCCACTCGCCCATTGAACCGTGAAGAGAACTCGTTCAACCTATACCTATACACTTGTCCAAGAACAATCAAACATCATTGATAATGTATCCTTAGGAACACTTATGTATATTTACTATAAAATTTCAACCGGATTATAAACTGGACGATAGGAAAGGAACAAAAACCACAGCCCGCGCGCGCGCGAGCGGATCCGCGCATCCTCTTCTGCACATCCTCTTCTGTTTACATCTGGTGACCACTTCCCAATTCTTCTTCTATTACCATCCAGAGCAACTAAACATCATCAAACACTGTCTAGAGACTGTTGGCATCCAGTGGAAGCAATAGGTACTGCAATCTTACTCCCATATAAGGTCATTTTCAAAAAGGGAGGGGTTCACAATGAGGCAATGTGTCAAAATCACTTTTTCCAGGACGGAAATTCCTCGGGTCTTCGCCTGCTATATATGTTCTGTTATACCCACAGACAATATTTTAACACTCTTAGAAACTTCCTATCTGTTTTGCTTACTCCTAGAATTCCCAGTCTTTGTATAGAGACTGTTGACATCTAGTGGAAGCCATAGGTACTGCAGTCTCAGTCCTGGTTGAAAATGAATAGGCAGCCTTGAGAAGGTCAAGTACAAAATAAAATGCAAATCTAAATGGATTTTCCTCAGGTTTTCGCCTGCTATATCAGTTCTGTTATACTCACATACATTATTTTAACACTCTTAGAAACTGAGAGTGTTTCCTATCCAATAGTACTAATTATGTGCATATCCTATTTTCTGGGCCTGAGTGGGAGGCATTTTACTTTGGGCACGCCAGACTCCAAAACCGTCACCTCGTGAGCCGCTCCCTAAGAAGTTAATCACCTGTAATCCACAACCTGAACAGACAGCGGGTACAAAAATCCCCTCAATGCCCTCCCAGATAATAGCCTTGTTTTGTCTCTGAACAAAATACAATTATTATGCATAGTCATTTTACCCCTATTTACATGAACAAATTACTTCAATTACCTCAACTAACTTGTACCCCCGCACAGGTACCGGTACCCCCTGTATATATAGCCTTGTTATTGTTATTTTATTGTGGTACTTTTTTAAAACTAATTTATTTAGTAAATATTTTCTCAACTCTTATTTTCGGAGCATGAACATTTTTCTTTAATTTATTGCCCTAGTCCCCATGTATCTGCTCTGGTGGCGCCTGCATGGCTCTTCTGCCTTCTGTGTTGCGGCTGTGCGCTGTGGTTTTTGGACCAGGTTATACGAAGCCAACTGGAGAAAGGTTCCTACTTGTTATTATTTCCCCCTGGCTGCACAGTACAAGGACATTGTTTGTAGCCATGGGTGGATGACATGCATTTTGGAACAGGCTGTGGTCCTATAGCCACTCAGAGACAGACCCAGACCCATTTGCTACAGACAGGAAGCTCAGGCCATATATCGCCACAAAGGGCACCACTCACTTGTTTGCAGTCTGATGTGAAGCGTGTCTGTCAAAGGCTGTGTGTATGCGTGTGAGAGAGGGGGGAAGAATGTGTGTTTGTTTGTGTGCATGCATGTGTGTGTATTTGAGAGAGAGAGTGTCTGCACCCTGCGTGTGTGGTGTGACAAGTAGCCCCGAATGTAGGCACTTAGTACAGCCCCCTGCTTGAGCTCAGTGTATTTACCTCGTAAAAAAAGAATCAGAATGATTATATTTCTATGGTTTACCCCCTCTTCTTAGATCAATTCCATTTTCTGTCTGTCCTAGATGGGCAGTAGATGGTTGTGTGAAGAAGAGGGGGAGTAGAGGAAGGGGGATGGAGAGAGAAAAACATGTGTGCGTCTTTCTCATTATTTATGTTTTGTTTGTCTATCTAGCAATGACGAGTGTGTCGTTTCCATGGCGTGTGTTCTGTTCATACATGTGCGTCTATCAGATGTGTCCATGTCTTTTTGTTTAAGTGTCTGTGTGCCCACGTCCGTGTGTTTGTGTGTGTACATTATGTCATGAGTCACTCTCCCCTTGCCCCTCCCTCTGCTCCCCAAACAGCCAATAAGGAAGAGACAGTGACGGGTCTGACATCACCTGACTATGTGGAGATAGCCATCTATTGCATCGGGGTGTTCCTGATCGCCTGTATGGTGGTCATCGTGGTGGTGTGCCGGATGAGGAATACGGCTAAGAAGCCTGACTTTGGGAACCAGCCGGCAGTCCACAAACTCAGCAAGCAGATACCTCTGCGTCGCCAGGTAACAGAAAGTAGATAAGGGGTTTCCAAGGCATTTAACACCCATAAAAAGACAAACTCCACGCACACATGCATTCATACATAATTCTCTTTTCACACTATTGTGCCGAACCAAACTACTGACTAGAATTCTATTTTTTCATGGTTTCAGATACTATGGTGGATGTACAGCTTGGCTTGGCTTGGTTCAGGTTCAGCAGTGTGAAAAGCCCCATATACTCATACTTAAATAAAAACAACAGAAAATAGTCCAAGGTTTACCTACCAAGAGCAGAAAACACCCCAAATGTTCCACCGCATTTGTATTCCCGACATAAATCAGAGTACCAGTAACCCAATTGATCTGAGAGCCCAGTTAATTTAGCTGTTCAGGAGAAGTGGATTTTCATAATACTACTGTAACTAATACATCGCACTGCTTGATGTGCTAAGCGTCAGTTAACTCCACTGAAAGACAGCTAGCTACAGTGCATGGCGTCTGAGCATGTTAGCACTGCTCTCCAGCACCTCTACCTCTCTGTGAGTGATGCTTTTCCCTCAAGGGGAAAAACAAACTCCAAGAGGTACAAAAAGCGATGGATTACATTCCTGCAAGAAATGGGTGGTTCCAGTGTCAAGGTAAGGTTGGAGCAGAAAGGAGAGAAGAGCCCTGAGGACAATGATAAACGGACACATTCATCAGATAGAACGTTACACTCTAGCACTGAGTTGTGATCACTAATGATCCCTAACATGCATTAACTCGCTTTTTAAAGAGCATGAAGAATGTGTTGATTTGCACAGTATCAATATAATTTAAAGCCCATGTAAATGAGGCATTTGATCTTTAGATTTTTTTTCATCACACAGACAAGTGTGCGCACACACACCTACCCACCTACACACCTTGGTCCTCACAATTATAGTAATACACACACATGCCTATCCCCGCCCTTTCTTATTTGACCAGTGTATCTAGGCTCAGGTGATCAGCCAATCTGTCGTCTCCTACAGGTGTCAAATGACTCCAGCTCCTCGATGAACTCCAGCACCCCATTGGTCCGCATCACCACACGACGCAGCTCGGCCGGCCACGACGACCCCATCCCAGAGTACGACCTCCCCGAGGACCCACGCTGGGAGTTTTCCAGAGACAGGTGATGGACAGGGACGGGGGTAGGAATAGGGAACGGGGGTAGGAATATGGAGGGGGAGGTAAAGGATGTAGCGGGGAGGGGACAGTGTACAAGGTTGTCATTGACCTCAACAGTATGGCCACATTTCAGGGTGCCTACATAGTAGTCACTCACCAAACCTCAGAATTTTCTTTCAATTCGCAAGAGGCTGAATGTGTCTCACTGGAGAAAGCATCCAAGTGAGCAAAACAGCACCCCCTCTTTCTCAGTATGTGTAGCCCATCTATCTGATGCTGTCTGGCCAAAAAGAGTATGACATTGTTGCCGCCCGTAGCATTGAATGCAAGGGAAGCCAGCGAGCATTTGGCATCATTTTTTAAATAATTATAATAGCGTTGAGCTAAACTGAGTGAGCTCAACTGTGAATGGTACAGGCGCACTAAAAAAAACTGTCAAGGGAAGCCTGTTTGGATTTGACTTCAGAACAATCACATCAAAAGCAGAACGGCATTTACAGAAAAAAACTTGAATTGTTGCATCTCGTTGTGTCGTTGTCCTCCGGTGGCTAGCTAGCTAAAATCATATTTTTTCCTAAATTAGCCATGGATGGAGATAGGGATTTGGACTTGTGGTTTTACTTAATTCTCTGTACTGGCCAATGATTATAACGGCGATTCTGATCCAACCATAAATTCATACATTGTGCCCCCTGGCCTGAGTGGATGTAAGTAGCTAGATGTAGTAGGCTAATGTTAGCTAGCTTGTCTGGCACATCGTTGGCCATGAAAGGAAGTTAGGCTAGCGAGCAAGCATTTTAGCCAGGTAGCCTAGGACAACAAAAACTTAAAGCGTTGATCAGTCATTAGCGTTTCTCTACAAGTTGGGTGAGTCAACATTTTCTTTCTACTTGCACACACACAAATCAGTACCATGGACAGCCACATCATATTTAGCTTACGTTGATTGGACTAAGTCGTTTTTGGTGTCTTTTAGTTGTCACTATATTAAACAAAGCATACTGTAGGTGATTTGAAGATGTTGAAGTTGAAATGGTGCTGGAATAGTGAAGGCAGCTCTTTTCGACTTGAGGTAACTCTCAGTGGTTCTAAATCAATGGTTGTTTACTAGTCTGAAAATATCGGAAACAATTTGCTTGACCATGCTGTAGGTTATTTATTCTGCCACTGTCTTCTTATTGTCTCGGCTTTAGGCCTACAGTATATATCATATGAACTAACAGAGCAAACAACCCAATTATCACAACACATACAGTTGAAGTCAGAAGATTACATACACTTAGGTTGGAGCCATTAAAACTCGTTTTTCAACCACTCCACAAATTTCTGGTTAACAAACTATAGTTTTGGCAAGTCGGTTAGGATATCTACTTTCTGCATGACACAAGTAATTTTTCCAACAATTGTTTAGACAGGTTATTTCACTTATAATTCACTGTATCACAATTCCAGTGGGTCAGAAGTTTACATACACTGAGTTGACTGTGCCTTTTTAAACAGCTTGAACAATTCCAGAAAATGATGTCATGGCTTTAGAAGCTTCTGATTGGCTAATTGACATAATTTGAGCCAATTGGAGGTGTACCTATGGATGTATTTCAAGGCCTACCTTGAAACGCAGTGCCTCTTTGCTTGACATCATGGGAAAATCAAAAGAAATCAGCCAAGACCTCAGAAGAAAGATTGTAGCCCTCCACAAGTCTGGTTCATCCTTGGGAGCAATTTCCAAAACGCCTGAAGGTACCACGTTCATCTGTACAAAAAATAGTACGGAAGTATTAACACCATGGGACCACGCAGCCGTCATACCGCTCAGGAAGGAGACGCATTCTGTCTCCTAGAGATGAACGTACTTTGGTGCAAAAAGTGCAAATCAGTCCCAGAACAACTGCAAAGCACCTTGTGAAGATGCTAGAGGAAACAGGTACAAAAGTATCTATAGCCACAGTAAAACGAGTCCAATATCAACTTAACCTGAAAGGCCGCTCAGCAAGGAAGAAGCCACTGCTCCAAAACCGCCATAAAAAAGCCAGACTATGGTTTGCAACTGCACATGGGGACAAAGGTTGTACTTTTTGTAGAAATGTTGTCCTCTGGCCTGAAGAAACAAAAATATAACTGTTTGGTCATAATGACCATCGTTATGTTTGGAGGAAAAAGGGGGATGCTTGCAAGCCGAAGAACACCATCCCAACCATGAAACACGGGGCTGGCAGCATCATGTTGTGGGGTGCTTTGCTGCAGGAGGGACTGGTGCACTTCAGAAAATAGATGGCATCATGAGGCAGGAAATTATGTGGATATATTGAAGCAACATCTCAAGACATCAGTCAGGAAGTTAAAGCTTTGTCGCAAATGGGTCTTCCAAATGGACAATGACCCCAAGCAAACTTCCAAAGTTGTGACAAAATGGCTTAAGGACAACAAAGTCAAGGTATTGGAGTGGCCATCACAAAGCCCTGACCTCAATCCTATAGACAATTTGTGGGCAGAACTGAAAAAGCGTGTGCGAGCAAGGCCTACAAACCTGACTCCGTTACACCAGCTCTGTCAGGAGGAATGGGACAACATTCACCCAACTTATTGTGGGAAGCTTGTGCAAGGCTACCCGAAATGTTTGACCCAAGTTAAACAATTTAAAGGCAATGCTACCAAATACTAATTGAGTGTATGTAAACTTCTGACCCACTGGGAATGTGATGAAATAAATAAAAGCTGAAATAAATAATTCTTTCTACTCTCGTTCTGACATTTCACATTCTTAAAATAAAGTGGTGATCCTAACTGACCTAAGACAGGGAATACTAGGATTAAATGTCAGGAATTAAGTTTAAATGTATTTGGTTAAGATGTATGAAAACTTACGACTTCAACTGTAGGTAATGTGCACCGCTACTGGACTGCAAAAAGAGTATGTGGCTTTCAATCACTGGTACATTTTTGTTTCACAGACCCCCTGGAATGCGACCTATGGCTTTCTCAGGTATTTCTCTGAGAATCAATGAGGCAATGGGTGAGGCCCAAGACTAGTTGCATACTGTTGTAAGATGCAGTCAGTGAGGTTTTTGCTCAGTTGGAATGCATTTCTACCTAACACCCCCTCAGCGGGTCTGAAAAATCCGGAAGCATCCGGTTTTCAGGGGAAAAGCAGAGAAGAGGCGAAGCCTGAAAACCGTATGCTTACGGTTTCCTTCAGCCCACTCAGGAATTAATTTTACACCTTCTACGTTAGGTTACCTAACTTCAAAGAAACCCAGAAATGAATCCAGTGCAGTGTCCCAGTTGTCAGAGATTGTAGCAGTGATTTCACTGTTGCTAATTTGTTTATTGTCTTCTAGATGCATTATAGTAGCATGTAACCCCCTCCTCATGAATGACAACGTTAGCTAACATTTGGCTAACTGATTGTGTATGCAGGCTATTACATGAGGTACTAGTGTTGTCTGGTATAATATACCATTAAGCACCATTGAACATGGTCTGTGATCTGTAATGATTAACCAGTGAGTAATGGCTGTGGCTGTGATAAAAAATTTCACTGTATCAGAGTAGTGTTCATTAGGCACCAAACGGAAGAAAATGGACAAACAGGGAGGGACAGCCTGGACTTGTCCAATAAGAAACACTCATTTTTCTTTTCCATGTTTAAAAACTTTGTGCTCTACTGAACATGACCCAGTGAGGCCATTGGCACCCAGCCCTTTCTGTATCACTTACACAGACCAATGAGTAATTTCTCAGTGCTACACTGTACCATAGTCCTGTTCATTAGGCACCAAACAGAAGGAAAAAGACCGAAGCCGGGAGGGACTACCTGGATAAGTCCAATCGAAAATAGGCTTTTCTCATTGATGTTGCACTTTCCTTTTTTCTTTTTTTCCTTATGAACAGGACCCAGTGTGTGTGTGTGTGTCATGGCTGTAATCTGTGTGTTTGTGCTGTGACTGTTTGCTTTGCCTCATACCAGAGGAGTTAGTCCCTACTACGAGTTGAACTAGTGGTCTCAGTCAGCTTCAGTGGAAAGTGTCAGGCTGAAGGCCACAACAGACTTATACATAGTGATTTTGCTGCGGTGAGGTCTCTTGTTGTTAAGCAATGGGGAAAACCCAGACAGTAAAACACAATCCGGCTCTTGGGTTATTAACATGCTTTCGCCTGTGGTGTTTCGCCATGCCATGTTTTTGTGAAGATTTAACAGTAGGGGATCAAAAGCATTCTACATGTCTCCTTGGCATGCTCAATTAAGCCCCTACTGTTAAATCTTGTGTGTGTCTCTCTCTCTCTCTCTCGTTCATCTCTGTCCCCCTGTCTCCTCTCCTCCGCTCCTCGTCTGTCATTCCCAAGTGCCTCAGGGGTTGTGGTGGAGATGCGGAACACTCAGAAATGCTAACGTTTGTGCTGGCGTGGAAGGAAAAATAACATTGATTATGTGTGGTGGGCCGGGGCAGAAAGGGTGCCATTGAGCTAGGGGTGGTGGGGGGTCTGTGTGGACAGAGTAGGGATTGTGTTACTCTGACGGCGTGCTGGCCTTAGGCCCGGAGCCAGTGTGAATGTTTACACAGCCTCAAGACTGGGCCACAGGGGCAGGCCACCGCCTGTCAATCAAACTAGGACCAGAGGGTCAATCTATTACCAAAGGATCAGTGGTCAGAGAGGTGTTGTGACCATGAGTGATAGTAGTGTGGGACTGTGTCTAAGTGTGCATGCGTGCACATGCCCATGTGAGTGTGTATAAAGGAGAGCTATTACAAATTCTGAGTGTAGCTACACAGCTGTTTGAACTATTCTTCTAACCTCTCCTCCTCTACAGGTTGACTCTGGGCAAGCCGCTGGGCGAGGGCTGCTTTGGCCAGGTGGTGATGGCCGAAGCATTGGGCATTGATAAGGACAAGCCCAAGGAGGCCGTCACAGTGGCTGTGAAGATGCTGAAAGGTACAGTGCATTCAGAATCCCTTGGATTCGGATCCCTTGACATTTTGTTACTTTACAGCCTTATTCTAAAATGGATAAAGTAGGTCTTTTTACTCTTCAATCTACACACAATACCCCGTAATGACAAAGCAAAAGAGGTTTTTATACATTTTTGCTAATTTATTAAAAATAAAACCTGAAATATCACAATTACATACAGTTGAAGTCAGAAGTTTAAGTACACTTATGTTGGAGTCATTAAAACTTGTTTTTCAACCACTCCACAAATTTCTTGTTAACAAACTATAGTTTTGGCAAGTCAGTTAGGACATCTACTTTGTGCATGACACAAGTAATTTTTCCAACAATTGTTTATAGACAGATTATTTCACTTATAATTCACTGTATCACAATTCCAGTGGGTCAGAAGTTTACATACACTGAGTTGACTGTGCCTTTTTAAACAGCTTGAACAATTCCAGAAAATGATGTCATGGCTTTAGAAGCTTCTGAAATGCTAATTAACATAATTTGAGTAAATTGGAGGTGTACCTGTGGATGTATTTGATCCACAGGTATTTCATCCAGAACCTTTGAACTCAGTGCCTCTTTGCTTGACGTCATGGGAAAATCTAAAGAAATCCGCCAAGACCTCAGAAAAAAAGATTGTAGACCTCCACAAGTCTGGTTCATCCTTGGGAGCAATTTCCAAACGCCTGAAGGTACCACGTTCATCTCTACAAACAATAGTACGCAAGTATCAACACCATGGGACCACGCAGCCGTCATACCGCTCAGGAAGGAGACACGTTCTGTTCCCTAGAGATGAACGTACTTTGGTGCGAAAAGTGCATATCAATCCCAGAACAACAGCAAAGGACCTTGGGAAGATGCTGGAGGAAACGGGTACAAAAGTATCTATATCCACAGTAAAACGAGTCCTATATCGACATATTCTGAAAGGCCGCTCAGCAAGGAAGAAGCCACTTCTCCAAAACCGCCAGAAAATAGCCAGACTACGGTTTGCAACTGCACATGAGGACAAAGATTGTACTTTTTGGAGAAATTACCTATGGTCTGATGAAACAAAAATAGAACTGTTTGGACACAATGACCATCGTTATGTTTGGAGGATAAAGGGGGAGAACACCATCCCAACCGTGAAGCACGGGGGTGGCAGCATCATGTTGTGGGGGTGCTTTACTGCAGGAGGGACTGGTGCACTTCACAAAATAGATGGCAACATGAGGCAGGAAAATTATGTGGATATTTTGAAGCAACATCTCAAGACATCAGTCAGTAAGTTAAAGATTGGTCGCTAATGGGTCTTCCAAATGAACAATGACCCCAAGCATACTTCCAAAGTTGTGGCAAAATGGCTTAAGGACAATAAAGTCAAGGTATTGGAGTGGCCATCACAAAGCCCTGACCTCAATCCTATAGAAAGTTTGTGGGCAGAACTGAAAAGGCGTGTGCGAGCAAGGAGACCTACAAACCTGACTCAGTTACACCAGCTCTGTCAGGAGGAATGGGCCAAAATTCACACAATTTATTGTGGGAAGCTTGTGGAAGGCTACCTGAAACATTTGACCCAAGCTAAACAATTGAAAGGCAATGCTATCAAATACGAACTGAGTATATGTAAACTTCTGACCCACTGGGAAGGTGATGAAAGCAATAAAAGCTTAAATAAATCATTCTCTCTACTATTATTCTGACATTTCACATTCTTAAAATAAAGTGGTGATCCTAACTGACCTAAGACAGGGATTTTTTACTAGGATGTATTTGGCTAAGGTGTATGTAAACTTCTGACTTCAACTTAATGTATTGCACTACATACCACTGTTCATCTAGCTATATGTGTCACTGTATGTGCAAGTACACTATCAGGCTTGGGGAATAACAGATTACATCAAATCTATTACAAGTAATTGATTACAAAAATGACTGACTTTGGTTTTTAATGCCTCTTACAGTGAGGGAAAAAAAGTATTTTATCCCCTGCTGATTTTGTACGTTTGCCCACTGACAAAGAAATGATCAGTCTATAATTTTAATGGTAGGTTTATTTGAACAGTGAGAGACAGAATAACAACAAAAAAATCTGCATGTTAAAAATGTTATGAAATGATTTGCATTTTAATGAGGGAAATAAGTATTTGACCCCCTCTCAATCAAAAAGATTTCTGGCTCCCAGGTGTCTTTTATACAGGTAACGAGCTGAGATTAGGAGCACACTCTTAAAGGGAGTGCTCCTAATCTCAGTTTGTTACCTGTATAAAAGACATCTGTCCACAGAAGCAATCAATCAATCAGATTCCAAACTCTCCACCACGGCCAAGACCAAAGAGCTCTCCAAGGATGTCAGGGACAAGATTGTAGACCTACACAAGGTTGGAATGGGCTACAAGACCATCACCAAGCAGCTTGGTGAGAAGGTGACAACAGTTGGTGAGATTATTCGCAAATGGAAGAAACACAAAAGAACTGTCAATCTCCCTCGGCCTGGGGCTCCATGCAAGATCTCACCTCGTGGAGTTGGAATGATCATGAGAACGGTGAGGAATCAGCCCAGAACTACACGGGAGGATCTTTTCAATGATCTCAAGGCAGCTGGGACCATAGTCACCAAGAAAACAATTGGTAACACACTACGCCGTGAAGGACTGAAATCCTGCAGCACCCGCAAGGTCCCCATGCTCAAGAAAGCACATATACATGCCCGTCTGAAGTTTGCCAATGAACATCTGAATGATTCAGAGGACAACTGGGTGAAAGTGTTGTGGTTAGATGAGACCAAAATGGAGCTCTTTGGCATCAACTCAACTCGCCGTGTTTGGAGGAGGAGGAATGCTGCCAAGAACACCATCCCCATCGTCAAACATGGAGGTGGAAACATTATGCTTTGGGGGTGTTTTTCTTCTAAGCGGGACAGGACAACTTCACCGCATCAAAGGGACGATGGATGGGGCCATGTACCGTCAAATCTTGGGTGAGAACCTCTTTCCCTCAGCCAGGGCATTGAAAATGGGTCGTGGATGGGTATTCCAGCATGACAATGACCCCAAACACACGGCCAAGGCAACAAAGGAGTGGCTCAAGAAGAAGCACATTAAGGTCCTGGAGTGTTCTAGCCAGTCTCCAGACCTTAATCCCATAGAAAATCTGTGGACGGAGCTGAAGGTTCGAGTTGCCAAACGTCAGCCTCGAAACCTTAATGACTTGGAGAAGATCTGCAAAGAGGAGTGGGACAAAATCCCTCCTGAGATGTGTGCAAACCTGGTGGCCAACTATAAGAAACGTCTGACCTCTGTGATTGCCAACAAGGGTTTTGCCACCAAGTAGTAAGTCATGTTTTGCAGAGGGGTCAAATACTTATTTCCCTCATTAAAATGCAAATCAATTTATAACATTTTTTCACATGCGTTTTTCTGGATTTTTTTGCTGTTATTCGTTCTCTCACTGTTCAAATAAACCTACCACTACAATTATAGACTGAACATTTCTTTGTCAGTGGGCAAACGTACAAAATCAGCAGGGAATCAAATACTTTTTTCCTTCACTATAAGGGGAAAGTAATGTAAAGGTAACTGAAAGTAATGAGATTATGTTACTGAGTTTGGGTAATCCAACGTTTACGTTACTGATTACGATAATTACATTTAAAAAGTTACCTACCCAACCGTGTACACTACATACACGACCAAAAGTATGTGAACACCTGCTCGCCGAACATCTCAATCCAAAATCATGGGCATTAATATGGAGTTGGTCCCCCCTTTGCTGCTTTAACAGCCTCCACTCTTTTGGTAAGGCTTTCCACTAGATGTTGGAACATTGCTGTGGGGATTTGCTTCCATTCAGCCAAAAGAACATTAGTGGGGTTGGGCAATGATGTTGGGCGATTAGGCCTGGCTTGCAGTCGGCGTTCCAATTCATCCCAAAGGTGTTCGATGGGGTTGAGGTCAGGGCTCTGTGCAGGCCAGTCAAAGTTCTTCCACACCGATCTCGACAAACCATTTCTGTATAGACCTAGCTTTGTGCACGGGGCATTCTCATGCGAAAACAGGAAAGGGCCTTCCCCAAAATATTGCCACAGAGTTGGAAGCACAGAATCATCTAGAATGGCATTGTATGCTGTAGCGTTTAGATTTATCTTCACTGGAACTAAGGGCCCAGCCCAAACCATGAAAAACAGCCCCAGATCATTATTCCTCCTTCACCAAATTTTACAGTTGGCAGTATGCATTCGGTCAGGTAGCGTTCCCCAGGCATCCGTCAAACCAAGATTTGTCCTTTGTCCTCCAGATGCTGAAGCGTGATTCATCACTCCAGAGAACACATTTTCACTGCTCCATAGTCCAATAGCGGCAAGTTTTACACCACTCCAGCCGACCTTCGGCATTGCGTATGGTGATTTTTTTGTGTGTTGCTGCTCGGCCATGGAAACTCATTTCACGAAGCTCCCGACGAACAGTTCTTGTGCTGACGTTGCTTCCAGAGACAGTTTGGAACTCGATAAAGAGTGTCGCAACCGAGGACAGAGGATTTTTACGCATTACACGCTTCAGCACTCGGTGGTTCTGTTGTGTGAGCTTGTGTGGCCTACCACTTCGCGGCTGAGCCGTTGTTGCTCCTAAACATTTCCACTTCACAATAACATCACTTATAGTTGACGGGCCATGTTTAGCAGGGCAGAAATCTGACTAACTGACTTGTTGGCAAGGTGGCATCCTATGATGGTGCCACATTGAAAGTCACTGAGCTTTTCAGTAAGGCCATTCTACTGACAATGTTTGTCTATGGAGATTGCATGGCTGTGTGCTCGATTTTATACACCTGTCAGCAACGAATGTGGCTTAAATAGCCGAATCTACAAATATGAAGGGGTGTCCACATACTTTTGTATATATAGTGTACATACAAACCTGCCTATGTGTGTCACCGTATGTGCGTATGTACCTGAACCCAAAATCTAGGTGTGTGTGTGTGTGTGTACCTGTATGTGTGTGCAAGAGCTGCTATCCATCTCAGGATCTGTCCTACTGGGGTTGGCGGTGTGGGGAAGGCGGGGCCTGGGGGCTGTCATTATTCCTTGTTGGTGATTGATGGCTGTAGGGGCAGAATCAAGGGTGCAGGGTCACATACCTGACCCCCACAGCACCAGCTGCCCAGGCGTTAGTCTGCACTGACACAAAGACCGCTCAGTCTCAGGGATGGTAGGCTGGAAGGACAACTGTATTAAAAAACGAGGAGGGGATGGAGGGAATAATCAGGTAGAGTATTTGATTGGTGGGGTGGACATACAGATGCACACACGAGGACATCGGGACTTCAACTATGGCTGAGCAAGGGAATGTGCCCTTTAACCTCTTAAATGTAATGGCAAAATGTAGATTTCCGCCTAAATAGACATACCCAAAAGTAACTGCTATTCATGTGTAGTTACATGATTCTGACATACAAAACTTGGTGTATTTGGAAAGAAGACATTATGAGTAAATGATCAGAAGATAGATAGGCGTTGCATAGTTCAGAATACACAAGATCAAGCACACACAAAATAACCTAAGTCATCTTTCATTGACAAGCTATAAGTGAATTATTGATGACTAGAGCTGGAAACACATCAGATGGCTTCCACAACATGTGAACAATATCAGGAAAAAAAATGGGATTGATAAACCTAACAACTAGAAATGGGCAGATGTTTTAGTAAGTGGTGTCAGGTGTGGTCATGGGACATTTTCAAGTGTCTCTAAACTTCTCCAAAGTGGCATATGTCTGTAAATTAGATGATTCCAGTGATATTACATATTTGCAATCCCTAAATGCTATTTGTTCAGTAAAAAAAACAATTTCTACCATATCAACCTCACTCAAACATTGTGGTGGTTTTATGGGGTATCCAGGGTACATTCAAGTGTCCTTTCAACCTTTCCAAAGTGTCCGAATGTGGTAATTGCACTGTTTTTTCATACTGGAGGTGGCTAAAAGTTATTGTTCACTATAAAAACTATATTTCTTCAACACCAATCTCTCTCAAACATTGTGGTGGTGTCGGGGGACATACAGGGGATATCCAAGTGTTTTTTTCAACCTCTCCAAAGTGTTTAAACGTTTAGCCTAGGCATATGCAATGTATTGGTCCCACATACAAATTAGCTGTTTACAAAAACAATGTAAAAGCAACAGATATACATTAAAAAAATATATAAAAATGTCTTATCAAACACAAACTTGTTTACACATGTCCTTCACTAAACAAGGTACAAACATAGAAATAAGCTGAACTATTTACAAATGGCATTCTTGTTCATTTTACATCCCAGGTGTAGATGATCAGATTTCACTTTCACCATAGCTTTTGCATGTAGTGATAGTCTTTGAAGCAGTCCCTCTCTGCCAGGAAACAAAAAGCGAACTGGCATTTTGGACTGAAGATCTGGCATTTCCCCCTTTTTTTCCCCCCTGTGTTTGGTGCGATGCTTGCAGTTCTTCCTTTTGTCTTTTGGCATGTGTGCTGGATAGTGGCGCTCACCTTGAGAAGGGGGTCTTGTGATGGTTGTGAGGTTTCTTTGGGCCCCCAGCATCAGATAGGTCGACACCCCCTATGCTGGCATTGTCCTTCACAGAAACAGGAATGGATCGTTCTTCCTCACCCATGCTCTATTGGCATTTTTCTCCCTCTTTGAGACATGGTCGTTATTGAATGCCTTACTGTATGGTGAGCATGGTTACTTCCCTAGTGTCCTTCCATTTCGCAAAAAGCAGCTTATTAGTCCTGATCCAACATATGGTCCCCCTCTCTGCTGTCTTTGTCATGTCATTTACAGTGAGGGAAAAAGTATTTGATCCCCCGCTGATTTTGTACGTTTGCCCACTGACAAAGAAATGATCAGTCTATAATTTTAATGGTAGGTTTATTTGAACAGTGAGAGACAGAATAACAAAAAAAAATCCAGAAAAACGCATGTGAAACATTTTATGAATTGATTTGCATTTTAATGAGGGAATTAAGTATTTGACCCCTCTGCAAAACATGACTTAGTACTTGACCCCTTGTTGGCAATCACAGAGGTCAGACGTTTCTTGTAGTTGGCCACCAGGTTTGCACACATCTCAGGAGGGATTTTGTCCCACTCCTCTTTGCAGATCTTCTCCAAGTCATTAAGGTTTCGAGGCTGACGTTTGGCAACTTGAACCTTCAGCTCCCTCCACAGATTTTCTATGGGATTAAGGTCTGGAGACTGGATAGGCCACTCCAGGATCTTAATGTGCTTCTTCTTGAGCCACTCCTTTGTTGCCTTGGCCGTGTGTTTTGGGTCGTTGTCATGCTGGAATACCTATCCATTACCCATTTTCAATGCCCTGGCTGAGGGAAAGAGGTTCTCACCCAAGATTTGACGGTACATGGCCCCGTTCATCGTCCCTTTGATGCGGTGAAGTTGTCCTGTCCCCTTAGCAGAAAAACACCCCCAAAGCATAATGTTTCCACCTCCATGTTGGACGGTGGGGATGGTGTTCTTGGGGTCATAGGCAGCATTCCTCCTCCTCCAAACACGTCAAGTTGAGTTGATGCCAAAGAGCTCCATTTTGGTCTCATCTGACCACAACACTTTCACCCAGTTGTCCTCTGAATCATTCAGATGTTCATTGGCAAACTTTAGACGAGCATGTATATGTGCTTTCTTGAGCAGGGGGACCTTGCGGGCGCTGCAGGATTTCAGTCCTTCATCGCGTAGTGTGTTACCAATTGTTTTCTTGGTGACTATGGTCCCAGCTGCCTTGAGATCATTGACAAGATCCTCCCGTGTAGTTCTGGGTTGATTCCTCACCGTTCTCATGATCATTGCAACTCCACGAGGTGAGATCTTGCATGGAGCCCCAGGCCGAGGGAGATTGACAGTTATTTTGTGTTTCTTCCATTTGCGAATAATCTCACCAACTGTTGTCACCTTCTCACCAAGCTGCTTGGCGATGGTCTTGTAGCCCATTCCAGCCTTGTGTCTTGTCCCTGACATCCTTGGAGAGCTCTTTGGTCTTGGCCATGGTGGATTGTTTGGAATCTGATTGATTGATTGCTTCTGTGGACAGGTGTCTTTTATACAGGTAACAAGCTGAGATTAGGAGCACTCCCTTTAAGAGCTCACACACAGACCAAATCAAAGCTTACATTTTAAGATGTTTGCTGTTTGGTGAGAACATTATATAAAATCAACATTATGACTCTCGGGGCTGGTGATCAATAACAGTAGGTCACAGGCAGAAATAAGTTATCCTCATGTAGGTAGCCTCTTGAAATGAAGTCATCGGCTCGGCCTGCCCTTATAAATTAATATGCCCATATTTGGTAGTAAGTCACACCAAAGATTTGAAGGCACCGATCAATAGCCAAGATACTCAGCTTTCTGCAGACACCCTGGTTTTCCAGACTGAATTGAATTTTTAAAGATCTAATAGAGTCCCCAAATATGGGGGACTTTACATTTAAGAGGTTTATCTGAGCGAGACAGGACCAACCAAGAGGGAGGGCTAGCTAACAGGTAATGATGCTGAGAAATGAATGCAGCCTATAGCATTGCGCATGTGTCTGTTATTCATGAATACATATTTTCTGTCCTCTAAAATGACCCATTGTTCATCCCTCCTCCTGCCCCCCTCCAGACGATGCTACAGAGAAGGACCTGTCTGATCTGGTGTCAGAGATGGAGATGATGAAGATGATCGGTAAACACAAGAACATCATCAACCTGCTAGGGGCCTGTACACAAGATGGTGAGTACAAGGGGCTCTACCATAACTTACTCTGTACCTCATAATTTTCATGGCCAAACTCTCTTCCATACATCTACTATGAATATGGTGTTGAGAATCAGAACTGAATCTACATCAGTATTTTATCCACACACACGACAAAAACCTCTCCCACCAAATATTTGTCATTTTTGTCATGTTTGACTCTGTCATTCACAAATTGTCAGTATTCAAGTTTTCAAGATAAAATCCTGATGCCCATAATCCCTGATTGACTCGGTTCCTTCAATACTCAAGATTCTTCCCTCTCCCCCAATTTGGAAAGCAGTGTTCAGTCAGTGTGGTTGAGTCCTAAATGTGTCCTCTCTCTGTCTGTGTCTGTCTGTCTGTCTGTCTCTTTCTCTCTCTCTGTGTGTGACAGGCCCTCTATATGTGATAGTGGAGTATGCTTCTAAAGGGAACCTGAGGGAGTACCTACGTGCCCGCAGGCCCCCTGGCATGGAGTACTCCTACGATATTACCCGCTGCTCAGATGAACAGCTCACCTTCAAGGACTTGGTCTCCTGTACCTACCAGGTGGCACGGGGCATGGAATATCTGGCCTCACAGAAGGTACACACACACATAAACACACACACCATGTTCATTCTCACCATTCTGCTAGGTAGACACACTTCCTTGGCATTGCACTGGGTCCTTGTGACTAGGGCTTTAGCCATGGTGGTTCTGTAACAAGTGTGTGTTTATCAATATTGTCTCCTAAAAACACATCTCTAGCCCACTGTCCAAATCCCAGCATTGTCTCTCTCTATCACACAAAGCCTCTCTGTGTGGACAACTGAAGAATAGCGTTTTCACAACGCATTCACAACTGGTAATGGGCACTTTAGCCAAACACTCCATCACGCTCCTGCTCACTAGAGGAATGTGGCAGAGGCTGGAGCATACAATCACACTGGATGCTAACACACACACACACACGCATATACACACACACTCTGGCATGCAGACATGCACCTAAACACACATGCACAGGCAGACATACACACCTAGGTGCACAAACAACTTCTACCATGTATCTGTCATGAATCTTCTTCCGATTCAGGCACGTTTGTTGTGTGTGTGCTATGTCGTAATGTTATATTAGGTAACGTGTGTTACTTTAACCTTTTCACGCATGAGTTCCAAATATCTCTAACAGTCGCCCCAGTGAGTTTTTTTTTATGCACGTTATATCAGAATGCACTCACTGTGGTGTGTTCCACCTCCTCATTAATTCACATAGAAGTAGCCCATTTCACTGTTCCGGACAATTTATGTTTGAGGCTTTACTGAGCCGGACAAACTTCTCTCTTCGAGGAGAGCCCAAGTAGTCTTGCACAAACTTTATCCCCCAGGCACATTTTCTGGCTGGCGTTCGCATAGTTTTTTTTTCTTACAAATGATAACTTTACTCCTATCAAACTAGGTGCCTTTATTTTCTGTATATTGTGTTGTAATTACTACTGTAGCATGTATGTATGGAGCATATTGTATTTACAGTTTTCAAGTACTGGTGACAAATCATGCATTCCGAATATTGCATAGAATGTAATGGACATCAAATCAAATACTTTTATTGGTCACATACACATGGTTAGCAGATGTTAATGCGAGTGTAGCGAAATGCTTTTGCTTCTAGTTCCGACAGTGCAGTAATATCTAATCTATCAATTTCCCAACAACTACCGAATACACACATCTAAAGGGGTGAATGAGAATATGTACATATATGTACATATATGGATGAGCGATGGCCGAGCGGCATGGGCAAGGTGCAATAGATGGTATAAAATACAGTAAAAACATATGATTTGAGTGATGTAAGATATGTAAACTATTGAAGTGGCATTATTTAAAGTGGCATTGTTTAAAGTGACTAGTGATCAATTTATTAAAGTGGCAAATGATTGGGTCTCAATGTAGGCAGCAGCCTCTTTGAGTTAGTGATTGCTGTTTAGCAGTCTGATGGCCTTGAGATAGAAGCTGTTTTTCAGTCTCTCTGTCCCAGCTTTGATGCACCTGTACTGACCTCTCCTTCTGGATGGTAGCGGTGTGAACAGGCAGTGGCTCGGTGGTTGTTGTCCTTGATGATCTTTTTGGCCTTCCTGTGACATCGGGTGCTGTAGGTGTCCTGGAGGGCAGGTAGTTTTTCCCCGGTGATGCCTTGTGCAGACCGCACCACTGACTGGAGAGCCTTGCGGTTGAGGGCAGTTGCCATACCAGGCTGTGATACAGCCCGACAGGATGGTCTCGATTGTGCATCTGTAAAAGTTTGCCAGGGTTTTGGGTGACAAGCCAAATTTCTTCAGCCTCCTGAGGTTGAAGAGGCGCTGTTGAGCCTTCTTCACCCCACTGTCTGTGTGGGTGGACCATTTCAGTTTGTCCCGAATGTGTACGCAGAGGAACTTAAAACATTCCACCTTCTCCACTGCTGTTCCTTCGATGTGGATAGGGGGGTGCACCCTCTGCTGTTTCCTGAAGTCCATGGTCATCTCCTTTGTTTTGTTGACGTTGAGTGAGAGGTTGTTTTCCTGACACCACACTCCGAGTACCCTCAACTCCTCCCTATAGGCTGTCTCGTCGTTGTTGGTAATCAAGCCCACTACTGTTGTGTCGTCTGCAAACTTCATGATTGAGTTGGAGGCGTGCATGGCCACGCAGTCCTTGGTGAACGGAGCACAGTAGGGGGCTGAGCACGCACCCTTGTGGGGCCCCAGTGTTGAGGGTCAGCGAAGTGGAGATGTTGTTTTCTACCTTCCTACCTTCACCACATCTGTGATGTGTGTAAAATACTTTTTTAAAGGTTGTACTGATTATGATGAGCTAATGCTAAGCTATTTGCCAGCTATGTGTGTGGCCATGTTTGTTGACATTATGCAATGCAATCTGGGTGTCACATAAATGTCTGTCAGACCAAAGGTATTATAACAAAATGAGGTGAAGGAATGGTGTTTTACTCAATTATTTCAATCAATGGTGAACTCACCCGTGATATGATGAATTGTAAATAGTAATTTCTATTAGCATGTTGTGGTTTCTGTCAGCCGAGAGTCAGCTAAATATGATCGCATGTGTTACCTCAATCATACCTCAGTTAGCTCTAGGACTAATGTAGTCTACATTTTCCGGTTTGAATGATGTTCTGCTGTCGCTACTTCTATGAATGTTCAAACATTCCAAAAATAAACTGGTCAAATTTAGGACATAACTTTCTAAGGACTGTGTTTTTGCAAAATGTTTCTGCGAAACAACAGTGTTGCCAGCTGAAACGCTGACTGTTGCGTCAATCGAAACTGGATGTTCTAAATAAGCGTTCTAATAACACCGGTTTGAGTGTACACTGCAGGGACCACTGTAGAATGATCACACCCGTTTGTTGGTACTTGTCAAAGGGTTAATTAAATATGTTTCTGGTTCATTACACTTACCATACATACACAGTATAACATTTTTTGCATAGCTTACTTACATTTATCTAATCATTTCTATTAAAGTTTTTTTTCTCGTTCTCAATTTTATCTATATCTCCGTCCACCCTGCCCCCTTTCCTCTACTTCTCTCCATCCAGTGTATACATAGAGATCTAGCAGCGAGGAACGTCCTGGTCACAGAGAGCAACTTCATGAAGATTGCTGACTTTGGCCTGGCCAGGGACGTCCACAACATCGATTACTATAAAAAGACAACTAACGTGAGTACTTTTGGGGTGGAGGGGCACTTGAGTGTATTCTGTGTCGTGTGTTCGTTAGTGTGTTCTGTAAAGTTGTGAGGGGTGTATGTGACAGTCAACTCCATTTCAAATGAGTTAATTCATGAAGTAAACCGATATTCCTTAAGGAAAATTTGAATTCCAGTTTACTTTCTGTATTGTGTAAGTTGAGCCTCCCTCCATCCGTCTTGGCAGAGACAGGAGGTAGAAGTCTGCACGGGACTGATTCCTTCATCCCGCTCCCACTGCTTGTCATACCACGCCTGCCTGCTCCCACTGACTTCTTGTCTGATTCCCACCCGCTCCCGGAAGAACTGGTCCTGAACCCGGGTGCCATACCGCAATGTTATTGTAGGTCAGAGGTTGCCAATTACATTCTGCCGTGGGCCAATTTGTCCTTGAGCGGATGGGCAGGAACATAGTTATAAATAATTTGTACACAGCAAATTGACCGCAAGAATCCCAAACAGATAGTATTTGACAAAAACGGAATCATTTCAAACCTTGATTACATTGGAATATTAGCAAATATTACTGCTGAGCGATTAGCAGACCTGCCAACATGCACGCATTTCGCGTACCAACTACGCAATTCTCTGTCAATGTACGTAGGTACGAGATCCGAGTTAGAAGTACGCAGAAATTAAAAGGGCATGATATATATATTTTTACATTTTAATAAGAAATTAATCCACTGAATAAATCTTAACATCCCGATTCTCGAGCTGCAACACACAGACATGTACGGAGTTTGTGTCAACGGACATGGAGATCAATACATCATTATTCGACGTAGCTACCCCATGTCTGCCCCTCCTCCTGTTTCTTTTGATGCTGAGTTCGCTGACTGTGTGTTGTGGAAAGGTAAACACTAATTGTTTCAAGCTAGCGAACATAAGATGGACATTCAGTGGGCTCTAAAGTGGCAGCAGTTTACTCGCATTTGCTTTTGCTTGTGAATTCAATTCAAAATATGAAAAATAACTGGTCGCATTTGTGCGAGTGTGATATACATTTAATTCTGCGTCCCATTAGTTGTATTTTCCTTGTAACATTAAGAGGATCACGCAACCTGATAGACTGTAACTGTAATTATGATCCACGCTCAAAAAGCATTACAAAAGTATAATAAAAAAGAAATATAAACATCTTGGCATTAAATGGAATCGGGAGTTTAGAAGACTGCACGATGAAGAATGAATGAGTGTCCGATATTAGCTATAGAGGAAATGCTTCTAAAATGCCTGTCAAGAAAGTATTCCAACCTTTTATAGACTTGATTTGGTACAATTCTATAATTGCGATCAGACTCACAAACAGCACATGCACGAGCGTGCAGGGGGGGAAAGAGCCCCAATTCGGCGAGTTGAATCTCCAATTTGCTGCTCGCGTCTGGTACTCTAAAAAAAGGATTGGCAGGTCTGGATTAGTGCTTTTTGAGGTCGGTTCGATTATAAGAAAATAATCACGGTTTTCAATTTCGGTTTCAATAATGTTTTTAAACATTAAATGCACTATGCGTTATGTGGGTTGAAGGCTGTAACAACGCAGAATAAAACAATTAATGCATGTCCCATGATGGTATTGACTGCAGATTACTGGTTATTACATATTAGCCATCATGTATTCACATTACATTACTTAAAAAATATATTTCAGTTGTTGTGTATATTTTATTTGATTACTTAATTTCATTCCAAGTCATTATCTCATCTCTATACAGCTGCTGCCTGTGCTGTCTGACAAAAGTACTATTTTGTAGTTATTCAAAGTAAATAAGGCATAATTTTATGACTGCTGAATACCAACTAGCAATCACTTAGATCATGTATGTTCAAGTAGAAATACCTTGCGAAGCAACAGCTGCTCTCTATGTCAGCTCACAATCGTGCACTCTTCACTCTTCCATAGAAGCAGTCATAAAAGAGACACAGACCGGACAAGTAGATGCTCAACGGATTATGGTCATTGTAGTTAATTACCACATTTTATGCACTAAACTATGTAGAAAATTGGCCTGTTTGAAACTACAAATCCCTACTACATCGCAGTTCAGGCTGGATCTGATTTATCTCTAGATCAAAAAACAAATGAAATGGAATTCAAAATAATTAAACTGCATTTTCATTACACGCTGAGAACCTATCCTAGTTGAAAACGACAACAACCAACCACAACACAGCATGAGCCATAGACAATGGGTGATGGTGATTGTGATGATGACGATAATCATCAATCCATCAGTCTGTACAATAGTATGTTCTAATCTTGGAGAAATTAGACTTATTTCAGAAGGCCTAATAAAAAGGTAGGGGCAGAACTAATGTTAATCATTATTATCATCATCATCATCATGATGATTATCATCTGCCCCTACCTTTCTATTACCCATTCTAAAATAATTTCTCCTACACTGCAACTTCAGTATGCATGAATGTATTTGACCCTGCTTGTCACTTAACTATCCATGCTGTAGTGTTTAATGGCATGTAGCTATAAACTCTGTCTTTATCTGCGACCCAGTTTATCTGCTAACTGCTATAAACGTGTGACAGTACCTCGGGGAATTCCCTATTGGTCGTTCCCAGATTTAATGAGATTCTTGGGAATACCAGGTACCTGGAAGAGTGCATAAATTAAAAGATGCTGATTGGCCAAGAAATATTGGTCATGAAATACCCTATGTCTGTCTGTGTATAGATATTTAAATGTCACCTTTTTGACCTGGTGACCTATTGACCTTTGACCTGTGTATGTGTCCTCCTCAGGGTCGTCTCCCGGTGAAGTGGATGGCTCCAGAGGCGCTGTTTGACCGTGTGTACACTCACCAGAGTGATGTGTAAGTACTGTACCTTGGTTTTACGCACTCTCTCACACACACAACTCGCTTACTGTTTTAGAAAGAGGAACTCAGCCTAGACTGTGTTCATTAGGCGCCCAACGTAAGAAAACCCGTTAAAACCAGACGTTTTAAAAAGTTTTCCATTGTGTGCCCTAATGAACACAACCCTGGCTGTCGTGGCCACAGTCGTGGCCAAAAGTTTTGAGAATGACACAAATATTAATTCACACAAAGTTTGCTGCTTCAGTGTCTTTAGATATTTTTGTCAAATGTTACTGTGTAATACTGAAGTATAATTACAAGCATTTCATAAGTGTCACAGGCTTTTATTGACAATTACATGAAGTTGATGCAAAGAGTCAATATTTGCAGTGTTGACCCTTCTTTTTCAAGACCTCTGCAATCCACCCTGGCATGCTATCAATTAACTTCTGGGCCACATCTTGACTGATGGTAGCCCATTCTTGCATAATCAATGCTTGGAGTTTGTCAGAATTTGTGGGTTTTTGTTTGAGGGGGTAAGAGGTTGGGATGGTGGTGGAGGAGGGGGTAAGAGGTTGGGATGGTGGTGGAGGAGGAATGGGTACAGGAGGTGATTTGGTGGTGGCGGGTGCAGGGGGATTTGTTTGGGGGTTGGGGGGTGCAGGGGGATTTGTTTGGGGGGTGGGGTATGTACTGGCCGGTCTGTGGCGAAAGGGAAAGTTTCACACAGCCTAATGGGTGGCAGGTAGCCTAGTGGTTAGAGCATTGGATTAGTAACCGAAAGGTTGCAAGATCGAATCCCCGAGCTGACAAGGTAATAATCTGTTGTTCTGCCCCTGAACAAGGCAGTTAACCCACTGTTCCTAGGCCGTCGTTGAAAATAAGAATTTGTTCTTAAATAGTTTAACTTGTGTTAAATGTTTCGAGTAGCCTTACACAAGAGTCCAACAATAAGTTGGGGGAATTTTGGCCCATTCCTCCTGACAGAGCTGGTGTAACTGAGTCAGGTTTGTAGGCCTCCTTGCTCGCACACGCTTTTTCAGTTCTGTCCACACATTTTCTATAGGATTGAGGGCAGGGCTTTGTGATGGCCACTCCAATATCTTGACTTTGTTGTCCTTAAGCCATTTTGCCTAAACTTTGGAAGTATGCTTGAGGTCATTGTCCATTTGGAAGACCCATTTGCGACCAAGCTTTAACTTCCTGACTGATGTCTTGAGATGTTGCTTCAATATATCCACATAATTTTCCTACCTCATGATGCCATCTATTTGGTGAAGTGCACCAGTCCCTCCTGCAGCAAAGCACCCCAACAAGATGATGCTGCCACCCCCGTGCTTCACGTTTGGGATGGTGTTCTTCGACTTGCAAGCCTCCGCCTTTTTCCTCCAAACATAACGATGGTCATTATGGACAAACAGTTATATTTTTGTTTCCTCAGACCAGAGGACATTTCTCCAAAAAGTACGATCTTTGTCCCCATGTGCAGTTGCAAACCGTAGTCTGGCTTTTTTATGGAGGTTTTGGAGCAGTGGCTTCTTCCTTGCTGAGCGGCCTTTCAGGTTATGTCAATATAGGACTCGTTTTACTGTGGATATAGATACTTTTGTACCGGTTTCCTCCAGCATCTTCCCAAGGTCCTTTGCTGTTGTTCTGGGATTGATTTGCACTTTTCACACCAAAGTATGTTCATCTCTAGGAGACAGAACGCGTCTCCTTCCTGAGCAGTATGACGGCTGCATGTTCCCATGGTGTTTATACTTGCGTACTATTGTTTGTACAGATGAACGTGGTACCTTCAGGCGTTTTGGAAATTGCTCCCAAGGATTAACCAGACTTGTGGAGGTCTACAATCTTTTTTCTGAGGTCTTGGCTGATTTCTTTTGATTTTCCTATGATTTCAAGCAAAGAGGCACTGAGTTTGAAGGTAGGCCTTGAAATACATCCACAGGTACACCTCCAATTGTCTCAAATTATGTCAATTAGCCTATCAGAAGATTCTAAAGCCATGATATCATTTTCTGGAATTTCCAAGCTGTTTAAAGGCACAGTCAACTTAGTGTATGTAAACTTCTGACCAACTGGAATTGTGATACAGTGAAATAATCTGTCTGTATACAATTGTTGGAAAAATATGCCCAAAGTAAACTGCCTGTTACTCAGGCCCAGAAGCTAGGATATGCATATAATTAGTAGCTTTGGATAGAAAACACTGAAGTTTCTAAAACTTCAGAGTGTTTATAACAGAACTATATGGCAGGCAAAAACCAGGCCAGCTATTCAAAGCCTCATAATTTATCCCCCCAGATTGCAGTTCCTATGGCTCCCACTAGATGTCAATAGTCTTTAGAAAAAGGTTGGAACGTTCAATCATGAAAATCAAGGGAGTAAGACCACTAGTTCCTGGGTTCACGTCAAGTGTACTGTTTTGGATTCTGCGCGTAACAGGGAATGCGCGCTCAGTTCTTTTTGTCTTCTATTCAGCAGGTTATATTCCGTCTGAAATATTATAGTGTATATTCATTTTAGGGTATCTAAGTATTGATTACAAATGCTGTTTGACTTTTTTCGGCGAACTTTACGGGTACTTTTGGGATATCGTTTGTCTGCATGGATGAAAGCCTTTGGGCAGGTGGATTACTGAACAAAAACGCACCAACCAAACGGAGCTATATGGATATAAAGAGGAACTTTATCAAACAAAGGACCTTTTATTGCGTAACCTGGACTATTGGGTATGCCATCAGAGGAAGATCATCAAAGGCAAGAAATTTATTTGATGCTATTTTTGAGTTTTGTGACACCTCTGCTGGTTATGTTTATTATGCTAATTGAGTTTTTGAGTGTGTTCTGCTTTCGCCGTAAAGCCTTTTTGAAATCTGACAATGCTGTTAGTCTACGCTTTTGAAGGGTGTGCAGCATTTGTATTTTCATGAATGTTTGAAATTAGTATGTTTGTAATTTGAATTTGGCGCTCTGCATTTCACCGGATGTTGTCAAAATCGATCCGTTCACGGGATTGGATCCGTAACAGGTTAATAAAACATGCATTATTCTCTAAGTGGTAATGCATACTAAAGGCTATTACAACAATTCAATATAAAATGTAGGTCCATGAAAATTACAATTAAGTACTTGAAAAAGTCCTTGAAAGTCCTTGAATTTGACTTGTCAATGTCTGTATGAATGCTGTAGGCTACTTGCTCAGCCAAAATTAAAGATACAATCACCTGCTATTGAAATTACGTGTGCATCATCCGCTTTTCTGCCAGATCTTGACCTGGGACAGAAACTTTTTCATTTGGGACAGCAGCTTTCAGTTGGCAATGGCTCGGTGTGCCATTGGCAAATGTACCTGAATGTCAAGCCCTGACAAGTGTATATTAATACGCATGTGTGAATTGAGTGTATTGTTTTTAATTGTTAGGTATTACTGCACTGTTGCAGCTAGAAACATAAGAATTTCGCTGCACCTGTGATAACATCTGCAAAATAAGTGTACGGGACCAATAACATTTATTTGATATGAATTGGAAATTAGATTTTTGCATATCCCCCTGATATCCTCATTGCTTGCTATTTGGGGTTTTAGGCTGGGTTTCAGTATGAGCACTTTGTGACATCTGCTGATATAAAAGGGGCTTTATAAATACATTTGAATTGAAGATAGCCTAGGGCAGGTGGGCTCTGGCCCCTTCCAGAGGCTTTGAAGACGGGCAGAATAGTAACACAGCATTTTTTATTCTACCTTTATTTATCTAGGCAAGTCAGTTAACAACTTACGGAGTGGTGGGGCGCTACCCGGTGAAATGTAAAGCGCCAAATTCAAAATCCAAAAGTTGAATTATTAAACATTCATCAATATACAAGTGTTGCATAGTCATCAAAAGCTCTGATTCTTGGCAATACCACAGCGTTGTCAGATTTCAAAAAGGCTTTACGGCGAAAGCACAACATTTGATTGTTTGAGGATAGACCCTCTCATATTTTATGCTTTAGCATAAATCCATAACCAAAGCGGGTCTCAAAAAACGCATAAAATCGCTAATATAAAATCCCTTACCTTTTAATGATCTTCTGCTGAGGATAGTCCGAAGTGTCCAAGCAAGACAATTCATGCTTCTTTTGTTAGAAAAAGTCATTGTTTATGTCCATAAATCTCTGTTTGGTTGGCGCGCGTTATGTTCATAAAATACAGCATCCACTCGCCCATTGAACCGTGAAGAGAACTCGTTCAACCTATACCTATACACTTGTCCAAGAACAATCAAACATCATTGATAATGTATCCTTAGGAACACTTTTATGGATATTTATTATAATATTTCAACCGGATTATAAGGTGGACGGTAGGAAAGGAAAAAACCACAGCGCGCGCGAGCCTGTGAACGCGCATCCTCTTCTGTTTACATCCGATGACTAGTTTGAAATTCTTCTTCTTTTACCATCCAGAGCAACCTAACATCACCAAACACTGTCTAGAGACTGTCGACATCCAGTGGAAGCAATAGGTACTGCAATCTTACTCCCATTAATGGCTGTTTTCAATAGGGAGGGGTTCAAAATGAGGCAATGTGTCAAAAACACTTTTTCCAGGACAGAAATTCCTCGGGGTTTTCGCCTTCTATATCCGTTCTGTTATACTCACAGACATTGTTAAAACTTTTAGAAACTTCAGAGTGTTTCCTATCCAATAGTACTAATTATGTGCATATCCTATTTTCTGGGCCTGAGTGGGAGACATTTTACTTTGGGCATGCCAGACTCTCCAAAACCGTCACCTCGGGAGCTGCTCCCTAAGAAGTTAAAGGCAATGCTACCGAATACAAATTGAGTGTATGTAAACTTCTGACCCACTGGGAATGTGATGAAAGCAATACAAGCTTAAATAAATCATTCTCTCTTATTCTGACATTTCACATTCTTAAAATAAAGTGGTGATCCTAACTGACCTAAGACAGGGAATTTTTACTAGGATTAAATGTCAGGAATTGTGAAAAACTGAGTTTAAATGTATTTGGCTAAGGTCTATGTAAACTTCCGACTTCAACTGTATCTAAATGGGCCAGTTGAATGACAGTAGGTGAGCGGTGGATACAAAGTGCCATTGAATGGAGCAAAGGGATGTGTTAACAAACAGAGAGATGCAGAGGGAGAGATAGAAAGAGAGAACAAATGCAGGGCCAGTTATGTAGATGGATGGAGAGAGAAGCACAGGAGCAACTAAAAGATCACGGTGTCTGTGTCATGTTGTGGCCTCTTTGGGTCACCTAAGGTAGGCGTGTAGCTCTGTGTGTGTGTATGCAGCCTTTCCCTGCGTGTGCTATAATACACTCTTTGTTGCTCCCAACACACACACTGCCATGATGAGCAGTCAGTTAAAAACAAATTCTTATTTACAATGACGGCCAAACCCGGACGACGCTGGGCCAATCGCTGGGTCTATGGGACTTCCAATCACATCCGGTTGTGATACAGCCTGGAATTGAACCAGGGTGTGTAGTGACGCCTCTAACACTGAGATGCGGTGCCTTAGACCGCTGCGCCACTCTGAGCACTAAATTAATTTCATTGATTCCATAATTAATGGAATCAATGGAATGATGTAGCTGTGGGTTCTTTAAACAGTTACCCTTCAACCCTTTGTTTCTCTGAGCAGTACCAGTTGAAATTGTGTAAAAGAAAAAAGAAAAGTCCAATACTTCATTGCCATCAATTGTTATCACTTGTATGTATGTATGTATGTATGTATGTATGTATGTATGTATCAATGGATGCATAACATGATAATAGTAATGAAAGCATTAATGTTGAATATGTGTGTTTGTGTTTTTCTTCCCAGCTGGTCATTTGGGGTGCTGATGTGGGAGATCTTCACCTTGGGGGGTTCTCCGTACCCTGGTATCCCCGTAGAGGAGCTCTTCAAGCTGTTGAAAGAGGGCCATCGTATGGACAAGCCTGGCAACTGCACCAATGAGCTGTATAATACCATTTTTATCACTTTATCTCACACACACACACACAGACACACACACACACACACATGTGCAGGCAGACACACACACGCACAAATGTGCACACTCATAAACACACAAAACCTACTCGGGTCCCCACCCTCACCCCATCTCCATCAGATCCATGATCCTACACAGCTGGCTTGGGCCTGTATCAATGTTGTCATTCACAATGGGCCCTTTCCAATCACACAGCACATAATGTCACTGCCTGCACCAGTATTGTAGGCCTAATGTTCTCACACTGTACTGGGAACAGTAAAATCCACAGTGGAGACAGACAGACCTAGGATAGGATTGGTATTGGCGTGCATTTGTCTTAACTACTTAGGGAGGTGTGGGGCGCCCCACTCCCGACACTACCCGGTGAAATGCAAGGCGCCAAATTCAAAAGTTGAAGTTAAAGTTGAATTATTAAACATTCATCAATATACAAGTGTTGCATAGTCATCAAAAGCTCTGCTTGGCAATATCACAGCGTTGTCAGATTTCAAAAAGGCTTTCTGACGCCAGACTCTCCAAAACCGTCACCTCGGGAGCCGCTCCCTAAGAAGTTAAACGTTAGAGAGTGCAGAGAAATAGAACCAGCATAGCTCTGTGTTTGGATTGGCTGGTTCATACCTTGACACCTAGGCTCAGAGAAATTAGTCTTTATCATCTCACCCACTTTTGACAGGCAATTGGACAATGATTTTACAAATGTGCATCTGTTGAATGGGTGGCAGGGCATGTGTTTTGGAAAGAAAAACAAACATTCATACTCCTTGTCTGTCTGTCTCTCTCTCTCTCTCAGGTACATGATGATGAAAGACTGTTGGCATGCCATCTCTTCCCACAGGCCCACCTTCAAGCAGCTGGTGGAGGATCTAGACCGCATCCTCACCCTGGCCACGAATGAGGTGAGGGCACAAACCAGAGTCATTCCGCTTCACCTTTTCATATCTGGAGCCAGAGCAATTCACTTACCTCGAGGGTATCAAGTAAACTATTTTTTCTGTTGAAAAGCATTGAGTAAAACATGGAATTGGAATTTCAGTTTACTTTCCTGAATTGATTGAATTGAAAAGGAGTTGACACCAACCCTGCTGACCTTGTGTTCTTTGAAGTGCTCGGTCAATGAGGAGTATGACGTAAAAGCATGTCAGGCTTCTCTCCTAAAAGCTTGGAAAAAGGTGAACACGATACAGGCTCACGGACACTCCAATTGCCGGGGCAAGCAAAGTTGATCAACACTTTTTTTAACCAAGAATGTTCAAAAAGCATTAGAAGGATCCTGCGTTGGCTGACACCTTAACAATGACCAGAAAATGGCTGTTTTATTCAAACCAGGCCCCAGTGCTGTGGCCATGGCCCACTTATGTTGCCCAATCATCAAAAGATACTCTGAGCTATTCATCACCTCAGAATAATGGCTTGTGTTTCTTTCCATTCCCCTCCTGTTGTGTGTGATATCCATGCGCGGGCCTGAAGGGGCTGTGGATGGAAATATGTCAGGGATCGTCTGGCTTCAGACTGGGCCTCCATAGATTATGCCAAAAGCTCCAACTTCAGGGTTTCAGAGTTTGAACTTTTGAAATGTAATAAAGTGTCTTTCTTTTTTTTCCTTTTTTTTTACCGCTCTTTAGTAATGTGAGACGCCTTGTGTTGAGCTGAGAAATGGAAGCCAGCACTCGTTTTTATAAGAACGCTCAAACCCCAACAACGCTTCTCTTCTTCCTCCCCACTCACTCTCAACTATTTCTTAACCTCACAACTATTCCAATATCTGCCTCAAAAGACAAGAGAAAAAAGGAGAGAGGAGAGTGCAGGGATGAAGATGGATGAAAAGAGCAAAAACAACTGCAAAATGCTGGTTCAAGTAAAAAAGCCCTAAAATTAGAGATTCTCCAGTACTTTTGTATACTTTTTAGCCAATTGTTTTGAAAGTAGCCTTACGAGCCAAAAATGATCCCCAAAAATGGTTACTATGTCACAAATGTGCACCATGTCATTGCTCTCTCTTCTCACTCTGCTGTGTGTGCATCTTGCTAGCTGTCACTCAAATGGCTAGGGGCTGAAGCTCATTGGCTAGAACTCGAATTGCAAGGGGGCTGGCACACATGGGGGAAAATGTATGGAAAATGGCACAGCTTCCAGAAAACCCTTGCTTTAAAACTGAGACTAACAGCAACCAGGTCAGCATTGCTCTATGTGAACTGTGCTGGAACGTTCCCCTCTCTCTAGCCCATGCCCCATTTATGAAGTATTATTCATCCACATATTTTCATACGGATCCGGTTTAAAATCGTTTTCTCTCCTGGCGCCAACATTTTTCATAAATCCATCCAGCGTGATTTGGGAATAGTTTATATTTTGCATAAATAAAATAATGAAAATGATACTCTCCACATGTCCGTCACTGTCATCCTGAAACTGTCTTTATGCCTGTCTCTATTTCAGTATTTTCCATTTGTCTCTCTCTCTCCTCTCTCACTCTCCTCTAAACCTGTGAGTGTAATAGTTCTTCCCTCTCACCCTGTCCATGTATAGGAGTATCTGGACCTGTGTGCCCCAGTGGAGCAGTATTCTCCCAGCTTCCAGGACACACACAGCTCCTGTTCCTCCGGTGACGACTCTGTGTTCTCCCATGACCCCCTACCAGACCAGCCCTGCCTCCCCAAGTACCAGCACATCAATGGAGGCGTCAAAACATGAACCCTCCCCTCCTCAATCCCCCCCATCCAGCTCCAGCCTGACCTGCCCCTCCCCCCCACAAAGTGACACTTCCATAGAGAGAAAATTAGATATACCCCCACCACCAACCCCACAAACCTCCTGGCCCCCAACCCCCCTCTGGCTCTCAATGGACTAACGGACCCAGATGGGACTGGGCTGGTGGCAGTGCTGCTTTTAGAACTGAACACACACACACACACGTTTGCACACACACTCATACACATGTTCAAGGTCTTAAGGAGAGGACTGGGACCCTTCATCAGTGTTCCTCTTGACTGACTGAATGAATAGCTGTTCCCAAGGGTCCACCTCCTCTCCTCTCTTGCCGTTTTATTTGTTCCGATTGTTTTCCACTAGAGTTTGGAATTTACTATTTTTGCGTTTCATGATTCCATTCCGTTGGCTGGCATTTCAAGACTTTTGCTTGTTCCCAGAGGGAAAATATGGACCGTAATGATCGGAAAAAATAAGGGACTCTTAAAGAGGACGACAAAATAGGAATCTGAAAGGACTGAAAGAATCAACTAACAAAAACAGATGAATAGGAGAAGAGCGCATAGACACTGCCTCTTCTTTATATTTTGTAATATTGTCTTGTTTCTTTATACCTTCTCTTGATAAGCCCACACACTTATTATTATTATTATGGAGAAAAATAATACACAATATATAGTGCTGGGTATATTTGTAAATATATTCAAATATGTATAAATATATATTATATATTTACAGTGAAGTATTTTTTGTATGGACTCCAGAATGATTCCCCCTCTTCTCTCCCCTCCTCCCTCATTGGGTTTGAGACTGGTGTGTCATCACCCAGGTTATGTTTCTGTTCACTTGTGTTCTTTTAAACACACACACACACAAATATAGGCATGCACACACATACGCACACACACACAAACACACACACTCTCACTATCATTCAATGGCACAGTGGAGTATTGGCTTTCAGGGAAAGAGGTAGCTTGTTAATTTATTGATTTATTTTTTATTTTTATGAAAACAAAAAGATTTTTTAAAAATTAAAATAGAAATAGCAAGAAAGAAATAATGCTATTAATGATGCTGATATTAAATAATCCATTATGTTTATTATTGTAATTTAAAATTATCTTTGAGGTAACAGAAACAAAAGCTATTTTTAGTAGTGGGTGTTTGAAAGTACTGTACATTTTGTCTGCTAATCCCTTTCTTATGTAGATGATGCAGTTTCAATCCAGTCATTTTACTCTATCTTAGGTTTGTGGATTTCTGGATATTTATATATGATTAAAAAGGAAAATGATTTTGGAACTACCCACTAGCAATCTGTGAGACTCCAAATTCACACCAGAGGGTTCAAAGCTGAAAAACAAAAGTATTAAATCATTCAAGTATTTTTTTTTCTACTGGACCAAGTTTAAGATGTTCTTTGCTAGTGTTCTTGACACATTTGCAAAATTAAAGATGGAAAAACAAGTGTTTGTTGATTTCTTATTGTGTAATTGCACTATTCAGTCAATAGTTACTAGTTTCTGCTATCTTGTCATGTCCTTGAGAGAGAAAAGAGGTCTGAGAATGGCTATATTTATTATCAACTTAATTGATAATGGATGTGTTCATATAGTTAATGGCACTTTATTCATATAATCAAGTCAATAACATTAATAGCAACATACAGCAAGACAATGGCATAAAAAAACTGAGTCTATAGGAGAGGTGGGGGAATGATGTGACTAGTTGTAGGGCCTGGAAAGAAGTTAGGAAAATTGCCCAGAACAGGGTTTGCTGGAGGTGCACTGTTGAGACCCTTTGCTCTAGGAGCTAAAAAGAAGGGCTCGATTCAATCCGTATCGCGGAAGATCCGTGGTTTGGCACGATTGAAATTTATAAATGCAATGTTCCCGCGTTCAGAAACTGCATTCACGCTGCATATGTCGCCTCAATTGGAAATTACCATTAAATTTCAATCGCACTATTTTATTTATATTTTTATTTAACTAGGCAAGTCAGTTAAGAACAAATTCTTATATTACAATGACAACCTACCCCGGCCAAACCCTCCCCTAACTATGCCGCGGATCTTCCGCGATACGGATTGAATCAAGCCTTAAGTCAAGTCAAGTTGGAAGGCCAGCAATTGTTAAGAGTAGACATTTACAATTACATTCTTTAGAGTAAATCTTAATTCCCTCACCCTCAGTAACCAAGTGTTGACTTGACTTGCTCTGAGAATCTCAGAGTGCACTGCACCCTCACCCCTGTGACTCGATGGTGCCTTCCTCCACTCAACGTGTCCTCTCATGCCCCTGTAACCTGAGAGGGCTTGGAGGGAAAAGTGGGGAAAAACATTTATTTTTTTCCACCGAATAGAGGCCAAGAAGAACCCTATAGGATTGGAGGAGAGAAAAAGTGGCAGAGTTTAACCGCAGAGCCATACACCCTTCATTATGGGGTGTAGAGAAAGAGAGAAAGGCAGTGGTGTTGGCCGGATATCCACACTGGCTATAGCTCACTGTTATCAGCACCAAGGCTCAGCCGCTCTTCATTGTCCTGTGGGCTGGCTATACACAGTCCTGGAGAGGCCAGGGTGGGGTGAACACACTCTAAGGAGGAGGTTGCATATTGAGACTGGAGAGAGTTTAAAGTGCTCCCTATACACAGAAGTTCAAAGCTACCCCTAATGCAATGAATTTTTTTTCTCCAGAAATTAGTGACTAAGATTGAAAGAAGTTGTTATTTTAAGACCACACACATGGATACAGTATACAGACATTTCTTGCAACATATATACTATGCAGTTACTGTACCTTTAGTCTCTTCCCACAGCCTCTGCATGGAGCTCCATGAGTGGCAAACGAGACCAATGTACCTTTCGAAAAACACAATTCTAAAACAGTACATTATATTATTCTGGACATTCTGTGAATTTATTGATATCACATTTATTATTTTGGTGAGGTATTCATATGTTGTTTTATTAATTAAACTGCACCCCAGGGATGATTGCAAGATAGGACTTTCTGGTTTAGAGATGATCTTAAATCCTGACCACAAACACCCAGACAGTGTTGGCTATCCCATAGAAGGGGGCTACCATATTAGCCTTTGCTAACTTCTACGGGGACAGGGCGGCAGCCATTGGCGACCTATGGGCAATAAGGGTCCAATTCAGACTCAGGAAATGTACGCCTTTCCTACTCACTTCTCAGTAGTTGGTATTCAGACTTAATGCAGGCACATAATGCGGTCTTCAGATGTGGCTACCTTGCGCGCATTGCATACATTTAATTATACTGCTGAAATCCCTCCAACTTGCTGGCAAACAGATTTTATCATGGAGTTTTCATTCAATAGGCTTTTCAGGACATTTATCTTTAGCCATCCCTTTAAATACAGTGTACCTTTAATTAGAATTTTGTCGACAGACTCAGTAGAATACATTGAGAGAATGGGTTCAGAATATAGGGGTCGATGAAAGAAAGCCATCTAAATAAACTCAGCAAAAAAAGAAACGTCCCTTTTTCAGGACCCTGTCTTTCAAAGATAATTCGTAAAAATCCAAATAACTTCACAGATCTTCATTGTGAAGGGTTAAACACTGTTTCCCATGCTTTGTCAATTAACCATAAACAATTAATGAACATGCACCTGTGGAACGGTCGTTAAGACACTAACAGCTTACAGACGGTAGGCAATTAAGGTCACAGTTATGAAAACTTAGGACACTAAAGAGGCCTTTCTACTGACTCTTTACTGACTTTCTACTGACTTTCTACTGAAAAACACTAAAAGAAAGATGCCCAGGGTCCCTGCTCATCTGCGTGAACATGCCTTAGGCATTCTGCAAGGAGGCATGAGGACTGCAGATGTGGCCAGCGCAATAAATTGCAATTTCCATACTGTGAGACAGAGCTACAGGGAGACAAGACGGACAGCTGATTGTCCTCGCAGTGGCAGACTACGTGTAACAACACCTGCACAGGATCGGTACATCCGAACATCACACCTGCAGGACAGGTACAGGATGGCAACAACAACTGCCCGAGTTACACCAGAAACGCACAATCCCTCCATCAGTGCTCAGACTATCCGCAATAGGCTGAGAGAGGCTGGACTGAGGGCTTGTAGGCCTGTTGTAAGGCAGGTCCTCACCAGACATCACCGGCAACAATGTCGCCTATGAGCACAAACCCACCATCGCTGGACCAGACAGGACTGGCAAAAAGTGCTCTTCACTGGCGAGTCGTGGTTTTGTCTCACCAGGGGTGATGGTCGGATTCGCGTTTATTGTCGAAGGAATGAGCGTTACTCCGAGACCTGTACTCTGGAGCGGGATCGATTTGGAGGTGGAGGGTCCGTCATGGTCTGGGGTGGTGTGTCACAGCATCATTAGGCTGAGCTTATTGTCATTGCAGGCCATCTCAACACTGTGCGTTACAGGGAAGACATCCTCATCCCTCATGTGGTACCCTTCCTACAGGCTCATCCTGACATGACCCTCCAGCATATGACAATGCCACCAGCCATACTGCTCGTTTTGTGTGTGATTTCCTGCAAGACAGGAATGTCAGTGTTCTGCCAAGGCCAGTGAAGAGCCCGGATCTCAATCCCACTGAGCATGTCTGGGATCTGTTGGATCGGAGGGTGAGGGCCAGGGTCATTCCCCCCCTTTGTTCAGGGATACATTATTCAATTTCTGTTAGTCACATGTCTGTGGAACTTGTTCGGTTTATGTCTCAGTTGTTGAATCTTGTTATGTTCAGACAAATATTTACACATGTTAAGTTTGCTGAAGAAAAACGCAGTTGACAGTGAGAGGACGTTTCTTTTTTTTCTGAGTTTATATGCATATTCGTCTCCGTTTCAACACAGATTTTAAAATATTTAGATCTTGTAGATAATTTTATGGTTATGTATGAATCAAATAACAGGGTTGGAGAGCCTTTACGCACAAAATATTTTGATGGAAAAACAAATTCATCCTCAGTTGCCATATTTAAGTTTGTTACAGCCTTCCATTTATGTTTTGAGGTTGGACTTCAGCAGCTATAGCGCGTTAGCGCGTAAGGTGAACCGATTGGTGTCACCTCGTCAGTCAGTATGTGTTACACCTGTGCTGGTTGCCGTCTCGGTAGTGGGAAGGTGTTTCACCTGTGCTAGCCCAGGTGCTATTTAAGAGTGACTGGCCTAGTGTTCCAGTTGTCTTGAGCGATGTGGAGGGTCAACACCTTTAGTTGGTGTGCCGTAGGTTGAGTTCTAGACAGTCATCTGATTTAGTTTTGCTTCCTGTCTTTAAGTTTGGTGTGGGTTCTTTTTGCCTCTTCTTGTGCAAATTTAGTGGGCGTTCATGATGGATGTCTTTTAGGTTCCAGTTGTTGTTGCTAGTCGACTTTCAGTGGACAGCCCCATGAGTGTCTTTCAGAACCCCCTCCTAAAACCCTGCCTGTATCGTTTTGGTTATTGGTCAGTGACTCCCCATTCTTTTGAGCATCAATTTGAGATTTTCTTGCTGGGGAACAGTACAAAATGGGGCCTTGCCCGAGATCTTGTTTCCCATGAGTATGGTAGTCGCTCTAGTCACCTACTCTGAAGCTCTGCTCTGCCCAGATATTTGAGTTTTAAAAATACACTTTTGTGGTAGATTTTCTGTCACTGACATCCACCCTGAGGGGTTATACGATTGGTGTAATCATGTTGCATAACAGAAAAACAATTAAAGACCATGGACTTTAAGTTGGAAGCATGTGGAAAACCCTACATGGGAGATGCTAGATAAATGAACAAAGGCGAATCTGCTCGTCATTTCAAAGCATTGACATCAAGGTGGCATCTGGCGATCCAAAAGCAGTAGTCAGAGTTGAACGGTACTGCTTTGGTGGTGGAGGAGGAGATCCTTTTGGAGGGGGAGGCTGATGAAAATGGTCCTACGGGTAGACGAGTGAATCGGGTAGACGTGAAACTGCGAGAGTATGAACTAAAGGCAAAGTTTAGAGCAACCGAAATTTGAGCTTGTGTACAAGGAAAGGGAACAGGAACATGAGTATGCCATTCAATTAAGAGATGCTGTAGAACTGAAAGCAGTACGAATCCAGTCAGGCCATCCTGCACCCATCTTGGTCGGAAACAGCCAACTTGTACCGCCTTTCAATGAAAAGGAGGTGGACGTATATTTTACTGAGTGGATTGCCACATCCCTAAAATGGCCGTGAGACATTTAGTGTCCTCCAACAGTTCTGTAAATTACGAAAGACAGAATCTGTGCTGTTGCGCGCACAACAGCAGTTTCCGTGCTGCTGTGCGGGTTGTTGCTAACGTTACTTTGCTACCTGCCAACTAGTTTTTTACTTTTTAAATAACTGTTTTATATGTTCCCTTGCTCTACCTTTTTCATTCAACTTTTTTACCCCGGACTCTTTATCTGGACATCGTTCTACAGGACCTCCACCAGCTGAAGCTAAGTAGTAACATTAATATTATGCCATCTAATTGCAGTCTCTGTACTCATAATATACAGGAGAACTATCGCCTTATGGTGAGGATAGCTGTGCTGCAAGCCCAGCTTCAGATGCAATTGTTAAGCAAGGGTAATTTAAGTGTAGGAAAGGATTAAACAGCACCAATAAGTAATGATAGTAGTATAAATCCCCTCGTACAGTCCCCGCAACCAGACTATTTTTTCATGGCTTCTGGAAGGATATGCTCATTCAGCCGACAAACTTTCAAAGTTAAAGATGTTTTTATAAATGCTTGCACATTTTTTTGAACATGAAAAACAGATATACCATTTACATAATTATTCACACACCTAAGTCAGTAAAACTGTAACTATGCCACTCAGGAACAGTGATTATTTGGCCTTGTGTTTTAGGTTATTTTCCTGCTGAAAAGTGAATGTCTCCCATTGTCTGTTGCAAGCAGACTAAGCCAGGTTTTCCTTTAGGATTTTGCCAGCGCTATTACATTTATTTTTATCCATAACTCCCCAGTCCTTGCCAATGACAAGCATACCCACAACATGATGCAGCCTCCACCATGCTTAAAAATATAAAGAGTGGTACTCAGTGATGTGGTGTTTTGATTTGCCCCAAACATAATGCTTGTATTCAGGACATAAAGTTAATTTCTTTGCCTCGTGTTTTTTCAGTATTACTTTAGTGCCTGAGTATTTGTATTCTGTGGACCTATTGGGGCGGTAAGCAAATTGAAGTGGGTCTAGGGTGACAGGTAAGGTGGAGGTGATATGATCCTTGACTAGTCTTTCAAAGCGCTTCACGATGACAGTTCATGAAGTCAGTGCTACGGGGCGATAGTCATTTAGTTCAGTTACCTTTGCTTTATTGTGCAAAGCTGTCATCAAGGCAAAGGGTGGCTACTTTGAAGAATCTCAAATAAATTATAAAGTATTTAGATTTGTTGAACACTTTTTCTGGTTACTACATGATTCCATATGTGTTATTTCATAGTTTTGATGTCTTCACTATTATTCTACAATGTAGAAAATAGTCAAAATAAAGGAAAAACCCTTGAATGAGTAGGTGTGTCAACTTTTGACTGGTAACTTCTGTACATACGTTATTCAACTAAGCGTAGACGTAGCCTATGACAAATTATTTGAAATTAAGTGAACAGTGAAATTATGTAAACACATGACTATAGGAAGACAAAGGAATAATGTAAGGCAAGTTTAAAATAGAACAAAATGAAAAAGTCACTATAGAAACAAGGAAGAGTGGATCAGCATTTGCACATGTTCAAATGCTTCATTGTGTGTGTGGGTTTGCACCCAGCTTTGTCAGGTTGACTGTTTTTATAATCCAAATGATTGATTGCCATAACAATGCCATGGTGATAGACGTGGGATATAAATAACGGTGCATAACCCTCCTCCTACATACATCCCTCTTTCCAAGCTAACAAGAAGCCCAGTGTTTCTCTCAATACTATGGCTGCACATACAAAAACAGGTTCTTTCTCTCAGTCAATTTTAAATATGTTTCAAAGTCTCGCTCTCTCTAACCTGAAAGCCTAGGTACTGTTTCTTCTTTCCCAGGGTAATTGTGTGTTGCTGATTATTTTGAGGACAGGCAGGTAAAGAGAATGCCTCTTTGAATGTCTTGGGCTGCGTTCCAAATGGCACACATTTCTCTATATGGTGCACTGCTTTTGATCAGAGCCCTATGGCTTGGCCTATGGGCCTTGGTCAAAAGTAGTGTGCTATAAAGGGAATAGGGTGCAATTTGGGACACAGACCTGCTCTCTACAGCAGGGAGGAGGTAATTAAAGAAAAGCGTTCTCTCAGTACCTACCAGTCCGCCCTGCTCCAACAGAAACCCGCTCTGTCTTGCGCAGGCAAGAGAGGTAATTACAGTTTGACTTAATTGCTCACCTTCAAGCTCTTCACTTCACTTCATTCTCTCTCTCTCCATCTCTCCTTCTCTTGCCAAGAGTCAAAGATGTGTAACTTTGTGAATTGTTACGTTTTAAAATCATAGACAAAGGGTTTGGGAGAGATCAATACAGTAGTTCTGACATGTAAAAAAGCAAACCGTGCAAGCAGTGTTGAAAGCTATGCTTAGAGAGAACATAAAAATAAATGTAAAGGTTATTAATAAGATCCATCTTTAGGGCTCCTGAGTCACAACCAGCCGTGATTGGGCGGCGCACAATTTGGCCCAGCTTTGTTAGGGTTTGGCCGGGGTAGGCCGTCATTGTAAATAAGAATTTGTTCTTAACTGACTTGCCTACTTAAATAAACAGTTAAATATGACTACTACATATTTGTCTCAAAGGTGTGTGTATGCAAAGTAAAGCAAAGCTGCTGTAGTAATAAAACAGTATGTTTATCTGCACAAACCAATAGGAACAGAGGTTCTCTTTTCTAAACATTTCTGTACAGTATTCAAACATCTTACAGCATATACATATTTTAATTTAAGTCTCTGTGACCCTCACAATCCTTCAGCCAGAGAGTTAGGGGGAAAATATGAATGTGAAATCCTGAACCTCAGCCCATTTTTCTGCACTGAAAGCATTCCCTCCCAGGCTTTATGAGGTGACTGGACACTAGCTGAGGGGAGAGGGGGGAGAGACAGAGGGTGAACGGGCCCCTGAAAAGGTACTTTTTGTGCAGGGCTAGACGCTGGCCAGCTCAACTCCATCAGAGGTTATGGTTCTAGGCCAGTGGCCAGACGCTCAGACCCCCTCCGCTGGCACCAGCGGAGCCACCATCTGGGCCAAGGGGGTGATGGGTTGGCCTTCTCTGAGCTGCTCCGTGCTGGTCTGGCCCAGGCTGGGCCCTCCACACTGAATCCAATCCTCCAGTCGTTTAACCCTACATTTCCATTCCCTTGGGAGTGTTTCAGACTTCAAGAATGCTCGACGCGGAACTTACAGTGCCTTGCAAAAGTATTAATCCCCCTTGGCATTTTTCCTATTTTGTTGCATTACAACCTATAATTTAAATAGATTTTTTATTTGGATTTCATATAACGGACATACACAAAATAGTCCAAATTGGTGAAGTGAAATGGAAAAAAAAACTTCTAAAAAACGGAAAAGTGGTGCGTGCATATGTATTCACCCCCTTTGCTATGAAGCCCCTAAATAAGATCTGGTGCAACCAATTACCTTCAGAAATCACATAATTAGTTAAATAAAGTCAACCTGTGTGCAATCTAAGTGTCACATCATCTGTCACATGATCTGTCACATGTATATATACACACACCTGTTCTGAAAGGCCCCAGAGTCTGCAACACGACTAAGCAAGGAGCACCACCAAGCAAGTGGCACCATGAAGACCAAGGAGCTCTCCAAACAGGTCAAGGACAAAGTTGTGGAGAAGTACAGATCAAGGTTTGGTTATAAAAAAAAATCTGCATCTTTGAACATCCCACGGAGCAGCATTAAATCCATTATTACATTTTTTTTATAATATGGCACCACAACAAACCTGCCAAGAGAGGGCCACCCACAAAAACTCATGGACATTAATCATTAATCAAGAGAGGCAACAAAGAAAGATAATGCTGAAGGAGCTGCAAAGCTGGTGCAAATGTCTGGGGCAAACCCAACACCTCTCATCAACCCCGAGAACACCATCCCCACAGTGAAGCATGGTGGTGGCAGCATCATGCTGTGGGGATATTTTTCATCGGCAGAGACTAGGAAACGTCAGCATAAAGGAATGATGGATGGCGCTAAATACAGGGAAATTCTTCGAGAGATTTGACACTGGTACGGAGGTTTACCTTCCAGCAGGACAATGACCTTAAGCATACTGTTAAAGCAACAGTCTAGGGGTTTAAGGGGAAACATTTAAATGTCTTGGAATGGGCTAGTCAAAGCCCTGACCTCAATCCAATTGAGAATCTGTGGTATGACTTAAAGATTGCTGTACACTAGCGGAACCCATCCAACTTGAAGGAGCTGGAGCATTTTTGCCTTGAAGAATGGGCAAAAATCCCAGTGACTAGATGTGCCAAGCTTATAGAGACATACCCCAAGAGACTTGCAGCTGTAATTGCTGCAAAAGGTGGCTCTACAAAGTATTGACTATGGTGGGGTTATTAGTTATGCACGCTCAAGTTCAGTTTTTTTTGGTCTTATTTCTTGTATGTTTCACAAATATTTTGCATCTTCAAAGTGATAGGTATAGTGTGTAAATCAAACCCACCAAAAAAATATATTTTAATTCTAGGTTGTAAGGCAACAAAATTAGAAACATGCCAAGGGGGTGAATACTTTCGCAAGCCACTGTAGAATGTGGCTGAGCTTCTGCAGCAGTACACTTGAACCTGACCCATACACACATAATTAGAATTCATACATTTTATTTCTATAACCATACATAGGTGATGTTCCAATCTGTTATATGCAAGGTATTGGGCATGCATTCTGAGTAGTATGCTACTGTGGATATTGGAACGTTAAAATAAAGTAAAAAAAAACAAAATCTCACTATATGACATGGCAGGGGAATGTTCGGTGACTCTGTCTGCCGCTATATCCCACATCTGAAAATTACAAAAGCAAGTTGGAAGATTCAATATCATCAAATGTGATTTATCATGTTTATGAAATGCTTGCCTTGGATGTCAACATTGTGGGCGAGCTGAGGAGCTCATTGATCTGTGCACCACTTGGTCGAGAAATGCTGCAAACACAATTAGGTCTGCGTCCCAAATGGCATCCTATTCCCCTATATAGTGCACTACCTTTGACCAGGGCCCATAGTGGTGCAGTTGTCTTCATGTTCTCTGAGTGGAGGCCCACTGTCTTGACTTTGAAAACACCTGTACTAGACCGTTAGAGAAGTAGTGAAGAGGGAAGACACACACGTAGCTATTCTGTGGACTTTGCCTGGCCTAACTCCGTGGATTTCTTGGAGACAGCCCAAGCCAAACAAATTATAGGACAAAATATTTTTAATTGAACCTCTGTCACGCGAAAACATCACTAAGCTCTGTTCCTCTCTTCTGGAACGGACTCCATACTTTATCCTGTTCCTGGGAGCAGGGCCATTATCCTAGAAGAGAGAGAGGGTAGAAGAAACCAAACAGAAGATAGAATGAGAGATGTAATATTTGTGTTGTGGAGAAATGACCAGACAGGAGACGGGAGAACAGTTAGTCTCGTTTAGTCGGAAACCTCTCGTGCTCCTACAGCCCTCGGCATACTAGTGCGCATGTGCATTTCCTATTATATGTAGTAATGTAACACTGCCGTAATACATTACTGCTTAGTAACAGCATAGTAACTAATATAAACAGATGTAGATCACAGATACTACAAGAGAAAGCCAAGCATTACGGTCTTTTCATTTATTTAAGGCAAACACAAGAAACACTTATGTCAGGCTAACCATAACTGGTTGAATGAATGAATGAACGGTTCATTCTAGTTGAAATCAATGAATATTGTTGCCAATTACCAGTTCATGGTTGAGTTAACAAAACCTTTGTCTCTATGTAGCTGTGAAATGGCTAGTTAGTTAGAGTGACATCATTGATTGACCGCTAGTAGCCTTTAATCGATGACGTCACTCGCTCTAAGATCTTGAAGTAGTTGTTTCCCTTGCTTTGCAAGGATTGAGGCTTGTGGAGCAATAGGTAGGATGCTTCACGGATGACGGTTGTCGCGGTGTTCAGAGGGTCCCTGGTTCGAGGCAAGGAGAAGGCCAGAATAGAGGTCTTCTCGGGTCCAAAAAAATGGTCCTCCGAAAGGACTCGAACAATCAGAATCCAAACCCGAATAGACCCGACAACAACCAGACCTAGACTAGACCCAATTGGACATGAGTGTCAAAGAAATTATGTTTATCAGCCAAGTTGGTCTTCTGATTGATGTAGGGTGGCTTCTGTCAAACTGTATTTCACACCTCGTGATTTATGAGGGGGGAGTGTCCGGAAGTAATCCAATTAGGTAATTTGGTTGTAAACATCCGGTTTGTGGTGGAGCGATTTGGTAATTAGGTAGGGGTGTGTTCTCCTGTGGCTGTGGGCTTTAGTTATGTTAATTAGACTCTATAAATTAGATTGAATTAGGTTTATGTGGGTGTTTGTCTGTGATTGATGTCTGTTTATATCATATGATGTAATGTCAGGTAGAACCTGACCCGGGAGTTGTGACTTATGATCTCAGATGTAAAATCTATGACAAGGGACTGATTTCTATAGAAGGGTATTTGTACTTACAAGAACATAATGTTACACAAATAAACATATAAAATGTTATCAGATTAAATTTGTAAGATATCTTGCACAAAATTATATCCACTGATGCTGCAAACAACACTTTTCAAGAAGTTACATTGGTGATGGAGAATGTCTGATATTCAAAAACATCATCACTTGTGCAATGTGTCACATTGCAGTCAGTGAAGCTTATGATCGGAACTCAGTCCTGCCAGTGATCAAATGACAGGTCTTAATCAAATCAAATTTTATTTTTCATATACACGTGTTTAGCAGATATTGCGGGTGTAGCAAAATGCTTGTGTTTCTAGCTCTAACAGTGCAGTAATATCCAACAAGTATTATCTAACAATTCACACAATCTAAAGTTAAGGAATGGAATTAGGAATATATAAATATTTGGACGAGCAATATCAGAGCGGCATAGACTAACATACAGTAGAATAGGACAGAATAGAGTAAATACATATGAGATGAGTAATGCAAAATATGTAAACATTATTAAAGTGACTAGTGTTCCAATTATTAAAGTGGCCAATGATTTCAAGTCTATAGGGCAGCAGCCTCTAATGTGCTAGCTATTTAACTTCTTATAGGGAGCGGCTCCCGAGGTGACGGTTTTGGAGAGTCTGGCATGCCCAAAGTAAAATGCATGCCACTCAGGCCCAGAAAATAGGATATGCACATAATTAGTACTATTGGATAGGAAACACTCTGAAGTTTCTATGAGTGTTAAAATAATGTATGTGAGTATAACAGAAGTGATATAGCAGGTGAAAACCCGAAGAAAATCCATCCGGATTTACAGTTTTTTTTGTAAATGAGCATCTTCTCCATTGTGCCTATTGCATACAATATTATGTAGGACTGAGCCTGCAGTACCTATGGCTTCCACTAGATGTCAGCAGTCAACAGTCAAAGACTGGGAATTCTAGCAGTGACCAGAACGGATAGGGAGAGGAAATTGTCAGGCGACCACTTTTGTAAACAAGGTTTGACGCACGCGAGATTGTGAACGCACACCACTTTATTTTCCTTTCCTATCGTTTACGTTATCGTTCGGTTGAAATACTACAGCAAATATATCCAAAAGGATACCTAAGGATACATTAAAAATGATGTTTGATTTGTTTGTAGAAAGTGTATAGGTATAATTTGAACGTGTTCTCTTCACGGTTCAATGGGCGACTCAACGGTGGATTTTATGATCATAACGCACCAACCAAACGGAGATTTATGGATATAATAAATTACTTTTTCTAACAAAAGAAGCATGGATTGTCTTCGTTGGACACTTGGGAAGTCCTCAGCAGAAGTTCATCAAAGGTAAGCGATTTTATAATTGCGATTTTATGCGTGTTTTGTGAGACCCGTGTTGGGTTATGGATTTAGGCTAATGCATAAATATTAGAGGTGCTACCCTCAAACAATCAAATGTTGTGCTTTCGCCGTAAAGCCTTTTTGAAATCTGACAATGGTGTGATATTGCCAAGAATCAGAGCTTTTGATGACTATGCAACAATTGTATATTTATGAATGTTTAATAATTAAATTTTGGGATTTTGAATTTGGCGCCTCACATTTCACCGGGTAGTGTCGGGAGTGGGGCGCCCCACTGCTCCCTAAGTAGTTTTAAACTATGAGGCTTTGAATAGCTGGCCTATTGAAAACAGTGTGACATGACTGATTCAGACGTCCCGGGTGGATTTTGCTCGGGTTTTTGCCTGCCATATCAGTTCTGTTATACACACAGACATTATTTTAACAGTTTTAGAAACTTCAGCGTTTTCTATCCAAAGCTACTAATTATATGCTTATCCTAGCTTCTGGGCCTGAGTAACAGGCAGTTTACTTTGGGCATGTTTTTCATCCAAACTTCTAAATACTTCCCCCCTAGCCCTAAGAAGTTAATGATGAGCTTGGAGGGTACAATGGTGTTGAATGCTGAGCAATAGTCAATGAACAGCATTGAAAGATTACTGGAATCTGTGTGGGTAGCTGGACAGGTAAAATGACTGACAGTGAAGGTGAACAGGTGGTCACGGGTCAGGTGACAGAGGAATGGATGAGACTGAGGCAAGAATTCCTTTAACCATAACGTGGTATATTTACTGGGTAGTCTGTGGTGGACTCATGGACGCACAGAACTTCTGGATTAGATGGAGTTATGGAAGAGAAAGCAGCGAGCTCGGGCAATGGCGATTTCCTCCTTTTAATGAGTGGAGATCTGTCATTTCCACCTGACCTAATTAAAGCGCCCCTGGCGCAGCTGAGCAAGTGGCCATGAATTAAAAGATTCTTCCACCAACTCCATGGGCCTTTTCTACAAGCATTCTTACATAGGTATTCCTCTTGTGCAGTACGATGGCGATTACATCGTCTGTAGATCTGTTGGGGCGGTAAGAAAATTGAAGTGGGTCTAGGGTGTCAGTTAAGATAGAGGTGATATGATCCTTGACTAGTCCCTCAAAGCACTTCAAGTGAGTGCTATGGGGCGATAGTCATTTTAGTTCAGTTACCTTTACTTTCTTGGGTACAGGAACAATGGTGGCCATCTTGAAGCATGTGGGGACAATAGACTGGGATAGGGAAAGATTGAATATGTCCATAAACACTCCAGCCTGCTGGTCTGCGCATGCTCTGAGGACGCGGTTAGGGATGCAGTCTGGGCCGGCAGCCTTGTGAGGGTTAACACGTTTAAATGTCTTACTCACGTCGGCCATGGAGAAGGCGAGCCCACAGTCTTTGTAGCGTGCCGAGTTGGTAGCACAGTGTTATCCTCAAAGCGGGCGAAGAAGTTTAGCTTGTTCGGAAGCAAGACGTCGGTGTCCGCGACGTGGCTGGTTTTCCCTTTGTAGTCCGTGATTGTCTGTAAACCCTGCCACATACGTCTCATGTCTGAGCCGTTGAATTGCGGCTCTACTTTGTCTCAATACTCACGTTTTGCCTTTTTGATTGCCTTACGGAGGGAATAACTACACTGTTTGTATTCGGCCATATTCCCAGTCACCTTGCCATGGTTAAATGTGATGGTTCGCGCTTTCAGTTTTGCACGAATGCTGCCATCTATCCACAGTTTCTGGTTCGGGTAAGTTTTAATAGTCACAGTGGGTACGACATCTCATACACACTTCCTGATAGACAAATATGATGATACAGTGGCTGAGTTTGTTGTTCTCGGAGGCTACCTGGAACATATCGAAGTCCGCATGATTAAAACAATCTTGAAGCGTGGATTCCGATTGTTCAGACCAGTGTTGAATAGTCCTTAGCACAGGTACTTCCTGTTTGAATTTCTGCCTATAGGAAGGGGAGCAGCAAAATCAGATTTGCCGAAGGAGGGCCTTGTAGGTGTCCCGGAAGTTGAAGTAGCAGTGTTTTAGCAGCTCGAGTACTACAGTCAATGTGTTAATTTCGGTAACGTTTTCCTCAAATTTGCTTTGTTAAAATCCCCAGCTACAATAAATGCGGCCTCAGGATATGTGATTTCCAGTTTGCATAAAGTCCAGTGAAGTTCTTTGAGGGCCATCGTGGTATTTGCTTGAGGGGGGTAATATACACTGCTGTGACTATAACCGAAGAGAATTCTCTTGGGAGATAATACGGTCTGCATTTGATTGTGAGGTATTCTAGGTCGGATGAACAAAAGGACTTCCGTTCTTGCATGTTATCACAATCACACCATGAGTATTAACCATGTAACATTCACCCCCGCCCTTCTTCTTCCCAGAGAGATATTTATTCCTGTCTGTGCAATGAACTGCGAACCCAACTGGCTGAACGGACTCAGAGAATATATCCCGAGAGAGCCATGTTTCCGTGAAACAGTATGTTACAATCCCTGATGTCTCTCTGGAAGGAAAGTCTTGCCCTGAGCTCATCAACTTTATTATCTAGAAACTGAACATTAGCGAGTAATATACTCGGAGGTGGTGGGTGGTGTGCGCGCGCCTCCTGAGTCAGACTAAAAGTTCGCTCCCAGTGCCTCTTTTCCGCTGGCGGAGTTTTGGAACAGCCTATAGGATCAGTTCAATTGGACTGGGGGATACGAACAAAGGATCCGGTTCGGGAAAGTCGTATTCCTGGTAATGTTGGTGAGTTATCGCCGCTCTGATATCCAAAAGTTCTTCCCGGCTGTACAATCGTGGCCAAAAGTTGAGAATGACACAAATATGAATTTTCACAAAGTTTGCTGCTTCAGTGTCTTTAGATATTTTGGTCAGATGTTATTATGGAATACTGAAGTATAATTACAAGCATTTCATGTGTCAAAGGCTTTTATTGATGATTACATGAAGTTGATGCAATATTTGCAGTGTTGACCCTTCTTTTTCAAGACCTCTGCAATCCACCCTGGCATGCTGTCAATTAACTTCTGGGCCACATCCTGACTGATGGCAGCCCATTCTTGCATAATCAATGCTTGGAGTTTGTCAGAATTTGTGGGGTTTTGTTTGTCCATCAGCCTCTTGAGGATTGACCACAAGTTCTCAATGGGATTAAGGTCTGGGGAGTTTCCTGGCCATGGACCCAAATTATCTATATTTTGTTCCCTGAGCCACTTAGTTATCACTTTTGCCTTATGGCAAGGTGCTCCATCATGCTGGAAAAGGCATTTTTCATCACCAAACTGTTCCTGGATGGTTGGGAGAAGTTGCTCTCGGAGGATGTGTTGGTACCATTCTTTATTCATGGTTGTGTTCTTAGGCAAAATTGTGAGTGAGCCCACTCTTTCGGCTGAGAAGCAACCCCAGGATGCTTTACTGTTGGCATGACACAGGACTGATGGTAGCGCTCACCTTGTCTTCTCCGGACAAGCTTTTTTCTGGATGCCCCAAACAATCGGAAGGGGGATTCATCAGAGAAAATGACTTTACCCCATTCCTCAGCAGTCCAATCCCTGTACCTTTTGCAGAATATCATCCTGTCCCTTTTGGAGGCCATCCTCCAAAAGTATTCGCTTCACTGTGTGTGCAGATGCACTCACACCTGCCTGCTGCTATTCCTGAGCAAGCTCTGTACTGGTGGTGCCCCGATCCTGCAGCTGAATCAACTTTAGGAGACGGTCCTGGCGCTTGCTGGACTTTCTTGGGCGTCCTTCTTCACAACAATTGAACCGCTCTCCTTGAAGTTCTTGATAATCCGATAAATGGTTGATTTAGGTGCAATATTACTGGCAGCAATATCCTTGCCTGTGAAGCCCTTTTTGTGGAAAGCAATGATGACGGCACGTGTTTCCTTGCAGGCAACCATGGTTGATAGAGGAAGAACAATGATTCCAAGCGCCACCCTCCTTTTGAAGCTTTCAGTCTGTTATTTGAACTCAATCAGCATGACAGAGTGATCTCCAGCCTTGTCCTCGTCAAGACTCACACCTGTGTTAACGAGAGAATCACTGACATGATGTCAGCTGGTCCTTTTGTGGCAGGGCTGAAATGCAGTGGAAATGTTTTTTTGGAATTCAGTTCATTTGCATGGAAAAGAGGGACTTTGCCATTAATTGCAATTCATCTGAATTCATGACATTCTGGAGTATATACAAATTGCCATCATACAAACTGAGGCAGCAGACTTTGTGAAAATTAATATTTGTGTCATTCTCAACTTTTGGCCACGACTATGTAATAACACAAAAAAAACTCCTCGGCTAATAATGTAAGAAATAACACATCAAAATTCTGCAAAGTTTCCTACAAGCTCTAAGCACAGCTGCCCTATCCATCAGCACCATTACTATACTATATTACTACATCACTCCCTGTGAACAAGCAAGTGAATAGACAATTTACCACAACAGAGGTAGGTGGGAAGATTGAGAAGAATCTGTATAGGGGAGTTTGGCATACTTTTTTGAACAGTCATTTCACTCACGGCACACAGTAGATCACCCTAGAAGCCTTTGCAAAGGTCTAATCTGCATAAACATTGTTGACTCACTGTGTTTTTAAGACAAGACAGGGCCTCTCTAGTCCCCTTTGTAAATAGGAAGTGGTGTGTCTGGACTTGTAGCTGTAGCCTGGTTTAGAGTCTGGGTGGTAGATGTAAATGGGGAAAAAAGGGGGTGACATGTTAAAGTGGATATTGTCTGATGGTACTAATGTTGATAACCTCTAAATCTGGGTTCACATATAATTGATTAATGATGTAACCTCAAAAGGTCAAATGCATGTAAGGATATGTGTACACACAAATACCAGTAAGCACTATTAAAATATTATTAGATCAGATTTTTAAGATCACAAAGGATCGCTTACACACACATCATTTTGTCCACCAGTTTTCTATAATTAAGGATTATATTTTTCACCCCTTCCACTAATGCTAGTAATTTAAATACAGGTTGCAGTAGCTTGGTGGTGGTTGAACTCAATTCTAATCTTGGTAGTGTTTTCAGTAGTTAATTACTTTTTTCCCACATATAGCGGTGTAGATAACTACTGAAACTACACACTACTTTTTTTATTGCAAAAATAAAATGTGTGAAGTAGGAAAGAATTTCCTTTATCTTTCGGCATCAGAGCTGCCTAATTTTCACACTTGACTCCAGAGTGAACTGTTCTTGCAATTTGTAGTCTATGACATATCTGATTTAGATTTGATAATGTCTCACAAAGTACTTTGGATGTAGTGCTACTTTTCCAAAGTAACTTTAGTTAAGTCAAATATATTTTTCTTAAGCTACACTAAAGCTAACCTTAACTTCTTCCAGCGTGAAGTAATTGGTAGTTTGGTAAACTATATTACATGACTCTCTCACAGACGTTCTCAATGGCTCTCAATTTATCATACTTAATTCCCTGCTGATGGTTGATGGGCTCCTCATTGTATTCAAAATGGTTGGGTATGTTCAGGCCCCAGTGCATTCACACCTACCCAAATGGGCAATCAACAAGCAGTTATCTAAACTTCACAGAGCCTTGGAAGTTAACAGAAAAGGAACACAGATTCAAGGTTATTTATGAAACTGTTATTTATTCATTGTATCAAAAGATGTAACATATTGATATAGATTTTCCATATCCCTCCCAATTACTAGTCAATTTATATATTCTCACATGCTGATGTGATAAATTTTTTCCAAACATGAAATTAGGTTATTCTGTTTAATCCTCATACTACCAACTGGGTTCATTTTGACCCCAGAGGCATATATTTTTTTATCATAGTCCAAAAGGTGGTTTATTAAATTCACATTTTACATGACGTTGCCAATCAACTTGTTTTAACGAATATAAATTGTTTAGTTTTTCTATATCAAGTCCTTTGGGGTCATTTTGACTCCAGCGAAAATACACCTAATTACGCCTATAGTAATTATACAAATAGGACCTTTATTTCCCTCTAGGTTTCTCTGGAGACATAATTCAAACTAAAATAAATAAATGAACTTCGATGTTAGATTTGCCATAATGAACACAAGTTACTTCATTGTATTGCTTTTTACAAAAAACTAACAAATTACAAATGATGTTCAGATGTTTAACCAGCATTGTTTTCCTAAACCCTAGCTGTAAATAATGCAGTTGAACATTGTATTATTATACTTCGTAATGTTATCTTACATTTTGTCGATAGTACATCCCACCAAAATACAAAGTTTGTTAAATATTTAACAATTAGATTAACTTGAGACAAATATACACTATATATACAAAAGTATATGGACCCCCCTTCAAATTAGTGGATATGGCTATTTCAGCCACACCCATTTCTGACAGGTGTATAACATCGAGCACACAGCCATGCAATCTCCACAGACAAACAATGGCAGTAGAATGGCCTTACTGAAGAGCTCAGTAAGACTCAGTAAGACTTTCAATGTGGCACCGTCACAGTATGCCACCTTATCAACAAGTCAGTTCATCACATTTCTGACCTGCTGGAGCTTCCCCAGTCAACTGTAAGTGCTGTTATTGTGAAGTGGAAACGTCTAGGAGCACCAACGGTTCAGCTGCGAAGTGGTAGGCTACCCAAGCTCACACGTGTTGAAGCGCGTAGCGTGTAAAATCATCTGCCCTCGGTTGCAACACTCATTACCGAGTTCCAAAACTGCTCCAAACCGAGCAGCCACACACAAGCCTAAAATCATCATGCGCAATGCCAAGAGTCAGCTGGAGTGGTGTAAAGCTTGCCGCTATTGGACTATGGAGCAGTGAAAACGTGTTCTCTGGAGTGATGAATCACGCTTCCATCTGGCAGTCCAACGGACAAATCTTGGTTTGGCGGATGCCAGGAGAACGCTACCTGCCCGACTACATAGTGCCAATTGTAAAGTTTGGTGGAAGAGGAAAAATGGTCTGTTCATGGTTCGGGCAAGGCCCCTGATTTCAAGTGAAGGGAAATCTTAACACTGCACCATACAATGACATTCTAGATGCTTGGGGAAGGTGTTTCAGCATGACAATTTATTTATTTAACTAGGCAAGTCAGTTAGGAACAAATTCTTATGATCTCAACCGAATCGAACACCTTTGGGATGAATTGGAATGCCAACTGCGAGCCAGGCCTAATCGCCAAACATCCGTGCCTGACCTCACTAATGCTCTTGTGGCTGAATGGAAGCAAGTCCACGTAGCAATGTTCCAACATCTAGTGGAAAGCCTTCCCAGAAGAGTGGAAGCTGTTATAGCAGAAAAGGGGGGACCAACTCCATGTTAATGCTCATGATTTTGGAATGAGAACTTCAATGAGCAGGTGTCCACATACTTTTGGTCATGTAGTGAAAGTCATGAGCCAAAAGCAAATTAGTAATCATTAACAAAACAATGGTGATTAGTTTCTAGTGAACACAGCACATTATACAAACATATATTTCTTACTTTGCAAACACCAGTGGTCAAATATATTTCTGTGAATGTGAAAACTCCACAGATTACACTTCTGACCTGTATTTTACATATTTGTGACTTGCATTACATTTGTGAGATGCCTCACATTTGAGTTGTTCCACATATTTGTGAGTCGGTTTTACAGATCAGTTTGTACAGATTTAATATACAACATCCAGATTAGGACATACTCAGTTCTCATAGCTTGCTTTCCCATCTTAATTTCCTAGCTAGAAAATTCACCAGAGACAGTGAAAAGTTGTAGTCTTTACATGTTGTTCCATTACATGGATACTTTCACATAATATTATAGCTCCTTGTTATTGTCATATAAAACATCAGTGTCTCCCTATTTTTCTCAACAGTTTAAACATTTAAGTGATAATGCCCAAGAAGCCGGTGTTTGGAGGTTATATTGGCACGGGTGTTGCGGGCTGGCAAACCGTGCCAATATAACCTCCAAACAACGGCTTCGAGGGCATTATCACTTTTATACAACATATTCAAATAATAATTTACATATTTTCATTAACGTTATTTTGATGAATTTATTCATACTATTTCATTCTTCCACAAGATATAGTCCCGACACAAATCTAGGGTTGATACCTAAGCCGGCTGGTCATTCATTCTATTGGTTTGGATGCTAGAGACTCAACCAGGTCGTTTGTTCTAAATGTTCCATTGCCATACTGGCTGGCAACGTTGTTATCCCTTGCTTGCTATCTAGACAGAATAACAGTAAAGTAGCCACATTTGCATTTGTTTAACTTCTTAGGGAGCGGCAGCAGAGGTGACGGTTTTGGAGAGTCTGGCGTGCCCAAAGTAAAATGCCTGCCACTTAGGCCCAGAAAATAGGATATGCACATAATTAGTACTATTAGATAGGAAACACTCTGAAGTTTTCTAAAAGAGTTAAAATAATGTATGTGAGTATAACAGAACTGATATAGCAGGCAAAAACCTGAGAAATTTCTGTCCGGAATTTTTGTTGTTGTTGTGACCTTTGCTCCTAGACTGCAGTACCTATGGCTTCCACTAGATGTCAACAGTCTTTATACAGAGTATGGAAGCTGTAGCCCTGAGCAGAACTGATAGGAACAGGAAATAGTCGAGGTAGCTTGACCGAGTGCCCACCACACTGTATTTTCCTTTCATAACGTTTAGGTTACCATCCGAGTGAAATATTATCGCTAATATTCATAAAAGGATAGCTAAGGATGCATTATAAATGATATATGAACGCGTTCTCTTCACGGTTCAATGGGCGATTCGACGTTGGATTTTCTGATCAAAACGTGCCAACCAAACAGAGATTTATGGATATAATAAATGACTTTTTCTAACAAAAGAACCATTGGATGTCTTCATTGGACACTTGGGAAGCCCTCAGCAGAAGTTCTTCGAAAGGTAAGAGATTTATTTTAGCTGTGATATGGGTTTTGTGTGACCCGCGTTGGATATGAATTTATGCTAATGTGGAAAATATGTGGGGTGCTATCCTCAAACAATCAAATGTTGTATTTTCGCTGTGAAGCCTTTTTGAAATCTGAAAACGCTGTGATATTGCCAAGAATCAGAACTTTTGATGACTACACTTGTATATTGATGAATGTTTAATAATTCAACTTTTGGATTTTGAATTTGGCGCCTTACATTTCACCGGGTAGTGTCGGGAGTGGCCCACTAACTTGCCGCTACTCCCTAATTAAGCAGTTTTTTCGTGACATTTCTTTGGGTACATCCATAACAATGAGCTAATGAGGCACGATTTCACCTGGCATAAAAAATGTGCTCACTCGTCAGGACACTGTCGGGTCCCGGTTCGGGTCCCGGTTCGGGTGAACCCGTGAAGACCTCCTAAAAAAAACACGTTTCCATCTTGAACCTCCTGTTTTAGATTATTCCATATTTTTAAGAACAGTGGGCATCTATTCTCCTTATACAACCACCACCAGTTAATTAATATATCAATAACAGCCCTTGGCTTATACAGTCTGGTTCCCAGTCCCTCCCATAATCCTTTGCTCTGAAGGTCAGTGCCTCTGTCTTGGTAAACACTCCACCCTGGCCCTGCTGTTTACTGTAGTGTTAAGTGTGTGTCGTTCTAGGATCACTCAGTGCCATAATCCCCTCTTCATTCCCTCTGAGTCACGTGTGTGTAAGTGGACATGGCTGATGGCAAACAGGGAACGTCTGACCAACCAACCGCGCCAACCTCCCCACCTGCCCCCCTCTCAACCAACTGTAGAAACCTAACCGAGGGGGGAGTGTGTGCGTGCGTGCCTGCGTGTGTGTGTGAGAGAGAGAGAGACAGAGAGAGCAATGAAGGGGGGACACAAACGAGAGAGAAAAGAGGGAGGTTTCCTATACCTAGATATTACCCCCATCTCCCTCAGTTTTATTTCATGACACCTTGTAAAAAGGGTTTATTGTCTTCCCAGGGCTCATGACTGTCAGAGTGGAGTGGTGGGTTCTGGGAGTTGTACGTGAGCTTTAGAAGTCCTTTAGGGCTGGTGCTTAGTCCAAGTGACAAGAAAGCATCTCCAGAGAGCACTACCCTGGTAAATGTGAAACTCTTTAATCCAACTCCTTCATCTCTCACTTGCACTAGCTCTCTCTCTCTCTCTCTCTCTCTCTCTCTCTCTCTCTCTCTCTCTCTCTCTCTCTCTCTCTCTCTCTCTCTCTCTCTCTCTCTCTCTCTGTCTCTTTTCTCTGTCTTGATTGCTCTCTCTCTCTCCGTCTCATCCCTTCACTTGTTTCTACTGTCTCTTCTCCTGTCCCAATATAACACACACACCAACACCCATGCACTCTTCAAAATTTTCACGATTACTCCATACTGAATCTTTCCAGATCCTTGATACCCTCCGTCTGTGCTTATGGTTTGCCCTCTTCAATTTATAACCGGTTTTCAATAGGATTCAAGTCCAGATACTGAGATGGCCATTGCAATTGGTCAATTAACCATTTATAGCCCCATAACATCAAAGATCTACCATATTCTTTCTGCATATGCATCTTTCTTACAACGCAAAACCCAACACTGGTGTGCATGGCCAAAGAGCTCTATTTCATGTTGACCTTTTTATTTCTATTGACTGTCAGGAATATTAATATTCTTATGAAACTAGTAAAACAGAGGGCAATATGTTGACGCGTAAGGTTAAACTATGTATGGACCGTCGCTGTCGGAAGAAACTGTCACATCTGCTCCTGCCACTCCCTCAAGTGCTCATCCTGTGACTCCTTGACCTGCTGCCACTCCCCCAGTGCTCTCTCCCTCTCTCTGTGTCTGTGTGATTGTGTGGGCAGAGACAGTAATCTCTGCTCAGTCAGTCCATGTTTCTAGCCGTTTGTTACTGTTGTGCCTGGTTTCCCTTGCCTGAAGCTGTTTTCCTCTCCGCTATAGTTCTGCCCGCTCGGACTCTGGTCCCTGTCTCCAGTCCGACTTCTCATTTGTCCTGCTACTCTGTCCTGAATTCCCCACTCTACGCTCAAGCCGGACCTGCTTACCATGTCCCAACACCTCTCGCTCCAGCCTCAGCCTCTGCACCTGGTTTACGGCAACCAGCCCGAGCTTCACATAGCCTGCACACAATTTCCCCCCCGTATTTCAATAAATACCTTGGTTACCTCATCCCAGTCTCTTCATCTGAGTCTGCTCTTGGGTTCATCTGTCCGCTCCACGTGACAGAAACCTTGTACCTTCAAAATGGAAAGGTTTCAGGAAATTGAAAAAATATGCCTTATTTACATACAATCACATAAGTTATTTTGAATACATTTTCTTGGTCCTAGAGTCATGACATTTTCAGAGCACACAAATGTTCTAAGATTTTCTTCTGTTAGTGACAATGATGCTATAACCCAGAGAGGTACACATGGCCAAGAGTATGTGGACAGCTGCTCATTGAACATCTGATTCCAAAATCATGGGCTTTCCACTAGATGTTGGAATATTCCTACATGGACAGCCTCAAGAGCAATAGTGAGTTTGGGCACTGATGTTGGGCGATTAAGCCTGGCTCGCAGTTGCTGTTCCAATTCATCCCAAAGGTGTTCGATGGAGTTGAGGTTAGGGCTCTGTGTAGGCCAGTCAAGTTCTTCCACACCGATCTCGACAAACCATTTCTGCATGACGTCACTTTGTGCACGGGGGCATTGCTATGCTGAAACTGTGAAGGGCCTTCCCCAAACTGTTGCCACAAAGTCGAAAGCACAGAATCATCTAGAATGTCATTTTATGTTGAAAGATTTCCCTTCACTGGAACTAAGGAGCCTAGCCCGAACCATGAAAAACAGCCCAAGACCATTATTCCACCTCCAGGTCGGACTGACAGATGGTGAAGCATGATTCATAAATCCGGGAGAACGCATTTCCACTGCTCCAGAGTCCAATGCCGGCGAGCTTTACTCCACTGCATTCAACGCTTGGCATTGCGCATGGTGATCTTAGGCTTGTATGCGGCTGCTCGGCCATGGAAACCCATTTCATGAAGCTCCCGACAAACAGTTATTGTGCTGCTGTTGCTTCCAGAGGCAATTTGTAACTCAGTAGTGAGTGTTGCAACCGAGAACAGAATATTTTTACGCGCTTCAGCACTCAGCCGTCCCATTCTGTGAGCTTGTGTGGCCTACCACTTCACGGCCGAGTCGTTGCTGCTCCTAAATGTTTCCACTTCACAATAACATCACTTACAGTTGACCGGGGGCAGCTCTAGCAGGGTAGAAATTTGGCAAACTGACTTGTTGGAAAGGTGGCATCCTATGACGGTGCCAAGTTGAATGTCACTGAGCTCTTCAATAAGGCCGTTCTACTGCCAATGTTTGTCTATGGAGATTGTATGGCTGTGTTTGATTTTATACACCTGTCATTAACGGGTGTGGCTGAAATAGCCGAATCCACTCATTTTAAGGGGTGTATGTTTGTTCGGTTGTATAGATAAGCATGACAGGTGACATATTGAGTTGTGACAGAGGAGGGGAGGGGATATGATTGGTGTTAATCAGCCCCTCCGATCACATAACAGTACTGTAAGGTATACTACAGACAAGGGGTGTGTCGTGACTTTAACATTAATCTGAAGACTGTTATTTATCTAATTACCTAAATATGTTTAATTGTTACCTGATTTAAATTAAGTCATTAGGATCTGGGGCACCACGAGAGCAGTTCTTTAAGAGTTACCATCTCCCAAATTAAACTATCACATCTATAAACAGTCAACTTATAAATCATAACCTCGTATCATATCATTATTCTGAAGAGTCGTAACCTCCTTGCATCTGCAAAAACCCAATCCTTACTTATGACTCAGTACTACACAAATTGGTTTAATTATTTATTTACTAGCTATCTAAAGGATAACACAGTATAAACATACACACTTAATACGTTAAACAGGTTCCTAACGGATTGACAACAATATGGCTGCTTGTTACAAAAGACATGGAGTGGGCGAGAGAAAGAGGGACAGATACTTAACGTTGGTATATTTAGAATCTTCTCTCACTTACCGTAATCCTATACTTTGCACATGAACCGCCGCCCGCTTGGAGTAAGAAATCATGAATGTATTTACACGGCGAACCAAGGCATTTCACGTATCTCCCCTTTCTAACCGGGCCGCCTTAGAAAGGGGGTTGGGTCTTTTCGCGGCACGCTTGCAAGGCTCTGATTGTCCAAAAGTGTTCCAATGGGATGTCCTAGTTATGCGACCTGTCGTCCGGTTGTCCAGGCTGGTGGATCCAGGCAGTAACTTAGACAGACGTTAATAACGCACAACACTCACGCAATACATCATTACATTTCTTCCCCAAATGAGCGGCGTTGTGGAACTAACTGGTGGTTGTCTGTGGAATTTGTTTGCGGCAGTATCACTTCCTAAATGTCAAAGAAAAAAACGATATATGCTTGTGGTTAAATGACTCTATCATGACGTAGCCTAGGCCCTACTTGAAGGTGTGTGGCTTAAGGCGAACTCTCAAATGGCAACTTGAGTGCCAAGGCTTACATTGGTGACACTACAGGCTTGACCTAGCAAACTCTGGGGAAGAGGCTGGGGATGCCGTGGATGGATCACCTGATGGGTTTTCAGGATCTATTGCCAATTTTTCCAAAGACCGGGATTGATTCCATCCCACATTTGATCCTAGCATAAGACCTCATCAGGTCTTCCATTGCACGTGTGCTCCTGTGTACATAGTAGGTGCACACACCAAGAGCAATAAGACCAAGGATCATGGTAATAGTCAGGATACTATCCGGCACTGTCCAAGAGCGGGTGACGTAACAATCTTTCGGCTTATAGTCAGTCGGTCAACTAAAAGTGCCTCATCCAGGTCAACAGTCATTGGGCCCTTGTACTGAATTTGAATGGTTGGCGAAAACTCAATGGGACATTTAGCAAAAGCATCAGGCATTTCAATATCTGTGTCTATCCTGTCGTGGAAATGTGGTATAGGGCTAGGTCGTCTATGTGAATAATCCTCTGGTACCTTAACAAAAATTGTCTGATTGGGGAGGTTCAGTCATTGCGTTCATACATCATAGTGGCGGATGTGAACAGGGTGTTAACCAGCCATTGATTCCCTACCACTACTTGTGTACTGGTGACCCAATCTCTTTCTGTCAGTTTGGCTCTACAGCTTTCTTTGCTGGTGATAGGCTTGAGGCCACAATGGCGTTCAGTGTTATCCCCGACAAGTGGTTTGCTAGGGCAAAGGTAGTGGACGTCTTTGGTTAGAGTACACATTAACAGGTAAGGGGTGAGATTCAAATCTGGATTGTGTTCCTGATAAGCTTTGACTGGGAGTGTGGTGATTTTCACGTAGGTGTTGTCATGCAAATATCCTACGTTTAGAACCATTTTCAACCTATATATTCAGGAAACTAGGCATATGTCATGACTTAACAGGAGAGCCTAAATACGAATAAAATTGTTAAATTACGAGCCTTGTTGGTTAAGCCACATAGAAAGGTAGCAACCTTCCCACAAGCCATGATTGGCTGAGATAATGAGTGGGCTAGACATTCGGATTCGTCTGCCATAGAGGCTCGTCAGTCTGTGTTGGTAATCCTGTCGGCCGCGGCTTTTTACAAATGTATTTAATAGTGGCGCTGCATAAGTGTGGCTCTCCACTTTCTGGAGGATCAAGTTTTGAAATCAGTGGAATTAGAGTATGATAGCTAAAGAGATGGGGGAAACGCATGTTTCCAGATTTCATCTTCAAACTAAGGGCAACCGTGGAATGGCATTCCTGACAGGGAGACGCATCCATGCACGATGATGTTTACAGGTAAGATAGTCTAGTGTTAGCTAGCTAACGTTACATTTTCAGATATTACACGTTTTCTAATTTTGACAGAAAGTGGTTTCATTTCAAGCTAACGTTAGCTGGCTGGCTCCCTAGCTGATGTTATTCGTTTCCCAGAGCCGTTTGCTGTTCTAGTTAGAGCCTAATGTTAGCTAGATAACATTGAACATGGTTGGTTAGCTCCCAGCACTGTGGCATTGTTGGCACTGTTCATTGTTGTTTGACTAGCTAATGTTAGCTGGCTGGCTCGTTAGCTAACGTTATGTGACGTGTGTCAACTTTAAATTTGTTTACCTAGCTAGGTACATTGTTTACCTAGCTAGCAAGCTATATGTCTTAAGCTAAAGTGTACTGTTAGCTAGCTAGCTGGCTCCCTAGCTGACGTTATTATTAGTTTCCCAGAGCCGTGTGCTGTTCTAGTTAGAACCTAATGTTAGCTAGCTAACATTGAACATGGTTGGTTAGCTCCCAGCATTGGGGCATTTTTGCCACTGTTTATTGTTTAACTAGCTAACGCTGGCTGGCTGGTTCGTACAACACCCGTTGAATTTGGCCGATGTCAGTAAACCTCTGCAAAAAAAGCATAATGAAATTAGGCTGTTTTCATGTTATCCAGCGGTAAATAAATCATCGGCCAGAGCGTCAAGTTGGCGCTTTGAGAGCAAAACGAGATGGGTGGGGATGCTGTATGGATGTAGAAAAAGGAGCTCTTCACGAGATAGCAAAACATTCTAAGGCGATTTTCTCAAAAGTAAGTTTACAAGTTGATCAACTTTCAAAGCATAATTACTTTCCCATTGTTCCTCAAATGCAATGTATGATATACCATTATACCAGTCTCTACTTTTATATAATGTAAAAAACACAATTTCAAATTTTGCTACATAAGACCGAATCCAGGTGGTGGGTAATATATTCTCCAGTTCAACAATCGGCAGCGTCAGTAAAAATCCCACTTCGTTACGATTAGCATCAACGTGAATTGGAATTGCAGATCCCAGACGATAGGCCAGGCATAACTGTAATGGCTTTATTGTGGTTGTGGAAGCTGAGGTCAATATGTTGGGCACCATTGAGAGGGGCACTAGATATGAGGGGATTCTGTTCATTGCCAAGTGATCCATAAAAGAGCTAACTTAACAGAGAAAATCCTTCAACAACAATCAAACCAATTGGAAATGGGCATAGTCATGGTTCATGACCTCTATTAGCTTTCCTACCGACAGTAGGGTTTTGGTCAGGAGAGTAGAGTGTGTGTTTACTACCAGAATAGTGTCCTGGAGAGACCTTCCTACATGCTGCAACCCGAGTGCCTGTGATTTCATCTGTTGCTGGATAAGAGGCATCTCTTCTCCCTAACAATTATTTTGACTGTGACTAGGCTGACTGTGTTTATGGCAGTGGTACCTAGCGCAAATAGCGACCCTACGGCTGCACTTATTGAGAGTAGCGCCCCGACTAATCGTTTTTCTCGCCTGGGCTCTGCTAATTCTGACTGGGTTACTGTGAACTTTTGGAGTTGTGGGCAGTGTCTAGCTGGGCGTGCTTAACTACCTGGGTGGTCCAATCAGCCCCGGCCCAACTCAAATGTGCCGCAGGTGGAATGTGTTGGCGGGAACACGTTCTCTGCTTCTAGGTGGACGTACACCCTCTGCGTGTGTACTCTGCAGTAGGTTATAAGGAGTCCTGGATCATCGTGGAGAACGATTCCCATAGCGGGTCCGCTCATGAGTACATCTGCTGGGTTGGATTTGACCAGGGTGCAGTGTCAGGAACAGCCAAAGGAACTCCATCCTACAAAAATGCATAATCAGTTTTTTTTGTAAAAGAAAAACTTTTGACACAACTCATTTTCCTATTTCGAACCGCACAACGCAGAACAATATAAACAGTGAAAGTAAACAAATATATTGTAGCTGGGAAGAGAAGAAAATATGTTAGGTGCAACGTACTGATCTCCTGGAAGGGATCAGCTGAGGGTACTTACATTTTTTCTTTTTTTTTAGTACCTCATGGTTCTATCTATTTGGGACTGGCTGGCCCCCTTCTATTCCCATGGGGGGAATGTACAACTTGATTTGGTTCTTGTGGACCCATTTGAACGTGTTTTTGTCGAACTTAGATGATTCTGATTTGATAAGCCACAGGTGACAGCTTGAATACAATCTTGTGTGGTCCTGACCAGTGGGGCAGGAACTTTTTCGCTACTCCCACGGGTTTGGTGTATATGTAGTACCAGACCTTATCTCCGACCTAAAACCTCTGCTGTGAGGGCTTTTTGTCGTAATGGGTCTTCACCTTTTGCACTTCTTTCCAGCTTTCCTTGAGCGTACGCAAAGCTAGTCTGGAGGTGGGTTCGCAAGTCAGCCATTTATTGATAAGCCGTGTATGCTGTTGCTGCGGCAACATCTTCCGGGTTGGTACAGGAGATGCAGTGGCAGCGTCATTTGCCTGCCCGTCATCTCGAATGGTTTTATTCCTATAGACCTATTGCGTGTGGCTCTGATTGCCATCAGTACCAGTGGGAGTATTTCCTCAGGATTCTGATGATTGTCTGTTTCCTCCTTTCTACTCTGCCGGAGCTTCTAAGGTGGTACGCGATGTGGAATTTGGCTTTGACTCCCAGAAACCACCAAAGTTCAGTCATTACAGCAGCCAATAAATGGGTTCCTCGGTCGATGTTCACGGTTTCTCTTGGCAGACCGAAACGACTGAAAACGTGGTTCAGCAAGCGAACGACCGTGGTTTCCGCTGTGTAACTCCACCCACATTGTGAATGCACAAGTCACTGTGAGGAGATACTTGTTGCCTCTTGCCGACCTGGCAACTGGGCCGACCCAGTCAGTCTGGATCGAGCTCCCAGGGTAGTGCTCTGTGAAGTGGCTTGGAGGGTTGAAACTGTCAGCAAACTAGACACCCCCTCATGTATTGTACCACGTCTTGTTCCATGTGAGGCCAGTGGGCCACCTGTCGCAATGCTTCGCATGTTGCCTTGACTCCCTTATGGCCTCCGCATGGCTCATTGTGGGCATGAGCTATTATTTATATATATATATATATATATCTTACAATCTAGGCTAGATGCCCTCAATCTCACACAAATTATCAAGGAACCCACGAGGTACAACCCTAAACCCGTAAACATGGGCACCCTCATAGATATTATCCTGACCAACATGCCTCCAAATACACCTCTGCTGTTTTCAATCAGGAACTCAGTGATCACTGCCTCATTGCCTGCATCCGCTATGGGTTCGTGGTCAAACGACCACCCCTCATCACTGTCAAACGCTCACTAAAACCCTTCAGCGAGCAGGCCTTTCTAATCGACCTGGCCCGGGTATCCTGGAAGGATATTGACCTCATCCAGTCAGTAGAGGATGCCTGGCCGTTCTTTAAAAGTAATTTCCTCATCATCTTAAATAAGAATGCCCCTTTCAAAAAATGTAGAACTAAGAAGAGATATAGCCCTTGGTTCACTCCAAACCTGAATGCCCTTGACCAGCACAAAAACATCCTGTGGCAGACTGCACTAGCATCGAATAGTCCCAGCGATGTGCAACTTTTCAGGGAAGTCAGGAACCAATACACGCAGTCAGTTAGGAAAGCAAAGGCTAGCTTTTTCATACAGAAATTTGCATCCTGTAGCTCTAACTCCAAAAGGTTTTGGGACACTGTAAAGTCCATGGAGAATAAGAGCACCTCCTCCCAGCTGCCCACTGCACTGAGGCTAGGAAACACTGTCACCACCGATAAATCCTCGATAATCGAGAATTTCAAGAAGCATTTCTCCACGGCTGGCCATGCTTTCCTCCTGGCTACCCCAACCCTGGCCAATGGCTCCGCCCCCCCCCTGCAGCTACTTTCCCTGCAATTTCTTGCCCAAGCCTCCCCAGCTTCTCCTTCACCCAAATCCAGGTAGCAGATGTTCTGAAAGAGCTGCAAAACCTGGACCCGTACAAATCAGCTGGACTACACAATCTGGACCCTCTCTTTCTAAAATGATCCGCCGCCATTGTTGCAACCCCTATTACCAGTCTGTTCAACCTCTTTCGTATCGTCCGAGATTCCTAAAGATTGGAAAGCTGCTGCGGTCATCCCCTTCTTCAAAGGGGGCGACACTCTAGACTCAAACTGTTACAGACCTATATCCAGCCTGCCTTGCCTTTTCTAAAGTCTTCGAAAGACAAGTTAACTTCTTAAGGAGCGGCAGGTGAGGTGACTGTTTTGGAGAGTTCGGCGTGCCCAAAGCAAAATGCCTGCCACTCAGGCTCAGAAAATAGGATATGCACATAATTAGTACTATTGGATAGGAAACACTCTGAAGTTTCCAAAAGTGTTAACATAATGTCTGAGTATAACATAACTCATTTAGCAGGCAAAAACCTGAGAAAAAAACATCCGGAAATCCGTTTCTGGTGACCTTTGGCTCTGTTAGACACACTCCCTATTGAATCCATTTGTTACCAGGACTGAGACTGCAGTACCTATGGCTTCCACTAGATGTCAGCAGTCTATATACCAAAGACTCAGAGAGATTGGAGTAAACACAACGAATAGGTACAGGAAATGGCATGGGGACCTGAAATGTCAACAAGTTTTCTCGTGCGAGAGTCTGGCTGGAGCGCCACACTTTATTTTACTTATATAAGGTATAGGTGACCATCCGAGTGAAATATTATCGCTAATATTCATAAAAGGATAGCTAAGGATGCATTTTAACTGGTATTTGATTTGTTCAGGAAAAGTTTATAGGTATATTTGAACGCGTTCTCTTCACGTTTCAATGGCCGATTCAACGTTGGATTTTCTGAACATAACGCACCAACCAAACAGATTTATGGATATAATAAATGACTTTTTCTAACAAAAGAACCATTGGATGTCTTCGTTGGACACTTGGGAAGCCCTCAGCAGCAGTTCTTCAAAAGGTACGGGATTTGTTTTCGCTGTGAAATGTGTTTTGTGTGAACCACGATGGTTATGAATTTATGCTGATGCAGAAATATTGGAGGTGCTACCCTCAAACAATCAAATGTTGTGCTTTCGTCGTAAAGCCTTTTTGAAATCTAACAACCCTGTGATATTGCCAAGAAGCAGAGCTTTTGCTTCTAGCGCCGCACTGCTCCCTAAGTAGTTAAGCATATCCCAGTTTAGGTCACCTAACAGAACAAACTCTGAAGATAGATGTGGGGGCAATCAATTCACATATGGTGTCTTGGGCACAGCTGGGAGCTGAGGGGGGTCTATAGCAGGCGGCAACAGTGAGGGACTTATTTCTGGAGAGATTATTTTTAGAATTAGATGTTCGAACTGTTTTGGCATAGACCTGGAAAGTATGACAGAACTTTGCAGGCTATCTCTGCAATAGATTGCAACTCCTCCCCTTTGGCAGTTCTATCTTGGCGCAAAATGTTGTAGTTGGGTATGGAAATCTCAGAATTTTTGGTGGCCTTCCTAAGCCAGGATTCAAACACGGCCAGGACATCAGGGTTGGTGTGCTAAAGCAGTGAGTAAAACAAACTTAGGGAGGAGGCTTCTGATGTTAACATGCATGAAACCAAGGCTTTTATGGTTACAGAAGTCAACAAAAGAGTGCCTGGGGCCTAGAATAGTTGTGGTGCTGGGGGCTACAGGGCCTGGGTTTACCTCCACATCACCAGAGGAACAGAGGAGGATCAGGATGAGGGTACGGCTAAAGGCTATCAGAACAGGTTGTCTAGTGCGTTGGGAACAGAGAATAAAAGGAGCAGATTTCTGGGCGTGGTAGAAAAGATTCAGGGTATAATGTGCAGACAGGGGTATGGCGGAGTGAGAGTACAGTGGAGGTAGGCCCAGGCACCGAGTGATGATGAGAGTGGTTGCATCTCTGGAGGTGCTGGTAATACTGGGTGAGGTCACCGCATGTGTGGGAGGTGGGACAAAGGAGGAATCTGAGGCATGTAGAGTGGGCCTAGGGGCTCTACTGTAAACTAAAACAATGATAACTATACTAAACAACAGTAAACAGGGCATATTGACACTTGAGAGAGACATAAAGCCAGGCATAAAGCAAACACAGGCGTTGGTTGGGAGAGCTAGCTAGGACAACAACGGGTAAGACCGCAACGGCTAGTCAGCTAAGACAACAACAACAGGTAAAACTGGCGATGAATGGGCAGAGGGTTGGTTAGCAACACACAGGGCCTGAGTACGCTGCTGGGGCCGACAGATAAATAAAATAAACAGAATGGAGTACCGTGATTAATGAATAGTCCTGCAGGCATCAGCTATGTAGCCAAGTGATCATAGGGTCCAGTGAACAGCAGTAGATGGGGCAGGGAAGCCGCGAGGTAGTCGTTACTACGCCCGGTACGCAGGAGACACAGCGTTTAAAGTTAAGAGTTAGCAGGCCGGGGTTGGTAGAACCGTTTGCTCCGACGTCCGACGAAGGCCGGTTGCAGGCACAGCGGATGGAATAATCGTCGGCAGACCAGTCTAGGTGGTATGATGGGGCGTCGTGTCGAGAGGGATCCAAGCCAGATGGCGAGAGAGGTATTGTTGTTGCTAGCCGGGAGATGCGCCTGGCTCGCGGCTAACTGGGGCTAGCTCCCGGGGCAGGGGCGTTAGCCACTATAGCTACTCGGTCACTCAGTGGCAGCTAGCTAGCTGTAGAGATCAGGTGTAGTGGTCCAGGGTTTACGGCAGGGATCCGACTTTGTAGTGGAAAAACTATCCGATGGTGGTAGGCTGGCGAGTATTATCCGGGCTAAAAAAAAAAGGCTGGTGTCTGTGCAGTAGGTAAAGGCCGCTAGCAGTGGCTAACAGTGACTGAATAGCTAGTAGCTGGTTAGCTCGCTAGCTCCCGCACGCTGTGGTTTTTTCCTTTCCTATTGTCCGGTTTATAATCCGGTTGAAATATTATAGTAAATATACATAAAAGTGTTCCTAAGGATACATTATCAATGATGTTTGATTGTTCTTGGACAAGTGTATAGGTTCTCTTCATGGTTCAATGGGCGAGTGGACGCTGTATTTTATGAACATAACGCGCCAACCAAACAGAGATTTATGGATATAATAAATGACTTTTTCTAACAAAAGAACCATTGGATGTCTTCGTTGGACACTTGGGAAGCCCTCAGCAGAAGTTCTTCGAAAGGTAAGGGATTTTATATTAGCGATTTTATGCGTTTTATGAGACCCGCTTTGGTTATGGATTTATGCTAATGCATAAAATATGAGGGGCTATCCTCAAACAATCAAATGTTGTGCTTTCGCCGTAAAGCCTTTTTGAAATCTGACAATGCTGTGATATTGCCAAGAATCAGAGCTTTTGATGACTATGCAACACTTGTATATTGGTGAATGTTTAATAATTCAACGTTTGGATTTTGAATTTGGCGCCTTTACATTTCACCGGGTAGCGCCCCACTGCTCCCTAAGTATTTAACATGCCATTAAACAGGTCAACATTCAAAAAGCGGGGCCAGATGGATTACCAGGACGTGTACTCAAAGCATGCGCTGTGTCTTCACTGACATTTGCAACCGCTCCCCTGACCGAGTCTGTAATACCTACATGTTTCAAGCAGACCATCATAGTCTCTGTGCCCAAGGAAGCGAAAGTAACCTGGCTAAATGATTACCGCCTGTAGCACTCACGTCGGTAGCCCTTAAGTATTTTGAAAGGCTGGTCATGGCTCACATCAACACCATCATCCCGGAAACCCTAGACACACACCAATTGACATACCGCCCGAACAGATCCACAGATGACGCAATCTCAATAGTACTCCACACTGTCCTTTCCCACATGGACAAAAGGAACACCTATGTGAGAATGCTGTTCATTGACTACAGCTCAGCGTTCAACATCATAGTGCCCACAAAGCTAAGGACACTGGGACTAAACACCTCCCTCTGCACCTGGTTCCTTTACTTCCTGACAGGCCACCCCCAGTTGGTAAGGGTAGGCAACAACACATCTGCCATGTTGATTCTCAACACTGGTCCCCTCACGGGTGCATGCTTAGTCCCCTCCTGTACTCCCTGTTGACCCATGACTGCGTGGCCAAACACGACTCCAACACCATCATTAAGTTTTACACAACAGTGGTAGGTCTGATCACTGACAACGATGAGACCGCCTATAGTGAGGAGGTCAGAGACCTGGCAGTGTGGTGCCAGGACAACAACTTCTCCCTCAATATGAGCAAGACAAAGCAGCTGATCGTGGACTACAGGAAAAGGCGGGCCGAACATACCCCAATAACATTGACTGGGCTGTAGTGGAGCGGGTCGAGAGTGTCAAATTCCTTGGTGTCCACATCACCAACGAACTATTATGGTCCAAACACACCAAGACAGTCATGAAGAGGGCACGACAACACATTTTCCCCCTCAGGAGACCGAAAAGATTTGGCATGGTCCCCAGATCCTCAAAAAGTTGTACGGCTTCACCAGAGAGAGCATCCTGACCGGTTGCATCCCCGCCTAGTAAGGAAACTGATCTTCATCTGACCGTAAGGCGCTATGGATGGTAGGGCGTACGGCCCAGTACATCACTGTACCGGCCCAGTACATCACATCCTACCGTCCAGGACCTATATACAGCAATTCCTCCTTTAACTTCTTAGGGAGCGGTAGGGCGCTAGCCAAATTCAAAATCCAAAAGTTGAATTATTAAACATGCATCAATATACAAGTTTTGCATAGTCATCAAAATCTCTGCTTCTTGGCAATATCACAGCGTTGTCAGATTTCAAAAAGGCTTTACGGCGAAAGCACCACATTTGATTGTTTGAGGATAGCACCTCACATATTTTTCCCAATACCATAAATTCATTAGCCATCACGGTTCACACAACACATTTCACAGCGAAAACAAATCAATTACCTGTTGAAGAACTTCTGCTGAGGGCTTCCCAAGTGTCCAACGAAGACATCCATGGTTCTTTTGTTAGAAAAAGTAATGTATTATATCCATAAATCTCCGTTTGGTTGGCGCGTTATAATGAGAAAATACAGCGTCGACTCGTCCATTGAAACGTGAAGAGAACTCGTTCATCTTATACCTATAAACTTGTCCAAGAACAATCAAACATAATTGATAATGTATCCTTAAGAACACTTTTATGTATAAATAGTATAATATTTCAACCTGAATATAAACTGGGCGATAAGAAAGGAAAAAACCACAGAGCGCGCCAGCCGGGAACGCGCCTTTTCCTCTATTGACATTTTGTGTGACCACTTCCTAATTCTTCTTCTTCTGCCATATAAAGCATCTAAACAGAATCATGGATGGATTTTCCTCGTGTTTTCGCCTGCTATATCAGTTCTGTTATACTCCCATACATTATTTTAACACTTTTAGAAACTTCAGTGTTTCCTATCCAATAGTACTAATTATGTGCATATCCTATTTTCTGGGCCTGAGTGGCAGGCATTTTACTTTGGGCACGCCAGACTCTCCGAAACAGTCACCTCTGCTGCCGCTCCCTAAGAAGTTAATCAACTGACTTGCCAAGTTAAAGGTTGCACTAAGAGCATAACATTTCTACATCCTAATTATTGTCTAACCAAAACCCAAACGGTTTTGCTTGCCTCAGAGCAGCGCGAAACGGTGCTAATTGGTCTAGGCTTTTGCTTCAAACTTCAATTTGCTCTTTAAATAAATAAGACCTACACCATTTTTAAGAGCACATTACTCAACACTAGTGAGACTCATTTCGCCTGGTAGGCCTACAGTATATCTTTTTAAAATTGTTATATATTTTTTTCTCAATGACGTGACTCTCCACCAATAATTACATTTAGAGGATTGGAGGGCTCTAAATTAATATCCAAGGGGCATTTTCCATTAGGATCTGTGAGAATATCTGGGAATATCTAAGGGACTTATATAATAATCGCTTTGTTTAAAAAGTAACGATATTTTGGAGATTTCGTTTTCATTTAACCTGAGTGAGCGAGGAAAAAGGCAATTCTTGGACATGGGATGAGACATTCTCACTAATTTGTAAATAAAGCCAGTTTGTTATTTAGAATTATTTATTTTTGGAGAAACCTAACTTGGTTATTTAGCAGACATCACTTGCTTATATTCAGTCAACACATATCTTAAGAATATCATGGAATATTTGAACAAGTAATTTGTTATTTTGAAAGAGTATTTTTATCATTTTATTAATGAAAGCATAAAGACGCTGATGAAGAAATACAGTACTGTACAGTATATGCTTTTACATTTGGATAATTAAGCATTCTTGGCAACCATGCTTTTTTTGGTGCAGTCCGTTGTCCAGCCCTTTGTCCACGGATTTCCACGGATGGTTGTCGGCATGGTTGTATGCTCTGAAAAAACACATTCACGTTTTAAGTACCTAATTACCTTTTTTATGTAAAATGCTCTGAAACCAAAATACCTTTTAGTTTTGATGATCCTCTCAGCTCCGGCTCATTTTCAAGTCCTCTGGTGGTTACAGTCCTAACCCTGGAATGGGTAGCACCATAGAAAGAAGCTGGCTTGATGAAACCGATGTCCATTTCGTCTCTTCTCTTTGGTTGCAATGTCATTTTTAGTTAAACAGCTTGTTTTTGAATGGTAACTGTGTTAAGGGTGGAGTTTTGGGCAGGGTGAGGAAAGGTGTGACTTGCAGGTTACAATAGGCTGTAAGTATACAGCAGATTGCCGATTGTCCTCACTTTGATTCTACTGTAGCACCATGACCAGGATCTCTATTCATTTAAGTGAGCAGATTAGGGCATTCAGGAATGGAATGGAAAATCTACTGGAGACATTTCAAAAATACTGGTAGACTTGGTGATTTTCGTCAGTGCTATTCGCAAACACTATAAACAGATGCCTGTTTTTCGCCGAACTCGAAAGCCGAGGAACATTAACAGGTATAGTGGGTGACAATACTTTAATGTAGGCCTAATAATGCTAAAAATGATGCTTAAATAAATCGACTGCTGGTCTTTACTATATGCTGCACATTTTTACATTGTATTTAATTTCCAGCGAGACTCTTCAAGCCATCAAATGAAGATAAGCGATAGGAAAAGTTAATCTGTAGGCATCACGGCACGACATCAACATCGCTGTCACGTCCAGGCCAGAGTTCTAGGCTGGCGTGTTTAGGTTTCGTTTTTGGTGAAGGGTTTTTTGTTCTAGGTGTTCTATTTCTATGTTGGGGTAATGGTTCCCAATTAGGGGCAGCTGAGTGTCGTTGCCTCTAATTGGGAACCATATATATGTTTGGGGTTTTCATTAGGAGTTTGTGGGTTATTGTTTGTACATAGCTTCGTTTTCGTTTGTTATGGTCATGTTACGATCTTCGTTTGTTTTGTTGTTTTGTGCCAGTTACGTTCGAAATAAATCATGTATACTGGATGCCTCGCTGCGCCCTGGTCTTTCTGTTCCGGAGATCGTGACAATTGCTCTAATTACAGTCAGAAGACAGTTGAAGAAACTTGCATGGACTTATGGAAAGGCTCGTTAAGAAATGTTTTATAATAAAAAATAAATAATATCAGAACATTAACCATGTGTGTTCGCTTGTTTTGTACTGTTCTGTAGTTTCGACCCAATGATTTGTCTGACAAACAAAGAACTTTGCGTCCTGCAGGCCTTTGCGTCCTGCAGATCAAAGCTGGTGAGACATTCAATGTCATCTTCACAGACGAATCAACCGTGGCCCTTTTGAACAATTTGCTCAAAATTGCTACAGAAAAAAAGGAGGAAGATCAATTAAGCCGAGTTCCAAGCATCTGCTCAAACTCCATGTGTGGTGGGCAATTTCTCGCCCGGGTCCAGGCCCATATTTGATTTTTGATGGTAAGTTTGGCTACTTACAAAGCAAAAGGTATATCAAATATTGGATCCTACACCTCACAGACTGTTATGAATTCCACAATAATTCACTCTTGCCTCCTTTTTCAGGTATCATGGCTCGAGATTTCTTTGAGGAAGAAATCATCAAGAGATATGCTGGACCCTATGTCAGAGAGGTGTTTCCGATGCAATGTACTGAAAACTGCACACATGAAAACACAATGGTGCTTGGCTCCAGGAGGTGAGATGAGGCTGGTATTTCAAATCCAAACAACTAGCTAGTTGATTGGAGAAGTCAAATATCCAAACTGATTCAACGTTGTTGATTTAAAAAAACTGGATCTCTGTATAATATATTCGAATAGCTATAAAAAAAACTAAAGGTTGATAAAAACAATGCACATAAAAACAACACAAATACATACTTCAGTGTTTTCTATCAAATACAACTAATTCTATGCATATCCTAGCTTCTGGACCTGAGTAACAAGCATTTTACTTTGGGCACGCCAGACTCTGCGAACTTTCCAACACTGCCCCCTAGCCCGGAGAGGTTAAGCAAAAAAAAATTCTGCTAGACCGTGGTGAGTAATTGCAGTTCTGATGTCCAGAAGTTATATTCGATCATAAGAGACGGTAGCACCAACATTATATACAAAATAAGTTAAAAAAAATAAGTTACAAACAACAGAAAGAAACAAACAATAAAACAATTGCTTAAGAACACGTAAAATGTCCACCTTCTTCTCTGGCGCCATCTTTCATCAATTAGGTTAGTATTGTGGAGTAATTACAATGTTGTTGATCCATCCTCAGTTTTCTACTATCACAGCCATTAAACGTTTTAAAATCACCTTTGGCCTCATGGTGAAATCCCTGAGCGGTTTCCTTCCTCTCCGGTATTGATACACCATCAGAAGGTTAATCAATAACTTCACCATGCTCAAATGGATATTCAATGTCTGCTTTTTCTTTACCCATCTACCAATAGGTGCCCTTCTTTGTGAAGCATTGGAATACCTCCTGGTCTTTGTGGTTGAATCTGTTTTTGAAATTCACTGCTTGACTGAGGGATCTTACAGATAATTGTATGTGTGGGGTACAGCACTTCATTTTTAATTTAATTTATAACAATTTAGATAAACATAATTCCACTTTGACATTATAGGGTAATGTGTGTATGCCAGTGACATTATAAATTCAGGCTGTAATGGAACAAAATCTGGAAAAGTCAAGGGGTGAATACTTTTTGAAAACACTGTATAAAGAAATTTGCAGGAGTAAACTACCAAGGCTGCCAATAGTCACTATGGCAACCATGGAACCATGTTACATTTAATCAAATCTGACTAACCCAGTGCACTGCTTGTTATGAATTCTATCTGATGGTGTTGGCATGATTAGGTGAAAAGACAAATAATGTCCCGTTTGGAACACAAGTTAAGAGCATACATTTTTTTACTTAAAATGTATTTATATATCTTTTGCTCAATCTGAATCCCGTGCCTACGCCCCTGGTCACAAAGTATTCAATCCAGGCTAAACTCTCGCTGTATCTCTCTCTGTCAGGCTGGAAAGAGCTGCTTATTGCCTCGTTCTCTCATCTCTCTGTGTGACGATGAAGGGTGGGATCCTCCTGGCTAAAGCAGTGCCCACAGCACTGGAGTGGGCTGGATCTTTGACAGGTCAGAGGTCAGCCCTCACACACAGGGTCTCACTTCTTAATGTAAAAAAAATACCTGAAACTAGAAATGAAATTGACGTCAACCTTGGTGAAGTGTTTTACCGCTTGACATTTTGGACCATAGTCAGCACGTTTACATGCACACTATAATGATTTAATATTAAACTGAATGTGGCTTTAGGACGTGTATGGCATTAGTCATGTAAACACTCAGTCCTCAAGCCCATGTCAAGTCCAGGGCCAGACTCGGCATCATCAAATTCAGAGTCAAACCCGCAATTACTATAACTACGACAATAGTCGCTGCTGCTGCTGCTGCTGCTGCTACTGTTATAAGTAGGTAGGTAAGGTTGCGATGGACAGGTTGGATGGGTGAGGTTGGGGGAATGGGATGGGAGGTTGGGGGGAAGGCCAACTTTAAAAAAAAATTATTTACCTGTTCATCCTAAATTTGTTATTACTTAAACTCTGTATGTACTTCTTACTGTTATTTGAACATGAATAATGAACCTGTAACCCCCCAACCCCCTCCCCACCAATATAAAATACGTAAATTAACATAGGAAAGGAAGCTATAAGATTTGAGGTCCTAAACAGGATGTCATATATTAAATCTGCACAAACTTATCTGTAAAACCGACTAATATCCGAGGCCACTCACAAATATGTAAAATGCAGGTCACAAGTGTAATCTGTGGAGTCACAAATGTTGTCACATTCACAAACATATTTGACTACTGTTGTGTTTGCAAAGTAAGAAATATGTTTGTAAAATGTGCATTGATTTTTGCTAATCATCATCTGTTTTTATTAGTGATGAATGACCAAAAGTATGCTCGTTGAACATCCTCTTCCAAAATCATGGGCATTACTATGGAGTTGGCCCCCGCTTTGCTACTATAACAACCTTCACTCTTCTGGGAAGATTTTCCACTAGATGTTGGAACATTGCTGCGTGGACTTACTTCCATTCAGCAAAAAGAGCATTAGTGAGGTTGGGCACTGATGTTGGGCGATTAGGCATGGCGGCATTCAAATTCATACCACTGGTTTTTGATGGGGTTGAGGTCAGGGCTCTGTGCAAGCCAGTCAAGTTCTTCCACACCAATCTCGACAAACCATTTCTGTATGGACCTTGCTTTGTGCACGGGGGCATTGTCATGCTGAAATATGAAAGGGCCTTCACCAAACTGTTGCCACAAAGTTGGAAGCACAGAATCGTCTAGAATGTCATTGTATGCTGTAGCGTTAAGATTTCCCTTTACTGGAACTAAGGGGCCTGGCCCTAACCATGGAAAAACAGCACCAGACAATTATTTCTCCTCAACCTAACTTTACAGTTGCCGCTATGCATTGGGGCAGGTAGCGTTCTCCTGGCATCTGCAAAACCCAGATTCTGCGATCATCTAATGGTGGCAAGCAATACACCACTCCAGCCGACGCTTGGCATTGCGCATGGTGATCTTAGGCTTGTGTGCGGCTGCTGGAAACCCATTTCATGAAGCTCCCAACAAACAGTTATTGTGTTGATGTTGCTTCCAAAGGTAGTTAGGAACCGAGGACAGATGATTTTTACACGCTACTCACTTCAGAACTCGGCTATCCTGTTCTGTGAGCGTGTGTGGCCTACCACTTTGCGGCTGAGCCGTTGTTGCTCCTAGGTGTTTCCACTTCACAATAACAGCACTTACAGTTGACCGTGACAGCTCTAGCAGGTGAGAAATTTGCTGAACTGACTTGTTGGAAAGGTGGCATCATATGACGATGCAACTGAGCTTTTCAGTAAGGGCATTCTATTACCAATGTTTGTGTATGGAGATTGCATGGCTGATTTTATACAACGGGTGTGGTGGAAATAGCCGAATCCACAAATTTGAAGGGGTGTTCACATTCTATTGTATATACAGTGCCTTCCGAAAGTATTCAGATCCCTTGACTTTTTCAAAATGTTGTTATGTTACAGCCTTATTCTTAAATTGATTACGTTTTCCTCATCAATCTACACACAATACAATACCTCATAATGACAAAGCAAAAACAGGTTTTTAGACATTTGTGAAAATGTATTACGGCGAAAATACGAAGTGTCCAGACCTTTTGCAATGAGACTCGAAATTGAGCTCAGGTACATCCTGTTTCCACTGATCATCCTTGAAGTGGAATTATTGTAATCAAAAGGAAAGACTTTTAAGATTTCTTCAAAACAATCAAACTTTATTATTTAATTACTGCATTAAAGAAGAAATGGCAACCTATTCCTTACACTCTCAGACAAAAAGGTTACGTACGGTTAGGGTACAGTATTGTTCCCTGGGGCACAAAAATATAAAGATACACAATGTACCTTCAGAAGTACATATGATGGTACATGTGCGGTAATGTAGTATAATGGTACATTTTTGTACCCAATATTTTGGATACCCCTGAATTTATTACATTTTTGCCACTTAATGCAAAGTAGGTACCACCTTCACACTTACAGGATAGATACAAGGTAAGAGGGCTGTAAAATGAAGCTGTTGCTAATACCATGTAAATACCAGATACTTTCAAGTTTACTCCAGTACAATATAACAAAGCGATCCAGTTTGTCAAAGTAGGAATTGTTTTGGAATTTATCACAAGCACTCAAAATGAAATTTTATGAAGACCAACCATACAAACCTAGCTACAGTAGCTAAGTAGAAACACATTTGTATTCAGATTGATATCAAAGTCATAGCATAACAACAAAAGTGAATTGCATGACATTTTGTGAATATGTGAAAATAAATTGTATGAAACATTTGCTACATATAACAAGTTATTGTATCCACATTACATGAATATAGTGCACACCAATATAACTAAATAGCTAGAATGACTGCATACATTCCAATCACAAGATAACATAGAAGATCCTAGCCCCCCAAAAAATACTTGCAAAAATAGCAAACTATCTGGCCATTACACTTAAAAGAAAAAGTGCCACTAATTAACTGTAACAGAGTATACACAAACTATGCATACATGTAAGATTTCCACAAGAATATTATCTCTTTTAAAAAAACTATCTTAACGCATCTTTCCAAGGCCAAGCACACAGCCATGCAATCTCCATAGACAGATATTGGCAGTAGAATGGCCCATACTGAAGAGCTCAGGGACTTTCAACGTGGCATCACCAGTTTGTGTCAAAAACCAGTCAGTTTGTCAAAAAAGGTATGCCCTGCTAGAGCTGACCCGGTCAACTATAAGTGCTGTTATTGTGAAGTGTAATCCTATAGGAGCAACAACGGCTCAGCCGTGGGCATCACAAGCTCACAGAAAGGGATCGCAGAGTGCTGAACACTACAGAGTTCCAAACTGCTTCTGGAAGCAACATCAGCACAATAACTGTTAGTCGGGAGCTTCATGAAATGGGTGTCCATGGCCAAGCAGCCTCACACAAGCCTAAGATAACCATGCGCAAGTCCAAGCTCGCCGCCATTGGACTCTGGAGCAGTGGTAACACGTTCTCTGGAGTGATGAATCACACATCACCATCTGGCAGTCCGAAGGACGAATCTTAGTTTGGCAGATGCCAGGAGAACACTACCTGCCCCAATGCACAGTGCCAACTGTAAAGTTTGGTGAAGGAGGAATAATAGTCTGGGGCTGTTTTTCATGGTTTTTCTTAGTTCCAGTAAAGGGAAATCTTAACGGTACAGCACACAATGACATTCAAGACGATTCTGTTCTTCCAACTTTGTGGCAATAGTTTGGGCAAGGCCCTTTTCTGTTTCAGCATCACAACGCCCCCCGTGCACAAAGCCAGGTCTAGGTTTGTCGAGATCGGTGTGGAAGAACTTGACTGCCCTTTGGGGTGTATTGGAACGCCGATTGCGAGCCAGGCCTAATTGCCCAACATCAGTGCACGACCTCACTAATGATTTTGTGGCTGAATGGAAGCAAGTCCACGCAGCAATGTTCCAACATCTAGTGGAAAGCCTTCCCAGAAGAGTGGAGGCTGTTATAGCAGCAAAGGGTGGACCAACTCCATATGAATCCATATGATTTTGGAATGAGATGTTTGACGAGCAGGTGTCCACATACTTCTGTTAGTGTAGATAGCAATCATTTATCTCTGGCAAAAGTAACATTTTAGACTAAATAACAATACGTATGTGCTCAAATCATGACAAATATTAGTTGTACTCACAGATGAGGCCAATTTAAAGGGTAGAAAGGCAAGGAAAGGCTATGGATTGTGGTGTGTTTGAACTTTGTGGGCGAGATTGAAAAGTAGCTTGCTCAGCATATTGATAGCAACACTAACAAGTAATTTCTGGGTCACGGATTTGGGATCATTTCAAAATAAATGTAAAAATAAATGTCATAGTAGAAAAGTGTCAAAAACATATTTAAAAAACGTTTTCCCTATGTAGTTATAATGTTGCATCCTAATGCAATGTTGTGCACTATGCAATACAATTTGAATTAATATCACACTTTTATTTTGATGGTGAAAACCGGTAGTGGCCAGCTGTAGCCACGGGCTGTTGGTGTGGTGCTTCACGGAAGAGCTCCACCATTCCATCTCACTGAGCTTTTGAAGGATATGTCTGTCGGTAACTTTGGGCACCTTATGATTTCGAGAGTTAAGGACTTACCTTTGTTAGTACAAGCAGTGTTTTGTGTTGTAATTATGTTTTCGTATGTTTATTCTAGCTTCTAACATCTGACATTCTTCTACAAATTCTCATCTAACCAATTATATATACAGTGGGGCAAAAAAGTATTTAGTCAGCCACCAATTGTGCAAGTTCTCTCACTTAAAAAGATGAGAGAGGCCTGTAATTTTCATCATAGGTACACTTCAACTATGACAGACAAAATTAGGAAAAAAAATCCAGAAAATCACATTGTAGGATTTTTAATGAATTTATTTGCAAATTATGGTGGAAAATAAGTATTTGGTCACATACAAACAAGCAAGATTTCTGGCTCTCACAGACCTGTAACTTCTTCTTTAAGAGGCTCCTCTGTCCTCCACTCGTTACCTGTATTAATGGCACCTGTTTGAACTTGTTATCAGTATAAAAGACACCTGTCCACAACCTCAAACAGTCACACTCCAAACTCCACTATGGCCAAGACCAAAGAGCTGTCAAAGGACACCAGAAACAAAATTGTAGACCTGCACCAGGTTGGGAAGACTGAATCTGCAATAGGTAAGCAGCTTGGTTTGAAGAAATCAACTGTGGGAGCAATTATTAGGAAATGGAAGACATACAAGACCACTGATAATCTTCCTCCATCTGGGGCTCCACGCAAGATCTCACCCGTGGGGTCAAAATGATCACAAGAACGGTGAGCAGAAATCCCAGAACCACACGGGGGGACCTAGTGAATGACCTGCAGAGAGCTGGGACCAAAGTAAAAAAGCCTACCATCAGTAACACACTACGCCGGCAGGGACTCAAATCCTGCAGTGCCAGACGTGTCCCCTGCTTAAGCCAGTACATGTTCAGGCCCGTCTGAAGTTTGCTAGAGAGCATTTGGATGATCCAGATGAGGATTGGGAGAATGTCATATGGTCAGATGAAACCAAAATAGAACTTTTTGGTAAAATCTCAACTCGTCGTGTTTGGAGGACAAAGAATGCTGAGTTGCATCCAAAGAACACCATACCTACTGTGAAGCATGGGGGTGGAAACATCATGCTTTGGGGCTGTTTTTCTGCAAAGGGACCAGGACGACTGATCCGTGTAAAAGAAAGAATGAATGGGGCCATGTATCGTGAGATTTTGAGTGAAAACCTCCTTCCATCAGCAAGGGCATTGAAGATGAAACGTGGCTGGGTCTTTCAGCATGACAATGATCCCAAACACACCGCTCGGGCAACGAAGGAGTGGCTTCGTAGAAGCATTTCAAGGTCCTGGAGTGGCCTAGCCAGTCTCCAGATCTCAACCCCATAGAAAATCTTTGGAGGGAGTTGAAAGTCCGTGTTTCCCAGCGACAGCCCCAAAACATCACTGCTCTAGAGGAGATCTGCATGGAAGAATGGGCCAAAATACCAGCAACAGTGTGTGAAAACCTTGTGAAGACTTACAGAAAACGTTTGACCTCTGTCATTGCCAACAAAGGGTATATAACAAAGTATTGAGAAACTTTTGTTATTGACCAAATACTTATTTTCCACCATAATTTGCAAATAAATAAATAAATAAAAAATCCTACAATGTGATTTTCTGGATTTCTTTTTCTCATTTCGTCTGTCATAGTTGAAGTGTACCTATGATGAAAATTACAGGCCTCTCTCATCTTTTTAAGTTGGAGAACTTGCACAATTGGTGGCTGGCTAAATACTTTTTTGCCCCACTGTAGATGTTTCCGTGTGGCCTTTGTCTAATGTACGCTTAAACACCGCATACATCCCAAACGTTAGCCACTGTTCTACTAATTTCAAAGTGTAATCGTTGAGTGATTAACAAAAAAGTGTTGGATTACACTTACTACTTTGGTGACCCACTTCAATGAAAATGTAACACTTCAAAAGTCAGTCAGCTGTCTTCTACAGGTTGTCCTCTAACCAGTGATTTTTCAAATTATTTCCACATTATTATTTCCACATTCCACAAATAGCTCATTTACATAAGTATTCACACCACTGAGTCAATACATGTTAGAAGATGTGAGTCTTTCTGGTTAAGACTAAACTTTGCACACCTGGATTGTAAAATATTTGCACATTATTATTTTTACAATTCTTCAAGCTCTGGCAAATTGATTGTTGGTCATTGCTAGTCAGCCATTTTCATGTCTTGACATGTATTTTCAAGACGATTTAAGTCAAAACTGTAACTATGCCACTCAGGAACATTGAATGTTGTCTTGGTAAGCAACTCAAGTGTATATTTGGCCTTATGTTTTAGGTTAAACTTATTGTGTGACTTGTTAAGCACATTTTACTCCTGAACTTATTTAGTCTTGCCATAACAAGGGGTTGAATACTTATTGACTCAAGACATTTCAGCTTTTCATGTTTATTCATTTGTAAACTTTTCAAAAAATATAATTCCACTTTGACATTATGGGGTATTATTGTGTGTAGGTCAGTGACACAAAATCTCAATTCAATCAATTTAAAATTCAGGCTGTAAGACAACAAAATGTGTTAAAAATGAACGGAGTGAATACTTTCTGAAGACAACCTGATTTCCCCCCCCCTAATTGATATGAGGGATTCTTTTGCATATGCAGTTTCTAAGGTACTTATTTTTTACTATTTTTACTATTGTGGCACATGTAATTTCTAAGATGGCGTAGCAGTCAGACGTCTTTTGTCCTCGTCGTGTCCCGTGTAAATATATATTTTTTTTCGCATATTTTTTAAAATATTTTTCTTAACTTTAACTTCATCATACTCTCCTGCAATCCGTCTCACCCAATGTGGCATGGATCTGCTATTTTCTTGAGTTTTGAACCGGAACCCTAACAGAAGCTAGCCAGCTAACTAGCTACTAGCTAGTAGTCAGCTACCTTTAGCCCGGACAACACTCGCCAGTCTGCACAGCACGACTCAAACCAGAGCATATCGGACTTATTTTTCTCCATATCTCCGCATTCCTACCGCAAGCTCTGAACCTTTTCACCTGGATCATCGCAGCTAGCTTGCTGCTATCCAAGTTGCCACTCCTGGCTAACGTCTCTGTCCCGAAGCAAGAACCAATTAGCCTGGAGCTAGTCTTTGCCAGGCCCATCTCCCGGCTAGCCGAAGAGGTCCATCAGCCACTCTTCGGCTACAATACCTATTTTGCCAATTGGCCCAGACCCCCGCCGACCCATCACGACTGGACAACCGACATAATTCGCCTGAGGGGGTTTGTCAACTGACGACGCAACAGCACGAGGGGGCTACAACAGACTTCTTCCATTGCAACGTCCCTCTAAGGCTCTTCTTCTAGCTTGCTAGCCCCGGGCCCGCTAGCTACTTGAATCGCCGTGTCTCCGGCCTGCTGAGCCACTCACTGGACCCCTATGATCCCTCGGCTACGCATGCCTCTCACTAATGTCAATATGCCTTGTCCAATGCTGTTTTGGTTAGTAATTATTGTGTTATTTCACAGTCTTAAGCCCTGCTCAATATGCCTTAGTTAACCCTTTAGTTTCACCTTCCACACATGCGGTGACCTCACCTGGTTTAAATTATATTTCTAGAGACAATATCTCTCTCATCGTCACTCAACGCATAGGTTTACCTCCACTGTACTCACATCCTACCATACCTTTGTCTGTACATTATGCCTTGAATCTCTTCTACCGTGCCCAGAAACCTGCTCCTTTTACTCTCTGTTTCGAATGTACTAGACGACCAGTTCTTATAGCCTTTAGCCGTACCCTTATCCTACTCCTCCTCTGTTCCTCTGGTGATGTGGAGGTTAACCCAGACCCTGCAGTGCCTAGCTCCACTCCCATTCCCCAGGTGCTTTCATTTGTTGACTTCTGTAACCGTGAAAGCCTTGGTTTCATGCATGTTAACATTAGAAGCCTTCTCCCTAAGTTTGTTTTATTCACTGCCTTAGCACACTCTGCCCGGATGTCCTAGCCATGTCTGAATCCTGGCTCAGGAATACCACCAAAACCCCTGAAATGTCCATCCCTAACTATAACATTTTCTGACAAGATAGAACTGCCAAAGGGGGCGGAGTTGCAATCTACTGCAGAGAGAGCCTGCAGAGTTCTGTCTTACTATCCAAGTCTGTTCCCTAACAATTTGAGCTTCTAAAAATCCACCTTTCCAGAAACAAGTCTCTCACTGTTGCCGCTTGCTATAAACCACCTTCTGCCCCCAGCTGTGCCCTAGACACCATATGTGAATTGATTGCCCCCCATCTATCTTCAGAGCTTGTGCTGTTAGGTGACCTAAACTGGGACATGCTTAACACCCTGGCCATCCTACAATCCAAGCTTGATGCCCTCAATCTCACACAAATTATCAATTAACCTACCAGGTACAACCCCAAATCCGTAAAGACGGGCACCCTTATAGATATCATCCTAACCAACCTGCCCTCCAAATACACCTCTGCTGTCTTCAATCAGGATCTCAGCGATCACTGCCTGATTGCCTGCGTCCATAATAGGTCTGCGGTCAAACGACCACCCCTCATCACTGTCAAACGCTCCCTAAAACACTTCAGCGAGCAGGCCTTTCTAATCGACCTGGCCCGGGTATCCTGGAAGGATATTTATCTCATTCCATCAGTAGAGGATGCCTGGTTGTTCTTTAAGAACAAATTCTTACTTTCAATGACAGCCTAGGAACAGTGGGTTAACCTCTTAGGGAGCGGCTCCCGAGGTGACGGTTTTGGAGAGTCTGGCGTGCCCAAAGTAAAATGCCTCCCACTCAGGCCCAGAAAATAGGATATGCACATGATTAGTACTATTGGATAGGAAATACTCTGAAGTTTCTAAAAGTGTTAACATAATGTCTGAGTGTAACAGAACAGAAATAGCAGGCGAAAACCCGAGAAAAATCTATCCGGAATTACTGTTTTTTGTCACATTGGCTCTGTTTGACACTCTCCCTATTGAGTTCTATGGCAAGCAGCTCCGAGATTTCAGTACCTATGGCTTCCACTAGATGTCAACAGTCTATATATAAATCCTCAGAGAAATCGGAGGAAGCAGGAAGAATAGGTACAGGAAATGACCAAGGTAGCTCAGATGTCAACAAGTTTTCTCGTGTGCTAGTCTGGCTGCGCGCCCCACTTTATTTTACTTATATAACGTTTAGGTGACCATCCGAGTGAAATATTATCGCTCATATTCATAAAAGGATAGCTAAGGATGCATAGGAAAAGTTTATAGGTATATTTGAACGCGTTCTCTTCACGTTTCAATGGGCGATTCGAAGTTGGATTTTCTGATCATAACCCCGGTGTTCGCACTGGGGGACCTGGTCTGGCTCTCGACCCGAAACCTGCCCCTCCGCCTGTCCTGCCGAAAGCTGGTTCCGCGGTTTGTGGGGCTATATAAAGTCCTAAGGAGAGTGAACGAGGTTTGTTATGGGTTACAGCTTCCCCCCGATTACCGTATTAACCCCTCGTTCCATGTGTCTCTCCTCAGGCCGGTGGTGGCTGGCCTGCTCCAGGAGTCTAAGGTGTGGGAGGTTCCTCAGCCCCCTTCTGGACATCAAGGGGGCCCCGGTGTACTCAGTTCGCTCCATACTGGACTTGAGGCGTCGGGCGAGGGGCCTTCAGTACCTCGTAAACTGGGAGGAGTACGGTCCGGAGGAGAGAGGCTGGGTTCCGGCGGAGGACGTGTTGGAGTTCCACCATCGTCGTCCGGATTGCCCTGCATCTCACCCTCCGGGTCGTCCCCGAGGCCGGTGTCGGCGGGGGTACTGTCACGACTTCCTCCGAAGTTGGTTCCTCTCCTCTGAACCTTTTGGAGTCTGTTTGAAAAAGCTAGCCTTTGCTTTCCTAACTGCCTGTGTATATTGGTTCCTAACTTCCCTGAAAAGTTGCATATCGCGGGGACTATTCGATACTAAAGCAGTACGCAACAGGATGTTTTTGTGCTGGTCAAGGGCAGTCAGGTCTGGAGTGAACCAAGGGCTATATCTATTCCTGGTTCTACATTTTTTTGAATTGGGCATGCTTATTTAAGATGGTGAGGAAAGCACTTAACCTCTTTGCGCACGGATCCCGCTAGCGGGATCAAATTTCGACAACATCCGGTGAAATTGCAGAGGCTACAAAAATCGTAATATTAAACAATCATGAAAATACAAGTGTCTTACATGGTTCAAAAGCTTAGAATCTTGGTAATCCAACTGCATTGTCAGATTTCAAAAAGGCTTTACGGCGAAAGCATACCATACGATTATCTGAGGACAGCGGCCCACACCAAAATCATTTTTCAACCAGCACAGGCGTCAGAAAAATCACAAATTGCAATAAAAGAAGTCACTTACCTATGAAATCTTGCTCTGTTTGCAATCCCAGGGCTCACAGCTACACAGTGAATGGCCTTTTGTTTTGATAAAATCAATTTTTATAGCCTAACACGAAACATTTTGTAAACCGCTTGTTTCCGTGAATTCCGTCTCATTCACCTTTCGACTAAACATTCGATGTAAACCCACACACTAAACGTCCGTTTATCCAGTCATGTTTGGTTTCCTTGCAATCCTCTGGTTGTTTGTCACAACCACAATGATGGCTTTTTTTCCCCGGGACAAACTGACCGAAAGAAACCGATTTGAAGACAACAGGTAATGACCTCATTGTGCACCAATGATATGACTGCTGTTTCGTTGATTGACTGTATTTTGGCCCAATGACCACTGATCGTCTTGAAATCTAGCTTGGTAGATAGCCAATGAGCTGAGGTAAATGGCAACCTGTAGTGTTTGTGTTCAAAGACTAGCACATGTAGTCAAATCCGGCGTAAAGAGGGTCTTTCGTCATTCACCATTCTGACTGGAAGGAGCCATGTGAGTTACGCATAGCATTATTTCGGTAAAGAGCATTTTCAGCATTTTTTTTATAAAATAATATGGCGACTAAATCAGGAAAATCTAAGTCTAGGTATACATATGTAAACCAAATTATAGATGAAATTGATAGGGATAGTGAGACAGAGTTTCTCCTTGACGAAGATTCTGTTAGCGAGCATAGCTATGACTCACAGACGGAAGAATATTTTTTACACGGAGAGGACATCGTTTTGGACTGGTAAGTAATTTCTCATGCTAATGCCGTTGTTTGAAATTAATAATATCAAATATTATTTGATATTTTTATTTATTTGCAATATATAAAAATATAATCAGTAATGAAATGTGTAAGTACACATTGGCTATACATTGTGGGTGGGGGTATTTGTATTGACCCATAATGTGTGTGTGTGTGTGTGTGTGTGTATATATATATATATATATATATATATATATATATTATACATATACTTTTTTTAAATATATATAAAAACGCAATTGAGTAGAATGTAACAGCAAACACACACCTCAACACAGCGACCATGCTTCCTCCACTCAATAAAACATATTGTGTGGATTAGAGGGAGCATGGCCACCATGCCGAGATGCGTGAGTCTGCCGCTCCACCCCACCCCCATATGAAATTGCCATTGGAGGCTGTTGAAGGGAGGGCAGGCCCACAACAATTGCCGAAGTGGAATGGAACAGCACTTCACCATAGTGACTGTGTTACCTCTACTAAAATGCATATCTGTTTATTTTACGTGTTGATACTGGGATCATACGTAAAAGTATTCTTACTGAACTTTTGTCTTTCACAGTGCCTCTGACTCTGAATGGACCCCTGCTGTCTCCAGCTCCACACCATCTAGAGGTGTGAAGACAGCAATAAAGAAGTGTTTGTATTATCTTCTACCAGATCTATTATTCTTTATTCTGTAATACTTTCAAAAAATATATATATTTTTTATTTTGGGTGTGTTAGAATAGCATTTTGGTATTTTGTATATAGTTATTAGCTTCAAAATGTAGCACTTCACCAATTTGGCCACTTGGGTACATTTGTGTGGGACACCTGGGTGACTTCATGCAAAATGTCATGTAGCTCGCTCATTCCGGAAGTTATCATTCTGAAACTTTGCACAAGTACGGTTGCCCTCTTATGTTCTTCATTGAAATGATCCCCAGCATCTTATCTGAATGTTTGTCTTTTCTTGTTCATTTCAAAGATTATGCAACAACAATAAAAAACAAAAAATGTATGTTTTTTGTTTGTATTATTTTCTACCAGATCTATTGTGTTATATTCTCCTACATTCAATTCACATTTCCACAAACTTCAGAGTGTTTCCTTTCAAATGGTACCAAGAATATGCATATCCTTGCTTCTGGGCCTGAGCTACAGGCAGTTAGATTAGGGTATGTCTTCAGGCGGAAATTGAGAAGGGGTGTAACTGACTTGCCTAGTTAAATAAAGGTAAAATAAGAAAAATAGATTTACACAATATGCCTACCACTTTGAAGATGCAAAATGTTTTATTGTGAAACAAACAAGACAAAAAAAACAGAACTTGAGCGTGCATAACTATTCACCCCCTCCCAACGTCAGTACTTTGTAGAGCCATCTTTTGCAGAAATTACAGCTGCAAGTCTCTTTGGGTATGTCTATAGAAGCTTGGCACATGTAGCCACTGGGAATTTTGCCCCTTCTTCAAAACAAAACTGCTCCAGCTCATGCAAGTTGGATGGGTTCCGCTGGTGTACAGCAATCTTTAAGTCATACCACAGATTCTCAACTGGATTGAGGTCTAGGCTTTGACTAGGCCATTCCAAGACATTTAAATGTTTCCCTTTAAACCACTCAAGTGTTGCTTTAGCAGTATGCTTAGGGTCATTGTCCTGCTGGAAGGTGAACCTCCGTCCCAGTCTCAAAAATCTGGAAGACCGAAACAGGTTTCCCTCAAGAATTTCCCTGTATTTAGCGCCATCCATCATTCCTTCAATTCTGACCAGTTCCTCAGTTGCTGCCGATGGAAAAACATCCCCACAGCATGATGCTGCCACCACCTTGCTTCACTGTGAAGCAAGGTGGTGTTCGTGGGGTGATGAGAGGTCTTGGGTTTGTGCCAGACATAACATTTCCCTTAATGGCCAAAAAGCTTAATTTTTGTCTCATCTGACCAGAGTACCTTCTTCCAAATATTTGGGGAGTCTCCCACATGCCTTTTGGCAAACACCAAACATGTTTGCTTATTTTTTTCTTTCAGTAATGGCTTTTTTCTAGCCACTCTTCCGTAAAGCCCAGCTCTGTGGAGTGTACGGCTTAAAGTGGTTCTGTGGACAGATACTCCAATCTCCGCTGTGGAGCTTTGCAGCTCCTTCAGGGTTATCTTTGGTCTCTTTGTTGCCTCTCTGATTAAAGTCCTCCTTGCCTGGTCTGTGAGTTTTGGTGGGTGGCCTTCTCTTGGCAGGTTTGTTGTGGTGCCATATTCTTTAAAAAAATTTATAATGGATTTAACGGTGCTCCGTGGGATGTTCAAAGTTTCTGATATTTTTTTATAACCCAACCCTGATCTGTACTTCTCCACAACTTTGTCCCTGACCTGTTTGGAGAGTTCCTTTGCATTCATGGTGCCACTTGCTTGGTGGTGCCCCTTGATTAGTGGTGTTGCAGACTCTGGGGCCTTTCAGAACATGTGTATATATACTGAGATCATGTGACACTTTATTTAACTAATTATGTGACTTCTGAAGGCAATTGGTTGCACCAGATCTTATTAAGGGGGTGAAGACATATGCACGCACCACTTTTCAGTTGTTGTTTTTTTCAGAATTTCTTGAAACAAGTTATTTTTTTCATTTCACTTCACCAATTTGGACTATTTTGTGTATGTCCATTACATTAAATCAAAATGCATTTAAATTACAGATTGTAATGAATCAAAATAGGAAAATGCCAAGGGGGATGAATACTTTTGCAAGGCATTGTATGTCTGTGTCAGAGCCCTGCCTGCAGCTGTATGTGCTAATGGTACGCAGGCTCAGATAATTGTCCGGTTTGGAAATTTGCTCTCCCTCGCTCTCTCTTTCACTCAAGTGTACTGTCTCTTTTTGGAGGGTCACACAGGGCTAAAACTTAAAATCCTTGAGATGCATTATGTGTAACTCTAACAGAGTTTCGAAACATTCTCCCATAGACCTCTTTGCATGTGAGGTTCACACACATTTCCAAAATGTAGGATTTTACCCAATGAGAGAAAGCATTGGGGAATTTTGAGCCTGACCACCCAGGGCCACACTAAATTGCAGTTCAATTGCACAACGTCTCCACATAAAACAATGCACAACAAACAACCCCCAAAAAAAAAAAAAAAATTCTAAACATGCAAAGCTATGTGTTAAACAGGACGAAATGACAACACACTGAACGGCAACATTTGCAGAATGTCTGAAGATCATCCATGCTTATAAATAATGCTGTTGTCAATTCATTTAGTTGGTGGAGTCATACTGACATACCCCTTAGGCATAAATCACAGCTTGAATATGTGAGAAAGGATGCATGTGTTTTGTGGGATCAATAAAAGTTTATTGGCTTTGAGCAGACCTGGGTTTAAATGGAATTCAAATGTTTTTCAAATACGTTTCACATTTGATTTAGTCTGCATGGAGTACCAGATGGGCAGGGTTTGCACTTTGCAACTATTCAATTAATTATATTACAGCAGGCAAGCTCAATCAAGCCCAGATACATTATTTTAAATTATTTCAAATAGTATTTGAACCCAGGTCCTGCTTTCAGTATAGGCCTCCCCTTTCATTCTCTAAAGTTCCTGAGGCAACGCTTGTTATCAAATGAGAGACTTCCACTCAGAGCTAACAGAAAAATAGTTAGTGTGCTGGTTAGTGGAAGACACGGAAAGCTGAACTATGAAAAAGACACAACAAAAACATGGCTTGGTAAGTAAAAGGCCATTCATTGAACAAAGATTTTATGAATAGTGGGTATTTTCAAGAGACCAAGAAGGAGGCAGGGAAGTGAAGTGAACTAAGCTTCACTCCGATCAGGCTATTGTTAGTTTAACTTAACCCAATCCAGCCATATCCCTTAACAAGATCGAGAAGATCAGGTTTAACTTAGGCCCTATTCCCATTACGAGACATGAAGGAGAGTCTGAGGAGCGCGGTGGCAAAAGAGAATTCTACTTTTCAATTGACATTACATCTTTGCCTTACCATTCGTTGTGGCTGGCTACACTACATTCTATGTGCGCAGCTCAAATTGACAGGAGCCATTAGCCAGTAAGCACAAACTATTAAACAATGACAGAAACATTTCTTCTAACCCATATTACACTATTGAATAACACAACCAAATCATATTACACTCTTCAATAATGTAACAATTCATAAGCATGTACATGCAGACAATTTAAGGGTTTATTTTCTCATCTGTATACATTTTTATTTTACCTTCATTTAACTAGGCAAGTGAGTTAAGAACAAATTCTTATTTACAATGACGGCCTAACCCTAACCCGGACGACGCTGGACCAATTGTGCACCGCCCAGGGTCTATAGTGATGCCTCTAACACTGAGATGCAGTGCCTTCGACTGCTGCGCCACTCAGGAGCCCTGTATGCATAGGTTACACACATTACATTTTAGCTTCAAGACAAAGTTGCTAGAACATGTCTTCATCAAGTAATATTAGTCTATCAAAAATGAACTATTAACCCTCTCATACAAATATAAAAGTACAGTAGGTCTACCTTACAACAAACCAGGATTCATTTCTATCAATACCATGAAAATCATTACATGTGGTAAAAAATAAATTGTGACTGAAATCGTGGGTATAAGTGAATTCATCGCAACAAGCTGTTTTATATGGAAGCCCATACCCGTTTTTTAATAAAATGCTTCACGATTTGTTAACATGCATAAACAGTCTGTACTTCAGTCTGATCAACTGTAGCCTACTGATAACAACCACAGCCGCAGGAAGCCATTACGCTGTAAAGGGGAAATTTAACATCAGGTTTTTAAACCCTAAGCTATGTAGTTATAAGCTTAAATGCGCCCATTTATTTGTGTTCTGAGAAAATGTGAATGTGATCAAATTTGGTTTATATTCACACTTCGGGTGTCTAGGCTACCTAGGGCTTTTTAATAAAAAATGATTGACTGGAATGAATCACCACAATAGTGATGAAATACTGTATGAGTATATTTTTTATTGTGAATGCAAAGGCCTACACTATGCAACTCTGTATACAGCGAGTTCATTTTTGTCCACGTATCTGGTCCCATCATAGCCCATATACAACTGTTTTTACATCTGATTTATTACTATGTCATATGCTACAACTAGAGTCTGCAGGTGTTAGCGTTTTAGTTGCTCACATAAAATAAATGTGTGTGTGTGATCTCATGGCGTGAGGTAATGGGGCAGCAAAAACAGGAATCAAAATGAAAACACAAATGTTTTAAGGAAATAAATATATAAATAAAAGACAAAAGTATGTGGACTCGTTGAACATCTCATTTCAAAAATGTTTATTAATATGCAGTTGGTCTACCATTTGCTGCTATAACAGTCTTCACTCTTCTGAGAAGGCATTCCACTAGATGTTTGAACTTTGCTGGGGGAACTTGCTTTCATTCAGCCACAAGACCGTTAGTGAGATCAGGCACTGATTTTGGTGATTAGGCCTGGCTCGCAGTCGGTGTTCCAATTCATACCAAAGGTGTTCGATGGGGTTGAGGTCAGGGCTCTGTGCAGGCCAGTCAAGTTCTTCCACACTGATCTCGACAAACCATTTCTGTATGGACCCCACTGTGTGCATGGGGGCATTGTCGTGGGCCTTCCCCAAACTGTTGCCACAAAGTTGGAAGCACAGAATCGTCTAGAATGTAATTGTATGCTGTAGCATTAACATTTCCCTTCACTGGAACTAAGGGGCCTAGCCCAAACCATGAAAAACAGCCCCAGACCATTATTCCTCCTCCACCAAACTTTACAATTGGCACTATGCATTGGGGCAGGTAGCATTCTCCTGGCATCCGCCAAACCCAGATTAATCCGTCGGACTGCCAGATGGTGATGCGTGATTCATCACTCCAGAGAACGTGTTTCCACTGCTCCACAGTCCAATGGCAGCGAGCTTTACACCACTCCAGCCGACGCTTGGCATTGTGCATGGTGGTCTTAGGCTTGTGTGTAGCTGCTCGGCCATGGAAACCCATTTAATTAATTCCCAGACAAACAGTTATTGTGCTGACATTGCTTCCAGAGGTAGTTTGGAACTCGGTAGTGAGTGTTGCAACTGAGGACAGATGATTTTTACGCACTACGCACTTCAACACTCGGCGGTCCCGTTCTCTGACCTTGTGTGGCCTACCACTTCGAGACTGAGCTGCTGTTGCTCCTAGACATTTCCACCTCCCATTAACTGAAATTACATTTGACCGGGGAAGCTCTTGACAAACTGACTTGTTGGAAAGGTGGCATCCTTTGACGGTGCCACGTTGAAATTCACTGAGCTCTTCAGTAAGGCCATTCTACTGCCAATGTTTGACTATGGAGATTGCATGGCAGCGTGCTCAATTGTGTATATACCTAAGCAACGTCTGAAATAGCCAAATCCACAAATTTTAAGTGGTGTCCACATACTTTTGTATATATAGTGTATATCAAATTCAGGGAGCCATTTAGATATTGTGGTTGGACATCTGGAGTCAACAAAGTTGGACTTGACTGAATCACTATGACACAAGTGCATGTGCATGCATACAGTACACACACACAAATTGAGACCAGAAATTGGCCTTGGCATTTCTAACACACTGGCCCATTTCTTTCCTTGAGGCCCCCACACCGGCCTATTTAATTTTTTGTCGAGGCTCCCACACCGGCCCATTTTTCTTTTTAAGCCCCCATTATTAGCTCGATAATTATCATTTTGCACAAAAACAAATCTGTTAGACAGGCCTACTGGGCTAAAATTGGACCAGCCCATCTGGCATTTGGCCGAAATGCCAGATTGCCAGTCCGCCCCTGCACACTTTCGCTTATATCACCACACCTCACCGAGGAAGGTGTCTGTGCGGGTGTCTGGCCTTGGGTAGAATAATTGCGCTCTCTCTCTCTATTTCTCTCTCTCTAGTCTACCACAGATGCCTAGTGTAGACATTCAACACAAGTTATATATCATACTTTAATAAGTCAATTACTGTTGCTAATGACATCCAAATGTATGTTTTTTTGACAATGTTTTTTGGCAATGTTTCACAGTTTGAGCGACTGTCTGTACTCAGTATTCAGCCAGAGCAGACTGTTTTTGCACCTTCGGTTAGTTGAGGGGTTCTTGGAGGAACCTTTAAAACTTATTCAGGCTAGGGTCCTTTTTTCTCAGGTTCCGCCTGACTGACAAGCCCAAAGTAAACTGCCTGTTGCTCAGGCCCTGAAGCCAGGATATGCATATAATTGGTACCATTGGAAGGAAAACACTCTGAATTTTGTAGAAATGTTAAAATAATGTAGGAGACTGTAATCAAAATATAAACCAACCTGAATTTCTTTGGGGAGAGAGCCCATGCTCTTCCAATGGAAAGTATAGGGAAATAATTACATCTAGCTCCCAGTATGCAATTCATATGGCTTCCACTGGGTGTCAGTAGTCTTTGTTCAAGGTTTCAGACTTGTTTCTTCCAAAACGAGTAAGAATAATGAGTTTTAGTACGAGGACATCTGCTTGGGAAATTTGTGTGCGCACGCGCCATGAAGGCAACGCGCACCTGCTAATATCGCTTTCCTATTGAACATACTTCTTTCCGTATGAAATATTATAGTTTGATTACATTTTAGGGTATCTGAGGATTAAATAGAAACGTATTTTGACTTGTTGAAACAAAGTTATGGGGTAGATTTTTGGATTCCTATCTGGGCATGTTGAATGAGTGGATTACTCAAATCGATGGCGCCAACTAAACAGACTTTTTTGGGATATAAATAATAATTTTATCTAACAAAACGACACTACATGTTATGCTGGGACCTTTTGGATGACAAATCAGAGGATGATTTTGAAAAAGTAAGTGAATATTTAATCGCTATTTGAATTTATGAAACCTGTGCCGGTGGCAAAATATTTTAATGTGGGGCGCTGTCTTCAAACAATCGCATGGCATGCTTTCGCTGTAAAGCCTACTGTAAATCGGACAGTGCAGTTAGATTAACAAGAATTTAAGCTTTCAACGGATATATGACATTTATATGTACCTAAATGTTTAATATCCATAATATTTATGATTATATTGAATTGCGCGCCCTCCAGTTTCACCGGAAGTTGTCCCGCTAGCGCGACGCCTAGCCTTAATGGTTCAATGGGTTCCTGGAGGAACCCAGGAGTGTAGGCGAGGCTTAATAGGAGTGTGTATTTAAGATTTAAAAAATTGGGCCACCCGGTACAGTAATTGTCATTCTTGTTCATCTGTTCTATTGTATTGTCATCAAATGTTAAGAATGAACACTGACAGTTTTGTAGCTTTAATTAGGCTAACAGAGGTGCAAATCCCAACATTGGAATAGTTACCACTTTATTACTACAGTGCCTTCTGAAATTATTCCCACCCCTTGACGTTTTCCACATGTTGTTGTGCGAAAGTGGGATTCAAATCTATTTAATTGTCATTTTTAGTCAACAATCTACACTAAATACTAACAAAATTCTAACATTTGTAAAAATAAATATATGTAAAATAAGTAAGTCAGTGACCTGACAGTGTGGTGCCAGAGCAACAACTTCGCCCTCAACGTCAGCAAGACCAAGAAGCTGATTGTGAACTACAGGAAACAAGGGGGTGAGCAGGCCCCCATCCACGTCAACGGGGCGGCAGTGGAGCAGGTATGAGACAGCTTCAAGTTCCCCGGTGTCCAAATCACTATAGACTTAAAATGGTTCAAACACACGCATATTCGTTAAGAAGGTGCGACAGTGCCTCTTCCCCCTCAGGAAGTTGAAAGAAGTTTGGAATGGGCTTTCAAATCCTGAAAAGGTTCTACAGCTGTACCATTGAGAGCATACTGACCGGTTGCATCACTGCTTGGTATGGCAATAGCACCGCCCTCGATTGAATGGCGCTACAGAAGGTTGTGCGGACAGCCCAGTACATTACTGGGTCCGAACTCCCTGACATCCAGGACATCTATATCAGGCGGTGTGAAAAGAAGTCCCGGAAAATGGTCAAAGACCCCAACCACCCACACCATAGACTATTTTCTCTGCTGCCGCACGGAAAGAGGTACCGGTGCATCAAGTCTGACACCAACAGGCTCTTGAACAGCTTCTATCCCCCCAAGTAATACGATTGATAAATAGCTAACAAAATAGCTACATGGACCGAGTTTAGCTTGTATCTTTATTGACCATTTAGTTCAGTATTTGCACTGTCTCTATGCACACTCACAGGGCCCTACACACTCACACACACTGTCACTCCAACACACACTCACTCACACATAGTATGCACATACATTTATACTGACTCTACACACCCGCTCACATGCAAGCTGCAACTAAAAACAGAAATACCTTATTTATATAAGTATTCAGACCCTTTGCTATGAGACTCAGGATTGTGCTCAGGTACATCCTGTTTCCATTGATCATCCTTTGAGATGTTTCTACAAATTGATTTGAGTCCCCCTGTGGTATATTCAATTGATTGGACACGATTTGGAAAGGCAAACACCTGTCTATATAAGGTCCCACAGTTGACCGTGCAGGTCAGAGCAAAAACCAAGCCATGAGGTCGAAGGAATTGTCCGTAGAGCTACGAGACAGGATTGTGTCAGGGCACAGACCTGGGGAAGGGTACAAAAAACGTCTGCAGCATTGAAGGTCCCCAAGAACACAGTGGCCTCCATCATACTTAAATGGAAGAAGTTTAGAACCCCCAATACCCATCCTAGCTGAGCAATCGGGGGAGAAGGGCCTTGGTCAGGGAGGTGACCAAGAACCCGATGGTCACTCTGACAGAGCTCCAGAGTTCCTCTGTGGAGATGGGAGAACCTTCCAGAAGGACAACCATCTCTGCAGCACTCCACCAATGAGGCCTTTATGGTAGTGTCCAGACGGAAGCTACTCCTCAATAAAAGGCACATGACAGCCCGCTTGGAGTTTGCCTAAATGCACCTAAAGAGTCTCACCTAATGAAAAATAAGATTCTCTGGTCTGATGAAACCAAGATTGAACTCTTTGGCCTGAATGCAAAAGTCACGTCTGGAGGAAATCTGGCACCCTCCCTACGGTGAAGCATGGTGGTGGCAGCATCATGCTGTGGGGATGTTTTTCAGTGGCAGGGACTGGGAGACTAGTCAAGATCGAGGGAAAGATGAACGGAGTAAAGTACAGAGAGATCATTGATGAAAACCTGCTCCAGAGCGCTCAGGACCTCAGACTGGGGCGAAGGTTCACCTTCCAACAGGACAACGCCCCTAAGCACACAACCAAGACAATGCAGGTGTGGCTTCAGGACAAGTCTCTGAATGTCCTTTAGTGGCCAAGCCAGAGCCAGGACTTGAACACAATCGAACATCTCTGGAGAGACCTAAAAGTATCTGTGCAACAACGCTCCCCACCCAACCTGACAGAACTTGAGAAGATCTGCAGAGAAGAATGAAAGAAACTCCCCAAATACAGGTGTGCCAATACCCAAGAAGACTTGGTGTAATCGCTGCCATAGGTGCTTCAACAAAGTAATGTGTAAAGGGTTTAAATACTTATGTAAATGCGATATTTCAGCGTTTTATTTTTTATAAATTTGCAAAAAATTATAAAAACCTGTTTTTGCTTTGTCATTATTTGTATTTGATTTATTTCACCTTTATTTAACCAGGTAGGCAAGTTGAGAACAAGTTTTCATTTACAACTGCGACCTGGAAAAAAACGTATAAGGCAACAAAATGTGGAAAAAGTCAAGGGGTCTGAATACATTACGAATGCACTGTATAGTATGCATACTTACCTAATGTATTTCATATTCTTTTTTCTCTTTTTTTCTAGTAAGACATTGTTATTGATTATTGCATTGTTGGGATTTGAGTTTGCAAGATAGCATTTCACAGTACTTGTGCATGTGACATTAAAACTTAAACTATTAAACCCCCTGAGCCAATACATGTTAGAATCACTTTTCTGGGTCGCTAAGAGCTTTCTACACCGGATTGTGCAATATTTGCCCATTATTCTTTTCCAAATTATTCAAGCTCTGTGAAATTGGTTGTTGATCATTGCTAGACAACAATTTTCAGGTCTTGCCATACATTTTCAGGACCTCAATATCAATGTCTTTTTAATCTACCAAAAGGTGCCTTTCTTTGCGAGGTATTAGAAAACGTCCTTGGTCTTTATGGTTGAATCTATGGTTGAAATTCACTGCTCGACTGAGGGACCTTTCAGATAATTGTATGTGTGCAGTACAGAGGTGAGGTAGTCATTCCAAAATCATGTTGAACACTATTAATGCACACAGAGTCCATGCAACTTGTTAAGCAAATATTTAATGATGAACGTATTTAGGCTTCATCACGTTTTATGGATGACCCAGTTGCAGACAGTGTCGAAGTAACAAAAGTTTATTACTACAACAGGGGCAGGCAAAATGACAGGTCGAGGGCAGGCAGAGGTCAGTAATCCTGGTCAGAGTCAAAAGGTACAGAACGGCAGGCAGTCTCAGGGTCAAGGCAGGCAGCGGTCAATAATCCAGGGCGGTGTGACAAGGTACAGAATGGCAGGCAGGCTCAGGGTCAGGGCAGGCAGAATGGTCAAAACAGGGAAAACTAGAAAACAGGAACAATAGAAAAAGGGGGAAAACGCTGGTAGGTTTGACAGACAAAATGAACTGGCAACAGTCAAACAGAGAACAAATCTATAAATAGTAATTTAGTCTCAACAGCCACACCATTCATTACCAGATTCAGCTGAGGTCTAGAACTTAACCTCTCCAGGCTAGGGGGCTGTGTTCGGAAGTTCGGAGAGTCTGGCGTGCCCAAAGCAAAATGCCGATGATGGCTCCTTGGGAGGAGATGATGGTCACTCGGATGGTCACCTATACCTTCTATAAGTAAAATAAAGTGGGGCGTGCAGCCAGACTCGCGCCCGAGAAAACTTGTTGACATCTGAGCTACCTTGACCATTTCCTGTAACCTATTCGTTCTGTTTACTCCAATCTCTCTGAGTCTTTGTATATAGACTGTTGACATCTAGTGGAAGCCATAGGTACTGCAGTCTCAGTCCTGGTTACAAATGGATTCAATAGGAAGTGTGTCAAACAAAGCAATAGATCACCAGAAACTGATTTCCGGATAGATTTTTCTCGGGTTTTCGCCAGCTAAATGAGTTCTGTTATACTCACAGACATTATGTTAACACTTTTAGAAACTTCAGAGTGTTTCCTATCCATTAGTACTAATTATGTGCATATCCTATTTTCTGAGCCTGAGTGGCAGGCATTTTACTTTGGGCACGCCAGACTCTCCAAAACCGTCACCTCACCTGCCGCTCCCTAAGAAGTTAAATAAAGTCCACCTGTGTGCAATCTATGTGTCACATGATCTCAGTATACAGTTGAAGTCGAAAGTTTACATACACTTAGGTTGGAGTCATTAAATCTCGTTTTTCAACCACTCCACAAATGTATTGTTAACAAACTATAGTTTTGGCAAGTCGGTTAGGACATCTACTTTGTGCATGACACATGTAATTTTTCCATCAATTGTTAACAGATTATTTCACTTAAAATTCACAATTCCAGTGGGTCAGAAGTTTACATACACTAAGTTGACTGTGCCTTTAAACAGCTTGAAAAAATCCAGAAAATTATGTAATGGCTTTAGAAGCTTCTAATAGGCTAATTGACATCATTTGAGTCAATTGGAGGTGTACCTGTGGATGTATTTCAAGGCCTACATTAAAACTCAGTGCCTCTTTGCTTGATATCATAAGGAAAATCAAAAGAAATCAGCCAAGACCTCAGAAACAAAATTGTAAACCCCCACAAGTCTGGTTCATCCTTGGGAGCATTTTCCAAAAGCCTGAAGGTACCATGTTCATCTGTACAAACAATAGTACGCAAGTATAAACACCATGGGACCGCGCAGCCGTCATACTGCTCAAGAAGGAGACGCATTCTGTCTCCTAGAGATGAATGTACTTTGGTGCGAAAAGTGCAAATCAATCCCAGAACAACAGCGAAGGACCTTGTGAAGATGCTGGAGGAAACAGGTACAAAAGTATCTATATCCACAGTAAAACGAGTTCTATATTGACATAACCTGAAATACCGCTCAGCAAGGAAGAAGCCACTGCTCCAAAACTGCCATAAAAAAGCCAGACTACGGTTTGCAACTACACATGGGGACAAAGATCGTACTTTTTGGAGAAATGTCCTCTGGTGTGATGAAACAAAAATAGAACTGTTTGGCCATAATGACCATCGTTATGTTTGGAGGAAAAAGGGGGAGGCTTGCAAGCCGAAGAACACCATCCCAACCATGAAGCACGGGGGTGGCAGCATCATGTTGTGGGTGTGCTTTGCTGCAGGAGGGACTGTTGCACTTTACAAAATAGATGGCATCATGAGGAATGAAATTACGTGGATATATTGAAGCAACATCTCAAGACATCAGTCAGGAAGTTAAAGCTTGGTCGCAAATGGGTCTTCCAAATGGACAATGACCCCAAGCATAATTCCAAAGTTGTGGCAAAATGGCTTAAGGACAACAAAGTCACAGTATTGGAGTGGCCATCACAAAGCCCTGACCTCAATCTTATAGAAAAGTTGTTGGCAAAACTGAAAATTCACCCAACTTATTGTGGGAAGCTTGTGGAAGGCTACCCAAAACGTTTGACCCAAGTTAAACAATGTAAAGGCTATGCTACCAAATACTAATTGAGTGTATGTAAACTTCTGACCCACTGGGAGTGTGATGAAAGAAATAAAGCTGAAATAAATAATTCTTTCTACTATTGTTCTGACATTTCACATTCTTAAAATTAAAGTGGTGATCCTAACTGACCTAAGACTGTATACACCTGTATATACACCTGTTCCACTGTATATACACCTGTTCTGAAAGGCCCGAGTGTCTGCAACACCACTAAGCAAGGGGCACCAACAAGCAAGCGGCACCATGAAGACCAAGGAGCTCTCCAAACAGGTCAGGAATACAGTTGTGGATAAGTACAGATCAGGGTTGGGTTATAAAAAAAAGATCAGAAACTTAAAAAATATGGCACCACAACAAACTCACGGACAAGGCAAGGAGGGCATTAATAAGAGAGGCATCAAAGAGACCAAAGATAACCCTGAAGGAGCTGCATAGCTCCACAGTGGAGATTGGAGTACCTGTCCATAGAACTACTTTAAGCCTTATACTCCACAGAGCTGGGCTTTACCGAAGAGTGGCCAGAAAAAAGCCATTGCTTAAATAAAAAAATAAGCAAACACATTTGGTGTTTGCCAAAAGGCATGTGGGAGACTCCCAAACATATGGAAGAAGGTACACTAGTCAGATGAGACTAAAATGTAGCTTTTTGGCCATCAAGGAAAATGATATGTCTGGCGTAAACCAAATACCTCTCATCACCCCGAGAGCACCATCCATCATCATGCTGTGGGGATGTTTTTCCATCGGCAAGGACTGGAATACTGGTCAGAATTGAAGGAATGATGGATGGCGCTAAATACAGGGAAATTCTTGAGTGAAACCTGTTTTAGTCTTCCAGAGATTTGAGACTGGGACGGAGGTTCACCTTCCAGCAGGACAATGACCCTACGCTTTTTTTTGTCTTATTTCTTGTTTGTTTCACAAGAAAACATATTTTGCATCTTCAAAGTGGTAGGCATGTTGTATAAATCAAATGATACAAACTCCCCAAAAATCCATTTTAATTCCAGGTTGTAAGGCAACAAAATAGGGAAAAGGCAGAGTGAATACTTTCGCAAGCCACTGTATCTGAAAGGCACACCTCCAAAAAACCTTGCCTCTATTCCGATAGGCTGCCACCTCTACAATATATTATTTAAAAAGGTTTCAAATTGAATCTGTCCTATTACAAAAAGGTTACGGTTTGAACCTTTACACAGGGGTTCCTCGAAGACCCTTTTCAGAGGGGTTGAGGAACTTTTTTCAACTGGAACTGTTCTGCCAGTGGGCCAACCTAAAAGGTTCTTCCAGGCACCTTTACATCTGAGTGTATTGATGCCAAATACATTTTTAAATGTTGACGATAATATTCAGGTGTTATGGCTCATACCAATCAGTAAGGCCATTCTATGAGAGGTAGACATTACATCACAGAGGTGAGAGAGAGATGAGAACACCTCTCTACTACACTCCTCCTCTTCATCCCTTACTTTTCCTCCCAGGGACCAAAGACCCATCCTCTCATTTATCACACCATCCATCAACAATAACTACAGACCTTTCCCCTTCATTTCTTTAGTGATGGAAAGTCTTCTCTCAAACTTCTAAGACAGACCCTCCTTTCTCATTACATATGCATTTTCACCCCCCCCCATGTGTACACACGCTAACATACAAACATGCGCACATGCACACTCTCTCTTTCTGTCACTCTTACAATGCCTCAAAGTCCTTCTCATCCACATTCCTCTGACTTAGTTATTGCGATGATTACAGAGCCCATATTAATTTTCCACCCCTCCTCACACCTTCTCACCCCTGACAATCGTTCCTACTCACAATACCGGTCACTGGAGATGACTATTCATGGGTTGCACCTCCGTCACTCGGTCACGTTGTTGCCATTGTTATCAACATTCTACAGATGCCGCAGCATATTGATGTCAGACTGATGGTTAATGCTTAGTCTAGGTGGGACAGTAGAGTCTCACCTCGACAACATTCAGTGAAATTGCAGAGCGCGAAGTTCAAAATACAAAAGTCGTAATATTAAACATTCATGAAAATACAAGTGTGTTACAGCATTCAAAAGCTTAGAATCTTGGTAATCTAACAGCGTTGTCCGATTTCTAAAAGGCTTTACGGCAAAAGCATAGCATTTGATTGTCTGAGGACAGCGCCTCACATACTTCCACCATTAGCATAGATTTATAACCTGCACAGGTGTCATAAAACAAAAAAATAGCGATAAAATACATTGCTTACCTTTGAAGATCTTCCTCTGTTGGCAATCCAAAGGGTCCCAGCTACACAATATTTTATTGTTGTTTTGTTCGATAAAGTCCCTCTTTATATCCAAAAAACTCTGTTTTGTTAGTGCGTTTTGTTCAGTATTCCACCTGCTCAAAGGCGTTCAAAACATGCAGACTAATAGTACCGGTAAAGTTTGTCAAAACAAGTCAAACAATGTTTCGAATGTTTCCTCAGGTTGTCAAATAATAATATAATATTATTGATAATATTTCAACCGAACAATAACGTACTCAATAGGAAAGAAAAAGAACAAAGAGCGTGCCTACAGTCACGCACGCAAAACAGAAGTGCATAGACCACTTCCTAAAACTTCTTATTCTTGGTTGTTTGTCAAACAATGTCTAAAGACTGTTGACATCTAGTGGAAGCCATAGGAACTGCAATCTGGGAGCTGAACCCCAGTATAGTCAATAGACTTCCAATGGAAAAACAGTCACATGAAAAATTCACATTTCCTGGATGGATTTTCCTCTGGTTTTTGCCTGCCATATCAGTTCTGTTATACTCACAGACATTATTTGAACAGTTTTAGAAACTTCAGTGTTTTCTATCAAAATCTATATATGCATATACTAGCTTCTGGGCCTGAGTAACAGGCAGTTTACTTTGGGCACACCAGACTCTGAACTTCCGAACACTACCCCGTAGCCCGAACAGGTTAACGGGGGCTAATGACTGTTTCGTCAAAATTACACTATAGTGCTCTGGAAATTATGACATTGCAAGTAGGCAAATAATTAGTCAAAAACTAACTTTGCCATCATCATGATGTCGTCATGTATACTTTAGAGAGATGGCAATGTTGCCATGAGCTTGCAAAGTTAGACAGAAATAGCCAGAAATAGCTAGCAACACTAACGTTAGCTAGCTAAAATTTCTGTGATCTCCCCTCTAACTAGCTAGCTATCATAAGTTATACTGCATCTAAAGTCAATCTTGCTACATCACAATGATGACAAAAGCTTGTCCTGTTAATTATTTGCTTCAAGTAATGCATTTTAGACGTAATCTTCAACAGCACGTATTGAGACTGTAGAATGCTCAACTGGGTATCAGTCCTAAAATGAACGTTCAAAACAATATTGTGACGAAACCTGAATAGGAGATCATTGTTGTCCTCTGTGGTTTTAACCCACTGGGAACACTGGTTGAATCAACGTTGTTTCCATGTCATTTCAATTAAATGTGCCCAGTGGGAAGTGTATGGCTGCATCCCAAATGGCACCCTATTCCATTTTTAGCAGAATACATTTGACCAGGACTCATTGGGCTCTGGTCATAAGTACTGCACTATACAGTAAATAAGGATCCTAGTTGGGACGACCCTGTATCTCTAGAACCCCCCAATCAGGTGCTTCTTGATCATCTTTTAGCCAATGCTGAATCAATGGTCTATTACTACAGCAATCATTTGGAAATAGGAGCCAGGTAACCTAATAATATAGTGCTCCTCTAAGGTCACTGGACCTTGTCATGTTCTCATATTCAGCCAAAGTGGGTGAGGAAAGCTTTCTTTTTTTGGTAATTCCAGGTGGAGTAACTTTAAATGCATCTAAAATAGGATGGTGATGTCTTTTGTCTGACTTGTTCAAATTTCAGTGGAGAATTTCCATTGAGTATGTTTTTTAGTGCAAGGCTTAATCAGTGTATGGGAAACCAACCCTAAACATTTTATGTATTTATAAATGGAGGCAGATCTGAAATAAAATAAATCCCATCAGATGATTACGCTCAAACGAAACAATGACACACACAATGACATCACCTGAGACAAACTAAAATGAGACTAAACAACTGTAATTTGCACTAAATGAACTACTTCGCTCAACATATGCTGTTTAGAAAATCCTTCTGTGATTTGTTTTGAGTTGAGAAATCATCATAAAAGTGATTTATTTATTTGCTTTACTGGTTGTAAACATTTATCTATTCAACAAATCCAAATTCCATTAGAGGAATAAACAAATATATTCCCCTCTGTAGCAGGCGCATGTGAAATTAAACAATGCAGTGCTGAAAAAGGGGTTCAAATAAGTGCCACCATATGGTTGATGCTGAGAGGTTGAGCTTGACTGGTGGTGTGTTCCACAACTGCTGTCTTTGTCTGGTAACAGTTTATTTCTCATCCTTTTCCTACTTCAGGCTCAAACTCCAATATGGGGTTCTCATCAAAACATCTGGCAGAGGCTTGAATGCTGTTTGTAATTTGTCTTCTGGTGTCAGATTTTAATGTGTGTGTAGGGTCGAGGATGGGAGTTGCGGATGGGACCGGGCGAGTTGTTGGGGATAAGGACCTAGGGTCTCTGTTTAGAGCATTCAGTGATATGTTGAACGGGGCACACACTCCAATATGACCTCTCAGATGGTGGATGAATTACACCAGGTGGTGCAGTGCTAGGTGCCATCATGCCTCACACGCAAGGCTATACACTCATAGAAATACTATGTGTATAACTCATGAGTTCTGAGCGGCTGATTATATTGACCAATGGTTTCGACGTTTCTCTGTGGCTGGAGGAATGACAACTTGAGCCCTAGGAAAGCTGCAACCACTACCCCTCCCCCCACACATAATTTGCCTATAATTTTACAGTAACAGTATAGTGGAGACATGGGGGTATGGGCGGGTACAATGGGTTGAGGGGGGGGGGTAGTGGTTGCTAAGGTACCATACTGTATCATTAAAGGGGCGGCAGGTAGCCTAGTGGTTAGAGCATTGTGCCAGTAACTGAAAGGTTGCTAGATCGAATCCCCGAGCTGACAAGGTAAAAAATATGTCGTTCTGCCCCCGAACAAGGCAATTAACCCACTGTTCCCTGGCAGCCGTCATTGTAAAAAATAATGTATTCTTAACTGACTTAACTAGTTAAATATAAAAACAGGGATTTGTGCAGCTTTCCTAGGGCTCAAGTTGTCACTCCTCCAGCCACAAAAGTCAAAACAGTGGGAAACATTGGTCAATATAATCAATTACTGAACAATTATATTTTCTCTGTGATTTGATTATGGGATTACCAATGGAATTCCGTTATTTTTTTATGATTCCGTTTTTTTTTTCAGGGTAACTGAGCTGCAAACTGAGCTGCAACCATCTTCACCTTCATTAAATTTTTTCTGAAGTCCTTTCGAATTTGGATATTTGAGTAAGCAGCAATGTGACCACTATGTGAGCAATGCCCTGTTGACCTTGAGGTGTACAGTTGAAGTCGGAAGTTTACATACACTTAGGTTGGAGTCATTAAAACTCGTTTTTCAACCACTCCACAAATTTCTTGTTAACAAACTATAGTTTTGGAAAGTTGGTTAGGACATCTACTTTGTGCATGACACAAGTAATCGTTTACAGACAGATTATTTCACTTATTATTCACTGTATCACAAATTCAGTGGGTCAGAAGCTTACTAAGTTGACTCTGCCTTTAAACAGCTTGGAAAATTCCAGAAAAGTATGTAATGGCTTTAAAAGCTTCTGATTGGATAATTGACGCAATTGGAGTCAATTGGAGGTGTACTTGTGGATGTATTTCAAGGCCTACCTTCAAACTCAGTGCCTCTTTTCTTCACATTATGGGGAAATCAAAAGAAATCAGCCAAGACCTCGGGAGCAATTTCCAAATGCCTAAAGGTACCACGTTCATCTGTAGAAGCAACAGTACGCAAGTATAAACACCATGGGACCACGCAGCCATCATTCCGCTCAGGAAGTTGACGCGTTCTGTCCTAGAGATGAACGTACTTTGGTGTGAAGAGTGAAAATCAATCCCAGAACAACAGCAAAGGACCTGGGGAAGATGCAAAAGTATCTATATCCACAGTAAAACGAGTCCTATATTGACATAACCTGCAAGGCCGCTCAGCAAAGAAGAAGCCACTGCTCCAAAACCGCCATAAAAAAAGCTACACTACTGTTTGCAAATGCACATGGGACAAAGACCGTACTTTTTGGAGAAATGTCCTCTGGTCTGATGAAACAAAAATAGAACTGTTTGGCCTTAATGACCATCGTTATGTTTGGAGGAAAAAGGGGGAGGCTTGCAAGCCGTAGAACACTATCCCAACCGTGAAGCACGGGAGTGGCAGCATCATGTTGTGGGGGTGCTTTGCTGTATGAGGGACTGGTGCACTTCACAAAATAGATGGCATGTGGATATACTATGTGGATATATTGAAGCAACATCTCAAGACATCAGTCAGAAAGTTAAAACTACTTAGGGAGCAGTGGGGCGCTAGCATAGTCATAAAAAGCTCTGCTTCTTGGCAATATCACAGCGTTGTCAGATTTCAAAAAGGCTTTACGGCGAAAGCACAACATTTGATTGTTTGAGGATAGCACCTACAATATTTACCCATTAGCATAAATTCATAAACCATCGCGGTTCACACAAAACCCATTTCACAGCGAAAACAAATCCCTTACCTTTTGAAGAACTTCTGCTGAGGGCTCCCCAAGTGTCCAACGAAGACATCCAATGGTTCTTTTGTTAGAAAAAGTCATTTGTTATATCCATAAATCTCAGTTTGGTTGGTGCGTTATGTCCAGAAAATCCTACGTCGAATCGCCCATTGAAACGTGACGAGAACGCATTCAAATATACCTATAAACTTTTCCTAAACAAATCAAATACCAGTTATAATGCATCCTTAGCTATCCTTTTATGAATATTTGCGATAATATTTCACTCGGATGGTCACCTAAACGTTATATAAGTAAAATAAAGTGGGGGCGCTGCTATACTCGCGCCAGAGAGAACTTGTTGACATTTCAGGTCCCCTGACCGTTTCCTGTTCCTATCCGTTCCTCTTACTCCAATCACTCCCAATCTTTGTTTATAGACTGTTGACATCTAGTGGAAGCCATAGGTACTGCAAATTCCGGAGCTGGATTGCCTTGAAGTCAATGGGGAGAGTCTCAAACAGAGCAAAGGTCACCAAAAACTGTATTTCCCGGATGGATTTTCCTTTGGTTTTCACCTGCTAAATCAGTTCTGTTATAGTCACAGACATTATGTTAACACTTTTAGAAACTTCAGAGTGTTTCCTATCCAATAGTACTAATTGTGTGCATATCCTATTTTCTGAGCCTGAGTGGCAGGCATTTTACTTTGGGCACGCCAGACTCTCCGAAACCATTACCTCTGCTGCTGCTCGCATAGAAGTTAGGGTCATAGTACTGAGAATGAACGAATGCAACAATGTCACTAGCAAACACAGTCATGGGTGGTACTGTTAACTCTAAAATGCACTCTAAAGGCACTCTGGGAAATATGAAAATAAGGCTCAACACCCTACAGTAGAACTCTTATTTTTTAAGTGTAAATAGGCTGCCATTTGGCATGCAGTTAAGAGTTGTTTTCGTTCTGTTCCCATCTATTCTCAGTCTTTATTTAGCAACTATTTAATTGCTTTCTCACTCTCTGCCTTGCAAACCTGATGACCTGTAGCAGTACTTGGCAGGCCTAGTTCACTCAGCAATGGCACCGATTCAACCACTGTTGACTGTTTACTATCACGAAAAAGAAGTGAACAAGAGAGAGAGAGAGAGAGAGAGAGAGAGAGAGAGAGAATGATTGCCTAAAGGTGGGAGGGCTTCCGTAAAGAACTGTTACTTTTCTTGGTGTCAGTCTGTGGGAAATAACAGAGGGAGAGAGGGGGGGTTAGTTAGGGAGGGAAAGAGGGAGGGAGAGAGAGAGAATACATGCAGGCTAAAACATTCACTCAGATCACATTTCTTATGTTCATATTCATTTCCATTTTTGTTACTCTGAAAACGCCACAGTTGTAATTTCTGGCCTTTTTTGGGGGCTTTTGTTGACATTTCATATTTGAGAAGAAATTTATATCGCCTCGTAAACAACAGGCTCAGGCTGCGTGGACCCAGGGAGGAAAAGTGTGTGTGTGTGTGGGGGGTGCAGAGAAGAAACAGAAATTAAAATAGACAAAGGAGGAAAAGGGGGAGTTGGAGTACGAGGCTAAAAGAAGATATTTGTTCTGTCAGCGCTGCACCCCCCACCCATTGCACCCCCACCACCGCCTGCACCCCCACCCAGCACACCTCCACCTCAAGATGTTCCTCTTGAGATATGTTCTGTCCCATCCTGCCCCTGCTTCTCCCTCCCAGGGGGGCACGCCCTCTACACACAGAGTGGGTATTGTTCTCCCCCTCTTCCCACTCTACCTGTGCAGAGTGCCTGTCACTCATATCCAACATACCATGATGGAGGGGGAGAGAGAGCATTCAAACTGCGAAGAGAGAGAGTTAGAGTCCCCACCACTTTTAATAACTGCTGTCAATCTCCCCACTGACCTCTTTCTCACATTCCTCCCCTCTTTGCTTATTAGCAATTTATTAGCTTTTGATTTCTCTCTGTTCAGCCCTGACTGGCTATAATAAAAAAATATATACATATTCTGTACACAATAAAGAAAATAAATGACGGGTCAACATCTAAATATTGCTCCCAGCGTAGATCAAAGTTCAGAATGCTTATATTCTTGATCTGACTGAGTTCTAGTCATGCCTGCCTCTTTGCGAACGAGTGGAATCATGAACAGTAATTTTATATTTATGCTCAACTATGTCCCCCGATTTGCCTTTTTAGCAGCACATTCACCGCTCTCAAATGGCTAACTCCGACCTCTTGCGTCACGGGGTCGGCTCAAGTAGGCAGCTAAAGGGAAAGGAAAGGGGGATACCTAGTCAGTTGTACAACTGAATGCTTTCAACTGAAATGTATCTTCCGCATTTAAACCAACCACTCTGAATCAGAGACGCTACTTACAGTGTTTGTGAGGTCCCGGACAGAAGGCAATTTTAAAACCGTCCCGCGACTCCTGCCATGTCTACAGACATCCCCCAAACAAACAAAAACTGACTGTCGGAGAATGATTGAACAACTGGTAAATAGTTAAGTGATACTCCCGAGAAGACGGTGTTTGGAGGATATATTGGCACGGGTGTTAGGCATTGTTCGACTATTAGGTTATTCAAATAATGATTTACATATTTTAATTAAAAATGTTATTTTGATCAATTTATTCAGAATATTTCGTCCTTCCACAAGATATAGTCCCGACACAAATCTAGGGTTGCTACCGAAGCCGGCTGGTCATTCAGTCTTTTTGTTCTGTACCTATGGACATGACCCAGTCGTTCGTTCTAAATGTTGGCTGGCAACGTTCTTATACCTTGCTTGCTAGCTAGCCAACTACGGCTAACTTACTGCCAGAATAACAGAAAAGTAGCTGCATTTGTTTAAGCTGTTTTCTAGTGACATTTATTTGGATAGATATTTAACAATGAGCTCATGAGGCACAATTTTGAATATTGAAACAATGTTGCAAATGTCGGAGACACAGACAGCAAGGTTTATTCAAATCTCTGCTGTTGAAACTAAATGTTAGTCTAAAATAAATGTGATAATGTCTAGATGCTTTTATAGTGGAGATAAAGTTTATAAAGTGCCTGGCTGGGCTGATGAGACAGTGGATTGCGCAGTCAGATGGAACAGAGTTAATAGGCATTTTAATGTCATAGATTTAGCCGGTGGTAACAGACACCGGCTGGAATGTGGTTTTAACCAATCATCATTCAGGATTAGACCCACCCATTGTATAATAGCTGATAGATACTGTATTTCAGTCAGCCAGGTGGCTAGCTGCCTTCAGAGACTTCTATTGCAATAACGTTGAAGGGTTCTGGCTAGTATTTTCCAGTTAGAAAGATGAAGTAAGAAGCTAACGTTAAATGGAGTCTACCTCAGCAGCTATTATGTTCTCATGACAACTTTGCTTTGCAGAGAGTAGGCTACTGAGATAGACAGTGACATGGTGCTCAGTGGTGAGGCTGACGCCTTGATCATACCCACAGCGTCTTTGCGCAAAATGTTACGCAGTATCATCTGGATATGTGTTCAACAAAAGTTCAACTACCATTTCTGTCAAGCCGTCTATGCATACAGTTTGACACACATGTTCGATAATCCAACGTAAGCACCACACAGAACGCACTGCCTCTGCAACGCAATATTGCAACACAAATGCAGCGCTCTATTGGAAATGAATGTACTTCTGGTACACCAAAATGCAATGACGCTGTCGGTGTGATCGAGGCATGAAGCAGGCTGGAATGCATGCAGGAGGGAGCAAATGAGACCGAGAGAGAGTAAGCAAGCAGAGAGAGAGGTTAGTACAGTGGTTCCCAAACTTGGGGTCAGGGTCCCATGTGGGGTCCCCTGAGAAAATCTGTACTAATCTTAACAAAACAAATGTTTCAATATGTTGGGTTGTTAGGATTACCAAAACATGGGTTAATTTAACTATCAGGTATTTTTTACTTTCATACTGGGTTGACCTAGCAGCTGGGTCTTTTTTAATATAATCCTTAGGTTATTTTTAATTGGAGGTGTTGCTTTCAGACATTTTATTGGCCAACCGTGAGAGTAAATGTTCATCATGTTAAATGTACATACAGCAAATTTCAATTTTCCAAAACAAACAAAATTCTTACTTTAATAATATGATTATTTATTGCATATTATACTAAGGTGGTATCTATCCCAACACTGGGATTTGCATATGCTTTTAGGGAACTCATGCACTTCTGTAAACCTAATTGAAGCTACAAAAATGTCAACCTTAGCAGAACAGATAAACAGGAATGACATTTAATCCTGGTGGGTGGTTACAAAGAACTAATTGAAAGCCACGCCCCTCATATCTCAATAACCCAGCACCAATAACCCACAATCAACAACCCAACCCTGCTCTTTTAACTTCTTAGGGAGCGGCAGGTGAGGTGACGGTTTTAGAGAGTCTGGCGTGCCCAAAGCAAAATGCCTGCCACTCAGGCTCAGAAAATAGGATATGCACATAATTAGAACTATTGGATAGGAAACACTCTGAAGTTTCTAAAAGTGTTAACATAATGTCTGTGAGTATAACAGAACTCATTTAGCAGGCAAAAACCCAAGAAAAAAACATCCGGAAATCAGTTTCTGGTTACCTTTGGCTCTGTTAGACACATTCCCTATTGAATCCATTTGTTACCAGGACTGAGACTGCAGTACCTATGGCTTCCACTAGATGTCAGCAGTCTATATACAAAGACTCAGAGAGATTGGAGTAAATGCAACGAATAGGTACAGGAAGTGGCATGGGGACCTGAAATGTCAAGTTTTCTCGGGCACGAGTCTGGCTGGAGCGCCCCGTCTTAATTTTACTTATAGAAGGTATAGGTGACCATCCGAGTGAAATATTATCGCTAATATTCATAAAAGGATAGCTAAGGATGCATTTTAACTGGTATTTGATTTGTTTAGGAAAAGTTTATAGGTATATTTGAACGCGTTCTCTTCACGTTTCAATGGGCAATTCGACGTTGGATTTTCTGAACATAACGCACCAACCAAACTGAGATTTATGGATATAATAAATGACTTTTTCTAACAAAAGAACCATTGGATGTCTTCGTTGGACACTTGGGAAGCCCTCAGCAGAAGTTCTTCAAAAGGTAAGGGATTTGTTTTCGCTGTGAAATGTGTTTTGTGTGAACCGCGATGGTTTATGAATTTATGCTAATGCAGAAATATTGGAGGTGCTACCCTCAAACAATCAAATGTTGTGCTTTCGCCGTAAAGCCTTGTTTGAAATCTGACAACGCTGTGATATTGCCAAGAAGCAGAGCTTTTGATGACTATTCAACACTTGTATATTGATGAATGTTTAATAATTCAACTTTTCGCTAGCGCCCCACTGCTGCCTAAGTAGTTTAAAGAAAACAACCTGACTAAGTGACCCGATGCTTTTCGACCCAGCAGTTGGGTCATCCAAACAACACAGCATTTTTTAATGTAGGAAAATAAATATAGTGGCGATATTGATGGTGCTCTCAATGGGTCTGAATGGGGGTCAGAAGAAAGTACGTAAAAAGGAGCAGTCATCATGTGTAGCTAGCTAACTATGACCACAGTACATTCTGTTGGACTAAAAGCCTCAAACATTTACACTTTACATTCCTCATTTACATTTATCAGTGACAAAAACAGAGACAATGGAGTGCCCTATTTTACTCTAATATGTGTAAACACATAGAACCATGAACTATGAGTACTGCAATCTCTGTGCACCAGATGTTGACCTAGAAGTGGTGGTGCTACTGTCCACTGCTAATAGAGATGCACTGCATGTCTCTATTAGAGAACAGTGGTGAAAGAGAGAGAGGGAAAGGGAGGAGGCAGAGAAAAGAGGTGTGCTGGATGGAGGGAGTGCTGGACATGGAAGATGCCAGGGAAGGCTCCTCAAGGGAGAAAGAAGTGGATGGTCTACCTCGTGAATTTGAGGAAACAATAAAAACAATGACAAATGTTCAAACATCTTCTTTGTAAATAAATACGTCATCCCATTGGCTTACTTAAAAAGTCCATCTAACTTTTAATTCACCAGCCACTACTAGAGATTCAACTGTATGTCGCTGCCAGGGACTGAGTAAGTTAACTACAGTGCAATAAAGAAAAGAGAAAATGAAAGCTATTGCGGTAGCACAGTATAAGGATTTTAATGGTTTTGACTTATTCTTCCAAACATCTGGGCCGGGTAATAGATGCCCTACATAGCACAGGTAAATATATTATTGTGGACGCCTGGATCAAAGCTATTGCATTTGTGTCTGCACATTGTACTGTATGTTGCCTTTCCCTGCAGTGAAAGCTCAGGATTTAGAGCACAGAGAAAAGTTCACGACATGCTTCCCTCTGGAAAGATTTCGTGATCCCTGCCTACAATAAAAACCAAGCAGCAGTTTGATGTCTGTGCATGAAAGTGTTTCTGGGCTGGTGTGGCGGAATGGGGAGGGAGTAGTAGTGAGGAGAAAGGGGATACTGTAAAAGGGGCACGGCAGAGGAGAGTGGAGGTGTTATAAACCAGGGCCCTACACAAAGGACCCACTGTGCGGGGTTGGCCAGCAGGTCACAAACTCGCTCACACATTTTAGAAATCCTCCTGTGCCCCGCCATTCTGAAATAGTCCAGCATGAATATGCATAAGACAAATAAGGAAAAAGTGAGTGCAGAAAAAGGGGTGAATGAGAGAGGAGAAGATGAGTGAAATGAGATGAAGAAAACACATTCTACAAGGCTTTTCTTTTCTCTGGTGACAATGTCCCATTGTTTTGAGTCTGAGAGCAAGCAGGGGAAAAACAACTGCTGTATTTATGGAATGTATGATTATTGTTCATTACTCTCTCTTCCCCCCTAATTTAAAAGCAGATCAACATTTATTGTCATGAGTGTTGCTCTGGAGGCAGAAATGAGCGATTTCCTCTTAGATAGGCCAGCTGCAAAGTAATTTTTTTATATATTAGCTATGCTAACATTACATAAATACAGATATACAAATATTTCCCTAATCACGGGGAGCGCCTTGGCAGACAGCCAAGGGGGGAGGAGGGGGGGCAGAGAGGGAGGGAAAGAGAGAGGCAGAGAGAGAAAGAGAGGAGTCAGAGAGAGTGAGGAGAGAGGTATGACCTTACCATGCCCCCACAGTGCAGCCTGCAAATAAAAAGCACAAGGTACTAAACAAACACTGTGAAATTAAATAATAAAATAAAGGAAGCACTCAATAGAAAATTCTTCCCACTGTTCATTCGTCCCTCAATGACAACATTAAATCAAAGTTTGTTGGTCGCGTACACAGATTTTCAGATGTTATCGCAGGTGCAGTGAAACACTTGTGTTTCTAGTGCAATAATACCTAGCAATAAAAAAACACAGTTTGCCTCCTGCGCATATAGTTGATCAGGTGTTGATTGTGGCCTGTGGAATGTTGTCCCACTCCGCTTCAATGGCTGTGCGAAGCTGCTGGATATTGGCAGGAACTAGAACACGCTGTCGTACATGTCGATCCAGAGCATCCCAAACATGCTCAATGGGTGACATGTTTGGAGAGTATGCAGGCCATGGAAGAACTGGGACATTTCCAGCTTTCAGGAATTGTGTACAGATCCTTGCGGAACGGGGCCATGCATTATCATGCTGAAACATGAGGTGATGGCGGCGGATGAATGGCACGACAATGGGCCTCAGGATCTCGTCATGGTATCTCTGTGCATTCAAATTGCCATCGATAAAATGCAATTGTGTTTGTTTTCCATAGCTTATGCCTGCCCATACTAAAACCGCACTCCGTTCGCAACCTTGACATAAGAAAATCGCTCACCCACACGATGCCATACACGCGGTATAGTTGAAACCGGGATTCATCCACAAAGAGCAGACTTCTACAGCTAGCCAGTGGCCATCGAAGGTGAGCATTTGCCCACTGAAGTCGGTTACGACGCCGAACTGCAGTCAGGTCAAGAACCCTGGTATGGACGACAAGCATGCAGATGAGCTTCCCTGAGATGGTTTCTGACAGTGTGTGCTGAAATTCTTGGCTTTTGCAAACCCACAGTTTCATCAGCTGTCCGGGTGGTTGGTATCAGACAATCCCGCAGGTGAAGAAGCCGGAGGTGGAGGACCTGGGTGCAGTGGAGGCTCCTTAGAGGAAGAAGGGAAGGACCATCCTCTTCAGTGAATTTCATAAAAAGAAAAATGGTAAAACATTGTAAAAGTAATCCTTTTTAGATAAAACTATAATAAATATATTCACGTCACCAAATAATTGATTAAAACACACTGTTTTGCAATGAAGGTCTACAGTAGCCTCAACAGCACTCTGTTGGGTAGCACCATGGTTTAGCCGGAGGACAGCTAATTTCAGTCCTCCTTTTGGTACATTGACTTCAACACAAATCCGATGAGGCTTGGTTCTCACCCCCTTCCATAGCATTACACAGTAATTATGACAACTTTCAGAGGACGTCCTCCATACTATTAGAGCTCTTGCAGCATGAACTGATATGTTGTCCACCCAATCAAAGGCACAAAGAATTAATCTAGTACTGAAAGCATAAGCTACAGCTAGCTAGCACTGCAGTGCATGGTGAGTAGTTGACTCAAAGAGAAAGACAGACAATATTTGAACAGTTTTCAACAAATTCATTTCTTCAAAAATGAGGGAGAATCAAGAGAGAGAGAGATTTTTCACTTTCAGTTTCACTTACTTAGCTAACAAATGCAGCTGGCTAGTTTAGTTGCTCAAACAGAGGGATGAATTGCCACCGGGGCCCGCCAGTGTAACTGCTTACTGACTATACACTGTAACGTTACTGCATGATTGCAGCAGGTTTACTAATGCATTTGTTTTATTAGCTATGTTGACTATGACGTTACTTTAGCTAATATGGGGACAACGATGTAGGCTGTGTGTTAGCGGTTATGACCTGGCTTGTAAAGTTTTTTTTGCCTGGTTACATACAGCTGATATGTTATTCATTGAAGTCCACAAACTAAGGGAAAAGGTGAGAGGAGAGTTCATAGAGGTTAGAATGAATACAACGTGGCTGCTATGAAAGTGAACTGTTATCAGAGGTGTATTCATTCCGCCAATTCTGTTGAAAAACTTTTCTTAAACGTAAGCAAATGAAACAGGGATACAAAATGCCTGAATTTGTCCAACAGAAACTCTTTTGCAACTGTTGGACTAATGATTACACCCTAGATAAGCTAGATGCAGGCAAGAGTGTGCAAGGCGGTATTGAATTTGTCACTGTCTGTCCATATGTCACTGTATGTCATCTCAAATGGTTCTCTCGACCTGTGTGCACCTACGTTCTAAACTTTCATTCATAGGCTAGGTTGTAGCAACCTCATGATGGGTATAGAGAACATTTGAGTATCATGTAGTGGCCTAAACCTATTGATGTTACTGGGTGAATGGAATCCAACTTGCTGTAATAGAAATAAGGCTATGCTCATAAAATAAAAATCGTCCTTCCTCATCATAAACGGCACTGACCACCACTGCGGGCTGGCGTGGTTACACATGGTCTGTGGTTGTGAGGCCGGTTGGAGGCGGCTTATGGTAGAGAAATGAACATTAAATTCTCTGGCAACAGCTCTGGTGGACAATCTTGTAGTCAGCATGCCTTTTGCACGCTCCCTCAAAACCTGAGACATCTGTGGCATTGTGTTGTGACTCTCTACGGTCTATGCCCTGTCTAGATCATTTAGCTATTTGATTTAGAATTTTAAGACAGCCTAAAGTATAAAAAAATATATAAATGTACTGTATATTTGATTCCAAGCCCATACAAGCGCATTGAATAACTGTCCCCCCCAAAAAGGAAGGAGGCTTGTTCTGAAGTGTCTGTCCTCTATCTGAGCGATATAAGAAAGATCAGGAAATATTTAATATGTATATGTACAGTACCAGTCAAAAGTTTGGACACACCTAGTCATTCAAGTGTTTTTCTATATTTTTACTATGTTCTACATGAATAGTGACGACATCAAAACTATGAATGTTTCCCTGAACAAAGGGGGGGTCAAAATCAAAAGTAACTGTCAGTATCTGGTGTGGCCACCAGGTGCATTAAATACTGCAGTGCATCTCCTCCTCATGGACTGCACCAGACTTGCCAGTACTTGCTGTGAGATGTTACCCCACTCTTCCACCAAGGCACTTGCAAGTCCCCTCCCCTCACTCTCCGATCCAACAGGTCCCAGGCGTGCTCAATGGGATTGAGATCCGGGCTCTTCACTGGCCATGGCAGAACACTGACATTGTTTGTTTTAGGTCAGTTAGGATCACCACTTTACTTTAGGAATGTGAAATGTCAGAATAATAGTAGAGAGAATGATTTATTTCAGCTTTTATTTCTTTCATCACATTCCCAGTGCGTCAGAAGTTTACATACACTCAATTAGTATTTTGTAGCATTGCCTTTAAATTGCTTAACTTGCGTCAAACGTTTTGGGTAGCCTTCCACAAGCTTCCCACAATAAGTTGGGTGAATTTTGGCCCATTCCTCCTGACAGAGCTTGTGTAACTGAGTCAGGTTTGTAGGCCTCCTTGCTCGCACACGCTTTTTCAGTTCTGTTTGGACGAAGTTTATTGGTAACTTTTTGGATTCCTTTGGCTGCATGTTGAACGAGTGGATTACTGAAATAAATGGCGCCAACTAACAGAACTTTTGGGATATAAAGAAGGACTTTATCGAACAAAACAACCATTCATTGTGTAGCTGGGAGCCCTAGGATTGCAAACAGAGGAAGATCTTCAAAGGTAAGTGATTTATTTTATCGCTATTTGTGATTTTGTAATGCCTGTGCTGGTTTAAAAATATGTTGATGTGGGGCGCTGTCCTCAGACAATCGCATATTATGCTTTCGCCGTAAAGCCTATTGTAAATCGGACAGCGCAGTTCGATTAACAAGATTCTAAGCTTTTGAATGATGTAAGACACTTGTATTTTCATGAATGTTTAATATTACGATTTTCTATTTGAATTTGGCGCTCTCCAATTTCACCGGATGTTGTCGACTTTCGCTAGCGGGACACCTATCCCAGAGAGGTTTTAAAACAGTTTCTACCCCCAAGCCATAAGACTGCTGAACAATTAATCAAATGACCACCTGGACTATTTACATTGACCCCCCACTCACTTTACCCCTACCTACATGTACAAATTATCTTGACTAACCTGTACCCTCGCACACCCTCGCACATTGAGTACCGGTATCCCCTGTACTGTATATAGCCTCGTTATTGTTAGTTTATTGTGTTACTTTTTATTTTATTTTGTACTTTAGTTTATTTAGTAAATATTTTCTTAACTATATTTCTTGAACTGCATTGTTGGTTAAGGGCTTGTAAATAAGCATTTCATGGTAAGGTCTACACCGGTTGTATTTGGCGCATGTGACAAATAAAATGTGACTATATTTGGCTGGACTGTCTCTGGCCTCTCCCTTCCCCAGACATTGGCTCCTAATCTGGGCCTCATCGGGTAGGAGCTTCGCCTCTGTCACACACACCTGGTAAAGCTCCAGGGCCTATGGCTTAAAAAGCTGTCAGTCAAACTCTGCCAGTGTTAAGCTTCTGTGCGCTGGTGCTCGGGGGCGGCACTTAACCCCCCTCCACACCCTCCTCCTCCAGCCCTCCACTAAAGCCTGTGCAGGGATGTCACCACCCTCAGGCACAAACACACTGTGTACTGTGCACTGATTCACCTTAAGCAGCAGGACATGTATGTACCAGAGGGAGGGAGAGTAAGGGAGTGGTGTGGACTAGAGAGGTAAGGAGGTAGGTAGAAGAAGAGAGAGACTGAATAATTACATCTGCATACTAAGTAGTAACACTTATTATTATTGTCGTTATTATTATTCCAAGTAGTAGTTGTAAGGGTAGTAGGTGTGATTTAACGGTAATAGTTTAATTATGAAAGAGGTAGTAGTAATGATGACGGTAGTTGTAGTACTGATACAACGGTGATGATAACAGTGGCTGTGTCCGAATACCCACACTTGCGTCCTAAATAGTAGGCCGTTTGAGTATGCAAAAAAATGTAGTTTAATAGTATGTAACATTTTCCGAAAATCGTATTTACTTTAAATGCCTGGATGTCATACACATTTCGGCATTTCATCTAGTAGAATTCACTGCTCACACACATTTCACAGCCACAATGCATTGGAAGAGGGGGGCTGTGAGTTTTGATCAGTGGTGTAAAGTACTTTAGTAAAAATTCTTTGAAGTACTACTTATCTGTACTTTACTTTAATATTTGTATTTTTGACAACTTTTATTCCACTACATTCCTTGTCACGTCCAGGCCTGAGAAGACAGGCTGGAGTGTTTAGTTTTGTTTTTGGTGTAGGGGTTTTCTGTTCTAGGTTATATATTTCTATGTTGGGGTAATGGTCCCAATTAGAGGCAGCTGAGTGTCATTGTCTCTAATTGGGAACCATATATATGTTTGTAGTTTTCACTTGGGGTTTGTGGGTTATTGTTTAGACATAGCCTTGTTTGTGGTGTCAGTCTATGTTATATGTTACGATCTTCGTTTTGTCTGTTTTGGTATTTTGCCCAGTTACGTGTGGTTCGTTCGTTTGTTCGTTAAATAAACATGTATACTGGATGCCTCGCTGCGCCTTGGTCTGTCACTTATGAGGATCGTGACAGAATAACCCACCACAAAAAGACCAAGCAGCGAGAGACCTGGGAGCTTAGGTCTTGGGAGGTGGAACTATTCAATGGAGGTGCTTGGACCCAGCCTGGAGAGTATCGCCGTCCTAGAGAGGAGCTGGAAGCAGCGGCGGCGGAGCGGCGATACTATGAGGAGCTATACGGAGCATGGGATCCGGAGAGAGAAAAGTTAATTGGAACTCGCCTGGCACGGAAGCCCGAAAGGCAGCCCCAAAAAACTTTTGGGGGGGGCAAACGAGGAGGTTGGACGGTTCAGGAGGGACTCCTGAGCCAACTCCTCGTGCTTTGTGGAGAGAGCGTTGGGGAGAGCGTCGGACTGGTAAGACGCCGTGCTATGCAGTTTTGCGCACGGTGTCCCCAGTGCGCGTTCACAGCCCGGTGCGAGAGATTCCAGCGCCACTCATCTGTCAGGCTACGGTGAGTGTGCAGCCTGGTAGAGTGGTGCCGTCTCAGCGCTCCTGGTCTCGGGTGCGCCTCCTTGGACCAGGATATCCTGCACCGGTTCTGCGTGCAGTATCTCCGGTGCGTGTCCAGAGCCCGGTGCGTGAGATTCCAGCGCCACTCATCTGTCAGGGGAGGGTGAGTGTGCTACCTGGAAGAGTGGTGCCGGCTCTGCGTGCTAAATCTCCAGTACACCTTCTGGGACCGAGATATCCTGCACCAGTTCTGCGTGTGGGGTCTCCGGTTCGCATCCACAGACCAGTACGTGCTGTTCCGGTTCCGCGCTCCAGGATCCCTGTGCCCGTCGTGGACTCAGCACGTCCTGTCCCTGCTCCACGTTCCAGGATTCCTGTTCTCAGTCCGGGGCCGCCAGTGAGGGTCCCCAGTCCGGGGCCGCCAGTGAGGGTCCCCAGTCCGGGGCCGCCAGTGAGGGTCCCCAGTCCGGGGCCGCCAGAGAGGGTCCCCAGTCCGGGGCCGCCAGAGAGGGTCCCCAGTCCGGGGCCGCCAGAGAGGGTCCCCAGTCCGGCCAATAGCCCAGGGCCTCCGGTGCGGGACATCGAGCCAGCACGGCCGGCACCGGAGCCGCCACCTGGGACAGGAAGGCCCACCCGAAGACCCCCCCAATGGACTTTTGGCGCGGTCGGAGTAGGCGCCTTTGGGGGGGGGGGTACTGTCACGTCCAGGCCTGAGAAGACAGGCTGGAGTGTTTAGTTTTGTTTTTGGTGTAGGGGTTTTCTGTTCTAGGTTATATATTTCTATGTTGGGGTAATGGTTCCCAATTAGAGGCAGCTGAGTGTCGTTGTTTCTAATTGGGAACCATATATATGTTTGTAGTTTTCACTTGGGGTTTGTGGGTTATTGTTTAGACATAGTTTTGTTCGTGTTGTCAGTCTATGTTACGATCTTCGTTTAGTCTGTTTTGTTATTTTGCCCAGTTACGTGTGTTTCGTTCGTTAAATAAACATGTATACTGGATGCCTCGCTGCGCCTTGGTCTGTCACTTATGAGGATCGTGACATTCCTAAAGAAAATAATGTACTTTCTACTCCTTACATTTCCCTGACACCCAAAAGTACTTGTTACATTTTTAATGCTTAGGACAGGAAAATTGTCTAATTCACGCACTTATTAAGAGAACATCCTTGGTCATCCCTACTGCCTCTGATCTGGCAGACTCACTAAATACAAATGCTTCGTTTGTGCATTTTGTCTGAGTGTTTAACTGTGCCCCTGGCTATCCATAAATCGTGTTGTCTGGTTTGCTTCATATAATACATTTGAAATGATTTATACTTTTACTTTTGATACTTAACTACAGTTAAAACCAAATACTTTCAGACTTTTACTCAAGTAGTATTTAACTTGGTGACTTTCACTTTTACTTGAGTCATTTTCTTTAAAGTGTCTTTACTTTAACTCAAGTATGAAAATTGGGTACTTTTTCCACCACTGGTTTTGATAGCTAGATCTCTAAACAACTTGGAAGATGGCAAATAGCGAAGCTTTTGCGGTGGTGTTCAAATGTGTCACGCCTGCTCCTGCTCTCTCTCTGGCGCTCAAGAGCGCCAGGCTGCCCTTCATTACGCACACCTGTCACCATCATTACGTGCAGCTGCGCAATATTGGACTCACCTGGACTCCATTACTTTGTTGACTACCAGTCTATATTTGTCTGCTCCTCATTTTGTTCCCTGTGTCAGCATTGATGTAATTATTTTCCCTGTCCAGATGCTGTTCCTGTTCTATGGCCGTTGTTTATTAAATGTTCGCTCCCAGTACCTGATTCTTGTCTCCAACGTCGATCCTCACAGTAAGTCACATACACATGGTTAGTAGATGATAATGCGAGTGTAGCGAAATGCTTGTGCTTCTAGTTCCGACAGTGCAGTAATATCTAAAACATAATCTACCAATTCCACAACTACCTAATACACACATCTAAAAGTGATGGAATAAGGATATGTACATATAAATATATGGATGCGCGATGACCGAGCGACATTGGCAAGATGCAATAGATGGTCTAAAATACAGTGTATATTCATCTCATATGTAAACACCATTAACCTCTTCCAGCTAGGGTCCCATTTTCCGAATTTTCGCCTGTCTGACGTGCCCAAAGTTAAATGCCTACCACTCATGGCCAGAAACTAGGATATTTACATATTTAGTACTATTGGATAGGAAACACTCTGAAGTTTATAAAACCATTAAGATATAGTCTGTATATTCCAGAACAGATTTAGCAGGCAAAAACCAGAGAAATTTCTGTCCGGAATTTATTTTCTTTGGCTCTCCTCTCATTTTGAAGCCCATGTAATATTTTTCTATGGGGAATAGGACCGAGGTTGCAGTACTTATGGCTTCCACTAGATGTCAACAGTCTCTGGAAAGGGTATGGAGGAAAAAGCTCTGACCAGATCCTTAGAGAGAGAGAGAATTACTACGGGTAGGGAAAATAGGTAAACAGATGCGGCACGCTCACGAGAACGGAACGCAGCCAGCACCAACTTTCTTTTTCGCTCTTTTAACGTTTACTTTGCTCTTGTAAAATATGATCGTATATTCATAAAAGAATACATAAGGATGCATTATTAATGATATTTGATTTGTTTGTGAAAAGATGAGAGGTATAATTTGAACGCGATCCCTTCACTGTAAAACGGGCGAGTAGACTGACAATGCTTGGTGGAGAAGCTGAACGTAACGTGCCAAAAAAACAACGGATATTTATGGATATAATTATTTACTTTTTCTAACAAAAGAACCATGGATTATCTTGTTTGGACACTTGGGAAGACCTCAGAAGAAGTTATTTGAAAGGTAAGCGATTTATATTAGCTGTGATATGGATATTTTGAGAACCGAGCTGGATATGAATTTATGCTAATGTGGAAAATATGTGAGGTACTAGCCTCAAACAATCAAATGTAGTGCTTTACGCCGTAAAGCCTTTTTTAAAATCTGACAACGCAGTGATATTGCCAAGAAGCAGAGCTTTTGATGGCTATGCAACACTATGCAACACTTGTATATCGGGTTAAATATTACGAATATGTATTACTTAATATGTATTTTGAATTTGGCGCGTTATGTTTGCTCTGAAAACGATCCCGCTAAAGGGATCGGCGCGCTAAGAGGTTAAAGTGTCATTATTAGAGTGACTAGTGATCCATTTATTAAAGTGGCCAATGATTTTGAGTCTGTATGTAGGCAGCAACCTCTCTGTGTTAGTGATGGCTGTTTAACAGTCTGTTGGCCTTGAGATAGAAGCTGATTTTCGGTCGCAGCTTTGACGCATCTGTACCGACTTCGCCTTCTGGATGGTAACGAGGTGAACAGGCAGTGGCTCGGGTGGTTGTTGTCCTTGATTATCTTTTTGGCCTTCCTGTAACATCAGATGCTGTAGGTGTCCTGGAGGGCAGGTAGTTTGCCCCTGGTGATGCGTTGTGCAGACCGCACCACCCTCTGGACAGCCTTACGGTTGTGGGCGGTGCAGTTGCCATACCAGGCGGTGATACAGCCCAACAGGATGCTCTCAATTGTGCATTTGTAAAAGTTTGTGGGTTTTAGGTGACAAGCCAAATTTCTTCAGTCTCCTGAGGTTGAAGGGGCGCTGTTGCGCCTTCTTCACCACACTGTCTGTGTGGGTGGACCATTTCAGTTTGTCCGTGATGTTGACGCTGAGGAACTTAACTTTCCACCTTCGCCACTGCTGTCCCCGTCGAGGTGGATGGGGGGGTGCTCCCTCTGCTGTTTCCTGAAGTCCATGATCATATCCTTTGTTTTGTTGAGTAAGAGGTTGTTTTCCTGACACCACACTCTGAGTGCCCTCACATCCTCCCTGTAGGCTGTCTCGTTGTTGGTAATCAAGCCCACTACTGTTGTGTCGTCTGCAAACTTGATGATTGAGTTGGAGGTGTGCATGGCCACGCAGTCATGGGTGAACAGGGAGTACAGGAGGGGGCTCAGCACGCACCCTTGTGGGGCCACGGTGTTGAGGATCAGCGAAGTGGAGATGTTGTTTCCTACCTTCACCGCATGGGGGCGGTCCATCAGTAAGTCCAGGACCCAATTGCACAGAGCAGGATTGAGACACAGGGCCTCAAGCTTAAAGATGAGCTTGGAGGGAACTATGGTGTTGAATGCTGAGCTATAGTCAATGAACAGCATTCTTACATAGGTATTCCTCTTGTCCAGAAGGGATAGGGCAGTGTGATGGCGATTTCATCGTCTGTGGACCTATTGGGGCGGTAAGCAAAATGAAGTGGGTCTAGGGTGGCAGGTAAGGTGGAGGTGATATGATCCTTGACTAGTCTCTCAAAGCACTTCATGATGACAGAAGTGAGTCCCACCGGTCGATAGTCATCTAGTTCAGTTATTTTAGCCTTCTTGGGTACAGGAACAATGGTTGCCATCTTGAAGCATGTGGGGACAGCAGACTAGGATAGGGAGAGATTGAATATGTCTATAAACACACCAGCCAGCTGGTCTGCGCATGCTCTGAGGACACGGCTAGGGATGCCGTCTGGGCCGGCAGCCTTGCGAGGGTTAACGCGTTTAAATGTCTTACTCACGTCGGCCACGGAGAAGGAGAGCCCACAGTCCTTGGTAGCAGGCCGCGTCGGTTGCACTGTATTATGCTCAAAGCGGGCAAAGAAGGTGTTTAGTTTGTCTGGAAGCAAGACGTCAGTGTCCGTGACGTGGCTGGTTTTCTATTTTTGTAATCCGTAGTTGCCTGTAGACCATGCCACATACGTCTCATGTCTGAGACGTTGAATTGTGACTCCACTATGTCCCTATACCGACATTTCACTTCTTTGATTGCCTTGTGGAGGAAATAACTACACTGTTTATATTCGGCCATCTTTCCGTGGTTAAATGCGGTGGTTCGCGCTTTCAGTTTTGCGTGAATACCACCATCTTTCCACGGTTTCTGGTTAGGGTAGGTTTTAATAGTCACAGTGGGTACAACATCACCAATGCCCTTCCTTATAAACTCACTCACTGACTCAGCAAATAAATAAATATATCAATGTTATTCTCTGAGGCTGCCCGGAACATTTCCCAGGCCGCGTGATCAAAACAATCTTGAAGCGTGGATTCCGAATCGTCAGACCAGCGTTGATTAGTTCTTGTCACGGGAACATCCTGTTTGAGTTTCTGCCTATAGGACAGTAGGAGCAAAATGGAGTCGTGGTCGGATTTACCGAAGGGATGGCCTTTTATGCATCGCGGAAATTAGAGTAGCAGTGATCCAGTGTATTGCCCGCACAAGTGTTACAATCAATATGTTGATAGAATTTAGGTAGCTTTGTTCTCAAATTTGCTTTGATAAAATCCCCAGCTACAATAAATGCAGCCTCAGGATAAATGGTTTCCAGTTTGTATAGAGTCCAGTGAAGTTCCTTGAGGGCCGCCATGGTATCGGCTTGTGGGGGGATATACACGGCTGTGACGATGACCGACAAGAATTATCTTGGGAGATAATATGGTTGGCATTTGATTGTAAGGAATGCTAGGTCAACAAAAAGACTTGAGTTCCTGTGTGTTGTTTTCGATTACACCATTAGTCGTTAATCATGAAGCATACACCCCCGCCCTTCTTCTACCCAGAGAGATGCTTATTTCTGTCGCTTGAAGAATCCCAGGTGGCTGTACCGACTCTGACAACATATCCCGAGAGAGCCATGTTTCCATGAAACAGAGAATGTTACAATCTCTGATGTCTCTCTGGAAAGCAACCCTTGTCCTAATTTCATCTACCTTGTTGTCTAGAGACTGGACATTGGCGGGTAATATACTCTGAAGTGGTTGGTGGTGTGCACGCCTTCGAAGTCTGACCAGGAGGCCACTCCGTCTTCTGCGGCGACGTTGTTTTGAGTCGGCCTCTGGAATTAGATCCAGTGTCCTGGATGGTGGTGTGAACAAAGGATCCACTTCGGGAAAGTCGTATTCCTGGTCGCTCTGATATCCAATAGTACTTCCCGGCTGAATGTAATAACACTTGAGATTTTCTGGGCAAACAATGTAAGAAATAACACATAAAAAAATCTAAATACTGCATAGTTTCCTGGGGACTAGAAGCGAGGCGACCATCTCTGCCGGCGCCATCTTGAGTTTCCCTTTGTAATCCGTTATCTGCAAGCCCTGTCACATACGACGGGCTTTGGTGCCGGCGTAATAGGATTCCACCTTCCTCCTATATTGTCCTTTTGCATGTTTGATGTCTCGTCGGAAGTTGTAGCATGCAGCGGTTTGGATGGTACAATGATTCTCTACACTATACGGCTTGTTTTTCTTCATATAACCAGAAATTAGGATATTAGCAACCAGCAAATGGCGGCTCGATTTCTGCATAGTGCAGCTTTAATCGTGTTGATTTACATTTGTCCTCCTCTCTGTCTTTCACACACTCTTTATGTAGACATACACAAGTATTTCTTCATTCCAACAGACACAGATGCACACAAAAACACACACTGCGACGAATGCACAGGCGCAAGCACGCATGCACACACAAACACAATAGCTGTGCACGTGTCACTGTTCACACACTCTGAAGGTCACCTGTCTCTCAAAGACAAAATTAAGAGGTTTAATAAATTAATGGTATGTCCAGTTCTCATAGTTTATCTGTCATCACTGTCCATTAAGTTGCCTGGGTCTGCCAAGGGGAAGCAGCACTCTGCTCTCGTTCTGTCTGGTCTGGAGACCCTTACAGAAAAACCATGTAATTTTCCACAAGTTAAATAATGTGTTTTTTTCTGTAAGGGTAGACACACTATATAGGGAGTAGGGTGCCATGTGGGACGCAACCTTGGCTTTGGCTCTGTCTGGGGGGGGATGGTGTGGACACAGGTTGGACAACCTCAGTTACTGTGCATGGGGGCGTGCACACTAACAAGCATGCACAGAAGCATGCGCACACACACACGCAGAAAGTAAGATGTCCCACAGTGGCCTCCACACTATGCGCGCACACACACACACAGCCCCTTTAACTGCACAGGTGTCCCACAAGACCAGGTAAGAGAAGAGTCTTTACTCAGGTCACAGGTGTCATCTCAAAACCTTTAATTAAACTGTGTTGAGATAAGGGCCCGTTGACTGGGTTGATTCTGGGTCATGGGACATCTTACTTTCTGCGTGTGTGTGTGTGCGCATGCTTCTGTACATGCTTGTTAGTGTGCACGCCCCCATGCACAGTAACTGAAGTCATCCAACCTGTGTCCACACCATACCCCCTTACAGAGCCAAAGCCAAGGTTGCGTCCCACATGGCACCCTACTCCCTATATAGTGCGTGCACTACTTCTGACCAGGGCCCATTGGACACAGCCAAAGACAAGAGCCAGACCCTCTAATGTCACCTCGGAGACAGGCTCCATGACACAGTGACAGACAGATTCCGCTCAGTAAAACCCCGAGAACACGGATGCTGAAAGTGTTTAGTTTAGACTTCTTCATTTCCCGTCTATAACTCACCATGCTTCTTCCGTCCATCCCCTTCCTCTAATTCTTCACCTCCACCACCCCCATGAGTGTGTGTGCCAGTGGAGGCTCCTCAGAGGAGGAAGGGGAGGACCATCCTGCTCAGTGAATTTCATAAAAATAGTGAGTTATCCTTTTTAGATAAAACTATACTAAATATATTCACGTCACCGAATAACTGATTTAAAACACACTGTCTATAGTAACCTCAACAGCACTCTGTATGGTAGCACTGTGTACATTGACTTCAATACAAAACCTAAGATGCTCAGGGTTCTCACCCCCTTCCATAGACTTTACACAGTAATTATGACGACATCCTCCAACCAATCAGAGCTCTTGCAGAATGAACTGACATGTTGTCCATCCAATCAAAGGATCAGAGAATGAATCTAGCACTGAAGCATAACCTACAGCTAGCTAGCAATGCAGTGCATAACATGTAGTGGGTAATTGACTCAGAGAGAGACAATAGTTGAAAAGTTATGAACAAAAGTATTTCTTCAATTAAGGAGAAGCAGTTATTATTATTTTTTTTTCAGTTTCACTTTCACTAGCTAATTCAGCTATTTTAGCCTCCTCAACAACCTGATTTAAACAGAGGAATTATATTTATGTTAGCTAGCTGCAAAGGCAATCCAACACCTTTTCGGTTGCATTAATTTATGCCACTGGGGCTCGCCGGTGTAACTGCTAAACTGGTTGCTGTAAATTACTGCATTATTATACACATGGATTGGATTGTGGGTTTACTTACGCGTTAGTTCTAGTAGCTATGTTGACTATGAAGTTAGTTAATATGGTGACAATGATGTAGGCTGTGTGTAGTGGTTGTGGCATGAAGGTTTTGCTAGGAGAGGTTTTTTCACCTGATCACAGACCGCTGTTGTGTTGTGCAGGGAAAATGTGAGACGAGGAGAGCGCATAGATGTTATGATGCCGTTTGTATGGCTGCTATAAAAGTGAACTGTGTCTGCGGGTGATCAGGGTTTTATTCATTCTTCCAATTCTGTTGCAAAACGTTTCTTAAACGGAAGCAAACGGAATGAAACTGGGATGGACCAACCTGAATTTGTCCAATATAGACTTTCATTTTATTTGCAGTTTTGGTCCAAACACAAACTGTTTGGACTGATTCAGATTCATGAAACTTTTATGTCCTCAAAGAGGCAATCCATCTTGCAGCAGTCATAAAACATGTCTAAAAATGTAAAATAATATAATAAAACGACTCATTACACCCTAGATCAGCTAGATGAAGGCAAGAGTGTGCAAGGCTGTAACGTGTACGCTGGGAGTTGGGAAGCAAGTACAGGGAATGAATAATTTAATAAATGGGCCCTGTTATTCAGTTGTTTCCATTTCACCAACTCCTACCGCCCAGGGTCCAAGAATGTGAAGCCTGATGCACTCTCACGTCTGTACAGCCCCACTACTACACCATCGGACGCTGAGACCATCCTCACTATTTCCTGTCTAGCGGCTGCTATCATCTGGGAATTGAGAGTCTGGTCCACAAGGCGCAGTGTTCCAAGCTGGACCACGGGAGTGGGGGCCGGCTAACCGGATGTTTGTCCAGGACTCTGCCAGTGCTCTGGTTCTGGAATGGGCACATTCCTCGAGACTCACCTGTCATCCTGGCTCCCTTCGGACCTTGGCTTTCGTCCAACAACATTTTTGGTGGCCCACCATGGTTCCTGACGACTCTGCGTTCATTGCGGCCTGCACTGTGTGTGCACAGAACAAGACTGTGGCAAACCATCCTCACGGTGGTGGATAGGTTTTCAAAAGCCGCCCATTTATCCCCCTTTCCTAAGTTGCCCTCAGCTAAGGAGGCGGCCATGGTCTCAGATTGTGGTCCTCAGTTCTCATCCCCGTTCTGGAAGACATTCTGCACCATCATTGGGTCATCGGCCAGCCTGTCCTCTGGTTTTCATCCCCAGTCTAACGGCCAGTCGGAACGAGCCAATCAGGACCTGGAGATGACTCTTCGTTGCCTCATCTCCACCAATCCCACCACCTTCCCTGTTCTGCTATGGGTCTCTCGCCTTTTGAGTGTTCCCTGGGATATCAGCCCCCACTCTTCCGGGAGCAAGAGGAAGAGATCAGCATACCTTCTATCCAGATGTTCGTCCGTCGCAGTCGCCGTACCTGGAAGAGAGCCCGGGCCGCTCTTCTCAAGACCACCTCCCGTTATCGACGACAGGCGGACCGCCACTGGACCCCTGCACCCCGCTACCGTCTTGGGCAGAGGGTATGGTTTTCCACTCGGGATATGACCCACAGTTGAAGTTTACAAACACTCAATTAGTATTTGGTAGCATTGCATTTTAAATTGTTTAACTTGGGTCAAATCTTTCCTACATCCGAAGATGTAACATGCGTTTCCCAAAACACCACGCAGAGAGAATGATTGCTAAAAGCCAATTGATGCGTGATCCGAAAATGCTCTAAAAGTGCAAGAGGTACGAATGCTCTGACTTCTGCAGAGGCCGCATCACAGGAAATTCTGTATGGCCAATGCAGACGCCAGAAATGACCATGAAGCGGCTTTAATTGCGTCGTTGGACAATGTGCCGATCAAAATAAAAGGGAGCGCTGCTCTCGGATCAGCTTTCTCCATTAACACATTTGAATTATTTCACAATACTGACGACGGATCAGCTCGTAGAGAGATATTATCACATACAGCTGCAAATATTGTGGCGGCATTATTCTAATACTTACCCAATTAAAAATGCACTATTGGGGAGAGAAATGTGCAGTATTAAAGCTAATCTCATGCTATTTTGCCATGAGGCTGAGAGAAAATGCTGCTGTTTTAGATATTAGCTCAGGGACTCTTGAAAGATGGGACAATCTCAACTTTTTTCCCCACAAATATTTGTCTTAATTGATTGTTTAATTCTAATACAACATCATTCAAATTTTGTTAGAATTTTGGTATGTTTTTATAGATTTAGAACATTTATGAAGCAAACATTATCCATTAGGTCTAGCACAACAAAATACTTAAATTGTTGCAGAACTGTGATAAAAATATTTATTGAGAATACTGAAAAAATATATATTGACTCCATCGGTGACGGAGTTGACAAGACACTGACGGAGTTGACAACAGATACTCAAACCAGACATGTTTATGCATATAAAAATAAAGGTTCAAGACAAAGATTTGTAAAATATGGAAAATTATTCATATCTTTATATAAAATATTCAGAATTAAAATGAACGATTTAGCCTCCTTCTGTATGCCTATATCTGTATAGCAGATGCAGTAGCCATCTGACATTCAATGCATTTCGGTGTCTATATCTCTCTGGAGTTAGGTCTAAGCTTCTCTTCATTTATATAGGCTATATACAGTGCATTCGGAAAGTATTCAGACCCCTTGACCTTTTGCACATTTTGTTACGTTTCAGCCATATTCTAAAATGGATTCATTTAGTTTTTTTCCCTCATCAATCTACACACAATACCCCATAATGACAAAGCAAAAACGGGTTACATATTTTTTTTGCTAATGTATTAAATAAAACTGATATTACATTTACATATGTATTAAATAAAACTGATATTACATTTACATATGTATGAGACTCGTACTATCCGCCTCCTGTGTCTGCATCTGGGTCTTAGCCTGAGCTGTGATAGATGGAGAGAGAGAAGAGAGGGTAAGTGTAGGGTAAGAGAAAGTAGAATTAGAGAAAGCAAGAGACAGCAAGTAAAGGGATGTTTTACACCCCAAAAGTCACACAGCTGAAGTAGATGCAGTAGCCATCTGACATTCAATGCATTTCGGTGTCTATATCTCTCTGGAGTTAGGCCTAAGCTTCTCTTCATTTATATAGGCTATATACAGTGCATTCGGAAAGTATTCAGACCCCTTGACCTTTTGCACATTTTGTTACGTTTCAGCCATATTCTAAAATGGATTCATTTTTATTTATTTTTTCATCAATCTACACACTATACCCCATAATGACAAAGCAAAAACGGGTTACATTTTTTTTTGCTAATGTATTAAATAAAACTGATATTACATTTACATATGTATTCAGGTCCTTAACTCAGTACTTTGTTGAAGCATCTTTGGCAGCGATTACAGCCTTGAGTCTTCTTGGTTAGGACTCTACAAGCTTGACACAGCTGTATTTGGGGAGTTAATCCCATTCTTCTCTGCAGATTTTCTCATGCTCTGTCAGGTTGGATGGGGAGCGTCGCTGCACAGCTATTTTCAGGTCTCTCCAGAGATGTTTGATTGGGTTCAACTCCGGATGATGGCTGGGCCACTCAAGGACATTGAGAGACTTGTCCTGAAGCCACTCCTGTGTTGTGTTGGCTGTGTGCTTAGGGTCTTGGTCCTGTTGGAAGGTGAACCTTCTCCCCAGTCTGAGGTCCTGAGGGTTCTTGAGCAGGTTTTCATTAAGGATCTCTCTGTACTTTGCTCCGTTGATCTTTCCCTCGATCCTGACTAGTCTCCCATTCCATGCAGCTGAAAAACATCCCCACAGCATGATGCTGCCACCACCATGCTTCACCGTAGGGGTGGTGCCAAGTTTCCTCCAGACATGATGCTTGGCATTCTGGCCAAAGACAATCTTTTTATCATGGTCTGAGAGTCTTTTAGGTGCCTTTTGGCAAACTCCAAGTGGGCTGTTGTGCCTTTTACTTAGGAATGGCCTCTGTCTGGCCACTCTACCATAAAGGCCTGATTGGTGGAGTGCTGCAGAGATTGTTGTCCTTCTGGAAGGTTCTCCCATTTCCACAGAGGAACTCTGGAGGTCTGTCAGAGTGACCATCGGGTTGTTAGTCACATCCCTGACCAAGGCCCTTCTCCCCCAATTGTTCAGTTTGGCCGGGTGGCCAGCTCTAGGAAGATTCTTGGTGGTTCCAAATTTCTTCCATTTAAGAATGATGGAGGCCACTGTGATCTTGGGCACCCTCAATGCTGCAGAAATTGTTTGGTACACTTCCCCAGATCCGTGCCTCGACACAATCCTGTCTCTGAGATCTACGGACAATTCCTTTGACCTCATGGCTTGGTTTTTGCTCTGACATTCACTGTCAACTGTGGGACCTTTCCAAATCATGTCCAATCAAGTTGTAGAAACATCTCAAGGATGAGCAATGGTAACAGGAGGCACCTGAGCTCAATTTCGAGTCTCATAGCAAAGGGTCTGAATACTTAAGGTATTTATGTTTTTTAGTTGTAATACATTTGTAAAAATGTCTAATAACCTGTTTTCACTTTGTCATTATTGGGTACGGTAAGTAGATTGATGAGGAAAAATGTATGTAAACAATTTTAATATACGGTCGTAACAAAATGTGTAAAAAGTCAAGGGGTCTGAATACTTTCCGAATGCACTGTATATTTATTAAAATGTTAATATCATACAGTGGATACCTAAGCCTATAGGCCTATGCATGCAATGCCCTAATACATGTAGTGTTCAAATCACTGACAGCTGAACGGTGAGGTGGACAATTACTGTTTTAGAAAAGTAGCCAAAAAAACAATAATAGAATAGGCTATAAAGTATTGCATATGCTACACATCAAAACACGAGGAATCGTGTTTTTGTAATTTGTTATAGGCTGTTTTTAAGGACATGTAAATGTGGCTCATTTGGCCAATATCCCTTGTTTATTGATGGCTGGCTGCGCCAGGTCGGATCTGAATGCATACGGATGTTTGGTAAATTTCTCAAATGTCTGGTAAATTTAAATCTTCCTTGTTATGTTGTCCTGTGCCAAACTTTCCGGAAGGAAACTCGGAATTGGCATATTGTTTTCATTAGGATTTTATAATATTCTCATGAAAATCTGTCACCAATTGGGTGGAAACTTAGCTAGTGTAGTAGTCCCTTTGATTATGCCTGCACATCATGGTTCAACAGCAGCCCCAAACATCTAAAGAATAAGGTACCAGCCAAACAAGCTTGCCAGAATTGTACTTTTTTTCATCTCTATCTCTGTAATACATTTACATAGATAGATGCAAGTGTATTTATGTAAAAAATAGGGATCACAATGGAAATAAGTCCCTGACTTTATTGTGCAATCCCAGTCACAACTGTGCAGCGGCCAATTGATGAATGGAAAGAGACATGTTTCAAAACACCAACAAGTTCAATGAAATTCTGAGAATGTCAAGCCAAGCTTTCTATACTGGGTAAGTCTACAAGGTAGGAAGGGATGTATTTTCTGTTTGTCAATCTTAACAGTCTATTGTGGTGTTTGAAAAGCTTTAAACGTAACAATCACTCACTCCTAATGTGGATTGTGGACATAAATACAAGGTGCAGGCATGCATGGAGACACACACAAGGGTGTACAGGGTGTAAGGGTATTGTACAGGCGCAAGCACACACATTCTGTTTTACAGTCTGTCATCTTCAGATTTACAGTTTTACTCCATGTATGCTTTTCCCACACTTTTATGAGCGATAGTCACTCTGTTCTCTGTATAAACACAATCTCAAAATCAATCATTTATTTACATGGGTAGGTACACAAGCTGTAGATTTATGGCAAAGACATTATGTGGTGGAACAAAAAAGTTCAAATAAATTATACAAAGAGAGAATATAATGAATGCACCTATACTTTCATGCTGTTTTTTATCATTGTGCTTTTTATTTTCCATTCCTTGCCATGCTAGATGTGGAATTGTTAACATAATTGCCTTCTGGAAAGTATTAATGTGAGTGGCTGCTTGCCAAGAGAGTTATAGGCATAAACACTTATGGCTCTTTATCAAAACAAACTGGGCCATCCGGAGCCAAACATTAACTCCATTAGCATAAATTCATAAACCGTCGCTGTTCACACATTTCACAGCGAAAACCAATCCCTTACCTTTTGAAGAACTTCTGCTGAGGGCTTCCCAAGTGTCCAACGAAGACAATCCATGGTTCTTTTGTTAGAAAAAGTCATTTATTATTATCCATAAATCTCAGTTTGGTTGGTGCGTTATGATCAGAAAATACAGCGTCCACTCGCCCATTGAACCGTGAAGAGAACTCTTTCAACCTACACCTATACACTTGTCCAAGAACAATCAAACATCATTGATAATGTATCCTTAGGAACTTTTATACACTTTTATGTATATTTAGTATAATATTTCAACCGGATTATGAACTGGGCGATAGGAAAGGAAAAAACCACAGCGCGCGCAAGCCTGTGAACGCGCATCCTCTTCTGTTTACATCTGGTGACCACTTCCCAATTCTTCTTCTATTACCATCCAGAGCAACTAAACATAATCAAAACACTGTCTAGAGACTGTTGACATCCAGTGGAAGCAATAGGTACTGAAATCTTACTCCCTTATATGGTCATTTTTCCATAGGGAGGGGTTCAAAATGAGGCAATGTGTCAAATACAATTTTTCCAGGACAGAAATTCCTCTGGTTTTTGCCTGCTATATCCGTTCTGTTATACTCACAGACAATATTTTAACACTCTTAGAAACTTCAGATTGTTTCCTATCCAATAGTACTAATTATGTGCATATCCTATTTTCTGGTCCTGAGTGGGAGGCATTTTACTTTGAGCACGCCAGACTCTCCAAAACCGTCACCTCGGGAGCTGCTCCCTAAGAAGCTAACAGTATGTTGCTTGTGAAATAAAAACAATTGCAATTAGTGTCCAGCATAGTCTCAGGGGGTAGGCAAGGCAGTTAGCCACCCACCGCATTGCGATTAACCCAAACAAGATCCCAATTAGTAGAGTACAGTGTAACTGATTATCTTACCAACAACAAACTACCTCCATCCACCACAAGCCTCATATCACTAAAATCCATGCCTTGCTTGCATTACTATGTCTAGTTTGAGAAACAGACACCTCACAAGTCCTCAACTGGCAGCTTCATTAAAAGGTACTGACGTTGATACTGGTGTTTTGCGGGTACTGTCAGACCAAAGATGTTATATAGAGGTGAAGGAATGGTTCACTCATCTTTTGGGTGAACTTCTGGAAGTGAATGAAGGGAAGTGGATAATTGTAGACGACACACTCCCTTCATCATGCATAAAATAAACAGACCAAACTCTACTTGTCTCCTCTTCTTATCTTTGGTTGATGCGGAAAAATAAACATTACGGCGCGAACAAACCATCCATCGTCGGATTACTTTTGGTTTCTAGAAAGTGTTTTACTTAATTATTTTGATCAATTGTGAGCTCAGCCGTGATGTGATTAATTATAAATAGTAATTTCTATTAGCTAATTCATATTGTAGGTTCTGTCAGCTGAGAGTTATAAAAATATGGCTGCTTGTGTTACATCAATCTTTCCTCAGTTAGCGCTAGGACAAATGTAGCCTACATTTTCCAGTTTGGATGACTGTGTTATGCTGTAGCTACTTCTGTGAATGTCTGAACATTGCATCCAAAAATAAACGGGTCACATTCTGGACATAACTTTGTAAGGACTGTGTTTGTGCAAAATGTTTCTGTGTAAAAAAAGTGTGGCCAGCTCAAAGGCTGATTGTTGCGACAATCGAAAATGGACTTTCTAAATAAGCGTTCTAATCACACCGGTTTGATCGTACGCAACAGGGACCACTATAGAAGGATCACACCCATTTACTGGTAAGGTTCATCAGCACAACAGTTTTCAGCTGTGCTATCAAAGAGTACAGCCATCCAGGCGTGTGTTTGATCAGAGTGAGGCAAGGCCAGCCCTGAAGTGGAGAGGACCGTAGAATCATGTCATGAGAAGTACATACAGTTGAAGTCGGAAGTTTACATACTCTTAGGTTGGAGTCATTAAAACTCGTTTTCAACCACTCCACAATTTTTTTTGTTAACACACTATAGTTTTGGCAAGTCGGTTAGGACATCTACTTTGTGCATGACACAAGTAATTTTTCCAACAATTGTTTACAGACAGATTATTTCACTTACATTTCACTGTATCACAAATCCAGTGGGTCAGAAGTTTACATACACTAAGTTGACTGTGCCTTTAAACAGCTTGGAAAATTCCAGAAAATTATGTCATGGCTTTAGAAGCTTCTGATAGGCTAATTTACATAATTTGAGTCAATTGGAGGTGTATCTGTGGATGTATTTCAAGGCCTACCTTCAAACTCAGTGCCTCTTTGCTTGACATCATGGGAAAATCAACAGAAATCAGCCAAGACCTAAGAAAATAATTGTAGACCTCCACAAGTCTGGTTCATCCTTGGGAGCAATTTCCAAATGCCTGAAGGTACCACGCTCATCTGTACAAACAATAGTACGCAAGTATAATCACCATGGGACCGCGCAGCCGTCATACCGGTAAGGAAGGAGACGCGTTCTCCTAGAGATGAACGTACTTTGGTGCGAAAAGTGCAAATCAATCCCAGAACAACAGCAAAGGACCTTGTGAAGATGCTGGAGGAAACGGGTACAAAGTATCTATATCCACAGCAGCAGCAGAGGTGACGGTTTTGGAGAGTCTGGCGTGCCCAAAGTAAAATGCCTGCCACTCAGGCCCAGAAAATAGGATATGCACATAATTAGTACTATTGGATAGGAAACACTCTGAAGTTTCTAAAACTGTCTGTGAGTATAACAGAACTGATATAGCTTGCGAAAACCCGAGGAATTTCTGTCCGGAAATCTTTTTTTTTTTTTTTACCTTCTCTCACTTACAATGGATGCCTATGGAATTTCTAGTATAATAGCTCCCAGGTTGCAGTACCTATGGCTTCCACTAGATGTCAACAGTCTTTAGACAGTGTTTCCATGGCTTTATCATGGAACAGAGCCTTATAGTAGAAGATTTAGTAAGAGGAGTGACGAAGTGGATTCTGAGTTTTGTGCGCGAGACCGTGAGCGCGCTCCTCAGTATTTTCCTTTTATATCGTTTAGGATGCTATCCGTGTGAAATATAATCGTTAATATACATAAAAGGATACCTAAGGATACATTATAAATTATGTTTGATTTGTTTGGGCAAAGTTGATAGGTATAACTTGAACGCTTTCTCTTCACTGTACAACGGGCGACTCAACGGTGGATTTTCTGAACATAACGCGCCAACCAAACAGAGATTTATGGATATAATAAATAACTTTTTCTAACAAAAGAAACATTGGATGTCTTGCTTGGACACTTCGGATTGCCCTCAGCAGAAGATCATCAAAATTAAGAGATTTATTTTGGCTCTTATATGTGTTTTGTGAGACCCGCGCTGGTTATGGATTTATGCTAATGCATAAATATGAGAGATGCTATCCTCAAACAATCAAATGTTGTGCTTTCGCCGTAAAGCCTTTTTGAAATCTGACAACACTGTGATATTGCCAAGACTCTGAGCTTTTGATGACTATACAACACTTGTATATTGATGAATGTATAATAATTAAACTTTTGGATTTTGAATTTGGCGCCTTACATTTCCCCGGGTAGTGTCAGGAGGTTATCCCTAAGAGGTTTTAAAATGTGCAGCTAGATTCGCTCTCTGTGCTTTGGCTCCAACAATAAGTACCTCGTACTTGTCTTGAATTAGCTGGAAGAAGTTGTGAGCCATCCAACTATTTAAATCACTAATACAGTCTAATAATTTATCCGTGGAATAAAATCCTCTGGTAAGACAAAATGTGAAGTTGTGTATTGTCTGCGTAGCAGTGAAAATCAATGGTGTGTTTTCTGATAACGCTGCCAAGGGTTAACACATACAGTGTATTAGTAAAATATTCAGACCCTTTGACTTTTTCCACATTTTCTTACATTACAGCCCTATTCTAAAATAGTTTTTTTTTCTCATCAATGTACACACAATAACCCATAATGACAAAGCTCAAGGATGATCAATGGAAACAGGATGCACCGGAACTCCATAGTAAAGGGTCTGAATACTTATGCAAATAAGGTATTTCTGTTTTTAATAGATTATCAAAAATGTCTAAACCTGTTTTTGCTTTGTCATTATGGATTATTGTGTGTAGATTGTTGAGGATAATTTTTTATTTAACACATTTTAGAATAAGGCTGTAACATAACACAATTTGGAAAAGGTAAAGGGGTCTGAATACTTTCCCACTCCCTGGATGGAGCAAAATCCATCCAGGGAGTGGGATTTTTTGAGGTGACTGTCACGATCTCCGTGAAGGACAGACCAAGGCGCAGCGAGGCATCCAGTATACATATTTATTTAGAACGTAACTGGGACAAAAAAACAACAAAACAAACGAAGATCGTAACGCTGACCATAACTATTCACACAAACAAAGCTATGACCAAACAATAACCCACAAAACCCCTAGTGAAAACTACAAACATATACACTGCTCAAAAAAATAAAGGGAACACTTAAACAACACAATGTAACTCCAAGTCAATCACACTTCTGTGAAATCAAACTGTCTACTTAGGAAGCAACACTGATTGACAATAAATTTCACATGCTGTTGTGCAAATGGAATAGACAACAGGTGTAAATTATAGGCAATTAGCAAGACACCCCCAATAAAGGAGTGGTTCTGCAGGTGGTGACCACAGACCACTTCTCAGTTCCTGTGCTTCCTGGCTGATGTTTTGGTCACTTTTGAATGCTGGCGGTGCTTTCACTCTAGTGGTAGCATGAGACGCAGTCTACAACCCACACAAGTGGCTCAGGTAGTGCAGCTCATCCAGGATGGCACATCAATGCGAGCTGTGGCAAGAAGGTTTGCTGTGTCTGTCAGCGTAGTGTCCAGAGCATGGAGGCGCTACCAGGAGACAGGCCAGTACATCAGGAGACGTGGAGGAGGCCGTAGGAGGGCAACAACCCAGCAGCAGGACTGCTACCTCCGCCTTTGTGCAAGGAGGAGCAGGAGGAGCACTGCCAGAGCCCTGCAAAATGACCTCCAGCAGGCCACAAATGTGCATGTGTCTGCTCAAACGGTCAGAAACAGACTCCATGAGGGTGGTATGAGGGTCCGACGTCCACAGGTGGGGGGTTGTGCTTACAGCCCAACACCGTGCAGGACGTTTGGCATTTGCCAGAGAACACCAAGATTGGCAAATTCGCCATTGGCGCCCTGTGCTCTTCACAGATGAAAGCAGGTTCACACTGAGCACATGTGACAGACGTGACAGAGTCTGGAGACGCCGTGGAGAACGTTCTGCTGCCTGCAACATCCTCCAGCATGACCGGTTTGGCGTTGGGTCAGTCATGGTGTGGGGTGGCATTTCTTTGGGGGGGCCGCACAGCCCTCCATGTGCTCGCCAGAGGTAGCCTGACTGCCATTAGGTACCGAGATGAGATCCCCAGACCCCTTGTGAGACCATATGCTGGTGCGGTTGGCCCTGGGTTCCTCCTAATGCAAGACAATGCTAGACCTCATGTGGCTGGAGTGTGTCAGCAGTTCCTGCAAGAGGAAGGCATTGATGCTATGGACTGGCCCGCCCGTTCCCCAGACCTGAATCCAATTGAGCACATCTGGGACATCATGTCTCGCTCCATCCACCAACGCCACGTTGCACCACAGACTGTCCAGGAGTTGGCGGATGCTTTAGTCCAGGTCTGGGAGGAGATCCCTCAGGAGACCATCCGCCACCTCATCAGGAGCATGCCCAGGCGTTGTAGGGAGGTCATACAGGCACGTGGAGGCCACACACACTACTGAGCCTCATTTTGACATTACATCAAAGTTGGATCAGCCTGTAGTGTGGTTTTCCACTTTAATTTTGAGCGTGACTCCAAATCCAGACCTCCATGGGTTGATACATTTGATTTCCATTGATAATTTTTGTGTAATTTTGTTGTCAGCACATTCAACTATGTAAAGAAAAAAGTATTGAATAAGATTATTTCATTCATTCAGATCTAGGATGTGTTATTTTAGTGTTCCCTTAATTTTTTTGAGCAGTGTATATGGTTCCCAATTAGAGGTAACGACACTCAGCTGCCTCTAATTGGGAACCATTACCCCAAAATAGAAATAGAGAACCTAGAACAGAAAAAACCCTACACCAAAACAACACAACACACGCCAGCCTGTCTTCTCAGGCCTGGACGTGACAGTGACCAGTTTTCAGTTGAAGGCCTATTGGTTACATAGGGGAATTGCTCCCAGATTGCAGTTCCTGTGGCTTCCACTAGATGTCAACAGTCTTTGGAAAAAGGTTTGAAGCTTTTATCATGAAAAACCAGGGAGTAAGACAAGTTCTTCCTGAGGTCACGTCATGTGTCCTATTGTGGATTTTGCGCGTAACAGGGAGTGTGCGCTTAGCTCTTTTTCTCTTCTATTCAGCAGGTTATATTCCATCTTTAATATTATAGTTTATATTCATTTTAGTATTGATTATAAATGCTGTTTGACTTTGTAGAAAAAACTTTACCGGTTCTTTTGGGATATTGTTTGTCTGCATGGATGAACGTCTTTGGGCAGGTGGATTACTGAACAAAACGTGCCAACCAAACGGAGCTTTATGGATATAAAGAGGGACCTTATCGAACAAAATGACCTTTTATTGTGTAAATGGGACGCTTGGGTATGCCATCAGATGAAGCTCTTCAAAGGTAAGAGATTTATTTTATGCTGAGTTTTGTGACACCTCTGCTGGTTATGTTATTATGCTAATTGAATATGTGTGCGGGGTGCTGTCCTCAGACAATCAAATGTTCTGCTTTCGCTGTAAAGCCTTTTTGAAATCTAACAATGCTGTTAGATTAACAAGATTCTAAGCTTTTGAATGGTGTGCAACACTTGTATTTTCTTGACTGTTTGAAATGAGTATTTCTGTAATTTGAATTTGGCGCTCTGCATTTCACCGGATGTTGGCAAAATTGACCCCGCTCACTGGATTGGATCCCTAAGAGGTTCTTAGCCTTCCTGTGGTACCAGGCGCTGTAGCTGTCCTGGAGGGCAGGCAGTGTGCCCCCGGTGATACGTTGGGCTGACCTCACCACCCTCTGGAGAGCTCTGCGGTTGTGGATGATTCAATTGCTGTACCAGGCGGTGATACAGTCCAACAGGATGCTCAAATTGGTGCATCTGTAGAAGTTCATGAGGGTCTTAAGGGCAAAGCAACATTTCTTCAGCTTCCTGAGATTGAAGAGGTGCTGTTGCACCTTCACCACACTGTATGTTTGAATGGACCATTTCAGGTTGTCAGTGATGTGTACTTCGAGGAACTTTTTACCCTCTCCAATGCAGCCCTGTCGATGTGGATGGGGGCGTGTTCTATCTGCTGTCTTCTGAAGTCCACGGTCAGCTCCTTCGCTTTGTTGACCTTGAGGGAGAGGTTATTTTCCTGGCACCACTCCGCCAGGCCCCTCATCTCATCCCTGCAGGCCTTCTCAACTTTGTTGGTAATCAGCCCTACTACTGTTGTGTCGTCTGCAAACTTGATGATTGAATTGGAAATGTGCGTGGCCAAGCAGTCATGGGTGAACAGGGAGTACAGTAGGGGGCTGAGCATGCACCCTTGTGGGGCCCCCGTGTTAATGATCAGCGTAGCGGAGGTGTTGTTTCCTATCTTCACCACCTGGGGTCGGCCCGTCAGGAAGTCCAGGACCCAGTTGCACAGGGCAGGGTTCAGACCCAGAGCGTAGTGTTGAGCTTGGAGGGCACTTTAGCGTTGAAGGCTGAGCCGTAGTTGATGCAGAGCGTTCTTACATAGGTATTTGTCTTGTCCAGATGGGATAGGGCAGTGTGCAGTGCAATGGCAATTGTGGCATCCATGGATTTGTCGGGACGGTCTGCAAATTGTTGTGTGTCTAGGGTGTCAGGTAAGTGGACAGTGATATGATCCTTAACTAGCCTCTCATAGTATTTCAGGATGACAGAAGTGAGTGCTACGGGGCGATAGTAATTTATTTCAGTTACCTTCATTTTCTTGGTTACAGGAACAATGGTGGACATCTTGAAGCAAGTGGGGACACCAGACTGTGATAGGCAGAGATTAATTATGTTCGTAAACACTCCAGTCAGTTGGTCTGCACATACTCTGAGGACGCGGCTTGGGACATTGTCTTAGCCGGAGGGTTAACACACTTAAATATCTTACTCACGGCCACGGAGAACAAGAGCTCACAGTCCTTCTTCTAACAGGCGAAGAACAGTGGAGGATACTGAGGGGAGGACGGCTAATAATAATGGCTGGAACGGAGCGAATGGAATGGCATACCATTCCACTCATTCCGCTCCACCATTACCACGAGTCCATCCTCCTCAATTAAGCTACCACCAATCTCCTGTGGCGAAAAATAATTTTAGCTTGCCTCTGAGCAATAACATCTGTTAAATATGTGTATGTGACCAATAACATTTGATTGGATTTGATTTGAGATATCGGTGGCTGGCTTTTCGAATCCTTTCCGTGACTGTCTGGAATGCGCTAGATGGTTGGAAAATGCCTCAAAAAATGCCTCAGACCATGTTAGTTGAAAACTATTTAATAAAAAGATAGTTCGCTGTTAAAAGATAATAATTATTGTCTCCTATTATTTAAAAAGATCTCTCATGGTTTAAATTCTCCAAATCATATCTTCTATCAGTCCTGTACTATGATGGTAGAAATTTCCTCATGTTACTGACCAATGTTGGAGTCCATGCCACATACGTCTCGTGTCTGAGACGTTGAATTGCGACTCCACTTTGTCCCTGTACTGTAGTTTTGACTGTTTGCACAGCTGGTCTGTTTGTACACATCCATGTTCCCAGTCACCTTGCATTGGTTAAATGCAATGGTTTGCGCTTTCAGTTTTGCACAAATGCTGCCATCTATCCACAGTTTTTGGTTTGGATGAGTTCTAATAGTCAGTGGGAACAACATCCTCTATGCACTTCCTGATTAACTCATCACCAAGTCAGTGTATACGTCAATACTATTCTCAGAGGCAACCCAGAACATATCCCAGTCAACGTGATCAAAACAATCTTAAAGCATCTGTGCGTGTGTGTGTGCTATCCCTGCTGCCATCTTGACTGAGTGACTGAGCCCGATGCCAGAAGACCCTTACAGTGCCCCTGTCATGTCCTATTTACTTTATTTGTGATTAATAGGCTGTGTATTTGCAATCAGAAGCACATTCAGTCTGAGAAAAAAAGTACTTGTTTAATCGCATTGAATCAGTTCCCGCTCGTCTTGACTTGAGACTTTTCCGTAGCCAGCCACATTGACAGGGAGAGATATGGCAGTGCATGCGATGCAGTATACATTTGCAAACAAACGCAACCAGCTAGTCAATCGACAGACCTAAGTCTTTTCATTTTCACATGTCTTTGTGTGCACACACACACTCACTCACACACACAATAGACACTCACATGCAAGTGCACACATACACGTCGCACACACACACACACACTCTACTGTATACACAATTGTAAAAAAGTATATTGTTCATCCCTCTTGCACAATGGAGGCGGTACGAAATATGCACAGAATGGGACAGTTCCTCCTTATGGGTCCAAGCCTCTATAGCGGGAGGATTACAGATGCATCATAAAACAAAGTGTGAAATCAGTTAGCTCTTAAAGCAGCCAGATCATTTCAAGACCTTTCATTTTCAGGAACCTTGCTCAACTCCTTGTGTAAACGTTGTACTACACAAGTCAAGCACATTTCACTATAATGGATGGGTTTACTAGTCTCAGCTTCGAGAGTTGCTCTTGGGATTTGATTATGAGGATGTGGCACTCTACTTATTGCTTGGGTTGCAATAAATAAGACAGCAGCACATTGTGGTACCAAGGGTTTACAGTACACCAATAAGCACTCAATAATAAAGATTCATATGTGAAGATGCTTTATAGATAGATAGTGTCACATCATACATATTAATTCTCTATGTTACAACATTGTCACGTCCAGGCCTGAGTCTACAGGCTGGCGTGTTTAGTTTAGTTTTTGGTGTAGGGTTTTTCTGTTCTTGGTGTACTATTTCTATGTTGGGTAAATGGTTCCCAATTAGAGGCAGCTGAGTGTTGTTACCTCTAATTGGGAACCATATATATGTTTGTAGTTTTCACTAGGGTTTTGTGGGTTATTGTTTGTTCATAGCTTAAGAGTTCTTTCTAAGTTATTGGTCTTCGTTCTTCGTTCGTTCTGTTTATTATTTTCCCAGTTACGTCAAATAAATAAATATGTATACTGGAAGCATCGCTGCGTCTTGGTCCGCTATTAAAGAACATCGTGACAGAATAACCCACCAAAACAGGACCAAGCAGCGAGAGAACCGGGAGTTCTGGACCTGGGAGGAGGAACTGTTTGGAGAGGGACCCTGGACCCAGCCTAGGGAGTATCGCCGTCCAAAAGAGGAGCTGGAAGCAGGGGCGGCGGAGCGGCGCTATTATGAGGAGAAATACGGAGCATGGACACCCGATAGGGAGAGATATGCTGGAACACGCCTGGCTAGGAAGCCCTAGAGGCAGCCCCCCAAAAAGTTTTGGGGAGGGCACATGGGGAGGTTGGCCGGTTCAGGGTGGACTCCTGAGCCAACTCCTCGTGCTCTTTGGAGGGAGCGTTGGAGGGAGCGTCGCACTGGTAAGACGCCGTGCTATGCAGTATTGCGCACGGTGTCTCCAGTGCACATTCATAGGCCGGTGCACGACATTCCAGCTCCACTGATCTGTCAGGCTAGGGTGAGTGTGCAGCCTGGAAGAGTGGTGGCGGCTCTGCGCGCTAAGTCTCCAGTGCACCTTCGTGGACCGAGATATCCTGCCCCGGCTCTGCGTGCGGTGTCTCCGGTTCGTGCCCACAGCTCGGTGTGCGACATTCCAGCTCCCATCATCTGTGAGGCGAGGTTGAGTGAACAGCCGGGGAGTAGGGTGCCAGTTCTGTGCACCAGGTCCCCTGTGCGCATAGAGGACCCAGCACATCCTGTCCCTGCTCCCCGCACCAGAGTTCCAGTGCGCATCGTGAGTCCAACACGGCCCGTTCCTGCTCCCCGCACCAGAGTCCCTGTGCGCATAGAGAGTTCAACACGGCCCGTTCCTGCTCCCCGCACCAGAGTTCCAGTGCGCATCGTGAGTTCAACACGGCCCGTTCCTGCTCCCCGCACCAGAGTTCCTGTGCGCATCGCAAGTCCAGCACAGCCTGTTCCTGCTCACCGCACCAGGTCCCCTGTGCGCATCGCGAGTCCAACACAGCCTGTTCCTGCTCCCCGCACCAGGTCCCCTGTGCACATCGCGAGTCCAGCACAGCCTGTTCCTGCTCCCCGCACCAGGTCCCCTGTGCGCATCGCGAGTCCAGCACAGCCTGCTCCTACTCCCCGCACCAGGTCCCCTGTGTGCATCGCGAGTCCAGCACAGCCTGCTCCTACTCCTCGCACCAGGTTCCCTGTGCGCATCGTGTGTCCAGCACAGCCTGCTCCTGCTTCCTGCACCAGGTCCCCTGTGCGCATCGTGAGTCCAGCACGAACTGTTCCGGCTGCTAGCCCAGGTCCTCCGGTGCGTGACCTCGTGATTTTCCCAGTTACGTCAAAAAAATAAATATGTATACTGGAAGCATCGCTGCGTCTTGGTCCGCTATTAAAGAAGATCGTGACAAACATGGTACAGCTCCTATTGTAACTGCCCACTAGCGCTAGCGCCCCACTCCCCACTCCCACTACCCGGTGAAATGTAAAGTGCCAAATTCAAAATCCAAAAGTTGAATTATTAAACATTCATCAATATACAAGTTTTGCATAGTCATCAAAAGCTCTCCAAAGACATCCATTGGTTCTTTTGTTAGAAAAAGTCATTTATTATATCCATAAATTGGCGCGTTATGTTCAGAAAATCCAACGTCAAATCGCCCATTGAAAAGTGAAGAAAATGCGTTCAAATATACCTATAACCTTTCCTAAACAAATCAAATACCAGTTATAATGCATCCTTAGCTATCCTTTTATGAATATTAGTGATAATATTTCACTCAGATGGTCACCTAAACGTTATATAAGTAAAATAAAGTGGGGCACGCACCCAGACTCGCGCCCGAGAAAACTTGTTGGCATTTCAGGTTCCCTTACCATTTCCTGTTCCTATCCGTTCTGCTTACTCCAATCACTCCCAATCGTTGTATATAGACTGTTGACATCTAGTGGAAGCTATAGGTACTGCAATCCAGGAGCTGGATTGCCTTGAAGTCAATGGGGAGAGTGTCAAACAGAGCAAAGGTCACCAAAAACTGCATTTCCGTGAGTTTGGGAGGAGTGAGCACTTTGGGGTAGAGGTCAGATGACGTGAGGAAGAACAGATATCACTAAGGTTCTGTCTAGCAACAGAGATGCATTGGCTGTTCAGATGTGTAGGAGGAGACTCAGCATAGGAGAAAGGGTTAAATATCAGTGCTTGTGTGAATATGTCTTTGTCGGTTCAGCTGTTCAATCCTTTGGGATGAATAAACTTGGTTTAAGCTTTCATAGTGTCCGTCGAGTTCTTACTCAGGTTCTAAAAATCAAACACTACATAAGAGCAGAATCCAAGGCACTGTGATCATCCACTGGCCCTCTAGCGCACCCCAACTTTCCGCATATGGAAGAAGTAGCCCTGCCTCTGGCCACAGTGGCAGCCTTTGTAAAGCTGAGGGTATGGCGGTCAGTACAGCTGTGCAAGCACATAGGACCCAGCGTGGCTGCTACTCATTACGGGTATTTCCTCATTCCCTGCAGTGAAATTTGCTATCTATCATGTGATAGCCTAGGTTAGCCTAGGTTCCATCACAGCTCACACCTCTTCCATCCCTCTTTCTACCTGACAGGGCGGATCTGGGGGAATGATAGTGTTCCTCCCTGTGTTTAGTTCTCCATGCTCAGCCCTTGGCCTCTGTTTATTTGTGCAGGGCTGGGACCAGCATGAGGCAGTCATTCCTCGCTGGCAAGTCCCATTTGGGGGTGCTGGGGGGTTGGATGTGTGAGGAAGTAGGAGGGCTGTGGGATGGTTGATTGGGCAGGCGAATGTTGATTTGAAGGCTTAAGTAACTAGCTACATAACTATAGCCCCAGGCCTGAGATGTGGCCTCGGGGTCAGGGTGCTGTGCCATTAGAGGGATGGGGGTGCTGGGGAGGGAGGGGCTATTCAGTAAAAATCATTATATTTATTTTTGTGCATAAAATAATGAAAAAGAATGACATCTAGTAATTGTACTTGCAACCCTAACTGAAAAATGACCAAACAGTATGAGGTATAATACTCTTGCTCTCTTCTCTGACCCAATCCCAGCCTAAAATAATGCAGTTCTGCTCTTCTCTGACAACCCAATTTACACAGACACACACAGACCCAGAAGGACTGGCCCCTGCAGGCCTGATAACATCTTGGCGCCACAGGACCACTGACGTTACGTGGCGGAGCGGGCGGGAGAGAGAGTGACTGTTAAACATCCTCAACTAAACAGATTACTCCTCCTCAACCTCTATAATTCATTCGGACTCTCACTACATCTCTCTCTCACATACGCACACACACCCTCTCCCCCAGCTTCCCACTCCTTCTCCCCCCCAGTCAGAGAGAGGTGACCCCCTATGCTGTGCTGAGGCACTGTGCTCTCCTTTTGCCCCAGTCTGGGATGATGGAGTGGGGTTATCAGGCCAGACACCTCCTGGAGTCCAGCCTGGGAGTCAAATCAAATATGTACTGCATGTACATTCCATACTGTACATGCCCATACAAAGACACATTCTGGAGGAGTGTAGCTGTTACAGTGGTGTGAACGAACCAGGGTTGCTAGTATGTTAGAAGCAGTGTTCTCCAGTGCATCGGTTTTTTCTTTACGAATGGGGTTTAATCTGACTAGCTGGGAGTGAGACTGGGGTGACATGATCATCAGACATGTACATTATGTACTGGAATGTACATGCATGCCCATACAAATACACATTCAGCAATGTAGGAAATATACCCTACATGGCTGAATCACATTCTGTATTTCTGACTTTCGCATATATCATCTATTCTATATGGTATGTTACAGTAGATTCAATGTACACTGCAACTGTTGACCGTGCAACCCACTGCCAAGCCAAGTGATTGCTTCCAGTTTGTGGGAACCAGGAAAATGGTGATAGAATCAGGGTTAGAACACTTCCCTTGTTGATGCATGACTCCTTCAAAGCCAAGGATCCACAGACACAGTGGCACTGTAAAAGATGACAAGGAGCAAAAAACTAAATATGTTTGACTATATAAACCGGCAAAACATTTGGAGAAATGGTTAGCTAAGCCCATTACACTAAAGAGTACAGGGCTGAAGCCTCACTGGCTGTACAGACATGTTGACCTGACAAAGATCCAACTCAGATCGAAACGTTGTCTTTTTTTGTGTCTGATTAAATCACCATGGGAGCATCCCAGAGTTGCAGACATTTATTTTTTCTTTCAAACCTTCTTCTGTCCTGCATCTGATGTGCAGTTGGATGTGAATATTTTTTTTCTTCTAAATGTACAGACATGTTACCATGTGTCACGTATACTACCTCTCCGGCGCTCGTGGTCGTCAGGCTACTCATTATCACGCACACCTGTCACCATTGTTACGCGCATCAGCGCCTCATCAGACTCACCTGGACTCAATCACCTGCCTGATTACCTTCCCTATATACAGTTGAAGTTGGAAGTTTACAAACACTTAGGTTGGAGTCATTAAAACTCGTTTTTCAACCACTCCACACATTTCTTGTTAACAAACTGAAGTTTTGGCAAGTCAGTTTGTGCATGACACAATTGTTTCCACACAGATTATTTCACTTATAATTCACTGTATCACAATTCCAGTGGGTCAGAAGTTCACATACACTAAGTTGACTGTGCCCGAAATTCAAGAAAATTATGTCATGGCTTTAGAAGCTTCTGATAGGCTTTTACATAATTTGAGTCAACTGGTGTACCTGTGGATGTATTTCAAGGTCTACCTTCAAACTCTTTGCTTGACATCATGGGAAAAATCAGAAGAAATCAGCCAAGACCTCAGGAAAAAAATTGTAGACCTCCACAAGTTTGGTTCATCCTTGGGAGCAATTTCAAAACACCTGAAGGTACCACGTTCATCTGTACAAACAATACTACGCAAGTATAAACACCATGGGACCACGCAGCCGTCATTCCGCACAGGACGTTAATCTCTAGGAGACAGAACGCGTCTCATTCCTGAGCAGTATTTATTTATTTTTGTACCTTTATTTTACTAGGCAAGTCAGTTAAGAACAAATTCTTATTTTCAATGACGGCCTAGGAACAGTGGGTTAACTGCCTTTTCAGGGGCAGAACGACAGACTAGTCCAACGCTGTAACCACTAGGCTACCCTGCCGCCCACTGGAATTGTGATACAGTGAATTATAAGTGAAATAATCTGTCTGTAAACAATTGTTGGAAAAATTACTTGTGTCATGCACAAAGTAGATGTCCTAACCGACTTGCCAAAACTATAGTTTGTTAACAAGAAATGTGTGGAGTGGTGGAAAAACGAGTTTTAACCTCTTAGCGCGCCGATCCCTTTAGCGGGATCGTTTTCAGAGCAAACATAACGCGCCAAATTCAAAATACATATTCGTAATACATATTCGTAATATTTAACTTCGATATACAAGTGTTGCATAGTGTTGCATAGCCATCAAAAGCTCTGCTTCTTGGCAATATCACTGCGTTGTCAGATTTTAAAAAGGCTTTACGGCGAAAGCACTACATTTGATTGTTTGAGGCTAGTACCTCACATATTTTCCACATTAGCATAAATTCATATCCAGCTCGGTTCTCAAAATATCCATATCACAGCTAATATAAATCGCTTACCTTTCAAATAACTTCTTCTGAGGTCTTCCCAAGTGTCCAAACAAGATAATCCATGGTTCTTTTGTTAGAAAAAGTAAATAATTATATCCATAAATATCCGTTGTTTTTGGCACGTTACGTTCAGCTACTCAAGCTACTACACCAAGCATTGTCAGTCTACTCGCCCGCTTTACAGTGAAGGGATCGCGTTCAAATTATACCTCTCATCTTTTCACAAACAAATCAAATATCATTAATAATGCATCCTTATGTATTCTTTTATGAATAATAGCGATCATATTTTACAAGAACGGTAAGTGAAACGTTAAAAGATCTAAAAGAAAGTTGGTCGCTGCTACGCGTCACGTTCTCGTGAACGCACGCCTGTTTACCTTTTTCCCTACCCGTAGTAATTCTCTCTCTAAGGATCTGGTCAGAGCTTTTTCCTCCATACCCTTTCCAGAGACTGTTGACATCTAGTGGAAGCCATAAGTACTGCAACCTCGGTCCTATTCCCCATAGAAAAATATTACATGGGCTTCAAAATGAGAGGAGAGCAACAGAAAAATAAATTCCGGACAGAAATCTCTCTGGTTTTTGCCTGCTAAATCTGTTCTGGAATAGCCACAGACTATATCTTAATGGTTTTATAAACTTCAGAGTGTTTCCTATCCAATAGTACTAAATATGTAAATATCCTAGTTTCTGGCCATGAGTGGTAGGCATTTAACTTTGGGCACGTCAGACAGGCGAAAATTTGGAAAATGGGACCCTAGCTGGAAGAGGTTAATGACTCCAACCTAAGTGTTTGTAAACTTCCAATCCCTTGCAATCCCCTCCATCCCCCTTTTCTCTCCATTCTACCCTGAAAGGGAATATCCAATACTCCCATCTCTTCGGCAGTGTGCCCAGCACAGCTTACTGCAGAGTCCATAAGAGGCTATTTCCTTCTTAATCATCCATGTCCTCCCCTCCTCTAATCTCCCCAAGGAAAGTGACAATTAGCTCTGGGGGGCGTTCTCTGCCATGGCACAGCACAGACCGCATAATCACATGAAGAGTGTGAAACACTCAAAACTACCTATTTCATGACAAATCTACCATTCAGTAACAGTAAGGTCAAGACAATAAAAATATAGCACCTCCTCTGTCTGGTTCACCACTTGGTTCCTCTAGTGTTTCTAGTCAAAGAGCCTATGGTCTGCTCTTGTCTGTTTGTATATTCTTGTTAGCTACTAACCCTGTACAGGGTTAGCTACTAACCCTGTAGCTACTAACCCTGTGTCAACGCCACATACAGACCATTCTCAGGGGATTAACATGGTATAAACAAGAGCCCTATACTGGAACAAGAGACTATATGCTACAGTAATCAACACAGGCAGTACCACGCTCCCACTACAATGTCCCCATTGATTCCCGGTGCTTTTGTAAATAACGGTCTCCACCGCAGTATACAGGCGTGGAAGACACAAAAGAGTTGTTTTAAAGACGGCACAAGCTTTTAAAAAGATTATCTTGTCCGCAAGTCATTACAGGGAGTCGATAACAGTATGTCATCACATGGTAATGTTCCAGAAATCCTGTAGCTTGCTCCCCTATGCTTTGCCTCTCTCCCTCTCTCTCTTTTCTCCTCATCCCACTCTATTTTTCTTTTTTTCCAGCAAGTCATGAAGGAGGGTAGTGTAGTGGTAAGGTGAGGCTATGGTCCGCTGAGCACTGTGACATTCCAAATCTAAATGGCATCAGATAAGACTGGGGCCTGAATAGCTCCAACATAAACATTACCTGCAGCCACCAGCACTGCCAACCACCGCCCACAGCCAACCAGAGTAGATGAATAGAAAAAGCAGCTGTGGAACAGCCATTCAGAGGAGAAAAGTCAGGGGCATCCATAGCCGTAGAATGTAGGGGTGCTGAGGGTGCACCACCTGAAAAATATGAATGTAAAAAAAAAGTTGTGCACTGGGCCTACTACTCCTGTATTAGCGGACCAGTACAGCCGTCTGCAGTGCCCACCCCAGCCTGAATTAAAAATGTATTAAATAAATCTAAATTCTCCCTCATCTACACACAATACCCCATAATGACAAAGCAAAACAAATATGTATTTTTGCAAATTTATTGAATGTGAAATACAAAATCATGGGCATTAATATGAGCTCCCGAGTGGCGCAGCGGTCGAAGGCATTGCATCTTAGTGCAAGAGGCGTCACTACAGTCCCTGGTTCGAATTCAGACTGAATCACATCCGGTCGTGATTGGGAGTACCATAGGGCGGCGCACAATTGGCCCAGCGTCGTCCGGGTTTGGCCGGGGTAAGCCGTCATTGGAAATAACAATTTGTTCTTAACTGACTTGGCTAGTTAAATAAAAGGTTAAATAAAAAAATATATAATAATATGGAGATGGTCCCCCTGCTATTACAGCCTCCACTCTTCTGGGAGGGCTTTCTACTAGATGTTGGAACATTGCTGCAGGGACTTACTTACATTCAGCCACAAGAGCATTAGTGAGGTTGGGCACTAATGTTGGGTGAGTAGGCCTGGCTCGCAGTCAACGTTCCAATTCATCCCAGAGGTGTTCGATGGGGTTGAAGTCAGGGCTCTGTGCAGGCCAGTCAAGTTTTTCCACACCAATCTCAACAAATATTTTCTGTATGGACTTCATTTTGTGCTCAAGTGCATTGTCATGCTGAAACAGAAAAGGACCTTCCCCCAAACTGTTGCCACAAAGTTGGAAGCACAGAGTCGTCTAAAAATTCATTATATGCTGTAGCGTTAAGATTTCCCTTCACTGGAACGAAGGGGCCTAGCCTGAACCATGAAAAACAGCCCCAGTGTATTATTCCTCCTCGACCAAGCTAAACCCAGATTTGTCCGTGGGACTGCCAGATGGTGAAGTGTGATTTATCACTCCAGCAGAGAACACATTTCCACTGCTCCAGAGTCCAAAGACGGCGAGCTTTACACCATTCCAACCGACGCTTGGCATTGCGCATGGCGATCTTAGGTTTGTGTGTGGCTGCTTGACCATGGAAACCCATTCCATGAAGCTCCCGACAGCAGTTCTGTGCTGATGTGCTTCACAATAGCAGCACTTACAGTTGACCAGAGCAGCTCTAGCAGGGAATAAATTTGACAAACTGACTTGTTGGAAAGGTCGCATCTTATGACAGTGCCACGTTTAAAGTCACTGAGCTCTTCAGTAAGGCCATTCTACTGCCAATGTTTTTTTATGGAGAATGCATGGCTCTGCTCAATGTTATACACCTGTCAGCAATGGGTGTGGCTGAAATAGCCTAATCCACTAATTTGAAATGGGTGTCCACATACGTTTCTATATATATATTGTAGAAGGGGTGAGGATGCCAAAATGACACCCCAAGCTGCAGAAGGAAAGAAAATGAAAAAAATATATATTTTTTCTGCAGGGGGGAGCAGGCTTAGACCTGTGTTACCTGAAAAAGCTATCTGTCACCACCAGTAGTGAGATAATCCTCCTAAGAGAGGGTCCAACTATATTTTACTGCAGCACAGAGTACGCCTCAGTTGCAGAGCGCTACTTTTATATACATCAGCAAGTCACCACCTGAGGGCCTATTAGATCAATCACCACTTGAATGGATGATTGAACATCCTTTAATGCTAGGGTTATCAATCATGGTTGTTGATTAATCATCTTTGTAACACTGCATTCATCATGGTAATGGTCATGGCAGATATTCAATTGCCTTGATTTGTCTGAGAAAGTATTGAAAAAAATACTGTAAACACATGTTGCCATAGAGTCTGGCACAATGACTGTATACAGCTGAGCAAATTATACTTGAATTATTGGATCTGCTAGTCTTTGTAGAAAGATAGAGGCATGGAAAGGTGAAAGGGGAGAGGAGGAAAAGAGGAGGAGAGGGAGGAAGTGCACAACTTAACAAGTCTTCCAGGAAACCAACTAAGAAAAACACAAAACCAATTCAAGGTGTTTGGCGCAGGAGCGGGCTCTGTGCTTTACAGTTGTCCTCAGGCAGAGAGGGAAAGCATAAAGGGAGAGAAAGTGAGAAAGAAGGAAAGACAGAGAAAGAAAGAAATTGAAAAAGGACCACATCTAGGGTGGTAGAGGGATGTGAGATGGATCTAAGCAGTACTGAATAATGGCGGTGGGATGGTGTACTGGGGATGTCGGGGTAAATACAGGACCAGTCTGGTTGGCTGGGGGTACAGAGGAACAGAGGAGAGAATAGATTAGCTGTGGCTCAGGCACAGACCTGTTTGGCCCTACAGCATACTGCTGTTCCAGGACTGTATCCCAAATGGCACCCTATTCCCTACAAAGTGTACTACTTTGTAAGGAATTAGGCTGCCATTTATATAGTGCACTATATAGGGAATAAGGTACCATTTGGGACAAAGCCTAGGTGTAACAGATGTGACCATACCCAGCCACTCATTCATTAAAGCATTAAACAATACCACACAACTAGGCTGTTTGTGTTGGCCAAAGACCTTTTGTTTTGGACTGTTTTTCTTCTTTGTTACATTTTACAAGAAAGAGGCAACAGAATGCGCGTGACTGAATACATTTAAGTAAGGAGAGGGGAATAGAAAAAGGGAGAAAAAAACAGTACAAACTTGACATTGTGTTCAACTGTGCACTTGTCAGGAAAGAGGGACACAAATCATTTCTAAATGTTTATGTGGGGGGGTCGATCAACTCAACTACAGCAAGACCATTTAATAAATAAATTAACATTTGTTTTAATGTACCTGGTCTATAATTAAGATTCAAAGGGTTTCCAAAAAGTATGCTATCCAGTCTGTCCATGGCAGTTTGATACAATGCTTTTCCACTCAGTTTCTCTCTTATAGTGTAACAGTGCCCTCATGTGTTCAGAAAGAGACACAGACTCAAGACATATATAAATACTTTAAAGGTAGACTCAGTGATAAGACGTAGAGGCAGAAAGTAAACAGCATAGTAGGTCAATTTACGCAATAACCAAGAGCGTTGAAGCGCAAGGCTCAACTATTCCACTGTTTTGGTCTTGTGGCTCCCACGCTGTAAGAGCGTGAAACGAACCCGTGCACATGCGCAGATAATGTGTGTGACTGTGTAAAAGTGAAGTCTTGCATCATGCTCATCTCAATATAAAAAAAATTCTCACGTAGCAGACACTTAAGATGGGAGAAAAACCACATATCACTGGCACAGTGCGTACACTTTTCCTCAATAAAGTATCTATCAGCAAAATCCGAGCTGGTGGTGGTGGTGGGGGGTTAGGGGAGAGAGAGTCAAGTGCAAGTGTTGGTTCAGGTCGAGGTGAGGAGGGGGATTATTTAAGATACTCTTTGAAGAGGTAGGGTTTCAGATGCTTTTGGAAGATGGGCAGGGACTCTGCTTTCCTAGCTTCAGGGGGAAGCTGGTTCCACCATTGGGGTGCCAGGATAGAGAAGACCTTGGACTGGGCTGAGTGGGAGGGCCAGGAGACCAGAGGTGGCAGAACGGAGTGCTTAGGTTGGGATGTAAGGTTTTAGCATAGCCTGGAGGGAGGGAGGTGAGGGGCAGTTCTTCTTGCTGCTCCGTATGCAAGCACCATGGTATTGAAGTGGATGAGAGCTTCGACTGGAAACCAGTGGAGTGTGCAGAGGAGCGGGGTGACATGGGAGAACTTGGGAAGGTTGAAAACCAGGCTGGCTGTAGCGTTCTGGATAAGTTGAAGGGGTTTGATGACACAAGCGGGGAGCCCAGCCAAGAGCGAGCTGCAGTAGTCCAGGCAGATGTGAGGATATGACTGATCCGAGTGAGTTGGTGTATAGAGAGAAGAGGAGAGGGCCTAGAACAGAGACCTGTGGGACACCAGTAGTGAGAGTATGTGGTGCAGACACAGATCCTCTCCACGTCACCTGGTAGGAGTGGCCTGCCAGGTAGGATGCAATCCAAGAATGTGCAGAGCCTGAGACGCCCGAGAGGATTATCTGATGGTTCACTGTGTCGAAGGTCATGGATAGCTCTAAATGGGATGAGAACAGAGAAGAGCAGTCTAGGTTGAGTGACCCGTCTTAAAGCCTGACTGGTTAGGGTCAAGAAGATTGTTCTGATAGAGATAACGAGAGCTTTGTTCAGAGACAGCACGCTCAAGTGTTTTGAAAAGAGTTTTGAAAGGAACAGTCTATAGTATTTGATGTCAAATGAGTCAAGTTTTGGTTTATTGAGGAGGGGAGCGACTCTTTCTCCCATTGGGCGACCTCTTTCTCCCGTCTCTCGCCAGATGAAAACCTTGTGACAAGTGAGGTCTGGCCGCCCAACAACCTGCCTGCTCAACCCCATCCCCTCCTCCAGACCATTTCTGGAGACCTTCTCACTTCCCTCATCAACGCATCCCTAACCACTGGCTGCATTTCTCCAGAAATGGTCTGGAGGAGGGGATGGGGTCGAGCGGGCAGGTTGTTGGGCGGCCAGACCTCACTTGTCACAGGGTTTTCATCTGGCGAGAGACGGGAGAAAGAGGTCAGGGCATAGGGTAGTTCTGTGTAAGTTGGACCACTGGACTCAAGAGGCAAAGTGAGGGAAATGCTGTAGGAATGCTCAACCGGTGTCGCTCATTCAGCCAACAGAAACTTTCAACAGGTTCTCCCCATTAAGCAACAGGTCGGAGTCAGAGGCCAAGCCTTCTCTGGTCTATACTCTTCCCGTTACGGGGTCTGAGACGCCGAAGCCTCCCACCATTAGCTCTGACAAATTGAAAACCCTAGTAATTGGCGACTCCATTACCCTCAGTATTAGACTTAAAACGAATCATCCAGCAATCATACACCGTTTACCAAGGGGCAGGGCTACCAACGTTAATTAAGGCTAATCTAAAGATGGTGCTGGCTAAAGCTAAAACTAGCGAGTGTAGAGAGCGTAGGGATATTGTTATCCACGTCGGCACCAACGATGTTAGGATGAAACAGTCAGAGGTCACCAAGCGCAACATAGCTTCAGCGTGTAAATCAGCTAGAAAGATGTGTCGGCATCGAGTAATTGTCTCTGGCCCCCTCACTGGGGAGTGGTGAGCTCTACAGCAGAGTCTCACAACTTAATCGCTAGTTGAAAACTGTTTTCTGCCCCTCCCATTCTCTCTATTTTTCTCCTTTCTTTCTTTCTCACTTTCTTTCTTTCTCTCGGAAGACCTGAGCACTAGGACCATGCTTCAGGACTACCTGGCTTGATGTCTCCTTGCTGTCCCCAGTCCACCTGGTTGTGCTGCTGCTCCAGTTTCAACTGTTCTGCCTGCGGCTATGGAACCCTGACCTCTTCACCGGACGTGCTACCTGTCCCAGACCTGCTGTTTTCAGCAGGAGCGGTAGAGATACTCTGAGTAATCGGCTATGAAAAGCAAACTGACATTTACTCCTGAGGTGCTGACCTGTTGCACCCTCTACAACCACTGATTATTATTATTTGACCCTGCTGGTCATCTATGAACATTTGAACATTTTGGCTTGTTCTGTTATAATCTCCACCCGGCACAGCCAGAAGAGGACTGGCCACCCCTCATAGCCTGGTTCCTCTCTAGGTTTTTTCCTAGGTTCTGGCCTTTCTAGGGAGTTTCCTAGTCACTGTGCTTCTACATCTGCATTGCTTGCTGTTTGGGGTTTTAGGCTGGGTTTCTGTACAGCATTTTGTGACATCAGCTGATGTAAGAAGGGCTTCATGAATACATTTGATTGATTGATAAATTGTCTTCTATCAAAATGAAAAAAGGTAGATTTTTTTTCTATATGTAGGTAACAGCTAAGTTACATACAGTGAGGGAAAAAAGTATTTGAGCCCCTGCTGATTTTGTGCGTTTGCCCACTGACAAAGAAATGATCAGTCTATAATTTAAATGGTAGGTTTATTTGAACAGTGAGAGACAGAATAACAACAAAAAAATCCAAAAAAACGCATGTGAAAAATGTTATAAATTGATTTGCATTTTAATGAGGGAAATAAGTATTTGACCCTTCTGCAAAACATGACTTAGTACTTGGTGGCAAAACCCTTATTGGCAATCACAGAGGTCAGACGTTTCTTGTAGTTGGCCACCAGGTTTGCACACATCTCAGGAGGGATTTTGTCCCACTCCTCTTTGCAGATCTTCTCCAAGTCATTAAGGTTTTGAGGCTGACGTTTGGCAACTCGAACCTTCAGCTCCCACCACAGATTCTCTATGGGATTAAGGTCTGGAGACTGGCTAGGCCACTCCAGGACCTTAATGTGTTTCTTCTTGAGCCACTCCTTTGTTGCCTTGGCCATGTGTTTTGGGTCATTGTCATGCTGGAATACCCATCCACGACCCATTTTCAATGCCCTGGCTGAGGAAAGGAGGTTATCACCCAAGATTTGACGGTACATGGCCCCGTCCATCGTCCCTTTGATGCGGTGAAGTTGTCCTGTCCCCTTAGCAGAAAAACACCCCCAAAGCATAATGTCTCCACCTCCATGTTTGACGGTGGGGATGGTGTTCTTGGGGTCATAGACAGCATTCCTCCTCCTTCAAACACGGCGAGTTGAGTTGATGCCAAAGAGCTCCATTTTGGTCTCATCTGACCACAACACTTTCACCCAGTTGTCCTCTGAATCATTCAGATGTTCATTGGCAGACTTTAGACGGGCATGTATATGTGCTTTCTTGAGCAGGGGGACCTTGCGGGCGCTGCAGGATTTCAGTCCTTCACGGCGTAGTGTGTTACCAATTGTTTTCTTGGTGACTATGGTCCCAGCTGCCTTGAGAACATTGACAAGATCCTCCCGTGTAGTTCTGGGCTGATTCCTCACCGTTCTCATGATCATTGCAACTCCACGTGGTGAGATCTTGCATGGAGCCCCAGGCCGAGGGAGATTGACAGTTCTTTTGTGTTTCTTCCATTTGCGAATAATCACACCAACTGTTGTCACCTTCTCACCAAGCTGCTTGGCGATGGTCTTGTAGCCCATTCCAGCCTTGTGTAGGTCTACAATCTTGTCCCTGACATCCTTGGAGAGCTCTGGTCTTGGCCATGGTGTTTTTTTTGGAATCTGATTTATTGATTGCTTCTGTGGACAGGTGTCTTTTATACAGGTAACAAGCTGAGATTAGGAGCACTCCCTTTAAGAGTGTGCTCCTAATCTCAGCTCGCTACCTGTATAAAAGACACCTGGGAGCCAGAAATCTTTCTGATTGAGAGGGGGTCAAATACTTATTTCCCTCATTAAAATGCAAATCAATTTATAACATTTTTCACATGTGTTTTATTGGATTTTTGTTGTTATTATTCTGTCTCTCACTGTTCAAATAAACCTACCATTAAAATTATAGACTTATCATTTCTTTGTCAGTGGGCAAACATACAAAATCAGCAGGGGATCAAATACTTTTTTCCCTCACTGTACATTAATTAACCCCTTAAAGGCATACAGTTGTTTTGTAGAGTTTCACAACAAAATAAAGCAGGAATGGGCACAGTAGCCTGATTCCAGGTCTGTTTGTGCTGTTGTGCCAACTCCTATGGTCAGCATTGGCAAGACAGCTTAAATGGATCTGGTACCAGGCTTGGGGAACCATAGGGGCCCATTTTGCTTCGATTAACTGTAGGACATGATTAGATCAAAATAAACAGTATCATTTTAACGTATTGGATTGTTTGGACCATCGAAATAGTATAATATAGATAATATTTCCACGATTTGGACTTAAGTCCATTTCAGGCATAATGACATGTATCTACGTGAACTAGTACCCAGAAATAGGCCTAGGTTACCATTGTGAACTGCCTGGGGTGGTCAGCGACATCACAGACTAGAAAAACATCACTGACGTGTTTCAGCAAACCAATAACACACTGAGTTCCCATGGATTTAGTTACAACATCGCTTCTGAACAGCAACACATAATACAAGTGCTACTAAACACGAAATTACTGTTCACATAAATAATTCAAACATGGGGGGTGAGGCTGGTCCAACTCAAGGTATCAAAGAAATGCACCCCCCTCCCCAAAGTAAAACATATTTTCACATGACCCTCCCTTTGTACTGTAAAATAAATTTAACACCCTCCGCCCTCATAGAATTAACTCAAAATAATGTTTAACTACTTATGGAGTGGTGGGGCGCTAGGGTGTTCACACAAAACACATTTCACAGCGAAAACAAATCCATTACCTTTTGAAGAACTTCTGCTGAGGGCTTCCCAAGTGTCCAACGAAGACATTCAAGGGTTCTTTTGTTAGAAAAAGTCATTTATTATATTCATAAATCTCCGTTTGGTTGGCGCGTTATGTTCAGAAAATCCAACGTCGAATCGGCCATTGAAACGTGAAGAGAACGCGTTCAAATATACCTATCAACTTTTCCTAAACAAATCAAATACACCTGATGCTCTCATTTATGTTTCAGTGTTGCTTGCCTCGAAGTGAGCATAGAAGTAATTTAGCTCGTCCGTTAGTATTGTGTCTCTGGGCAGCTTGCGGCTGTGCTTCCCTTCCCTCTGTAATAGTTTGCAATTCCTACAACATCCGACGAGCGTCGGAGCCGGTATAGTACAATTCAGTCTTAGTCCTGTATTGACGCTTTGCCTGTTAGATGGTTCGTCTGAGGTTATTATGCTCTCTACACTCACTTTCTTATAAGCTTCCGGGTTAGAGTCCCACTCCTTGAAAGCGGAAGCTCTACTACCCTAAACAGCCATCACTAACATTGAGTGGCTGCTGCCAACATACTGACTCAAAACTCTAGCCACTTTAATAATACAACATTGGATGTAATAAATGTATCATTAGTCACTTTAATGGGGGAAAATAAGCATTAATAGATATTTATATGGATATTTAATTAAATTGTTATTTGTTTTTGTCTATATTACTATACATAAATATCGGTACATTTCCTTGCCCTTATGCCTAAAACATATTTTCCTAAGCTTGGGGCCCAGGAAAACACCGAATTTTTCATTTGTGTCCCAGGCTGAAAAAGTTTAAGAACCCCTGACATAAAACAATTACATAGAGACAAAAAAATGCAGATGAGTATGAGGAGGGAGTTTAAGTACAATTCTTCCTTGCTTGTTTAGCTGACAGCTTATTTTTTAGATGTTTGGGGCTGCTGCTGAACCATGATATGCAGGCATAATCAAAGTGACACTGGACTAGTGCACTTTCCAGAGTCTTTAGGGTTTCTATAGCTACGTTTCCATCAAATTGGTGCCTGAGTTTCATGTGAATATTCTAAAATCTTCATAAAAACAACATTCCATTTCAGAGTTTCCTTTAAGAAAACTTTGCGCTGGACAACATGACAGGAAATACTTTTATTTACCAGACATTTTTAGAAATGTAATGAACATATTGTTAGTTTACAGGAGTAGCTCTGGTAGGCCTGAAACAGTCTTCCTCACCTCAAGTTCAACTGTCGGAGCCAGGTGGAGCACTGGGGCGCACTGTCTTCATATCATAGGCCTGCAGTAGCTAAAGCTTAATAATAGCCACATCGTACCAAACTTTTGCAAACATTTCTAAACTTTATTAGGGTAATATTAAAAGTAAGTCAAGCCATGTTTATAGGGAAAATACGAGCAGAAGAGCGAATGTAAACCAGGGAAAAAACGCACAACCCTCCCCAAAGCAAAAAAAATAAGTTAAAATAAATTTTGATTTGTCCCTTAGCCTATTTAAGTTAAGGTACAGATTGTAAAGTGGACAGCTGAATACAAAATTACCAGTAGTCCCGCAACACAGCCAGCTCTTAGTGTGAATCCTGTATAGCCGTTCGGCTGGAGACAGCCTAGCTCTGCCTAGTTGCATTGGCTCGGGAAGAGATTAATTGGCAGACTTTTGAGAAGTCGGGGACTTCCGGGATGCCTCGGAGGCAAGGTGGAATCCTTGGGTGGGCGAGTGAAATCTCCTCACCTTCCTTCCGTAGTCGCCCATCGATCCGAATGGTCAAGGCGATGAGTGAGTCGAAATCCGTCAGTAGGTCCCGGGCTGCAAGCTCGTCCTTTACGTCCTCCGATACTCCGTGCAGAAACATGCCGAACAACGCTTCCGGGTTCCAGGCACTCTCAGTTGCCAACATGTGGAAATCCACCTTATAGTCTGCCACACCGCAGGAGTCTTGCCGAAGCAACTTCCGGGCAGCATCTCTCCCTGACATTTGAGCATCGAAAACCTTCTTTACCTCTGCCATGAACTCCTCCAGAATGAAGCATTCGGCCAACTGTTGTTCCATACTTCCGTAGCTCAGGCGAGAGCCCTCCCAGACATCAGCGTGATGAGGTATGCTATCTTAGAGCAATCCGAGGGGAAGGAGGAGGGCTGCAGCTCGATGATGAGGGAACACTGAGCGAGAATTGCCCGACTCTCCATCGAAGCATTCCGGGGGAGGTAAGCAGGGTTCCCGGGAAACTGGGGTGTCAGGGGAATTGGCACTACTAACAGCCGGATTACTGAGGGGCTGGGAGGTTACCGTCGTGGTAAGCTGCCTAACAGAAAACCAGCGAATTGCTCCAGCAATGTGTTCAACGCTCGGTCATGGCGTTCGGCCATGGTCTGAAACCCTTCCATAAGACCACAAAGCTACTCCTCGTGCCTTCCAATGGTGGCAGAGCTGGTCCGTGTCTGCCTGGTCAGTCATGGCCAGTTCGTACTATCACGTTTTTATGGAAGACCCAGATGCAGACAGTGTTTATTACTAGAACAGGGTGTAGGCAAAACGACAGGTCAAGGGCAGGCAGAGGTCGGTAATCCAGATCAGAGTCCAAAAGGTACAGAACAGCAGGCAGTCTCAGGGTCAGGGCAGGCAGAGGAAAATCATCCAGTGTGATGTGACAAGGTACAGAACGGCAGAATGGAAAATTTGAAAACAGGAACTAGAAACAGATAGGAGCAAGGAGAAAAACGCTGGTAGGCTTGACGAACAAAACAAACTGGCAACAGACAACACAGAACATCAGTATAAATACACTGGGAATAATGGGGAAGTTGGGCGACACCTGGAGGGGGTTGGAGACAAGCACAAAGACAGGTGAAACAGATCAGGGTGTGACACACCCTCTGCCTTGATGACAGCTTTGCACACTCTTGGCATTCTCTTAAATCAAATCAAATGTTATTGGTCACATACACATATTTAGAAGACGTTATTGCAGGTGTAGCGAAATGTTTGTGTTCCTAGCTCCAGCAGTGCAGTAATATCTAACAATTCACAACACACACAAATCTAAAAGTAAAATAATGGAATAAAAAATATAGAAATATTAGTACGAGCAATGTCAGTGTGTCATTAAATTAGAGTGGTGATCCTAACTGACCTAAGACAGGGAATTTTTACTAGGATTAAATGTCAGGAATTGTGAAAAACTGAGTTGAAATGTATTTGGCTTAGGTGTATGTAAAGTTCCGACTTCAACTGTACATACATACATACATACAGTATCTGCTTACAGTAGAAACGACAACGCGATATACAGAAATAAAATAACTTACTTCGATAGGAAAGCACACATGTCCAAAGTTATTATATGTACGGAAAACAACAAGGAAGGCAAAGCGAGCGCCAGCAAGAAAATGTTCCAATTCTTGCAAGACTGCGCAAATATATGCATTCTTGATCTGCGCAAACATGAGTGAAGTGCAGTGGGCTTTCCTCAAAGAGAGAAGTTTATCCGGCTCAGTAAAGCCTCAAACATAAATTGTCCCCAACGCTGAATGTGAATTAATGAGGAGGCGGAACACACCTCAATTCAAACTGCTGTTAGAAAATACAACTTGTTAGAAAATAATTTGAAATTGACAAGTTGAAACATATAGATAATTAGCAGGCAGTGCGTGTTAACTGTCCTGTAGCGTAATAATCGCATTTTGGAACAGTACATTGGAACAGTACAACAGTACACTTATTCTGACATCACGTGCATGAAACAATTCATGCTGTGGCGACCGTTAGAGATATTTGGAACTCACATGTGAAAAGGTTAAAAATCAGGCTGTAACACAAACAAATGTGGAAAAAGTGTGAATACTTTCTGAAGAAACTGTATGTGGTCTTGAAGCAGGGGTCGAGGAATGACGCCATGTCCAGCAGGTCATCTGTGGTAGGATCTGAGTATTTGTCATTCAGATAGTCAAGGATGGTCCACTTGATGTCCTTTGTGAGGGGTGGGTCATCTTCTTCCAGATTCAAAACACTCATGTTGAACAGCTGTAGTACAGGCTTCAGGTAGGAGACATTGACATATTCCTCTCCGGACAAGGTGTCAGTGAACTCTTGCAGTGGAGTCAGGGCTTTGTTTACTGACTCAAGGACAAGTATGTCTTGCCATGTAGGCACCAGGTTCCTGGTTTTGTTGTCTGCAGCTAGAACTTGAGTTATGGCTTTCTCCTGCTCAAGCACTCTCTGTATCATCTTCAGGCGTGAGCCCCACCTGGTTGGAGTTTCAGTGACAAGCAAGTGGCCAGGCAAGTAATGTTAAGTTAGTGCAGCTTTTTCCAGGCCATGGAGAAGACGCTGACTACTCTCTTGCAAACAGCAACGGCAAGGTCAATAAGGGGATATTTAACACTTCTCTCTGTAAAAAACAAAAACAAATAAAAAACAAAATTTGTTTCCACATTAACTTTGTTTTCATGTATTTACATAAATTAATATTTCTTAAATTTAGGCATGACAATTATTTTAACGAAACAACTAGATAATTAATAATACAGTGCCTTCGGAAAGTATTCAAACCCCTTGACTTTTTCCACATTTTGTTAGGTCACAGCCTTATTATAAAAATTGATTCAAACATTTTTTCTCACCAATCTACATGGACCAGATCTGCTACTCGGTCAAGGCGCATCCAATAGTCTAAGCTACTCTCTCCCTGATAAGGTTTGGTTTCATAAAAATCTTGAAGAGGCGTAGTAGAGGAGATGGCCTCACCAAAATGCTGTTTCAAAATACTGAAAATAACCTCAGGGTCTCTGCTGATGTTTACAAGGGGGTTGCTGCGGATTCCTATCTGGACTAAAACCTTGGCCCTCCCCATTAACCTTTCCATGATTTAATTACCTTGCTCTGCCGTTTTGTAACCTTTCTTTACCAAGTATGTCTTCATAATTTCCTTCCACTCGTACACAGTACATTTATCTGTTCCATCACCTCTGAAAGTGGGTTGCTCACGCATGTCAGATTTCATGACAAAGTTTACCTTGGACCAGTCTGGCATGCACACTGGGACAGTGTTGGCTGCTACCTTGGATGGAGTGATATTACTTGCTGACAGACTTGAAACGATACTGTTACCAATCTCTTGACCCATCTGTATGACTAAATCAAGCATAACACTCTGCTGCGTATGGTATTCATCATCGGAGTGATTATCATCTCCATGACTCTGACCTGTTGTTTGATCAATAACATCCTCTTGTTCAATTGCTTGACGTTGCACCAGCACTCCCAGTAAAGATATGCTCTACCATTCTAGCTATCTGAGCCCCCCTACCAATACTGGGGGTTACAATATCACAGTTAACTTGTTAGGGAGTGGCAGCTGAGGGGTCGGTTTTGGAGAGCCTGGCGTGCCCAAAGTAAAATGCCTCCCATTCAGGCCCAGAAAATAGGATATGCACATATTTAGTACCATTGGATAGGAAACACTCTGAATTTTCCAAAAGTGTTAACCATTTGTCTGTGAGTGAAACAGAACGCATATGGCAGGCGAAACCCCGAGGAATTTCTGTCCTGGAAAAAGTGATTTTGACACATTGCTCATTTGGAACCCCTCCCCTCATGAAAATGACCATATAAGGGCATATGAATGCAGTACCCATTGCTTCCTTTAGATGTCAACAGTCTCGAGACAGTGTAAATTTTCAATTTGGATGCTTTAGACCAGAGAAAAAGAGCAAACCAGGAAGTGTACTTTTTATGTCAACAGTACCCAGTGCGTTGACAAAGCGCTGCAGTGTCTTTTACCGTCTTTATCGATCAGTTTATATTCCGGTTGATTTATAATAGTAAATATGCGTAAAAGTGTTCCAAAGGATACATTTAAAACTATGTTTGATTGTTCTTGGACAAGTTTATAGGTATAAGATGAACGAGTTTGCGTCACGTTTCAATGGAGGAGTGGAAGCTGTCGTTTCTGATTATAACGCGCGAACCAAATGGAGATTTATGGATAAAATACATAACTTTTTCTAACAAAAGAACCATGGATTGTCTTCGTTGGACACTTAGGATGACCTCAGCAGAAGTTCTTCAACAGGTAATTGATTTGTTTTCACTGTGAAATGTGTTATGTGTGTGCCGTGATGGCTAATCGATTCATGGCTATGGGAAAAATATGTGAGGTGCTACCCTCAAACAATCAAATGTGCTGCTTTCGCCGTAAAGCCTTTTTGAAATCTGACAACGCTGTGATATTGCCAAGAAACAGAGCTTTTGATGAGTATGGAACACTTGTATATTGGTGGATGTTTAATAATTCAACTTTTGGATTTTGAATTTGGCGCCTTGCATTTCACCTGGTAGTGTCGGGATTGGGGCGCTAGCGCCCCAGCAATCCCTGAGAGGTTAACTCCCCTAGGTTGTAAGTCCTCACTCACCAGTAAAAGTGGTGGATCACCATTGGGCTTTACCAGAGTACCTAGATTCTTTGGTGTGGACATGTTATTCATGACAAATATTCAAATGAACTGTCTCTTGAAGTTGACGGTAGGTGTAGTCCTCTTCTCAGGAGCGCTGCTGTATTCCCCCGGTGACAGGCGATGGCTGATCTTGTAGATCCGGGTCACAGCACCAATTTTGTAACCAACTTTACATAGCCCCCCAGAAGAAAGGCACACGGACACCCACACTTCAGGTTGACTCGGTTTTTATATTTCAGTAAAAGATATCAAACAGTGATGACAGGCATTGACAGGACGGTCACAGCCACACTTTCACTGGTTAGGTAGGACATAAGATATCTTTTAGATTGGGGCAACAGTAGTAATACATACCCTCAATGTGAAGTGATATTAATACATAAATACAGAGCACAAGTACAACCCTTTTATATAAACCTTTTAAGGTAGTAAGAAAATAAACATTCATTTAATATTTCAATAAGTTAAATGCTAGCAAATCACCTGCTGGCAATAGCTAGCATGACATTGTAGTGCAGTGACCAATGGTGCTAGTTAGCTCGTCATTAACAAGGCTAGCTAAGCCAGCAAAAAGTTGGTTAACTACTTAGGGAGTAGCGGCGCGACACTACCCGGTGAAATGTAAGGCGCCAAATTCAAAATCCAAAAGTTGAATTATTAAACATTCATCAATATACAAGTGTTGCATAGTCATCAAAAGCTCTGATTCTTGGCAATATCACAGCGTTGTCAGATTTCAAAAAGGCTTTACGGCAAAAGCACAACATTTGATTGTTTGAGGACAGCACCTCTCCTATTTTCCACATTAGCATAAATTCATATCCAGCGCAGGTCACACAAAACCCATATAAGAGCTAAAATAAATCACTTACCTTTCGAAGAACTTCTGCTGAGGGCTTCCCAAGTGTCCAACGAAGACATCCAATGGTTCTTTTGTTAGAAAAAGTCATTTATTATATCCATAAAACTCCATTTGGTTGGCGCGTTATGATCATAAAATCCACCGTCGAGTCGCCCATTGAACCGTGAAGAGAACACGTTCAAATTATACCTATACACTTTCTCCAAACAAATCAAACATCATTTTTAATGTATCCTTAGGTATCCTTTTATGTATATTTACTGTAATATTTAAACCGGACGATAACGTGAACCATAGGAAAGGAAAATAAAGTGGGGCGCGTTCAGAATCTCGCGCCCTTGAAACGTTGTTGACAAATGTTGTACCTTCACTACTTCCTCTTCCTATCTGTTCTGCTTAGTGCTAGAGCCTCCAGACACTGTATAAAGACTGTTGACATCTAGTGGAAGCCATAGGTACTGCAGTCTCAGTCCTAGTTAACATAGAAATCAATAGGCAGCCTGGACAAAAAAGGTAATGTACACAAAATACTGCAAATCCGGATGGATTTTCCTCGGGTTTTTGCCTGCTATATCAGTTCTGTTATACTCACATACATTATTTTAACACTTTTAGAAACGTCAGAGTGTTTCCCATCCAATAGTACTAATTATGTACATATCCTATTTTCTGGGCCTGAGTGGCAGGCATTTTACTTTGGGCACGCCAGACTCTCCAAAACCGTCACCTCTGCTGCCGCTCCCTAAGAAGTTAACTTGCTGAAATAAGTCTTCAATACATTAACGGTAAAATAAATACATACATAGCCACATTCGCTATTGACTTTAGAATATATAAACCAGTTTTCCAAAAACACTATTATGTTATACAGTTTTAAGCAGTTTTTATATACAGAGGAAAGAGACACGAACCTGCTCTCAGATTATCTCTCTCAGACTGAGGAGCAGGCAGACAAACTTCCCAAACAGGGGGAGAAGCAATCAAAACCCACTAGATGCTCTTTCAAAGAAAATAATAGAAAAATGGTAAGCATGAAGACCTCTCGTATTACCAACCTTACTACAATGGCAGCAAATATTTATTATGAATTCAGTAATACAAAATGAAAGGAAAATATTTATATCACCCCTTTTCCTGAAGTGAATGGTTTCACCCACTACTCTACCGTGAACTGCTGCGTTCTTAGATATCTATATTGCGTGCGAGGTTCATGGAAACTCTACATTTTCACTTTGTTACATACACACACAATACCCCATAAAGACCAAGAAAAAACTGTTTTTTAGAGGTTTTTGCAAATTTATAAAAAAATCTAAATAAAAAATATCACATTTTCATAAGTATTCAGACCCTTTACTCAGTACTTCGTTGAAACACCTTTGGCAGCAATTACAGCCTCAAGTCTTCTTGGGTATGACAGTACAAGCTTAGCACACCTGTATTTGTGGAGTTTCTCCCATTCTTCTCTGCAGATCCTCTCAAGCTGTGTCAGGTTGGATGGGGAGTGTTGCTGCACAGCTATTTTCAGGTCTCAGGTCTCTCCATCTCTCCGTTAGATCGGGTTCAAGTCCGGCCTCTGGTTGGGCCACTCAAGGACATTCAGAGACTTGTCCTGAATCCACTCCAGTGTTGTCTTGGCTGTGTGCTTAGGGTCGTTGTCCTGTTGGTAGGTGAACCTTCGCCCCAGTCTGAGGTCCTGAGCGCACTGGAGCAGGTTTTCATCAAGGATCTCTCTGTACTGTTCCATTAATTTTTCCCTCGATCCTGACTAATCTCTCAGTCCCTGCCACTGAAAAACACCCACACAGCATGATGCTGCCACCACCATGCTTCACTGTAGGGATGTTGCCAGGTTTCCTCCAGACGTGACGCTTGGCATTCAAGCCAAAGAGTTTAATCTTGCTTTCCTCGGACCAGAGAATCTTCTTTCTCATGGCCTGAGAGTCTTTAGGTGCCTTTTGGCAAACTCCAAGCAGGCTGTCATGCGCCTTTTACTGAGGAGTGGCTGCCGTCTCGCCACTCTACCATAAAGGCCTGATTGGTGGAGTGCTGACAAGATGGTTGTCCTTCTGGAAGGTTCTCCCATCTCCACAGAGGAACTCTAGAGCTCTGTCAGTGACCATCGGGTTCTTGGTCACCTCCCTGACCAAGGCCCTTCTCCAACGATTGCGCAGTTTTTGGTACGCCTCCCCAGATCTGTGCCTTAACACAATCTTGTCTCGGAGCTCTACGGACAATTAATTCGACGTCATGGCTAGGTTTTTGCTCTGACATGTTCAATCAATTGAATTTACCACAGGTGGACTCCAATCAAGTTGTGGACTCCAGTCAAGTTGTAGAAACAGCTCAAGGATGGTCAATGGAAACAGGATGCACCTGAGCTCAATTTCGAGTCTCATAGCAAAGGGTCTGAATACATCTGTAAATCATAATATATAATAAATGCAGAAATATATGGCATAATAAATACCAATTTAACTGTTTGGCTATTAGTGGTCCTAGTCCTAATCCATTTTAAAAAGCTTGTATTATATTTATTGTGACTTTTACAGAGTACACTAAGATTATCTCCAGATATCATTTACAGTTATTTACAAGACTAATTGTATTACAATTCATGTGATTGAGAACTATTTGCATTGTTCTATTGTATTAGTTTAGGCTATTGAACTGCAAGGACCAGAATACCTTGCAACAGGAAGTGAGAACAAGAATGCTCCAGTTATGAATCCAACAAGTGACAAGTTATTAGCCAAGCAATGCCAGCTACGTTTCTTAACATTTAATCTCATAACCAACGTCCTGAGTCCTTACTTTGAACATAGTTCATCTATAGCAGTTGCTCATCATCTGAGAAAACATATTTGGTCAACTTACCGATGGCCAGATGAAGACGGTGACTGAAACACTGCAGTCTTGTCCAGCTGTTAAGCTCCATGGCTTTTACCATGTTGGATGTGTTGTCAGTTGTTAAACTGTTCTTTCAGTCCCCATAACTTCAGTGTATCCCACAGCCCTTGGGCAAGCAACTCTCCCATACGGTCCTCCGGGAAATAAGCCTTCAGCTCCCAATCATCAGTTATAAATGCAATGTCATGCATATCCGTTTCCCGTGGCATGTATTGAAACGTGTGGCCTTATCGTGGCTTCTTTTGCAAATTACTATGAATAAAGTGACTTATTTCCTAAAACTCGTCAATACTAAACATCACATTAACTTAGGGATGGGTGGTGCGCTAGCACCCCAATCCCGACACTACCAGGTGAAATGCAAGACAAAATCCAAAAGTTGAATTATTAAAAATGCACCAATATACAAGTGTTTCATACTCATCAAAAGCTCTGATTCTTGGCAATATCACAGCGTTGTCGGATTTCAAAAAGGCTTTACGGCGAAAGCACTACATTTGATTGTTTGAGGGTAGCACCTTCAATATTTTCCATAACCATGAAATCTTTAGCCAGCGCGGTCGATAGAAAATGCATTTCACAGGGAAAACCTGTGCCTTACCTTTTGTAGAACCTCTGCAGAGGGCTTCCTAAGTGTCCAACGAAGACAATCCATGGGTATTTGGTTATAAAAAGTAATTTATTATATCCTTAAATCTCCGTTTGGTTGGCACCTTGTGTTCAGAAAATCCAACGTGAAGTGAATGCGTTCATTTAAACCTATAAACTTTCCCTCAACAAAACAAAAACCAATTAAAATGCAACCTTAGCTTATCTTTTATGAATAAAAGTGATAATCTTTCACTTGGATGGTCACCTAAACGTTATATAAGTCAAATAAAGTGGACCGCTCAGCCAAACGTGCGCCCAAAAACGTGCAACTGAAAAATAGCTCCCCCGACTAAAACCACTACCGATTGAACACAATGGTTCCGATTTCCATTAAACTTTACCTATACACTGCTGACATCCAGTGGAAGCAATAGGTACTACATTCAGTGTCCTGGTATAAATACTTTTCAATAGGCAGTCTCTCTAAGTGAGCCATAAACCACCAGAATGAAATTTCCGGATGGAATTTTCTCTGGTTTTTGCCTGCCAAATGAGTTCTATTACACTCACAGACAAAATGTTAACACTTTTCGAAACCTCAGAGTGTAATTATGTGCATATCCTATTTTCTGAGCCTGAGTGGAAAGCATTTTACTTTAGGCACGCCAGACTCTCCCAACCGACCACTCAGCTGCTCATCCCAAATAAGTTTAAGGTGTGGGACATTAATTGTGTGACAATAAATAACTAGCAGATCTATTTCGCTTCAGCAGCTAGAATTTGTCCATCTACAATTCAACTGTGGGAACATGGCGGCTCTCAACACCAGACAACAGAAAGAGCTGGCCCGCTACTATAAGAGAGATTGTTATTGAGGAGATTACCTCTGCCCTTGACATACAATTAAAACTGGTAAATTAATAATTGGCAGTGCTCATTTGCAAAGTGAATACCTATTCAACTAAAGTGGAATGTCTGGAGAAGACAGCAAATGTGACACAGGTACAGTACGACTCCATGACATGGAAACAGTGTGAGCTGTTGGAAGGGATAATCAAACTTCTGAAAGAGAAAACAGAATCACTTAAAAATCATTCCTGTAAATTTAATGTGTGGGTTACATGAGATGATACTGGTGTGGAAGCAGGAAACCCGACTTCCATCATGAACAATCTTTTCTATTAAATGTTCGGGCAGGAAAAGCTGGGTCCCATGCCGCTGATTAACATTCTGAACCGTGCAGGTCAACTACGCAACGGCTCTCGCTTTATGATTGAACCAATCCACAGCTTTTAAGTCAAGCGACGAATTGTTCGCCTTACAGTGGAATCCGGGGGTCTAACCTATGCAGGGAAGAGGATCAGCATCTACCCAGACCTGATTGCCGAACTGCTAAAACAAAGGGAGACCTACAATGAGGTGAGATCCCAGCTATGAAAGATAAACCTGCGATACTTCTTCATCCACCCGGAAAAACTTATCTTGACCTTCCAGAACATAACACACATGCTTTCCACTGCCAAGGAATTTCAATACTTCTTTGAGAAGCACATCGAACCCAACACATAAGGGGACACGCCGACAGATGGAACCCTATGACTAGCTCATTATTCAGGTATGCTATCCATGCACAATCACGCATCCTAGCATATGGCTATGATGCCGCCCTTAGCATAAGACAATGATGAGGACACCCACTCATGTTTGGTTACAAGGAACAATATTGCTGATCATTGAACTTGTTATACATTGCCTATAGTCCAGGAGATTTACAGAGTAATGACACTACACAAATTAATGAACAATGGACAATATATGGTGGCCTACTGGGACTGCTTTCTTGTGTGGCTACAGCGCATTGTATCCACTTGGGCTAAATATGGCAAAATAAGTTAGAGTTATTAGTTATTCCCCTATGATTTTTTGTTGAATGATGTGGCTTGCAGCAGCCACACTTTAAATATTGCAAGAATTATTATAATTTTTTGTGATCAAGTTTTTATATATTTTTTGTTGACATGAGAAAAAGCTAAACAAACCAACAGACATAACACGTTTATCTCCCTTACGCCCTCCCAATCCCACCCACAGGACCTGCTTACTTGAAGTACATATCTTAAAGAAATGATTTTATACTGCCAAGTGTTGAATTGAATAGAGTTTATTTTAGGCAACAGACATATACAACAAAATGCACAATGTGGACCCAGAGGATATCACTTGAAAGTATTAATTGAAGCACTTATTTCCAAAGTGGTCCTCAATGGTAAAAACAATAACACATAATGATTAAAAGACAAGGCAAAATTACAAACAACCATAAATACATTCATTTATATTGACATCCTGCACTGCACTTCTCCCTAACCTTAAAAATCAACCATATTCATTTCACATTAAAACAATCTATTAATTGCACATCACACCAATCCTTCAAATAAATACACCTGCCCAGCAGTAGGGGGCACAAGGGACAGTGGAGTGGTTTCCCTTACGTAGACAACCTTGTCCAAATGAAAACCTTCTCTGCTTTTTTAAGCTATTTTACATTTTTATTTGCTTGATCTCCAAGGGAAGGCTATTCCACAGACAAATGCCTGTATGGAAAAACGACCTCTTGGCAGTACTGTTTACTGTACTGGATTTTACAAGACATAACACTAGCTCTGGTATTGTGACTGTGCTGGTTATACAGTGGCAAGAAAAAGTATGTAACCTTTTGGAATTACATGGACTTCTGCATAAATTGGTCATAAAATTTGATCTGATCTTCATCTAAGTCACAACAATAGACAAATAATAACACACAAACAATTATACGTTTTCATGTCTATTGAACTCACCTGGTAAACATTCACAGCGCAGGGTGGGAAAAGTATGTGAACCCTTGGATTTAATAACTGGTTGACCCTCTGGCAGCAATAACCTCAACCAAACATTTTCTGTTGTTGCGGATCAGACCTGCACAACGGTCAGGAGGGATTTTGGACCATTCCTCTTTACAAACCTGTTTCAGTTCAGCCATATTCTTGGGATGTCTGGTGTGAACTGCTCTCTTGAGGTCATGCCACAGCATCTCAATCGGGTTGAGGTCAGGACTCTGCCTGGGGCACTCCAGAAGACGTATTTTCTTCTATTGAAGCCATTCTGTTGTTGATTTACTTCTGTGTTTTGGGTCGTTGTCCTGTTGCAACACTCAACTTCTGTTGAGCTTCAACTGGCGGACAGATATTCTCCAGCAAAATGTCTTGATAAACTTGGGAATTAATTATTCCATTGGCAGCAAAGCAGCCCCAAACCATGATGCCCCCTCCACCATACTTTACAGTTGGGATGAGGTTTTGATGTTGGTGTGCTGTGCCTTTTTTCTCTTCACACATAGTGTTGTGTGTTCCTTCCAAACAATCTAACTGTAGTTTCATCTGTCCACAGAATATTTTGCCAGTAGCGCTGTACAACATCCAGGTGCACTTTTGCAAACTGCAAACGTGCAGCAATGTTTTTTTTGAACATCAGTGGCTTCTTCCGTGTGTCCTACCATGAACACCATTCTTGTTTAGTGTTTTACGTATCGTAGACTCGTCAACAGAGATGTTAGCATGTTCCAGAGATTTCTGTAAGTCTTTAGCTGACACTCTAGGATTCTTATTAACCTCATTGAGCATTCTGCGCTGTGCTCTTGCAGTCATCTTTGCAGGATGGCCACTCCTAGGGAGAGTAGCAACAGTGCTGAACTTTCTCTATCGGGTTCACATACTTTTCCTTGCCACTGAATGTGCATATTATGTGTGTGAGAAAATGATAGAGTGAGTGTTTCTGTTGGAGTGTGTGTGTGTGTGTAGGGTCCTGTGAATGCATATAGTTACTGAAATAAAAGGCCAATAAAGATACAAGGTACACTCGGTCCATTTAGCTATTTTGTTAGATATTTATCAGTCGTATTGCTTGGGCATAGAAGCTGTTCAAGAGCCTGTTTGTGTCAGACTTGATGCACCGGTACCTCTTGCTGTGAAGCAGCAGAGAACATATTCTATGGCTTGGGTGGTTGGGGTCATTGACGATTTTCCAAGCCTTCTTTTCATACTGCCTGATATAGAGGTCATTGTTGACATGGAGCGAGGCCCCAGTGAGGTACTAGAATGTCCGCACAACCCTCTGTAGCACAACTTGTTTGAGGGCGGTGCTATTGGCATACCAAGCAGTGATGCAGCCAGTCAATATGCTCTCAATGGTACAGCTGTAGAACCTGTTCAGGATTTTAGGGCCCATGCCAAACTTTTTCAACCTCCTGAGGGGGGAAGAGGCACTGTAGCACCTTATTCCCGTGTGTGTCAATTACTGACCACAACCACACAACTTCTGGCCACAACCACACAACTACTGACCACAACCACACAACTACTGACTAAAACCAAACAACTCTGAACACAAAAGTACTGACCACTCAACTGCTGAGCACAATTACTGACCACAACCACACAACATCTGACCACAACCACACAATTACTGACCACACAACTACTGACCACAACTAGTGACCACAACTAGTGACCACATAACTAATGACCACAACCACACAACTACTGACCACAAACACAAAACTACTGACCACAACTACGGACTACAACCACACAACTACTGACCACAACTACTGAACCACACACCTACTTACCAACACTACTGACCACTACTGACCACAACCACACAACTACTGACCACAACCACACAACTACTGACTAAAACCAAACAACTCTGAACACAAAGTACTGACCACTCAACTGCTGAGCACAATTACTGACCACAACCACACAACTTCTGACCACAACCACACAACTACTGACCACACAACTAGTGACCACGCAAATAATGACCACAACTACTGACCACAAACACAAAACTACTGACCACTACAGACCACAACTACTGACCACACACCTACTTACCAACAATACTGACCACAACTACTGACCACAACCACACAACTACTGACCACAATTATTGGTCACACAACTACTGAACCACACAATTAATGACCACAATCACAATACTACAGACCACAACTAGTGACCACAGCGACTGACCACAACCACACAACTGCTGAAGATGTAGGAGGAGGTGGGCTTGGCGGGGTGGGATGGGGTAAAAAAAAAAGCAGTCAGGCTAATGTAAGGCTTGGATGTACGGCTTGACCATAAGTCGGTTGTGTTTGCAAAGTGAGCAGTGCTGTTCTGCTAAAGTATTTTCAGCTAGGCAGTACATACCTCGGCTCCAAAGCTTTGACCATGCTTCTAAATCCCTCTTTCTCCAAAGTCTGAACGGGGACCATTTGCTTGGCGATGTGTACAGTTATTGAATCCGTAATGTCCCTCCATCGTTTGCTTTTCTTGTCGTAAGCGCATCCACCGGAAAATAATGTGCTGTTGTAATTTGTTTTCAAACTTGAAGTAGTTTTAGTCCTGGCACCGGGGGATGTAGTAGTGATGCACCTTTTTATACTTTCGACCACATGGCAGGTTTTACGGTGGCTGAAGAGGTTACTCATGTTTCCTCCTTTTGCAACGACAGATCACTTGCACTACTTGCAAATTATGTTTTACTGTTCTGTATCAGTTTTCTTAAAACCAAACCATGTCCACACTATCGACATCACAACTTTCTTAGGCACAAATTATTCACTTGTCTGGGAAGTTGCCTGGGTCCCTTCGGCAAAACACTATGACTGTCCGTATCCTCCATCATGTCTTCTTCACTCATCGTCTGTTTCCCCACGTGTGTTTGTTTACGTCAACACGCACAGCATTTTTTCTGTGGTTGGAAGATGCGCCTATCATTCCAAAACAAGGTTATTCTCATTCATCGCAGCTCTAAATAAGAGGAGGCAAAAACAAAGTCATTATTTATACCTTTCATCAGGTAAAGAATGGTGGCCATGCACTACGGACTAGTGAGGATGATCTCATAGTGGGACACGTAAGCATACTGTCCTCTCTATGACTTGCTATTAGAGCTGCAATTCACAGTAATTCCCCTCATCAATAATCTGGCCTGGCCTGCCTTAGAAATGGAATGCTCGGAGTCAGGAGAGGAGAAAGGCTGCTGATTGCAGAGGATGATTGGAGAGGGAATGCTGCTGTTGTTGAGATAGGAGAGAGTGATGGGGAGGGGGAGTGGGCATGGAGAGAGGGAGAAAGAGAGCGGGGGATTGGGTAGAAGGAGAGAGTGCTCAGATTGGTGTAAAAATGTGACAGAGTGATGGTGAGAGAGAGAGAGCTAAAGAGAGAAAGAGGGAGAAATGGAGATAGGGAAGGGAGAGCTGACATATCCATCCTCCATTGACAGGCAGAGTGGAGGCTGGGGGAGAGGGAGCAAGAGTGAACAAGGGAAGAGAAAAGAACAGTGTGTGTTGTAAATGTTTTGTGTATAAAAGGCAGAATGCAGTACATGTTTTTGTGTGTGCGCACATGTGTGTGTTTTACTTTGTGTGTAAAAGACAGATTTAGTCTGAAAGAAAGAATGCAGTATATTGCATTTGTGTGTGTGTGTACTGACGTAGAAATTCAGTACTGAGAGAGACTTGGTAATTTCTTCAAACAATCATCTTTATTTAATATCGATGAATTATTGCAATAATGAAACCATCAGCCCAACAGTCTTCACTGTTAGGCTGAGAGCATACCCTTTACAGACCATGCTGTTCCTTATATACCTCATACCAACATTAATCAGTCATAGCTGTTTCAACGCCCTCCCCCATATAGATTGGGGGCACAATAAGCCACTTTGGGTTCATCCTCTGGTCATCTGCCTCTGGTGCTGTCTCCCAGATGCCAGGAAGATTAGGAATACTGAGGCCTTTGTTCTGTTCCTCCAGGCTCTCTCTATCTCGGTGACACCCACCACATCTTATCTATGGAATGCCAGCTGTAGGTTTTTACCTAGCCATCACTTAATCAGTCGCCAGCCTCAGCTTCAAAAAACTCCTCTCAGTTCACTCAGAATGAAGGAAAGAAAAGTCTTACTACAGTATTAGATAAATAATTGCTAAATATCCAACAAATCAGGTAAATATATATTTTTTCTATCACAGTACATGTGTATGTGTGCATTTGACAACTTCTACTGAAGCCTGTAGCGTAGAGTAAAGACAGTAGTACTGGCCTGTCCCATTAGGAGGAGCTGGTCACCACCCTTCTTGGTGTGTTCATAACTGGACCTCTTCACCTCCTGTAGATGGACCGTCTCCAACTGGAACCTCTGTTACAACAGAGAGATAAGAGATAGAGGTGGATAGATTTTTATTCAACCTTTACTTATCCAGATGTCTCAAAGATAGCAGCCATTGACAGTTACAAACATACAGTAGAGGTACATTCAATTACACATTACTAACAAAGCACTGCAAAAGCTATCCTCAAGTCACATGTGGTACAAGTGGCAATCACAATTGACACTTAGCTAAGCCCCGCCCCCTTGGTTACTGTTGCAACTTCCGACATTCCTCCTTCTAACCACTGGCAAAATCCCCTCACAATGATCTCAAACTGTGTTGTTAATACACAATGAAATTAAAAACAGACTACCCCTTGCTAATTAGGAAACTCTCAGGTATGTTGAGGTGGACTGTCATTAGAATTGCTTCACAGGAACCTGGTAAAATTATGTTGGTATTGTGGCTAGCCACTAGAGGTGTAACGGTACACATATTCCACCCGAACCATTCGGTACAGGGACCGCACTGTGAACCCAAATTAATACATAAAAAAATATATTTGCAAAATAAAAACACTAGGCTTATAGGCTATGCCTACGCTGCATTATAGGCCTATGGCTCTTGAGTAAATCTGAGCTGAAAAATATAGCAATTTCAGGCTATTATGTTAAAAACAACTAGAGCCTATGCTCACGTTGTTATAAAATTATAATCTTAATTGGCACGTTTCAAACTGTCCTTTTGTGGGGCGCAGCCAGGTACTAGTTCTGTATGATGGCAAGTGGTGGGGTCGATAAACCAGAATCGGAATATCCTCCATCATCGTTTAAATCTCCAGTTTGGGAACATTTTGGCTTCCCAGTAGATTAAAACGTTAACAGTATGTCACCACGCTCAACAAGAATAGCCTATGCAGCTGCCAACACCTCAAATACTGTATGTTGACACATTTACGCCGACATCACCCCAGTATACCGGAGCAAGACGGAAACGCAAAGAAACAACACAACATCGTCTACCCCTGCTGCATTCAAGCTGTCCTTGGCAGCTGATTCTGGGGTGAAGTAATTCCGGGCCAAAGAAATTACAAGAGCAATACTGCCCCACCAAGCAAAAAGACAGTAACTGCTCATAGCTTGGAACTGAGAAAAATGACTTCAAAGTTTTTAATTGTCCATCCAAATGAATTCTAGGCAGATCATTGGAGATCTAGTGATCTGTTATAAATGAGCAGTGTAATTACTGACAGTGTAACATAGTTGAAACTGCATCCTTTATGCGTCTTCTACTAAAATACCAGTTGTATTTACATGGAGATGTAGGTTCTGCGACAGTCACATTACATACTGTGTTTGCAAGTAGCCTATGTCTTGTTATTAGAATACATGTGAAAAACAGCACTGCAATTGTTGGAATTACATTAAATGATTACCTATCTTGTAATATATGTTTTGGAACCTGATAGAAGTATGACATAGGGTAAAACTAATTATAAAAAAATTACCATGAGATTGCAAATATTTTTTTTTACATTTACACAGACAATTTTTTATAAATAACAGCATTAATAATTTATTTTAACATATTTACATTTTCATATTCTTAAGAGCACATAAATTACATTTGCTGTATCTACAATTGATAAAATGGTGAATAGTCACATTTCATCTTTAAGTAACTTTTTTTATTTAATTTTTAAGAAACCTCTTCAAGGCTGTTCCATATCATTCCTCACACTCAACTGAAATAAATAGAGTAAGTAATCAGGGACATGCATCCTAATGATTCTATTCTGTCATGGATGATAATAATTAATACTGACATTTTGTGGTGTGCAAACATATGATCATAATCCTTTTCAGTTATTCTATTCTATTTTACTATTTATATTTTTGCCAACTTTTACTTCACTACATTCGTAAAGAAAATAATGTACTTTTTACTCCGTACATTTTCCTTGACACCCAAAAGTACTCATTACATTTTGACAAGAAAATTGTCCACTTCACACACTTATCAAGAGAACATCCCTGGTCATCCCTACTGCTTCTGACTCACTAAACACAAATGCTTTGTTTGTAAATTATGTCTGACTGTTGGAGTGTGCCCCTGGCTCTCCGCCAATAAAAATAATACAATTGTGCCGTCTGGTTTGCTTAATATAAGGAATTTGAAATGGTTTATATTTTTACTTTTACTTTTGATACTTAGGTACATTGTGCCCCTGGCTATCAGTCAAATAAATATATAAAAACATTTTTTTTAATTGTGCCATCTGGTTTGCATAATTTAAGGAATTTGAAATAATTGTAACTTTTACTCAAGTATGACAATTTAGTACTTTTTCCACCACTGTGTCTGGATAAGCGTCATCTAATATTTATAAAATATTTTTATCTGGACACTTTCTGTTTGTCTGTATTTCTTCCTTAATGCAGGCTACTACCACTTTTAGTTTTAATATTTACTACACTACTAACTGTTTAGCACATGACCTTACATGTGAATCATTAAAGAGATGGGTGGGTCTGGCTTAAGAGTGTGTGAACAATGCTGAATGGGTGTAGACAAAGGAGAGCTCTCCAGTAGGTACTAAAACATTCAAAGGTCCTTTTCTCAAAAGTGCGTTTACAAGTGTAGAAATACCTTCCCATTGTTCCTCAAAAATGCCGTGTATGATATTCACTTTTGTAGCTCTGAGTCTCTACTTTTATTCAAACGTAAAAAAAACAATTTGAAATTTTGCTACATAAGACCGAATCGAGGTGGTGAGTCACATATAGGATATAAACAATGTTGATTTTATCTTGTGCAAACATTATCATTATATTTTTCACTGTCATTTTTATTTAACCTTTATTTAACTAGGCAAGTCAGTTAAGAACAAATTCTTATTTTACAATGATGGCCTACCCCAGCCAAACCCTCCCAAAACCGGGACGACGCTGGGGAAATTGTGCGCTGCCCTATGTAATGATGGCACTGAAGCAGACACGTTGAGCACACATTTGGCATGCCAAAGCTTGTTGTACTAATTACATATACCACCAACAAAGGTGACGGATACAATTTAGGATTTTAACTTTCCTGACCGTGACAGGCACTCAATACTGGAATATAAAAGATAACCAGAAACCCTGGACATGTGAGTAAATATATTATTAATGAGGTAGCAATGCTCTGTGTGTGCTCAACTGGAAAACGAGGGTGCGTGGCTTTTGACAATTCTGTACGGGGTGCACATCCAACTGACTGTCAGCTGGCTAGAGATGGTGTGTGTAGTGTTACTGATTCAAATAACCCATGGAATGTCAGAATACAATTATGGGGATTATATTAATTATAGGGATAATAGATTGAAGCTAGTATAAATATGGGAGCAGGTACCACAAATCTATTGCTTCATGCTAATTGTAGCGAAGTAGGTTTTGACATTTTGGTAGGGGTGTGTCAGCTCTAGCTAGGTGGCTGTCACTGGATAGAAATTGTGTGTGTGGTGTACTGATTCAAAGAAACCATCAGATGAAATTTCAGAATATAATTCATTATAGGGCTTATAGATTGAAGTTAGTATCAATTGCTGGGTTTTGGCATTTCAGAGCAAATTCAACCATAATCTCCCCAAGGGAATGCTGTGCCATGATGTTGTGTCCCTAGATTAGCAATGTATGTGTGTGTAGCTGTCATTCAGTGACACACAGGTTCGACTGTATCACTATCAGAATAAAATGATATGATACCAAGATACAGTAACTGTAGCCAAGGGCAGGTTGAAACCAAGCTAAAAGGCAGTAAGTTCAGTTACTGCCATTTACCTTGGTTTCACAGTAACTTTTTTATCAGTTACTGCTAATATGACACCCGTTTTCTCCAAAACACAATACAATAGAGGCAGGGTACTTGTCTGCATGTATTTCATGTAGCAAAAAATGACATTAACTCATTTTTCAACCAAATTAGCAGTTACTGCCTTTTTGCTTGGTAAGGCACAATAGGTAGGCTATGTTTATATTATTTTTACAGTCTTTGGTTTATAGTTGCGAATATGCGCCCATTCCCGGTGGTTGAGAATAGCCGGTTTCAGCATTCGTGAAAGTGCTCGAGCCACGTTATGCACTTCCCTCTTGCATCCATCTCAGCAAACATGTAGTACCTGCTCTATATAAGCAAACCAAAGCAGAAGTTTTCAATTAATGGGCCAATGTACCTTGTGTTGTGCTTACTTAACAGTGAGGGGATTAGATTATTCTGGCCTGGACATGTTTTAGGCGTGTTGCACCGGATTAAAGTTGAGTAATGAGCAGGATTCACTTGAAAGGCCCTCAAACTGGTAATTTCTAGTGCGAAACTCATCTATCATCCTTAGCACCCACTTTTCTCATATGGTGACCTCTGACGTCACCTACTAAGAAAATTGCCTCTATAACAGCATTATCAGCTGTTAAATGCAACAACAGAACTTTATTAATCAAAATCAATCTACTAATGTTTTTTGTTTACAAGCATCATAGTTCTTTCGGATATTGGTTGGCACAGCTTGTTTGCTATTAGTCACATGAATTAATCCAACTGATATTTACAACTTCATAATTTGTAAATTCCCACCTCCCACATGGTTACAAACGCAGCATTAGAGTGGAAACTTGAGAGGGCCTACTGTACATAACAATCCAGTTACAACAGACAATGCAAGGAACATCTTGAATGCAGAACATTGTGAATGGCATTTAATTTTTTCACTGCACTGAAACGTGACCCCAGAAATTGCAATATATGCCAACATGTGGGTTTGGTACACCCCTACTAGACACTGAATGGCTCAGAATTCACTGTCAGCATGCAGTCAATGCTACAACATCTTTGAGAGCAAACTAGTGCTCTCAAATCGTGGACAGCAGATGGGAGATTTATTACTAACATGGCTAACTTAGAAAAAAGTTATACTAAGTGGATAGCTATCCAAGGTGCCGGACTCGATAATAGTTACTATCGATTGCCGTTCTGTGATTGGTTGCCAAATTTCTGGGGTGGAGCTTAGCAAAGGTTCAATTGTCATCCACATATTCATCAACCAACCTCTTAAATTCCTCAAGATAATATTTCTTTGCTTGCTGAAATTGTTTTAAACACTGAAGATCATTACACTTTGCATGAATAGAGACTGTGAAAAAGAGAGTGTATGAGAGAGAGAGAGACAGAGTGAAAGGTAGAGAGATAGAGACCAGGTACAAAGAGTAGACCATGTCGTTTCATTTTTTAATTACAAGAATCCTTATTCTATTGCCCTGCCACGCTTTGCCAGACACACATTTATATTTCCTGCAAACCTATCGCAATGATTGCATTTCATGTTCACTGCAGGAGAATTGATGGAACTCAAACAAATGCCCATTGTGTTTTCAGAGCAAAGAAGAAAAGTAATACAATCTGGAATCATTGCCATATGATTCTCTATGCCAACTAAGGAGATAGAGCTAAACACAGAAATATAGCTTTCATTCAATTCAGTTATTAATTATGTGTAAACCAACTGATTTGGGAATTAAACCACATACACTGTCCAAAAATCTATATTTGTCTTCAGAAGCCTTCAATAGGGGGTTAGACAGACAGCACCAGACAGCTCTCAGTCCTTTCATTAGGCTTATGCTGATCCTAGATCAGCACTCCTTCTCTGCGACACTTGACACATACAGCACCTGGACTATATTGACATGACTGGACACCAGGCAGTGGTTCCCAACCTTTTTCTGTTACTGTACCACCAACTGAATTTTGCTCTACCCAGTAGGCCTATGGTCTCATGAATCTTCTCATGTACCTGCTGTGGATAAGCCAAGTACCCCCAGGGGTCCTATTCTGTATAAATATTCCATAATAAATTGCTAAATGAATACATTTATTATGTTAAAATAGGTCATATGAAACCTCAGGACACCAAATGCAGCAATCAGTCAGAAAATGTACTGATTGATCCAGAAGCGCATAGACTGTAAATTCTAAAATAAGATAATAGTTGCCCGTCCAGCTGGCCCATCCAAACTACACCTAAACTATATTGAATTTCACACATTTAATAATAATAATAATAATAATAGATGTGGACTAAAGACAAGATTAAAATGACAATGGTCTGTCTGATGGGTGAAAATATTATCAATTGTAGAATGGAGAGTGGAGGAGTCTGATGACCTGCGCAGCGTGCATTGACAAAGAAGCAAGGAGCTTACCAAATAACACTTCTTCCATATCATCATACAGAGGTCCATTTAGGCCAGATGTTTTAATTGCTATGACCTATCAGAAAGAGCAGATTCCAAGGTTTCGAATGAACCCATTTTTGACAAACAACTGTACAAATTGAGTGGGTTGTCTCCGTTTCAAAATAAAACTTTTTCCTAGAATAAACGTGGCTCCATGCATTCCTCATGTGAGTAGGATATTCCATTATACAGTATTCCTATTGTAAAATATGTGTGTTGACTGTGATAGGGCAGGGCCTGTGATGTCTGCTAAATGAACAAGTTGATTTAATTTGCCTGGCGCAGCCATAGCCTTCGCTACTAAGCACAAAGAAATACAGCTCAAAACATGCTATTCTGGTCTTTTGAAATAAAGTGCCTTGTGTCATGTTTTTTTTTAACCTTCCTAAACTAAATATTAATGGATGTATTTGTGATTGTGTATATTACTTTGGTAGCGGGCCGTGTCGGGGGCACTGTATTATCCTCAAAGCGAGCAAAGAAGTTGTTTAGTTTGTCTGGGAGCAGGACGTCGTGGTCCGCGACAGGGCTGGTTTTCTTTTTGTAGTCCGTGATTGACTGTAGACCCTGCCACATTCCTCTCGTGTCTGAGCCGTTGAATTGTGACTCTACTTTGTCTCTATATTGACGCTTAGCTTGTTTGATTGCCTTGCGGAGAGAATAGCTACACTGTTTGTATTCAGTCATGTTTCAGGTAGCCTTACCCTGGTTAAAAGCAGTGGTTCGCGCTTTCAGTTTTGCGCGAATGCTGCCATCAATCCACGATTTCTGGTTGGGGTAGGTTTTAATAGTTGCTATGGGTACAACATCACCAATGCACTTGCTAAAAAACTCGCTCACCGAATCAGCGTATACATCAATGTTGTTGTCCGACGCTATGCGGAACATATCCCAGTCCACGTGCTCGAAGCAATCTTGCAGCATGGAATCAGATTGGTCACACTTTCGGCGCCGACAGAGATGGCAGCCTCGCTTCACGTTCTCAGGAAACTATGCAGTATTTTGTTTTTTTATGTATTACTTCTTACATTGTTACCCCGGGAAACATTACGTTTTATTACATACAACCGGGAGGAACTATTGGATATAAGAGCAACGTCAACTTACCAACATTGCGACCAGGAATACGACTTTCCCGAAGCGGATTCTCTGTTTGGTACCCCAACTAGGACAATAGACTGGATCCCAGCCGGCGACTCAAAACAACGGTGGCGCAGGAGAAGGGGGAAACGCAGCGGCCTTCTGGTGAAGCTACGTAGACGGGCGCATCATGCACCTCTCCCGAGTATTCTAATTGCCAATGTCCAGTCTCTGGACAACAAAGTGGACGAAATCAGAGCGAGGGTTGCCTTCCAGAGAGACATCCGAGACTGCAACATTCTTTGCTTTATGGAAACATGGCTCACTCAGGACACGTTATCAGAGTCGGTACAGCCACCTGGTTTCTCCACGCATCGCGCCGACAGAAACAAACATCTATCTGGTAAGAAGAAGGCCGGGGGTGTGTGTCTTATGATTAACGAGACGTGGTGTGATCATAACAACATACAGGAACTCAAGTCCTTTTGTTCACCTGACATAGAATTCCTTACAATCAAATGCCGACTGCATTATCTACCAAGAGAATTCTCCTCGATTATAATCACAGCCGTGTACATCCCCCCTCAAGCTGACACATTGACGGCACTGAAAGAAATTCATTGGACTCTATGTAAATTGGAAACCACATATCCTGAGGCTGCATTTATTGTGGTTGGGGATTTCAATAAGGCTAATTTGAAAACAAGGCTCCCGAAATTTTACCAGCATATTGAATATGCCACCCGGGCTGGTAAAATCCTGGATCATTGTTATTCTAACTTCAGTGATGCATACAAGGCTATTCTCCACCCTCCTTTCGGCAAGTCTGACCATGACTCCATTTCGTTGCTCCCAGCCTACAAACAGAAACTACACTGTATTTCTGATCAATTTGATGTTATTTTAATGGACAATTTATTTTGATTTTCTTTCAAAAACAAGGACATTTCTAAGTGACCCCAACTTTTGAATGGTAGTGTATTTTTTTAAATAACAAGAATACTAGTGAATCGATCATGGCACCATCTGTTGACCATTGAGGGAATGGAGTTCTCAGCTGAGGTGGCAAATTTTGTTCAGGAATATGGAGTATTGACGGAGTAAAGAGGGGAAAAACTCACTTTAACATGCATTGGCTAATCAAAACCTTATATATATTATACACTAAGTGTACAAAACATTAGGAACACCTGCTCTTTCCATGACAGACTGACCAGGTGAATCCAGGTGAAAGCTATGATCCCCTATTGATGTCATCTGTTTAATCCACTTTAATGAGTGTAGATGAAGTAGAGGAGACTGGTTAAATAAGGAGGAATTTTAAGCCTTGAGACAATTGAGGCATGGATTGTGTATGTGTGCCATTGAGAGGGTGAATGGGCAAGACAAAATATTTAAACGGGGTATGGTGCCAGGCGCACCGGTTTGTGTCAGGAACTGCAACGCTGCTGGGTTTTTCACACAAGAGTTTCCCATGTGTATCAAGAATGGTCCACCATCCAAAGGACATCACCAGCCAAAGGACATCCAGTCAGCTTGACATAACTGTGGGAAGCATTGGAGTCAACATGGGCCAGCATCCCTGTAGAGTCCATGCTCCGACAAATTGGGGCTGTTCTGAGGGCAAAAGAGGGGGAGTGAAACTCAATATTAGGAAGGTGTTCTTAATGTTTGGTATACTCATTGTATTTTAATGATTTGGCCATACAAATCAAACATGCTAAAATAGGTCATCAAAAATGAAAGAAGGACCAAGGTACTCTTCATATAATTAATTAAAATGCCTTTATTAGTATGGCATGTTCAATAGAAACAAAGTTGTTGTTTTTTTAACGACGCGTTTCGGCTGCATGGCCTTGGTCAGGGAGTAGGTGTTGAAGTTGCGGGAATCTTGTTGTATGCTGATGACATAGTTATCCTTGCTGACAGAGAAGATGACCTCCAGATTGTTGAATATTGTTAATTTATGGTGTACTAAATGGAGACTACCGATAAATCAAGAGAAGACACAGATGGTTACTGAGCTTATTCCCAGCTGTATAAATCCTGTGTGTGTCCAGTGATGGACTATGCTGCTGGGGTATGGGGATCTACAGTGCCTTAGGAAAGTATTCAGACCCCTTGATTTTTTTCAGCATTTTATAACGTTACAGCCTTATTCTAAAATGTATTAAATCATTTTTTCCCTTCATCAATCTACACACAGTACCCCATAATGACAAGGCAAAAACACACCCTCGCCCTTTTCCAGGTACAAATGTATGTTGACATTATTAAATGCATTTCTATAGCTTCCAAAATATTTCGTACAATGGTGGGGGTGTGTTTGATGGAGGCACGTGGCTTCAACACAGCGCCCCCTATCGGTCATCTAGTGTAATATACAGTATAAATAATTGATTGGTATCCACAGTACTCCACCAATCATGCATTTTTTTCAACTCAATACTATTCCCTCCATTTACTTTTTTTCCCACTGTAATTAAAGCTTTAAAACTGCAAAGTTTCCTCTCGCAGGATATTAGCTGCAACAGAGACTTGGTTCGTCCAGCCATGCACTGCAGAACTCATAGTAAAACTCATTTTATGCTATTTTTATTGCACTCTAATTGTGTTCGGATAATGAAGGGGGTCCCTGATGAATTTACTATCACAAAAGGGGTCCCAGGCCCCAAAAAGTTTGAGAACCCCTGATCTAGGTGACCACACACAGCTATTGCTTTAAATTAGTACAATGGTTGAATATGACTTTGTGAGTTTCAGTATGAGAAAGAATTTGATACATGCCTTCAATTGATGCCTGCCTCCACTGCACTGTTCTCAACACCAGTTTAAATCAATATACTGTTTTCTATAAATCTGTTTTTGGGGGTGTGCTCATTTAATTTCTGTGATGTCGGACCGGATCTGGGCTCGGGCTTCAGATCTGGGCTCGGGCTTCAGGCCTGATGAGAACTCTGGAAAGGGCGGACCTGATCCTAGATCAGTACTCCTATTCTTAGACATGTACATCTGGTCGTTGGTCTCTCTCTCCTTCTCTGTAGGGATTACATTGAAAAACATTTGATTAAGGGCCTGATCCAGGAACAGCTTAACTCCATGTCCAAGTGAGTGATCGCTCTTCAACGCACACACAGACACACACACAGTATACACACACATGCACTCGCTCGCTCACACACACACGTCAACGCTTCTAGTTTCAGCATGCAGAGGTGCTTGTGTGCAAATGTCTCTGTGTGTGTGTGTGTGTGTATTTGTGTGTGCACGTACATGCATATGCATGTGTTTGTGTCGGTGCCTGCTGTTAGTTGAGAGCCTCAGAAGCCTAATCTGTGTCTCTGTCTGTGCGTGTCTCTGTGTTGTGATTCCGTGCTCTCTGATAGGCTCCCCAGTGACATGAAGTGTGTCCTTCTGGATTCCGATCTCAACCTGCTGCAGCGCTGCCTCCTGGTGTCACGGGTGAAGGAGTGGATGCATGTGAGGGTGTCACTACACAAAACTTGTCCTATTCTCCCATCCTCCTTTCCCTGTCTACATATCCACACTAGCATATCACTTAGTATGAAGCAATGTATTGGGCAAACAGCCTGTGTTCTAAGTGGTGGGCTAGTATGGACATTGGAAAGTAGCCAAAATGCCCATTTGGTCTGTGTAAGAGTCTTTGCTGTCCCTTCAAACAACACCACCTTATGCTTAAGGGTGAAGTTTCCCCTAGGTACAGATCTAGGATCAGCTTATCTTCCCCCAATCTTAACCTTCACCATTAGTGGGGGAAATGCAAACTCACCCAAGATCAGCATCTAGGGGCAACATCACCCTAAACCCCTCGGCGTTGGTTGGAATTATTTTATTTGTCCCTCTGCAGATTATTATAATTGGGCATTAAACAATGAGTCATGCCTCCTTCAGAGATTAAGCCATGAGATAGAAGGAATTGTCCGTAGAGCTCAGAGACAGGATTGTGTCGAAGCACAGATCTGGGGAAGGGTACCAAAAAATGTCTGCAGCATTGAAGGTCCCCAAGAACAGAGTGGCCTCCATCATTCTTAAATGTAAGAAGTTTGGAACCACCAAGACTCTTTCTAGAGCTTGGCCAAACTGAGCAATCAGGGGAGAAAGGCCTTGGTCAGGGATGGGCCTCCCCTTCCTCCTCTGAGGAACCTCCACTGATGGAGAGGCTGAAGTCATAGGTGGACTCCTTGCATCTCCTCGTTGAACATCTCACTGTTATCCCAGGAATTGAACTAACGAGAGAGAGAAGGGAATGGTGATTAGTGTATGCATCTAACCATGATCTTGCTCTTTTGTCCATAATAATAATAATAATCTCATCACAGAAATTCCTCGGGTTTTCGCCTGTTATATCAGTTCTGTTATACTCACAGACAATATTTTAACACTCTTTGAAACTTCAGAGTGTTTCCTATCCAATAGTACTAATGATGTGCATATTTTCTGGGCCTGAGTGGGAGGCATTTTACTTTGGGCACGACAGACTCTTCAAAACCGTCACCTCGGGAGCCGCTCGAGGAACTTCTTAGGGAGCGGCTCCCGAGGTGGCGGTTTTGGAGAGTCTGTGAGTATAACAGAACGGATATAGCAGGCTAAAACCCGAGGAATTTCTGTCCTGGAAAAAGTGTTTTTGACACTTTGCCTCATTTTGAACCCCTCCCTATTGAAAACAGACATATATAGGAGTAAGATTGCAGTACCTATTGCTTCCACTGGATGTCAACAGTCTCTAGACAGTGTTTGGTGATGTTAGGTTGCTCTGGATGGTAATAGAAGAAGAATTTTGAACTAGTCACCGGATCTAAACAGAAGAGGAGGCGCGTTCACGGGCTCGCGCGTGCTGTGTTTTATTTCCTTTCCTATCGTCCAGTTTATAATCCGGTTGAAATATTATAGTAAATATACATAAAAGTGTTCCTAAGGATACATTATCAATGATGTTTGATTGTTCTTGGACAAGTGTATAGGTATAGGTTGAACGAGTTCTCTTCACGGTTCAATGGGCGAGTGGACGCTGTATTTTATGAACATAATGTGGCAACCAAAGGTAAGGGATTTGTTTTCGCTGTGAAATGTGTTTTGTGTGAACCGCGATGGTTTATGAAGAGGCGGCGCTTCTAGTGGCTGGGGACTTTAATGCAGGGAAACTTAAATCAGTTTTACCTAATTTCTATCAGCATGTTAAATGTGCAACCAGAGGAAAAAAAAACTCGAGACCACCTTTACTCCACATACAGTGACGTGTACAAAGCTCTCCCTAACCCCTCCGTTTGGCAAATCTGACCATAATTATATCCTCCTGATTCCAGCTTACAAGCTAAAATGAAAGCAGGAAGCACCAGTGACTCGATCTATAAAAAAGTGGTCAGATGAAGCAGATGCTAAAATACAGGACTGTTTTGCTAGCACAGACTGGAATATGTTCCGGGATTCTTCCGATGGCTTTGACGAGTACACCACATCAGTCACTGGCTTCATCAATAAGTGCAATGATGACTTTGTCCCCACAGTGACTGTACGTACATACCCCAAACAGAAGCCATGGAATACAGGCAACATTTGCACTGAGCTAAAGGGAAGAGCTACCGCTTTCAAGGAGCGGGACTTGTATAAGAAATCCCGCTATGCCCTCCAACGAACATCAAAACAGGCAAAGTGTCAATACAGGACTAAGATCGAATTGTACTACACCGGCTCCGACACTCGTCAGATGTGGCAGGGCTTGCAAACTATTACAGACCACAAAGGGAAACACAGCCAAGGGGTGTCCAGTGACATGAGCCTACCAGACGAGCTAAATAATCTATGCTATTTTCTATGCTCACTTTGAGGCTAGTAACACTGAAACATGCATGAGAGCATCAGCTGTTCCGGACGACTGTGTGATCACGCTCTCCGCAGCCGATGTAAGTAAAACCTTTAAACAGGTCAGCATTCACAATGCCACAGGGCCAGACGGATTACCAGGACGTGTAACCCGAGCATGCGCTGACCAACTGGCAAGTGTCTTCACTGACATTTTCAACCTCTCCCTGTCTGAGTCTGTAATACCAACATGTTTCAAGCAGACCACCACAGTCGCTGTGCCCAAGAACACTAAGGTAACCTGCCTAAATGACTACCGACCCGTAGCACTCACGAAATGCTTTGAAAGGCTGGTCATGACTCCCATCAACACCATTAAACCAGAAACTACAGGAAAAGGAGGACCGAGCATGTCCCCATTCTCCCGAGTGGCGCAGTCGTCTAAGACACTGCATCTCAGTGCAAGAGGCGTCACTGCAGTAACTGGTTCGAATCCAGGCCCGTTCACATCCGACTGTGATTGGGAGTCCCATAGGGCGGCGCACAATTGGCCCAGCGTCGTCTGGGTTTGGTTCTGCATTGTTGGTTAAGGGCTTGTAAGTAAGCATTTCACTGTAAGGTCTACACCTGCTGTATTCGGCGCATGTGACACATAACATTTCATTTGATTTCATATAAGGTCCCACAGTTGACAGTGCATGTCAAAGCAAAAAACAAGCCATTAGGTAGAAGGAATTGTCCAAAGTGCTCAGAGACAGGATTGTGTTGAGGCACAGATCTGAGGAAGGGTACTAAAGCATTTCTGCAGAATTGAAGGTCCCCAAGAACACAGTGGTCTCCATGGAATGGAAAAGGTTTGGAACCACCAAGACTCTTCCTAGAGCTGGCTGCCCGGCCAAACTGAGCAATCAGGGGAGAAGGGCCTTGGTCTGAGAGGTGAGCAAAAACCAGATGGTCACTCTGACAGAGTTCCTCTTTGGAGATGGGAGAACCTTCCAGAAGGAAAACCATCTCTGCAGCATTCCACTAACCAGGGCTTTATGGTAGAGTTGCCAAACGGAAGCCACATGACAGCCCACTTGGAGTTTGCCAAAAAGCACCTAAATGACTCTCAGACCATGACAAACAAGATTCTCTGGTCTGATGAACCCAAGATTGAACCCTGTGGCCTGAATGCCAAGCGTCACGTCTCGAGGAAACCTAGCACCATCGATACGGTGAAGCATGGTGGTGGGAGCATCATGCTGTGTGGATGTTTTTCAGCAGCAGGGACTGGGAGGCTGGTCAGAATCAAGGGAAAGATGAACGGAGCAAAATACAGAGAGATCCTTGATGAAAACCTGTTCCAGAGCGTTCAGGATCTCTGACTGGGCCGAAGGTTCACCTGCATTTAGGACAATGACCCTAAGCACACAGCCAACACAATGCAGGAGTGGTTTCAGGACAGTCTCTGAATGTCCTTGAGTGTTTCCAAACCTTGAGACTGCAATTGCTGCCAAAGGTGTTTTAACAAAGTACTGAGTAAATGGTCTGAATACTTACATAAATGTGTTATTTAAGTTTTTGCTTTGTCATTATGGGATATTGTGTTTCGATTGATGATGGGAAAAAAACAATTTAATCTATTTTAGAATGTAACATAACAAAATGTGGAAAAAGTAAAAGGGTCTGAATACTTTCCAAATGCACTGTCTTAACATAACTTATGTTAAGATATAATAAATCAATCATTCATTCATGTCATTACACTGATTGCTGTTTTTTCACATCTTATTTGATTGTTGTATTACTGTGATCAGGGCACCCTTGAGAATTAAACCCTGGTGTAAATGGGATTTCACTGAATAAATAAAGAATAAATTAAATAAGCAGAAGAAACATTCATGCTTCTAAATACAATCAAGCATTTCATATGTCGTGCTCTTGTGGATCATCTTTCTCCCAAGTGCACTCCAGCGTATTCGTATCTCAATTTGAAACATTTCTATAGGAATACATTTGATCCTAAAGTACGCAAGTTTGTATGTTGAATTTCGTGGTCGCACATTGAGATTTGTGGTTGCAAATACGATTCGCAAATGTGTCATTTAATTTAGCAAGCTTGTATCATGATGTGTGAAATTTTTTACAACGGTCGCAAAGTTGTAACATAACATTTGAATACATTCAGTACGATTTGCCGATGTCGAATCTCTGCGCTCCGAGTTTTGATACAAATTGAACGTCTAACTTGTGCCAAAATGTTTGTAATTGTAAATTCGGTGTTGCACAGCTGTAACAAACAAGTTTGTGCTTGTAAATTTAGCTGCAAGAGAAAACACCCGATGGCTCTGGGGGCAGGACCTTTTACTCCTGACCAATCAATTCCCTCTGCCCCCAAAAAAAAACATTAACAGCCGCCTGTTGCTGCATCCATTGGCTGGATTGTTCCATCAATCAAATCTCAGGAAGTAGCTACCCACAGCACAGGAGCCGGAGAGAATGAAGGGAATTCATGTCTTTTCTACAAAGTACTTTTCGGCCTGAAGTACTAGAATAAAACCAAACTGATCTACTTGAAGGTGTTAGGTTCTGCAGAAATGAACTATGCTGAATGCTGAAACCAATTTTATTCACACACTGGGTCAAACAGCTGCAAAGACAAATAATGATTACAGAAGCACATATTTATAACCTCCTACTAGGTGGGATCAACTCCTTACAAATCTCGACAGCCAATACATCTCTATTGGTTATTCTCATGGAACACAGGTAGCGTACAGACATGAAACACATAGTCTGGGCAATGGAACTAAAGGAGTGACAGATATAGGGTAGGTAAAATGGTAAGTGATAGAATCCAGGTGTGCCTAATGATAAAGCGCTGATGCGCGTAATGCTGAATGTCAGGACCGGTGGTTAGTAAACTTGCAACGTCAAATGCAGGAGGGGTGAAGCGGGAGAAGACGTGACATTTTTTTTTATGCTAGTTATTGTATTTATTTGGGATCTATCGCATCCCACAACTGTCCCTGACTATGTTCGGAATATTTATTTCTCGCACAGAATAGGTCGACTTTTTTACTATGGGGGATAGTAGATTGACATAGGCTAGTGATTTTACTGTTTATTAGACCTACTCATCTTGTTGGCTGATAAAGTAAATGTGGACAGTTCTTCCAATATCTTCAATATGCCCCTCGGAATTGGATAAGGACGCACGCAGTTGCGTCTCTCATGTGTCTGTCTTCACTTGTAACCTGTGAGAAAGACCCAATCACTTGATGGAGCGCGCAACACTCAAAAAGCACAGCTCATACCTTTCAAGCAACTTCTTTCAAATCATCATTAGAGTTGCATCATGCCACCTTACAATGTATTAAACATCCAAGCATATAGCCCAATGTTTGTAGAACTAAAATTACATTAACAACTCTGAATTAAGAGGTGCTACCCTTGCATTAAGTGGTGCTACCCTTGCGCCCCACTGCTCCCTAAGTAGTTAACAGTCAATTACCGACAGTTATTTGCTTGACAATCACCGGCTGACGGAATTTCGTTACCGCCACAGCCCTAACCCAGACCTGACACAATTAGGATGGTTGTTCACACAATGTGTATCATATTAAAACTTTCCTGTGGTCAGATTGATATAGAACCTCAGACCTGTATACCCAGAGTGAATGTGAAGTGAAACGATTAGCAATATGGATTTAGAGACTTTGGAAAGTCAACCAGCCACAGACAGAGCTACTAATTTAAATGTTTTATTTAACCTTTATTTAACTAGGCAAGTCAGTTAGGAAACATTTTCTTATTTACAATGACGGCCTACCCCGGCCAAAACCTAACCCGTACGACGCTGGGCCAATTGTGGGCCACCCTATGAGACTCGGCCAGATGTGATACAGCCTGGAATCGAACCAGGGTCTGTAGTGACGCCTCTAGCACTGAGATGCAGCCCAGACTTTTATCCTGTCCCAGACAGGATATATTTAATGCATATTACTAGAAATGTAAATATATGATTATATATTTAATTTAAAAAATTGCATAAAAGGTGAGAGAGCTGGGGAGGGGGGTCATGGTGGCTTATCAACAAGATACATAATTAGAGGTTGTCGTTTGAGAATACTGACGACTCAACAGAATAGAGGTGAGGTAAGCATTAAGCTTTCTCACATGCGGATTTGTCTGTTTGAACCTCCATGGTGACCCATGTTCATGCCGTTGCATTGTTCACACCACAGCTAAAATGTCTTTACTGAAATAGTGAAATAAAACTCAGGTATTTAAATGGTTTGACACTCTTGTTCTTGAACACACAAGTGATTTAGCATTAGGATCTCCAGAGAATGTGTAAATACAGTACAGAGTTGAAATCCTTGGGCAATGTCTAACAGTTTACTTGGGGACCAGTTTAGTGGTGACACCCAGTGGGATTACAGTTTCACGGGGGACCCATTTGGAGATGACACCCAGGGGATCTACAGTGTAACAGTTTACTGGTGGAACCATTTAGAGGTGACACCATGGAGGATATGTGTAATGAGGAGACTGATTTAGAGGCGACACCATGAGGGATGAATAAAAGTGTGTACCAGTTGACTAGGAGACCCATTTAGAGGTGACACCCTGGGAGATATGTAACAGTTAAATGGAGGGACTAATTTGGAGGTGACACCCTGGGGGGAAGTGTACTGATACATACTGTACATTTGTGTGATGTCCATGCAGAAGGTGGCAGACCAGGGCTGCAGCAGGAGGAAGGCCTTTAGGGTAGCAGGTACGGACACCAAACAGGATCTGAAGTTTACAGGTCAAAAGAGCATTAGGAAGTGGTTGGCTAGCTAGCGCCCCACTCCCGACACTACCCGGTGAAATGCAAGGCTCCAAATTCAAAATCCAAAAGTTGAATTATTAAACATTCATCAATATACAAGTGTTGCATAGTCATCAAAAGCTCTGCTTCTTGGCAATATCACAGCGTTGTCAGATTTGAAAAAGGCTTTACGGCGAAAGCACAACATTTGATTGTTTGAGGGTAGCACTTCCAATATTTCTGCATTAGCATAAATTCATAAACCATCACGGTTCACAAAAAACACATTTCACAGCGAAAACAAATCCCTTACCTTTTGAAGAACTTCTGCTGAAGGCTTCCCAAGTGTCCAACGAAGACATCCAATGGTTCTTTTGTTAGAAAAAGTCATTTATTATATCCATAAATCTCAGTTTGGTTGGTGCGTTATGTTCAGAAAATCCAACGTCCAAGGTAATTGAGGTAATATGTACATGTAGGTAGAGTTAAAGTGACTATGCATAGTTGCTAGTGTAAGCTACTAATGCGTCCCTTATACTAATGTTCACTGTTCATCACTGTTTATATCAGTTGTTTGCACTACAATTTGACAGTGAAATATGGTAGCTAATTCCTTCCTACACTGCACTCAGACAGTGCCAGGCTGTGTACCGATTCTCCACACTTCTCCCGAAGTGTGCACTTGCACACTATGGATGAAAACTCTCTTTAGCTGATTATTTCACCAATCCAATGGTTGTAAATCTTCGGGAGAAGGGTGGAGAATCAGGGCGCAGCTCTACTTGCCTATATATGCCCTTTCCATTCCCTTCCCTTGGCTCTCTCTCCCATCTCTCGTTGGTCAGATCCTGTTCATCCATCCTATAGCTGGCAGACTACATGGCCATCTCCAGCACACGGATGCAGCCATTGTCAGTGGCTAGCACGCACCACCTTGTCCGAGGTGCACCAGTCGATGTCCAGGATATTGTAGTTCAAGTTCCGACCAATCCGCAGGCTGCTCACCATCCACACCTGCAGGGGTCGGAGGAGCATAGTTACTTAACATAAGCTGTGATTGATTGGTCAGATTGACAGGTGATAAGAAATAAAACATTGACATCGTTCTCATGCCAACCTGTCAAACTTAAAATTGTCAAAACAGATATGTAAATCGACTTCAGTTGCCTCTAAATCAAGAGTAGCACTGTAGCAGAATGAAAAAGGCAAGACCCCATGGAAATAATCTTAAGAGTTTTGTGGAGTCACTTCTTCTCTGTTGTTTGAAGTGTGTGTAGGAGTCTCTGAGACCCAGCTGTCAAGACAGCACTGCTGCGTTTCTGAGATCTCTCCTCTTTTCGCTCTATCCCTCTCACTCCATCTGCCACTGCTGCTGGATGCAAAAGCATGAACAGAGTTTGTGAGGCTGCATCAGCTAGAGTTGGGACTAGGGAGGGAGTCTGTTTTACAATCAGAGATATGATGGGGTGTGGGAGCGAAGCACATTGGTAGAGGTGCAGTCTCCCAAGGCATTGTTCATAGCGGCATGGGTACGAACCCCATCCCACCCTATACTTTCATGCTGTCTTGCCTATATAAATGTGCACTTCTTGTACTTCAACAGTCTAAATAAAAGTGGAAAAAATGTATGTGAAGGGAACATTTTAACAAACCCTTACAAAGAAAGTTTGTTCCTAAAGTAGGGCTTGCAATGTGAAATGAAGGGATTGCAGCGTGATAATGGAGGCTCGAGTTGAAGGTGAAAGGAACGGTAGACATGGTGGAAAAGCTTTTAGGCTCCCTATGAATGCTATTATCTAAAAGCCTGAAATTACATCCTGAAATTATCCTTTTTAAACTAAATTGAATTATCTGAAAAAATAGGTAGCTGATCACTATTAACTGGATGTATGTCTTCAAAGAGCACCTCGGTTGAATAAACTAGCAATCAGCCATAAAAAATTACAACCTTACAGTAGTACGTATATTTATTGCACTTACACTCACACTTGTCATTTAATACTTGCACTGATTTTGCTGATAGCTGGTTTATTGAGGAAAGTGTTTTACTTGCAATGACTGATGCGGTTTCTTACCTACCTTCGTTGAATGCACTGACTGTATAAGTTGGTCTGTATATACAGAGGCTTCAGAAAGTATTCACCCCCCTTGGCCTTTATCCTATAATGTTGCCTTAAAACCTGGAATTAAAATAGATTTTTGGGGGGTTTGTATCATTTGATTTACACAACATGCCTACCACTTTGAAGATGCAAAATATATTTTATTGTGAAACAAACAACAAATAAGACAAAATAACTGAACTTGAGCGTGCATAACTATTCACCCGCCCAAAGTTAATACTTTGTAGAGCCACCTTTTGCAGCAATTACAGCTGCATGTCTCTTGGGGTATGTCTCTATAATGTTTGCACATCTAGCCACTAGGATTTTTGCCCATTCTTCAAGGCAAAACTGCTCCAGCTCCTTCAAGTTGGATGGGTTCTGCTGGTGTACAGCAATCTTTAAGTCATACCACCGATTCTCAATTGGATTTATGTCTGGGCTTTGACTAGGCCATTCCAAGATATTACATTTTTCCCTTTGAACCATACTGCTTTAGCAGTATGCTTAGGGTCATTGTCCTGCTGGAAGGTGAACCTCTGTCCCAGTCTCAATTCTCTGGAAGACAAACAGGTTTCTCTCAAGAATTTCCCTGTATTTAGCACCATCCATCATTCTTCAATTCTGACCAGTTTCCCAGTCCCTGCCGATGATGCTATTCTCGGGGTGATGAGAGGTGTTGGGTTAGCCTTTTCCTTGATGGCCAAAACGCTAAATTGTAGCCTCATCTGACCAGAGTACCTTCTTCCATATGCTTGGGGAGTCTCCCACATGCCTTTTTGCAAACACCAACCGTGTTTGCTTATTATTTTCTTCAAGAAATTGCTTTTTTCTGGACACTCTTCGGTAAAGCCCAGCTCTGTGGAGTGTACGGCATAAAGTGGTCTATGGAGGGTTATCTTTGGTCTCTTTGTTGCCTCTCTGATTAATGCCCTTCTTGCCTGGTCCGTGAGTTTTGGTGGGCAGCCCTCTCTTGGCAGGTTTGTTGTGGTGCCATATTCTTTCCATTTTTAACTACTTAGGGAGCAGTGGGGCGCTAAGTAGCTTTACGGCGAAAGCACAACATTTGATTGTTTGAGGATAGCACCTACAATATTTATCCATTAGCATGAATTCATAAACCATCGCGGTTCACACAAAACCCATTTCACAGCGAAAATAAATCCTTTACCTTTTGAAGAACTTCTGCTGAGGGCTTCCCAAGTGTCCAACGAAGACATCCAATGGTTCTTTTGTTAGAAAAAGTCATTTATTATATCCAAAAATCTCAGTTTGGTTGGCGCGTTATGTTCAGAAAATCCAACGTTGAATTGCCCATTGAAACGTGAAGAGAATGCGTTCAAATATACCTATAAACCTTTCCTAAACAAATCAAATACCAGTTATAATACATCCTTAGCTATCCTTTTATGATTTGCAATAATATTTCACTCGGATGGTCACCTAAACATTATATACGTAAAATAAAGTGGGGCGCGCACCCAGACTCGCGCCCGAGAAAACCTTTTTACATTTCAGGTCCCCTTACCATTTCCTGTTCCTATCCGTTCCTCTTACTCCAATCATTCCCAGTCTTTGTATATAGACTGTTGACATCTAGTGGAAGCCAGGAGCTGGATTGCCTTGAAGTCAATGGGGAGAGTGTCAAACAGAGCAAAGGTCACCAAAAACTGCATTTCCAGATGGATTTTCCTCGGGTTTTCGCCTGCTATATCAGTTCTGTTATACCCACAGACATTATGTTAACACCTTTAGAAACTTCAAAGTGTTTCCTATCCAATAGTACTAATTATGTGCATATCCTATTTTCTGAGCCTGAGTGGCAGGCATTTTACTTTGGGCACGCCAGACTCTCCAAAACCGTCACCTCTGCTGCCGCTCCCTAAGAAGTTAATAATGGATTTAACGGTGCTCCGTGGGATGTTCAAAGTTTCTGATATGTTTTTTAACCCAATCCTGATCTGTACTTCTCCACAACATTGTCCCTGACTGTTTGGAGAGCTTCTTGGTCTTCATGGTGCGTTTTCTTGGTGGTGCCCCTTGCTTAGTAGTGTTGCAGACTCTGGGAGCCTTTCAGAACATGTGTATATATACTGAGATCATGTGACAGATCATGTGACACTTAGATTGCACACAGGTGGACTTTATTTAACTAATTATGTGACTGCTGAAGTTAATTGGTTGCACCAGATGTTATTTAGGGGCTTCATAGCAAAGGTTGTGAATTCATATTCACGAACCACTTTTCCGTTTATGGTTATTTTCAAGTTTTCAAGTTATTTTTTTCATTTCACTTCACCAATTTTGTATGCCCATTACATGAAATCTAAATAAAAATCAAGTTAAATTACAGGTTGGAATTGCAAGGCACTCTATGAGTGTCTGCTAAATGACAAAAACATTTATGTATACTATGTTTAGGAAAATATTTCTGGGTAGGATCTTGGATGAATGAGAAAGGTTCATCATGTCACGCCTGCTCCTGCTCTTCCTTCCCCCTGGCGCTTGAGGGTGCCAGGTTGCCCTAAATCATGCACTCCTGCCATCCATCACGCACACCTGCCTTCCCTCGTCACGAGCATCAGCTATATTGGACTCACCTGGACTCACTCATCACCTGTTTATTACCTCCCCTATATTTGTCTGTTCCCTAGCTCTGTTCCCCGTTGCTGCATGAATTGTTTTTTTGTCTGTGTTATTAGTTTGCTGACGCTGTTCCTGTCTCATGCCATGTCCGTTCTTTATTAAATGTTTTACTCCCCGTACCTGCTTCGTCTTACCAGCGTCATTCCATGTGACAGAATGCAGCAGCCAAGATACGAAGCATCGGGAGTACTGGCGTTCGGGTTGGTATGGTGGCATCGGCTCTGGGTCGCCACCGATGGAACCGGGGGTGCCTAGCCAGCTTGTCGGGCTTCCACGCCCTAGCTGGCTCGAGAGGTTTTCTTTCACCAGTTGGCTCGGATGGCGCCCATCCCACGTCGGGCCTCAGCTGGATCGTCAGTTCTTGTTCGCCCAGCCGGTCCAGGAGTTCTTTTGTTGGTGACGTCAGGGTGGATTCCGCCGCCAATGGAACCAGGGGTGCCTAAGCCAGCCCGTCGGGCTTCCACGCCCTGGCTTGCTCGAGAGGTTTCCTTGCCTCGGTTGGCTCGGCGGCTTCCCATCCCACGTCACTGTCCACCGGATCATCGGGCTCCCTCTCTACAGCGGGATCGACAGGCGTCTTGCCTCAGCCGGATCGTCGAGCTCCCATGCCTCAGACGGCTCGCCAGGCTTTCATGCCCCAACCGGCTTGCCCAGCGCCCATGTCTCGGCCGGTTCGTCCAGGTGGGACACCGGGTAGCGCCCCAAGAGGAGGGGGGTACAGTCACGTCTGCTCCCGCTCTTCCCCCTGGCGCTTGAGGGTGCAAGTTTACCTTGCATCACGTACTCCTGCCATCCATCACGCACACCTGCCTAACCTCGTCACGCGCATCAGCGATATTGGACTCACTCATCACCTGTGTATTACCTCCCCTATATTTGTCTGTTCCCTAGCACTGTTCCCCGCTGCTGCATTAATTGTTTTTTGTCTGTGTTATTAGTTTGCTGACGCTGTTCCTGTCTCGTGCCATTTCCGTTCTTTATTACATGTTTTACTCCCTGTACCTGCTTCGTCTCTCCAGCGTCATTCCATGTGAACATCAGAGCTTCAGTCCATAATTTTAGTGTGACTGGAACTTGTCTGGAACATACTGGGAACTTTACTGAACACAACTACACAAAGTGTGTCCCAAAAGGCACAATATTTCCTTTATAGTGCATTACTTTTGACCAGGGCGCATAGGTTTCTGGTCAATAGTAGTGCACTAGGAAATAGGGTGCCATATGGAATGCATTCATGTCAAACTTTAAGCTAATACAGATGTCACTACAAGCACATATACAGTTGAAGTCGGAAGTTTACATACACTTCGGTTGGAGTCATTAAAACTCGTTTTTCAACCACTCCACAAATTTCTTGTTAACAAACTATAGTTTTGGCAAGTCGGTTAGGACATCTACTTTGTGCATGACACAAGTAATTATTCCAACAATTGTTCACAGACAGATTATTTCACTTATAATTCACTATATCACAATTCTAGTGGGTCAGAAGTTTACATACACTAAGTTGACTGTGCCTTTAAACAGCTTGTGATTTGTGAAGGCCTCTCCAATACCTTGACTTTGCTGTCTTTAACCTCTCTGCGCACGGATCCCGCTAGAGGGATCATTTTCAGAGCAAACATAACGCGGCAAATTCAAAATAAAAATGTGTAATATTTAACATCCTTCGATATACAAGTGTTGCATAGCCATCAAAAGCTCTGCTTCTTGGCAATATCACTGTGTTGTCAGATTTTCAAAAGGCTTTACGGCGAAAGCACTACATTTGATTGTTTGAGGCTAGTACCTCACATATTTTCCACATTAGCATATATTCATATCCAGCTCGGTTCTCAAAATGTCCATATCACAGCTAATATAAATCGCTTACCTTTCAAATAACTTCTGCTGAGGTCTTCCCAGGTGTCCAAACAAGAGAATCCATGGTTCTTTTGTTAGAAAAAATAATTCATTATATCCATAAATCTCCGTTTTGTTGGCATGTTATGTACAGCTACTCCACCAAGCATTGTCAGTCTACTCGCCCGTTTTACAGTGAAGGGATCGCGTTCAAGTTATACCTCTCATCTTTTCACAAACAAATCAAATATCATTAATAATGCATCCTTATGTATTCTTTTATGAATAATAGCGATCATATTTTACACAGATGGTAACTGAAACGTTATAAAAGGAAAAGAAAGCTGGGCGTGCTCACGTTCTCGTGAACCTGCACGGTTGTTTACATTTTTCCCTTCCTGTAGTCTTTCTTCTTCTATAAGGATCTCCTCAGGGCTTTTTCCTCCAGACACTTTCCAGAGACTGTTGACATCCAGTGGAAGCCATAGGTACTGCAACCTGTGTCCTATTCCCCATTGATTTCTATTACCAGGGCTTCAAAGTGAGAGGAGAGCAACAGAAAAAGTAATTCCGGACAGACATTTCTCAGGGTTTTGCCTGCTATATCTGTTCTGGTATACCCACAGACTATCATAATGGTTTTAGACACTTCAGAGTGTTTCCTATCCAATAGTACTAATTATGTGAATATCCTAGTTTCTGGCCCTGAGTGGCGGGCATTTAACTTTGGGCACGTCAGACAGGCGAAAATTCGGAAAATGGGGACCCTAGCTGTAACAGGTTAAGCCATTTTGCCACAACTTTGGAAGTATGCTTGGGGTCATTGTCCATTTGGAAGACCCATTTGCGACCAAGCTTTAACTTCCTGACTGATGTCTTGAGATGTTGCTTCAATATATCCACATAATTTTCCTGCCTCATGATGCCATCTATTTTGTGAAGCGCACCAGTCCCTCTTGCAGCAAAGAACCCCCACAACATGATGCTGCCACCCCCGTGCTTCACGGTTGGGATGGTGTTCTTCGGCTTGCAAGCCTCACCCTTTTTCCTCCAAACATAACAATGGGCATTATGGCCAAACAGTTCTATTTTTGTTTCATCAGACCAGAGGACATTTCTCCCCAAAATACGATCTTTGTCCCCATGTGCAGTTGCAAACCATAGTTTGTCTTTTTTATGGCGGTTTTGAAGCAGTGGCTTCTTCCTTGCTGAGCGGCCTTTCAGGTTATGTCAATATAGGACTAGTTTTACTGTGGATATAGATACTTTTGTACCTGTTTCCTCCAGCATCTTCACAAGGTCCTTTGCTGTTGTTCTGGGACTGATTTGCCCTTTGAGCATCAAAGTACGTTCATCTCTAGGAGACAGAACGCGTCTCCTTCCTGAGCGGTATGACGGCTGCATAGTCCCATGGTGTTTATATTTGCGTTCCTTTTCATGGTTGAGTGCGAGTACTTTTTGAATTCTACAGATATTTTCTCTCCCTCTCACCAACCGCCTTTTATTCCAGGAGTGCAAATCCTCATTCTGGCTTTCTAGAATGCAGTATACACATATAAAGTGATTGAAACAGTATGCAAACATTATTTAAGTGACCAGTGTTCAATGACTGTGTACATATGGCAGCAGTCTCTAAGGTGCAGGGTAGAGTACCAGGTGGTACCTGGCTAGAACAGTGGCTAAGGTACTGGGCGGAGGCCGGCTAGTCGTGACTGTTATCAGTTTAACAGGTCTGGAGATAGAAGCTGTTTCTCAGTCTCTTGGTCCCAGATTTGATGCACCTGTTCTGTCTCCACCTTCTAGATGGTAGTGGGGTGAACATTTTAAGAGGCACCATTGCTCATTCTTCACCACGCTGTCTGTGTGAAGGGACCATTTCAGGTTATCATTGATGTGCACGCCAAGGAACTTGAAGCTTTTGACTCTCTCCACTGCGGCCCTGCCGATGTGGATGGGGGCATTCGATCTCTGCTGTCTCCAGTAGTCCATAATCAGCTCATTAATTTCGTTGACAGAGAGTCAAAAAGTATTTTCCTGGCACCACTCCGCCAGGTCTCTCACCTCATCCCTGTAGGTTGTCTCATCATTGTTGGTAATCAGGCCTACCATTGTTGTGTCATCAGCAAACTTGATTGAGTTGGAGAGAAATTACATTTTTTTTGTGACGTGCCGAATACAACTAGTGTAGATTTTATTGTGAAATGCTTGCTTACGAGCCCTTCCCAATAATGCAGAGGAACACAAGAGGAACAAAATAAAATACACAAGAATGAAGCTATACAGGGAGTACCAGTACAAGATCTATGTGCAGAGGTACAAGGTATTTGAGGTAGACATGTACATGAAGGCAGGGTAAAGTGGCCAAGCAGTCATGGGTGAACAGGGAGTACAGGAGGGGACTGAGCCCGTATTGAGGATCAGCGTGGTAGAGGTGTTGTTGCCTACCTTCACCCCTTGGAGTCGGCCCGTCAGGAAGTCCAGAACCCAGTTGCACAGGGAGGATTTCAGACGCAGGGCCCTGAGCTTAGTGATGAGCTTGGAGGGCACTATGGTGTTGAAGGCTGAGCTGTAGTCGATGAACAGCATTCTTACATTGGTATTTCTCTTGTCCAGGTGGGATAGGGCAGTGTGCAGTGTGTAGAGATGTAACGCTGATGAAAGACCAGGCCAATTCCAAAAGCCTGGCACTTGGCAGACCATACCCTATACACATCTACTCGCCCATCGGCCTGCCAACAGTAGAGATGAAAAGACATGACAGAACCCAGCCACTCTTTTCCCCCTTTCCCAACACACTCCGGATTACAAGATAACGCTCCAGAGGGCCATTAACAGCAGAACATCCACTTCGCCCTGCTCTAAACGGACATAATCCAGACCGTTTATATGGAATGAGGAGAACATTCTTCTTAACACCAAAAGCCTTGCTTTTTGGTAGAAATCATTGCATAAGGATCCAAGCGAGGAGGCAAGAAGTCTACTGATGCATGCTATCAAATGAAATGTTATTTGTCACAAGCACCAAATACAACAGGTGTAGACCTTAACGTGAAATGCTTACTTACAAGCCCTTAACCAAACACAATATTTGCTAAATAAACGAAAGTAAATAATAAATTTTTATAAATTATATAAGTTGAAAATTTCAATATCGAGGCTATATACGGGGGTTGGTACCAAGTCAATGTGCGGGGGTACAGGTTAGTTGAGGTAATATGTACATGTAAGTAGGGGTAAAGTGACTATGCATAAATAATAAACAGCAAGTAGCAGAAGCGTAAAAATGGAGGTCAATGCAAATAGTCTGGGTGATTGTGTGCTGTAGAAATGATATTGTGTAGTCGCCCTGAATAACTTCTCTGTATTTCAAGGAGAACATATGAGGATTTATATCATTATGTAGGGAACATTATGCCTTTAACAATTACCTACCCCGAGGAGCCTCAGCACTCAGCCCCGCCATCACTGTCCATTGAACTGAATTATAAAAGCGTTGCCTGAGTAATAGCCACGGCCAACCGAAAACCTTCTCAATGAGCGGAGGCCAAACACCAATATTGTAATTTGAAAGATTATCTTATGCTCTTGCTTCGATCTTAGTTGAACGATGAACAGGGAAGGACGTTTGGGAATCCAGCCAGAGATTAAACTACTACTGAATTGCATGTAAGCGCATTCAATGCAGCCTTTTCTCACTCCTTAAATCCCTATTGGTGTGAGCGAGTAAAACTCAATACTGCTTAGGCTCTCTCTCTCTCTTATTGTTTGTCATATCTTTGTGAGTTAAAACCATCCTCTCTTTTCCCCTCTCCCTTCCCCTTTCAAACTACTTCATAATTTGCCATAATCTGTCACTGATTCCTTTATCCTGTACTGTAGAATTACCTTGCTTTTGTAATACATTTTCTTTGTGTAATAAAATAATATCACTGTCAGATTTTGAATCCGACTTGTAATTAAAATAACTTTACATGGCCTCCTGAGTGGCCCTGGGGTTCGATCCCAGGCTGTGTCATAACCAGCCGTGACCGGGAGACCCATAGGGCGGCGCACAATTGGCCCAGCGGGGCTTTACTTGGCTCATCCTGCTCTAGCGACTCCTTGTGGCGAGCCTGCACCTGCAGGCTCACAGTGGTCATCAGTTGAACGGTGTTTCCTCTGACACATTGGTGCAACTGGCTTCCGGGTTAAGCGAGCGGGTGTTAACTTCTTAGGGAGCGGCAGCTGAGGTGTCGGTTTTGGAGAGTCTGGCGTGCCCAAAGTAAGGCCTGCCACTGCACATAATTAGTACTATTGGATAGGAAACACTCTGAAGTTTCTAAGAGTGTTCAAATATTGTCTGTGAGTATAACAGAACTGACATAGCAGGCGAAAACCCGAGGAATTTCTGTCCTGGAAAAAGTGTTTTTGACACATTGCCTCATTTTGAACCCCTCCCTATTGAAAACAGCCATATATGGGAGTAAGATTGCAGTACCTATTGCTTCCACTGGATGTCAACAGTCTCTAGACAGTGTTTGGTGATGTTAGGTTGCTCTGGATGGTAATAGAAGAAGAATTTTGAACTAGTCACCGGATCTAAACAGAAGAGGAGGCGCGTTCACGGGCTCACGCGTGCTGTGTTTTATTTCCTTTCCTATCGTCCAGTTTATAATCCGGTTTAAATATTATAGTAAATATACATAAAGGTGTTCCTAAGGATACATTACCAATGATGTTTGATTGTTCTTGTATAGGTATAGGTTGAACGTGTTCTCTTCACGTTTCAATGGGCGTGTGGACGCAGTATTTTATGAACATAACGCACCAACCAACCTGAGATTTATGGATATAATAAATGACTTTTTCTAACAAAAGAACCATTGGATGTCTTCGTTGGACACTTGGGAAGCCCTCAGCAGAAGTTCTTCAAAAGGTAAGGGATTTTATATTAGCGATTTTATGCGTTTTATGAGACCCGCTTTGGTTATGGATTTATGCTAATGCATAAAATAGCCCTCCACTGCTCCCTATGTAGTTAAAAAGCTTGGCTCTCCTGAGCCTGTCGGGGAGTTGCAGCGATGAGATAAGATCATAATCACGAAAAAATGGATAAAAGAAAATGATTATAAATGTGACACGTAGACCTATGTTTTATCCCTACTTGCTAAAAAAGTTTCCTATCGACTTAAATGATAGGTGGTGCCCTATCATTGTAGAATATAGATAAACGCTTAATAATTATCCAATTAATTAGACATTATCATAACATTAGGCCACTCCTCTACAAATGGCGCTTGCGTCATCCATGGATTTGTTGGGGTGATATGGTAATTGTAGTGGATCTAGGGTGTCAGGTAAGGTTGATGTGATATGGTCCTTAACTAGCCTCTCAAAGCACTTCATGATAACAGAAGTGAGTGCTAACGACCATAGTGATTTAGTCCAGTTACCTTAGCTTTTCTGGGTACAGGAACAATGGTGGACATCTTGAAAACATCTAGACCACATCCATCCTGTACATATGACAATACAATTTGATTTTATTGATTTGTGCAGGCACGATAGCCACTACAATGAAGGTTATACAGTGGGGCAAAAGAGTATTTAGTCAGCCACTAATTGTGCAAGTTCTCTCACTTAATAAAATGAGAGAGGCCTGTAATTTTCATCATAGGTACACTTCAACTATGACAGACAAAATTTGAAAAAGAATTCCAGAAAGTAACATTGTAGGATTTTTTATGAATTTATTTGCAAATTATGATGGAAAATAAGTATTTGGTCACATACAAGCAAGATTTCTGGCTCTCACAGACCTGTAACTTCTTCTTTAAGAGGCTCCTCTGTCCTCCACTCGTTACCTGTATTAATGGCACCTGTTTGAACTTGTTATCAGTATAAAAGACACCTGTCCACAACCTCAAACAGTCACACTCCAAACTCCACTATGGCCAAGACCAAAGAGCTGTCAAAGGACACCAGAAACAAAATTGTAGACCTGCACCAGGTTGGGAAGACTGAATCTGCAATAGGTAAGCAGCTTGGTTTGAAGAAATCAACTGTGGGAGCAATTATTAGGAAATGGAAGACATACAAGACCACTGATAATCTTCCTCCATCTGGGGCTCCACGCAAGATCAAAATGATCACAAGAACGGTGAGCAAAAATCCCAGAACCACACGGGGGGACCTAGTGAATGACCTGCAGAGAGCTGGGACCAAAGTAACAAAGCCTACCATCAGTAACACACTACGCCGCCAGGGACTCAAATCCTGCAGTGCCAGACGTGTCCCCCTGCTTAAGCCAGTACATGTTCAGGCCGTCTGAAGTTTGCTAGAGAGCATTTGGATGATCCAGATGAGGATTGGGAGAATGTCAGATGAAACCAAAATATAACTTTTGGTAAAAACTCAACTCGTCGTGTTTGGAGGACAAAGAATGCTGAGTTGCATCCAAAGAACACCATACCTACTGTGAAGCATGGGGGTGGAAACATCATGCTTTGGGGCTGTTTTTCTGCAAAGGGACCAGGACGACTGATCCGTGTAAAGGAAAGAATGAATGGGGCCATGTATCGTGAGATTTTGAGTGAAAACCTCCTTCCATCAGCAAGGGCATTGAAGATGAAACGTGGCTGGGTCTTTCAGCATGACAATGATCCCAAACACACCGCCCGAACAGCGAAGGAGTGGCTTCGTGAAGCATTTCAAGGTCCTGGAGTGGCCTAGCCAGTCTCCAGATCTCAACCCCATAGAAAATCTTTGGAGGGAGTTGAAAGTCCGTGTTGCCCAGCGACAGCCCCAAAACATCACTGCTCTAGAGGAGATCTGCATGGAGGAATGGGCCAAAATACCAGCAACAGTGTGTGAAAACCTTGTGAAGACTTACAGAAAACGTTTGACCTCTGTCATTGCCAACAAAGGGTATATAACAAAGTATTGAGATAAACTTTTGTTATTGACCAAATACATATTTTCCACCATAATTTGCAAATAAATAAATTATAAATCCTACAATGTGATTTTCTGGATTTCTTTCTCATTTCGTCTGTCATAGTTGAAGTGTACCTATGATGAAAATTACAGGCCTCTCTCATCTTTTTAAGTTGGAGAACTTGCACAATTGGTGGCTGACTAAATACTTTTTTGCCCCACTGTATTATGACTATGCATTGTGTGCAGAACTTCAGAATGAAGTGGCAATGAGTAACGATGAACATTGTCAGATAAATATAGGCTAATCACGAATTATACTTGTGAGCCACTACCAGTAGCCTACAGTATATGCCCTTGTCGCTGCAGAGAATAGCTATATTTGGAAATAATTCTGTGCGCTCCCTGCAAAAGAAAGTTTGACACAAGACAACATATTGCTTAACAAACAGTCATAGTAAATATGAATCCCAAAGTAAAGAAAGTCTGTATGGTTGAGTTTTCCCCCATTAATAGTCTCGAGAGACATTTACGATAAATCCAACCAGATCTAATAGCTGAAGTGAATGATTTTATATATCACGTAGGATGACTGCTAACCATGCCACAAATCTTAGAGATGCAATTATCAAGCTCTCTTCTCCTGAAGGGTAACTTGGAGCAAAAAACATAGCTGCAAATGATAAATGCTACCACAAACTCAATGGAAAGGATATGCTGTAGGTTGGGATCAGAGGTTTAAAGATGCCTGTTACATCTTCACAAGTCACGACCCTTCAGTCACTCTCGGGGAAGGGCAGCAGGAGGCTGCCTAGGTTGAAGTCTTTCCCTTGAAGGATCGTGGTCCTCAGGCAGGGAGACACATTGGCTGCGGAAGGACACATAGGGCCTACTTTCATTGGAAGATGCTACATAGCCAAGGCCAGGGTATATACGTTGGCACTCCTGGGAAAGACATCTTGGCACTAGCTGCAGGAGCCCCCGCTAACACTGTGGTCAGTGCAGACAGCCATGGGCTCACGTCTTGCAGTTTTCCCCCTTGCTGTCAAAGCCGATTTCTGGAGCCTTATCCTCCCTCTGGAAGAAACATCTCCTGAGAAAGGGATGAGCCAAGCACATAGTTGGAGGCGCTCATGGGTAGACATGCCTGGAACCACTGACGCCCTTTTCGGACAGGATTCTGATGGGGTCACGATAGGAGCTGCTCCAATTGATTATGCTTATGTTGTATTAATAGAAGGGGAAGGGCTATAAGAGCCCTCCCCCACTACATGTATAGGGTCCTGGACCAAAGATGAGAAATATATGCATTAATAAGGTTTAAATACTGTTCCACAGTTCTTTTCTAGTCTCTGCCTCTTATAAGAAACAGTCTGAGAGATGTGTGAGTTATTGCACTCAAAACAGGGTGTCTGTGAGAAAGCGCCTCAAGGCTAAAAGAGATTCATAGACAGAACCCTGCAGGGGAGTGAAAGAGATAAGAGACAAGTCAGACATACCACTGTAAGCCACACGGGAGTGGAAATGTTCCAGCGGTTGATCTACACTCACTCCCAGGCGATCCAGGTGAATCGTCCACTTGCTTAATGGCAATTCTCACACTTCTACTCTGGGAAAATCCTAGTCGTGGACGATTCACCTGGATCGCCTGGGAGTGAGTGTAGATCAACCGCTGGAACATGGGACGTACAGTATCCTCACCTTCAGGGGAGATTTCGGTGTCTGACATGACATAACTGTCATGGAAGGCAATGACTGTCTTTGGAAAACTTTTGCTGGAAAACAACAAGTGAGAGAACAAGGTTAAGTTGACATATATATCAGACCTCAGGATAAGAGGCAGACAGTTCGAATTAACAAAAGTTTAATACAAAATCAAGGGGCAGGCAAATGACAGGTAAAGGTCAGGCAGAGGTCAGTAATCCAGAGCAGTGTCACAAGGTACAGAACAGCAGGAAGGCTCAGGGCAGGCAGAATGGTCAAAATCGGGACTAGAGTGCAAACAGGAGTACGGGAAAACCTCTGGTAGGCTTGACGAGACAAGACGAACTGGCAACAGACAAACTGAGAACACAGGTCTAAATACACATGGGACAATAGGGAAAATTGGTGACACCTGGATGGAGGTGGAGACAAGCACAAAGACAGGTGAAATAGATCAGGGTGTGGCCATATAAATACATCCCGAGATTCACACCCATTGGTTGAGAGAGAAAAAGGTGATTATTGCAAGAGTGAGCCCATACTGTGGGTTAAACAGTAAGCAAGAGGAATGTTCATTACTGTGCCATGATTTTAGCCTATAAGGTAAATAAGTGAATGACATTCCACACATGGCTAATAGGAAAGAGAAGAAACAAAATGCTATGCTGATGATGATAACTGTGTTTGCCGTTTGTATGCCTGTAGAATAGGAAACAAAGTTAATTATGTTATGCTTACTGGATGAAGTGAAATGAGAATTCAGCCTTCCTGATTGAACCTTCGTAAACTGCATTAAAGGAATATAAATGCATAATTATCTGCATGTCATTGTGGCACTAATAGGAAAACACACCATATGACATTTTTTTTGCCTGATCTAACTATAGACTGTAAATTACACACATACACACAAACAGCTCTCAATCCCTCCCTCCGTGTGTGAAAAATGCAGAATCCTGCGTTAACGCGACCCCTGAACTCTGTTTGATATTCTCTTTGTAGAACACTTTGGGATGCATTCTTTGCTCAGTCAATGATTTTGATATGATAAACGAATATCGCCGAAAAGCAACAAGTTTTTCTCCCTGACACACACACAATATTAGGAAAGACACATTGAGCACATACAATGAATTGATGAGTAATTAAGTTTTTTTATGACCATGTGGAAAAACTCCATGCCCTAGTGATAAGGTGCTGAGGTGCAACCCATCCCCTTTCATGCCCCTTGCTATCTAAACTCTGACTTGATAATGGAGGACTCTATGCTGCTCTGCTCAGTGTCAGACAGAGTGAGCTGTCTGGCCATGTTCTCCTGTGATTACTGCTTTTTCCTGAAAATCTTCAGGTTGTGGGAGGGGCACCACTCCTGCACACACACAAAAAGTGGATGAGAAATGCACACACACTGTCAGAGAGATTTCTTAATCTGCATGACATCTTGAAGTACACTAATGGTAGACATAAACATTCAGATATGTTTCCGTCCTGTTTTATCATTCAGGATTGTGGCCCTTGCCGCTGCCCTATTTTGCCCGGAGGGTGCAATCAATATGGAAATGAGCAGGCAATAAGGTGCTGGGGAGAGCATGTATTATTAATGTTACTTTGGCTGATATTTGCTGATACATTTGGCCAACATCATTCTCCTTTTATGAGTTTTTCTTAGGACTAATAAAGCTACTTCCTTGCTGAGAGAGGAGAAATTTCCTGACTAATCTTCCAAATGGCTAATATACCATCGTGTACACAGCCTCGATAGAATGTAGACACAGAATTATTAACACAGAGAGACTAGAAAGTATTACCTCAGTTTATAATCTCTGGATGTATATGCATGTGTACTATGGAGTGTGGGAATGTTAGTGTGTGTGTATATCTCTATTTGTGTGTGTGTGTGTGTTCATTACCAGTACAGTGACAGTGGGACATTTCTTGGCCATCTCTCGTAGCAGGGTGCCAGTCCTGACATCCCCCAGGTCTAGAGGCTTTTCTCTGAACCCCACAACCAGATACTGCCTGTAGGGGGAGACACACCTCAGTACAGGCACATCACAGTCTACACCATAAAAATTATCTCCAAGGGCTCTATGCACCAATTTCTATTTCAGAGACACACACACACCACTCTGTGCACCTACACACAGACACACACAGACATCTACAAAGATTTCAATCAAACATACATTCTATGTGTGAAGGGCGTCCAGTGCACCATTGGAGTTTCTACTGTACTAGCGGAAAACAAATTACATGGGAATATGAATGAGGGAGGGGATGTGTGTAGGGGACTCACTTCAGATTAGACACTTTCATCATCTCAATATCCGGCTCGTCGTTCCCCCACTCGCCTCTGAAAAGCACCTGCCTGTGGGAGGGAGGGAGACAGAAGTGTAGAGAGACAGAAGAATAGAGAGAGCGTGATATCATTTAAAATCATGGAAACACATAACGTTGGTCATTTATATAAACTCAGCAAAAAAAGAAAAGTCCCTTTTTCAGGACCCTGTCTTTCAAAGACAATTAATCAAAATCCAAATAACTTCACAGATCTTCATTGTGAAGGGTTTAAACACTGTTATCAATGCAATTAATGAACATGCACCTGTGGATCGGTCGTTAAGACACTAACAGCTTACAGACGGTAGGCAATTAAGGTCACAGTTATGAAAACCTAGGACAGTAAAGAGGCCTTTCTACTGACTCTGAAAAACACCAAAAGAAAGATGCCCAGGGTCCCTGCTCATCTGCGTGAACGTGCCTTAGGCATGCTGCAAGGAGGCATGAGGACTGCAGATGTGGCCAGGGCAATAAATTGCAATGTCCATACTGTGAGACGCCTAAGACAGCGCTACAGGGAGACAGGACGGACAGCTGATCGTCCTCACAGTGGCAGACCACGTGTAACAACACCTGCACAGGATCGGTACATCTGAGCATCACACCTGCGGGACAGGTACAGGAGTGCAACAACAACTGCCCGAGTTACACCAGGAATGCACAATCCCTCCATCAGTGCTCAGACTGTGCGCAATAGGCTGAGAGAGGCTGGACTGAGGGCTTGTAGGCCTGTTGTAAGGCAGGTCTTCACCAGACATCACCGGCAACAACGTCACCTGTGGGCACAAACCCATCGTCGCTGGACCAGACAGGACTGGCAAAAAGTGCCCTTCACTGACGAGTCGCGGTTTTGTCTCACCGGGAGTGATGGTCGGATTCGCGTTTATCGTCGAAGGAATGAACGTTACACCAAGGCCTGTAGTCTGGAGCGGGATCGATTTGGAGGTGGAGGGTCCGTCATGGTCTGGGGCGGTGTGTCAAAGCACCATCGGACTGAGCTTGTTGTCATTGCAGGCAATTTCAACGCTGTGCGTTACAGGGAAGACATCCTCCTCCCTCATGTGGTACCCTTCCTGCAGGCTCATCCTGACATGACCCTCCAGCATGACAATGCCACCGGCCATACTGCTCGTTCTGTGCGTGATTTCCTGCAAGACAAGAATGTCAATGTTCTGCCATGGCCAGCGAAGTGCCCAGATCTCAATCCCATTGAGCACGTCTGGGACCTGTTGGATCGGAGGGTGAGGGCCCCCAGAAATGTCCGGGAACTTGCAGGTGCCTTGGTGGAAGAGTGGGGTAACATCGTACAGCAAGAACTGGCAAATCTGGTGTAGTCCATGAGGAGGAGATGCACTGCAGTACTTAATGCAGCTGGTGACCACACCAGATACTGACTGTTACTTTTGATTTTGCCCCCTTTGTTCATGGTCACATTATCCAATTTATGTTAGTCACTTGTTCAGTTTATGTCTCAGTTGTTGAATCTTGTTATGCATACACATATTTACACATTAATACACATACACATATTTACACGTTAATAATGAGCAGCCTGACAACCTTGAGTGCCAGAGGGGGAGTATACATCACAGTTTGTGTTCTTAGCTCCAACAGTGCAGTAGTATCAAACAATTCACAATAATACACACATCTAAAAGTAAAAGAATGGAATAAAAAAATATATAAATATTAGATAGAGTAATGCTGAGTGGCATTGACTAAAATACAGTAGAATAGTACACAGTGTATACATATGAGATGAGTAAAGCAGTATGTAAACATTATTAAAGTGGCCAGTGAATTCCAAGTCTATGTATACAGGGCAGCAGCCTGTAAGGTGCAGGGTTGCGTAACCGGGTGGAAGCCGCCTAGTGATGGCGATATTTAACAGTCTGATGGCCTTGAGATAGAAGCTGTTTTTCAGTCTCTCGGTCCCAGCTTTGATGCACCTGTACTAACCTTGCTTTCAGAATGATAGCGGGGTGAACAGGCCATGGCTCGGGTGGTTGATGTCCTTGATGATCTTTTGGGCCTACCTGTGACATCGGGTGCTGTAGGTGTCCTTTGCCCCCGGTGATGTGTTGGGCAGACTGCACCACCCTCTAGAGTCCTGCGGTTGCGGCCAGTGTAGTTGCCATACCAGGCAGTAATACAGCCTGTCTAGATGCTCTCAATTGTGCATTTGTTAAAGTTTGAGAGGGTTTTAGGGGCCAAGACAAATTTCTTCAGCCTCCTGTTGCACCTTCTTTAACACACTGTCTGTGTGGATGGACTATTTCAGATCGTCAGTGATCTGTATGCCGAGGAATTTGAAGCTTTCACCTTTTCCACTGCGGTCCTGTCGATGTGGATATGGCGTGCTCACTCTGCTGTTTCATGAAGTCCACGAGCAGCTCCTCTATTTTGTTGATGTTGAGTGAGGTTATTTTCCTAGCACCACTCTCCCAGGGCCCTCACCTCCTCCTTGTAGGCTGTCTCGTCATTGTAAGTAATCAGGCCTACTACTAGTGTGTCGTCTGCAAACATGATGGTTGAGTTGGAGGCGTGCATGGCCACGCAGTCAACAGTAAGTACAGGAAGGGGCTGAGCATGTACCCTTGTGGGGCCCCTGTGTTGAGGATCAGCGAAGTGGAGTTATTGTTTCATACCTTCACCACCTGGGGGCTGCCCGTTAGGAAGTCTAGGACCCAGTTGCACAGGGTGGAGTTTGGACTCAGGGCCCTGAGCTTAATGATGAGCTTGGAGGGTACTATGGTGTTGAATGCTGAGCTATAGTCAATGAACAGCATTCTTACATGGGTATTCCTCTTGTCCAGATAGGATAAGTGTACAGCAATCTTTAAGTCTTTGACTTTGACTAGGCCAATCCAAGACATTCCAAGACATTTAAATGTTTCCCCTTAAACCACTCGATTGTTGCTTTAGCAGTATGTTTAGGGTCATTGTCCTGCTGGAAGGTGAACCTCCGTCCCAGTGTCAAATCTCTGGAAGACTAAAACAGGTATCCCTCAAGAATATCCCTGTATTTAGCACCATCCGTCATTCCTTTAATTCTAACCAGTTTCCCAGTCCCTGAAAACATCCCCACAACATGATAGTGCCACCACCATGCTTCACTGTGGGGATGGTGTTCTCAGGGTGATGAGAGGTGTTGGGTTTGTGCCAGACACAGCATTTTCCTTGATGGCCAAAAAGCTAAATGTTTGTCTCATCTGACCAGAGTACCGTCTTCCATATGTTTGGGGAGTCTCTCACATAACTTTTGGCAAACACCAAATGTGTTTGCTTATTTTTTTATTTAATTTACTCAACAAAAGTTGTATGCAAACTTGAACATGTTGATTTGGTATTTGTTGAATGCACTCTAAAGAATATAGTAGTTACAGTGATACAACATTAATGATTTAACTTATTAATCAAGTGATATTAACATTAATAATAATGTAATATTACTTGGAATAAGTAAGTTGTGCAAAAGTTACACAGTTTGCATACTTAAACAATTTCATTCACAGTGACATGATAGAACCAGGTTAAGTGCCAAGTTGCCATGGCTTTAATGTTGTGAGTACAAACAAAACTTTACAACTAAAGTTATTGTAGGGAGTAAAATCAAGTTAATTGACAGACATTAATTAAGTATTCTGCAATCAAAAAAGTATACTTCAACATGTTGCCCAGACTCCAAATATTTTTGTAGATTTAGCTCAAACTATTATGTTTATGTAACTCTGAAATGACCATTAGTGGACAAAAATTATTTAAGTGTGTTACACTACTAATCCACTTAATTTAGCAAACTATGTTGAGTACAATGTACTTCAAGGATTTCTTTAAAATGTTTTGTGTTTAAACAATTTAAAATTGTGGCCCATTTGGGATCATGTGACACTTATAGTTTGAGTAAAGCCAGCTCTAATGTTGTAAGTAACTGTACTCTAGTATACTAGTGCAGCGGGTTTCCACAAAACTTTTGAGTGATGATATCTAATAAGGGTTTACAGTGTACCTGCCGGAATGCTTAGTGCCAACTGTAAAGGTTGGTGGAGGAGGAATAATGGTCTGGGGCTGTTTTTTGTGGTTTGGGCTAGGCCACATAGCTCCAGTGAAGTGAAATCTTAACGCTACAGCATACAGTTACATTCTAGACGATTATGTGCTTCTAACTTTGTGGCAACAGTTTGGGGAAGGCCCTTTCCTGTTTCAGCCCCTGTGCACAAAGCGAGGTCCATACAGAAATGGTTTGTCGAGATTGGTGAGAAAGAACTCTACTGGCCTGCACAGAGCCCTGACCTCAACCCCATCAAACACGTTTGGGAAGAATTAGAACACCGACTTCGAGCCAGGCCTAATCACCCAACATCAGTGCCCAACGTCACTAATGCTCTTGGCTGAATGGAAGCAAGTCACCGCAGCAATGTTCCAACATCTAGTGGAAAGCCTTCCCAGAAGAGTGGAGGCTGTTATAGCAGCAAAAAGAGGACCAACTCCATATTAATGCCTAGGATTTTGGAATGAGATCTTCGACGAGCAGGTGTCCACATACTTTTACAGATTATAATTAGAACAGATGAATACAATTGAATGGCTCGCCCTGTTCATCATTTACAATTGGTGATTACATAATTATGCATCGTTCACTCTTCAACTCACCCATTCTCCCTTTTTCTCCCCCATCATACTATACTTCATTTATTTAATTAGGGAGCGGCAGCATTTTTCGGAATTTTCGACAGTCTGACGTGCCCAACGTAAAGTGCCTGCCACTCAGGCCCAGAAACTATGATATGCATATAGTTAGTACTATTGGATAGAAAACACTCTGAAGTTTCTAAAACTGTTAAAATAATGTCTGTGAGTATAACAGATCTGATATGGCTCAGGATATTATCCGTGTGAAGTATAATAGTTAATATACATAAGTGTAGCTAAGGATCGATTATAAACTGTTTGATTTGTTTGGAAAAAGTTTGTAGGTATATTTTTTGTCTTGTATAATGGGACGAGTGGACGGTGGATTTTATGGATATAAATAGGGACTTTTTTTAACAAAAGTAACTTTGGATATCTTGCTTGGACACTTCGAATTACCATCAGCAGAAGATCATCAAAGGTAAGCAATTTATTTTAGCCCTTTTTATATGTTTTGTGACACCCGTGTTGGTTTTATTATTATGCTAATATGGGAAGTACATGGGGTGCTGTCCTCAGACAATCAAATGTTCTGCTTTTGCCGTAAAGCCTTTTTGAAATCTGACAACGCTGTGAAATTGCCAAGAGTCTAAGCTTTTGAAGAGTGTGCAACACTTGTATTTTTATGAATGTTTTATAATACTACATTTGCATTTTGAGTGGAGCAGGCTGGGGAAAACCATTAGAAAAATGACATGCCCTCCTAAAAAAATTCATTATTATGCTCTCTGCCTTTCTACTGTTAATATACACAATCACAAATAGATTTAGGAAGGTCATAAAAAATAAACATGATAATAGGCAATTTATTTCAAAAGAACAGAATAGCATGTTTGAGTTGTATTCATCTGTGCTTAGCAGCCAAAGCTATGGCTGCTTCATGTCAATGAAATCAACTTGTTTTTTAGCACAGTGGTTCCCAAACTGAGGGGTCAACAGGGTGCGCATACCTTAGAGAGCTATTTATAACTTGTCAGAAATGTCAACTAGCCCATGTCAGCTAACGATTTTTATTTAGGTTTTTTAGCTCATAGATATTGTTGTAATTGTTTTGTAACTCAAATATCACATGAATACACATTCGACATGGCAAACATTTTTGAATTGCAAGAAATATGCTTTAAACCTGCAATAATCTCTCCACCAACAAAAGGGTTGTGAACAGTCTGTGTCATGAACAGTGCTTGTGCCCATAGAAATAGACGCCTCACAAAGCCAATGTGGTCAAGGTAAGTGCCAGTCAGGGTTATTCAATACCCTTTGTTTTCTCAATATCATAATATGGAACATGCCAGGAAGTAGCCTATGCCTTCTTTGAACAAGTGGATTGAATGAGTAACAAATGGCTCACAGCTAGGTTTTTGTTAGCTACAGTTGTCATGACCCATGTTGCCTAGGCCTCTGATAAATGGATCCATTACATTCAATTATTCAAGCAGAGTAATTTCATGAGAATTCATAGCATGTAGCCTAGACTACATTTGCAAAAGGAAATGTAACCCATCACAAGAGTGAACTATATTCATGTCTGGTTCTAAGTAAATAGCCTGTTTGTTAGCAAAAGTGATATTTATCATCCAACGTATTAACAAAGTGGGTTCTGTGTGGCCTTGTTCAGAGTAAGCTTATTTCTTCGTCAGCATCATGCCGCTGTGTTGTCGCCAAAGAGCCACATTGATAAAGGTCTCTTCAGCTCTGATGAAGGGCCTCGCTCTACCATCATGCACTCGACTGTTTGTGCATGTGTGTGTGTGTGAGAGAGAGTTTGTGTGCGCTTGTGCGAAAGTGTGTGCGTGTGTGCAAGCGTGCGTGCAGCCGTGTGTGTCTGTTTGTGTGTGCGAAAGTGTGTGTGTGCGTGCCCCCCGTGTGTCTGTTCGCGAGTGTGTGTGTGAGAGGGAGTAATAGCCAATAAATTCCACAGCGATTATCAGTGCTGTGGGCCCACTCCTGGTCTCTCATTCCTCACACGGCACACAATTTTATCTTGTAAACTGCCACACCACTGGCCCAGTGTTGTGCCAATATAGGAAGATATACCCCAGCACGCTTCAATTACTCAAACACATGCAGATCACTATCGCCATCCATCTTTCTCCGTCAGTGGACTTTTTTTGTGTGTTTGTGTGGAGAGTATCAGGACAAGGTAAGACCCAGATGCAGACCGTGACGAAGTAACAATGTTTATTACAGCAACAGAGGCAAAGGTACAGGACGGCATGCAGGCTCAGGTCAGGAAGAGGTCGGAAAAGGGGGGGGGCAAAGATACAGCACGGCAGGCAGGCTCAGGGTCAGGGGCAGGCAGAGTGGTCAGGCGGGCGGGTTCAGGGTCAGGTCAGGACAGGCAAGGGTCAAAAACCAGGAGGGTGAGAAAAAGACAGGCTGGGAAAAACCAGGAGCTGACAGGACAAACACTGGTAAGCTTGACAAACAAGATGAACTGGCAACAGACAAACAGAAAACACAGGTATAAGTACACAGGGGATAATGGGGAAGATGGGCGACACCTGGAGGGGGGGTGGAGACAAGCAAAGACAGGTGAAACAGATCAGGGCGTGACAGAGACAGTACTGACGAAAGCATATGACGCTGAAATGTTTTCTTTATATAGCTCCATATCAAATGGCCTATGCAAACATATAAAGGCCCTGCGATAGACTAGCTTTTTCAGCCCTAACGCCAGGGTCGGCGGTTTACCTCTCTTATATCAGCTCGCTCAGATGAGAGGGTGGAAATATTTGAGGTGTGTCCTTAAAAACATGATCCAAAGTGCTAATTTCAGGCAGCTCTGATAGGGATATTTAATATCAACCAAAAACTGGTTATAGCGGTAACAAATTTGGTTATGGCATGAGTTTTGACAGTGGAGTTTTGACAACACAGCCTATCCAGCCATGAAGCACACTCCCTTATGTGCAAGAGTAGGCTAGTGTGCTTTTGGTGTTTATACAAAAAAAAAAAAACATACAATTTTCTTTGTTTATTAAAAACCAAGCATAGCCTCCCCTTCTCTCAATTAAGGCTTTTTTTGTCTGCCCAATGCAATCACAAAGTAGTCGATTGTCGATAAAGGAGATGGCTCCTGAGCGCTTGGAAATTAATCTTAATCACCAAAGCTTTTTCAAAATATAAAGTTTGAGAGGAGTAAAACAGCTGACATTCCCTATTTATCAATGCTTTCTAGATAGGCCCACATTATTTTAGCCATGCAGGTTTTGATTGTGCGTAAAATCCTCCATAGTCTGCATTGTTTTAATATTATATGCCCACAGGGAGAAATTAGGGTGCCTATAAGTGTGACAGCCTATTTAAAAACAAGTTGTTGTTTTGTTCAAATAAAATCAAATTGTATTAGTCACATACACATGGTTAGCAGATGTTAATGCGAGTGTTAGCGAAATGCTTCTAGTTCCAACAGTGCAGTAATATCTAACAAATAATCAAACAATTCCCAACAACTACCTAATACACACACATCTAACAAGTAATCGAAGAATTCCCCAACAACTACCTAATACACACAAATCTAAAGGGGTGAATGAGAATATGTACAGTTGAAGTCGGAGGTTTATATACACCATAGCAAAATACATTTAAACTCAGTTTTTCACAATTCCTAATCCTAGTAAAAATTCACTGTCTTAGGTCAGTTAGGATCACTACTTTATTTTAAGAATGTGAAAAGCCAGAAAAATAGTAGAGAATTATATATTTCAGCTTTATTTCTTTCATCACATTCCCAGTGGGTCAGAAGTTTACATACACTCAATTAGTATTTGGTAGCATTGCTTTAAATTGTTTAACTTGGGTCAAACGTTTTGGGTAGCCTTCCACAAGCTTCCTACAATAAGTTGGGTGCATTTTGGCCCATTCCTCCTCACAGAGCTGGTGTAACTGAGTCAGGTTTGTAGGCCTCTTTGCTCTCACACGCTTTTTCAGTTCCACACACACATTTTCTATAGGATTGATGTCAGGGCTTTGTGATGGCCACTCCAATATCTTGGCTTTGTTGTCCTTAAGCAATTTTGCCACAACTTTGGAAGTATGCTTGGGGTCATTGTCCATTTGGAAGACCCAATTGGGACCAAGCTTTAACTTCCTGACTGATGTCTTGAGATGTTGCTTCAATATATTCACATAATTTTTCTGCCTCATGATGCCATCTATTTTGTGAAGTGCTCCAGTCCCTCCTGCAGCAAAGCACCCCCACAACATGATGCTGACACCCCTGTGCCTCACGGTCGGGATGGTGTTCTTCGGCTTTCAAGCCTCACCCTTTATCCTCCAAACATAACAATGGTTATTATGGCAAAACAGTTCTATTATTGTTTCATCAGACCAGAGGACATTTCTCCAAAAAGTACGATCTTTGTCCCCATGTGCAGTTGCAAAGCGTAGTCTGGCTTTTTTATGGCTGTTTTGGAGCAGTGGCTTCTTCCTTGCTGAGTGGCCATTCGTTTATGTCGATATACAGTGAGGGAAAAAAGTATTTGATCCCCTGCTGATATTGTACGTTTGCCCACTGACAAAGAAATGATCAGTCTATAATTCTAATGGTAGGTTTATTTCAACAGTGAGAGACAGAATAACAACAACAAAAATCCAGAAAAACGCATGTTAAAAATGTTATAAATAGATTTGCATTTTAATGAGGGAAATAAGTATTTCAATCAGAAACATTTCTGGCTCCCAGGTGTCTTTTATACAGGTAACGAGCTGAGATTAGGAGCACACTCTTAAAGGGAGTGCTCCTAATCTCAGCTTGTTACCTGTATAAAAGACACCTGTCCACAGAAGCATTCAATCAATCAGATTCCAAACTCTCCACCATGGCCAAAACCAAAGAGCTCTCCAAGGATGTCAGGGACAAGATTGTAGACCTACACAAGGCTGGAATGGGCTACAAGACCATTGCCAAGCAACTTGGTGAAAAGGTGACAACAGTTTGTGTGATTATTCGCAAATGGAAGAAACACAAAATAACTGTCAATCTCCCTCGGCCTGGGGCTCAATGCAAGATCTCACCTCGTGGAGTTGCAATGATCATGAGAACGGTGAGGAATCAGCCCAGAACTACACGGGAGGATATTGTCAATGAGGCAGCTGGGACCAAGGCAGCTGGGACCATAGTCACCAAGAAAACAATTGGTACACTACGCTGTGAAGGACTGAAATCCTGCAGCGCCCGCAAGGTCCCCTGCTCAAGAAAGCACATATACATGCCCGTCTGAAGTTTGCCAATGAACATCTGAATGATTAAGAGGACAACTGGGTGAAAGTGTTGTGGTCAGATGAGACCAAAATGGAGCTCTTTGGCATCAACTCAACTCGCTGTGTTTGGAGGAGGAGGAATGCTGCCTATGACCCAAGAACACCAACACCATCCCCACCATCAAACATGGAGGTGGAAACATTATGCTTTGGGGGTGTTTTTCTGCTAAAGGGGACAGGACAACTTCACCGCATCAAAGGGACGATGGTCGGGGCCATGTACCGTCAAATCTTGGGTGAGAACCTCTTTCCCTCAGCCAGGGCATTGAAAATGGGTCGTGGATGGGTATTCCAGCATGACAATGACCCAAAACACACGGCCAAGGCAACAAAGGAGTGGCTCAAGAAGAAGCACATTAAGGTCCTGGAGTGGCCTAGCCAGTCTCCAGACCTTAATCCCATAGAAAATCTGTGGAGGGAGCTGAAGGTTCGAGTTGCCAAACATCAGCCTCGAAACCTTAATGATTTGGAGAAGATATGCAAAGAGGAGTGGGACAAAATCCCTCCTGAGATGTGTGCAAACCTGGTGGCCAACTACAAGAAACATCTGACCTCTGTGATTGCCAACAAGGGTTTTGCCACCAAGTACTAAGTCATGTTTTGCAGAGGGGTCAAATACTTATTACCCTCATTAAAATGCCAATTAATTCATAAAAATGTTCACATGCGTTTTTCTGGATTTTTTTGTTGTTATTCTGTCTCTCACTGTTCAAATAAACCTACCATTAAAATTAAAGACTGATCATTTCTTTGTCAGTGGGCAAACGTACAAAATCAGCAGGGGATCAAATACTTTTTTCCCTTACTGTAGGACTCGTTTTAGTGTGGATATAGATACTTTTGTACCTGTTTCCTCCAGCATCTTCACAAGGTCCTTTGCTGTTGTTCTGGGATTGATTTGCACTTTTCGCACCAAAATACGTTTATCTCTAGGAGACACAACGCGTCTCCTTCTGAAAGCGATATGGCTAAGTGTTCCCATGGTGTTTAAACTTGCGTACTATTGTTTGTACAGATGAGCATTAAATGCGTTCAGGTGTTTAGAATTGCTAACAAGGATGAACCAGACTTGTGGAGGTCTACAAGAGGTCTTGGTTGATTTCTTTTGATTTTCCGTGATGTCAAGCAAAGAGGCACTGAGTTTGAAGGTAGGAATTGAAAAAGCTATGACATCATTTTATGGAATTTTCCAAGCTGTTTAACTTCTTAGCAATCAGCGCACGAGGTGACCGTTTTGGAGAGCCTGGCATGCCCAAAGTAAAATGCCTCCCATTCAGGCCCAGAAAATAGGATATGCACATATTTAGTACCATTGGATAGGAAACACTCTGAATTTTCTAAAAGTGTTAACCATTTGTCTATGAGTAAAACAGAACGGATATGGCAGGCGAAACCCCGAGGAATTTCTGTCCTGGAAAAAAGTGGTTTTGACAGAGTGCCTCATTTGGAACCCCTCCCTTGTGAAAATGCCCATATAAGGGCATAAGAATGCAGTACCTATCGCTTCCTCTGGATGTCAACAGTCTCGCGACACTGTTCAGATTTCTTTTGGAATCAGGAAGTGTCCCCTTGGATGTTAATAGAAGAGGACGCGTGCTCCCGAGAAGGCACGCTCTGTGTTTTTTTCCGTTCTTATAGGCCAGTTTATATTCCGGTTGATTTATTATAGTAAATATACATAAAAGTGTTCCTAAGGATACATTTAAAATGATTTTTGATTGTTCTTGGACAAGTTTATAGGTATAAGTTGAACGAGTTCTCTTCACGTTTCAATGGAGGAGTGGAGGCTGTCGTTTCTGATTATAACGCGCCAAACAAACGTAGATTTATGGATATAATACATTACTTTTTCTAACAAAAGAACCATGGATTGTCTTCGTTGGACACTTGGGAAGCCATCAGCAGAAGTTCTTCAACAGGTAATTGATTTGTTTTCGCTGTGAAATGTGTTTTGTGTGAACCGTGAAGGCTAATGAATTCATGGTAATGGGAAAAATAGTAAAGGTGCTACCCTCAAACAATCAAATGTGGTGCTTTCGCTGTAAAGCCTTTTTGAAATCTGACAACGCTATGATATTGCCAAGAAACAGAGCTTTTGATGAGTATGAAACACTTGTATATTGGAGCATGTTTAATAATTCAACTTTTGGATTTTGAATTTGGCGCCTTGCATTTCACCTGGTAGTGTCGGGATTGGGGCGCTAGCGCCGCACCACTGTCTAAGAAGTTAAAGGCAAGCATATGTAAACTTCTGGCCCACTGGAATTGTGATACAGTGAATTATAAGTGAAATAATCTGTCTGTAAACAGTTGTTGGAAAAATTACTTGTTTCATGCACAAGTAGATTTCCTAACCGACTTGCCAAAACTATAGTTTGCTAACAAGAAATTTATGGAGTGGTTGAGTTTTAATGACTTCAATCTAAGTGTAGGTAAACTTCCGACTCCAACTGTATGTTTACATTGCCAAAGCGAGTGAAATAGATAATACACAAAAGTTAAATAAACAATAACAAATGAACATGAAATAACACATATGGAATCATGTAGTAACCAAATTAGTGTCAAACAAATCAAAATATATTTTAAATTCTTCAAAGTAGCCATCCTTTGCATTGATGACAGCTTTGCACACTCTTTGAATTCTCTTTTCAAACAGTAGTGAAGGAGTTCCCACATATGCTGAGCACTTGTTGGCTGCTTTTCATCCCAAACCATCTCAATTGGGTTGAGGTCGGGTGATTGTGGAGGCCAGGTCATCTGATGCAGCACTCCATCACTCTCCGTCTTTGTCAAATAGCCTTTACACAGCCTGGAGGTGTGTTGGGTCATTGTCCTGTTGAAAAACAAACGATAGTCCCACTAAGCGTAAAACAGATGTGATGGCATAACGCTACAGAATGTTGTGGTAGCCATGCTGGTTAAGTGTGCCTTGACTTCTAAATAAATCACAGTCAGTGTCAACAGCAAAGCACCCCCACACCATCACACCTTCTCTTCCATGCTTCATGGTGGGACCCACACATGCAGAGATCTTCCGTTCACCTACTCTGCGTCTCACAAAGACATGGCGGTTGGAACCAAAAATCTAAAATTTGGACTCATCAGACCAAAGGACAGATTTCCACGGGTCTAATGTCCATTGCTTGTGTTTCTTGGCCCAAGCAAGTCTCTTCTTCTTATTGGTGTCCTTTAGTAGTGGTTTCTTTGCAGCAATTCGCTTGAAAAAACTTTCCGAATTGACTGACATTCATGTCTTAAAGTAATGATGGACTGTCGTTTCTCTTTGCTTATTTGAGCTGTTCTTTCCATGATATGGACTTGGTCTTTAACCAAATAGGGCTATCTTCTGTATACCCCCCCTTCAACTGATTGTCTCAAATGCAATAAGAAGGAAGGAAATTCCACAAATTAACACTGAACATGGCACACCTGTTAATAAAAATGCATTCCAGGTGACTACCTCATGAAGCTAGTTGAGAGAATGTCAAGAGTGCAAAGCTGTCATCAAGGCAAAGGGCGGCTACTTTGAAGAATCTAAAATCAATTTTGATTTTTTTAGCACTTTTTTTGTTACCGCATGATTCCATATGTGTTATTTCATAGTTTTGATGTCTTCACTCGGAACGCAAAACTCGTCGATCCTTGTCATGGATGGGCTATTGCAGCCGACGACGACACCGGGTTCCACTTCTATCAGATAAAAACAAGAAGATGCGGCTCCGGTGTGTACGTGATCACCAACACTGGACAATTGAAGTGTGGAAAAGCATTGCCTTGAACATGACAGTGAGTTCAGTTAACTTGAGTGGCCTGCCCAGTCCCCAGACCTCATCCCAATAGAGCATCTTTGGGATGAGATAGAACGGGCTGTTCGCATCATGAATGTACTGCTGTCCAATCTGCAGCAACTGCGTGATGTCATTGTGTCAGCATGGACCAACATCCCTGTGGAACGTTTCCGATTCCATTCTTGTAGAATTCCCGGAGGAATTCAGGCTGTTCTGGAGGTAAAGGGGGGTCCGACCCGGTACGAGATGGTGTAGCTTCTCTATGCTACTCCAGTCAAGACAGGCACTGTTATATGGGATGATAAATAACATTGGGACTGCTACAAATTAGCTAGTCTTGGCTGTAGCCTAGTTGCCTTGGCTACTGCATTTTTCTCTCTCTGTCTGGTTGCTTCCATCTCACACACACCGGCTCCTCTGCAGCTGCAGCAATAGAGTGCCAGCCTCTCTCCCTTGCAGCACTGTTCAGGGTAAAAATATCACTTAACTTCTTAGGGAGCGGCTCCCGAGGTGACGGTTTTGGAGAGTCTGGCGTGTCCAAAGTAAAATGCCTCTCACTCAGGCCCAGAAAATAGGATATGCACATAATTAGTACTATTGGATAGGAAACGCTCTGAAATTTCTAAAAGTGTTAACATAATGTCTGTGAGTATAACGGAACGGATATAGCAGGTGAAAACCCTAGGAATTTCTGTCCTGCAAAAAATGTTTTTGACACATTTTGAACCCCTCCCTATTGAAAACAGCCATTTCTGGGAGTAAGATTGCAGTACCTATTGCTTCCACTGGATGTCAACAGTCTCTAGACAGTGTTTGGTGATGTTATAGTTGCTCTGGATGGTAATGAAGAAGAATTTCTAACTAGTCATCGGATGTAAACAGAAGAGGAAAGCGCGTTCACCGAGACACTTGCTTGTAGCATGTAGTTTCCTTTCCTATCGTCCAGTTTATAATCCAGTTGAAATATTATAGTAAATATACATAAAAGTGTTCCTAAGGATACATTATCAATGATGTTTGATTGTTCTTGGACAAGTGTATAGGTATAGATTGAACGAGATCTCTTCACGGTTCAATGGGCGAGTGGACATGGTATTTTATGAACATAATGCACCAACCAAACGGAGATTTATGGATATAATAAATGACTTTTTCTAACCAAAGAAGCATAGATTGTCTTTGTTGGACACTTGGGAAGCCCTCAGCAGAAGTTCATCAAAGGTAAGCGATTTTATATTAGCAATTTTATGCGTTTTCTGTTACCCGTGTTGGGTAATGGATTTATTCTAATGCTTAAATATTAGAGGTGCTACCCTCAAACAATCAAATGTTGTGCTTTCGCCGTAAAGCCTTTTTGAAATCTGACAACGCTGTGATATTGCCAAGAATCAGAGCTTTTGATGACTATGCAACAATTGTATATTTATGAATGTTTAACTTCTTAAGGAGCAGCAAGGTGCGCTAGCGCCCACTCCCGACACTTCTCGGGAACGCGCAATCTCTTCTGTTGACATCTGAGGGGGCACTTCCTGTTTTCCTCTTCTTCTCTGCTCTAAAGCATCCAAAACAAAACTGAACACTGTCTCGAGACTGTTGACATCCAGAGGAAGTGATCGGTACTGCATTCATATGCCCTTTTATGGGCATTTTTCATAAGAGAGGGGTTCCAAATGAGGCACTCTGTCAAAACCACTTTTTCCAGGACAGAATTTCCTCGGGGTTTTGCCTGCCATATCTGTTCTGTTTTACTCACAGACAAATGGTTAACACTTTTAGAAAATTCAGAGTGTTTCCTATCCAATGGTAGAAAATATGTGCATATCCTATTTTCTGGGCTTGAATGGGAGGCATTTTACTTTGGGCACACCAAGCTCTCCAAAACCGTCACCTCGTGCGCTGCTGCCAAAGAAGTTAACAGTCAGACATTCTGCAGTTTCACATCATAGCATGTGTCTTCAAGTTCTACTTTTATCATTAATTTGTCTGCTGTAATATTCACTTGATATTGTACTATTTATTTTTATTACTATGAGCTGAAGAGAGACTTAAGACATGTTCGCCTGACTTGAACCATTGATTAATTCATGCCTTGATGTTAAAATTGAGATTTGTGTTTAGGTTTGAGGTATAAGAAAGCATCTACTCAGTCGTGTGTGTGTGTGTGTAGATCCATCACAAGTACAGGTCCCACTGATCTGCAGTACTCACACACAGCCAGTAGGGGCTGGTAGTGATCGATGTTTTTGGTGGTAAGCGAGCGGGGGGGCACATCCTCAGGACGAAGGGGCACAGAGGAAGCCCCAAAAGCAGCCCTGTCAGTAGTAACCTCAGCTGCACCTCCTGCTGCTGAGGTGGATGATCAGCTCCCCCGAAACCAAACTCTGACCTGGACACACACAGGATGAGGATGGAAAAGGTTAATAAGGATTTCAAACAACCTTAATCTTTGCTGGAGGTTAATAAAGAATTACAATGGTTGGTTGGAATGATAAAAGTGAGCGTGGTAACCTCGCTGCTTTCACATCTAACCACTTAGAATTTAAGGAGGAAGGATGGATTTCTGAAGTATAATAAAAAAACAAAATATGAAACTGTATCCAGTAAGTCTAAGTTGCTCTGAATAAGAGTGACTGCTAATAGCCTCTTAGGGCTCAGGGGCAGTGTTCGGAGGTTCGGAGATTCTGGCGTGCCCAAAGTAAAATGCCTGTTACTCAGGCCCAGAATCTAGGATATGCACATAATTAGTAGTATTGGATAGAAAACACTCCAAAGTTTCTAAAACTGTTAAATGAATGTCTGTGAGTATAACAGAACTGCGAAAACCCGAGGAAAAGCCATCCGGAAAATTTGATTTTGTGATGTGACAGTTTTCCCTTTGACAAGCTATTCAATACAGGGGGATTTAGCTCCCAGGTTGCAGTTCCTATGGCTTCCACTAGATGTCAATAGTCTTTAGACAAGGTTTCAGGCTTGTTTTTTGAAAAACCAATGAGTAAGAGCAGTTTTTCCCAGTGGACTATGGAGGGGACTGTAGTGTTTGGCAGGTGTGATTGACTGGAGTGGAAATGGTGGATTACTGAACAAAACGCGCCAACCAAACAGAGCTTTTGGGATATAAAGAGGGACTTTATCGAACAAAAGGACCATTTATTGTGTAGCTGGGACCCTTTGGATTGCCATCAGAGGAAGATCTTCAAAGGTAAGCAATTTAGTTTATCGCTATTTTTGAGTTTATGACACCTGTGCTGGTTATTATATTATGCTAATTCAGAAGTGCACTTTTAACTACTTCGGGAGCAGTGGGCTTTGACTAGGCCATTCCAAGACATTACAATTTTTCTCCTTAAACCACTCGAGTGTTGCTTTAGCAGTATGCTTAGGGTCATTGTCCTGCTGGAAGGTGAACCTCCGTCCCAGTCTCAAATTTCTGGAAGAATGAAACAGGTTTCCCTCAAGAATTTCCCTGTATTTAGCACCATCCCTTCAATTCTGACCAGTTTCCCAGTCCCTGCCGATGAAAAACATGATTCTGCCACCTACATGCTTCATGGATGGTGTTCTCGGCGTGATGAGAGGTGTTGTATTTGCGCCAGACATAGCATTGTCCTTGATGTCCAAAAATCACAATTTTAGTCTCATCTGGCCAGAGTACTTTCTTCCATATATTTGGGGAGTCTCCCACATGCCTTTTGGCGAAAACCAAATGTGTTTGCTAATTTTTTTCTTTAAGCAATGGCTTTTCTTCTGGCCACTCTTCCGTAAAGCCCAGCTCTGTAGAGTGTAGGGCTTAAAGTGGTTCTATGGTCAGATACTCCAATCCCCGCTGTGGAGCTTTGCAGCTCCTTCAGGGTTATCTTTGGTCTCTTTGTTGCCTCTGATTATTTCCCTCCTGGCCTGATCCGTGAGTTTTGGTGGGCGGCCCCTCTTGGCAGGTTTGTCCCTGGCCTGTTTCGAGAGCTCCTTGGTCTTCATGGTGCCGCTTGCTTGGCGGTGCCCCCTTGCTTAGTGGTGTTGCTGACTCTGGGGCCTTTCAGAACAGGTGTATATCTATACACTGAGATCATGTGACAGATCATGTGACACTTAAATAAAGTCCACCTGTGTGCAATCTAACTAATTATGTGACTTCTGAAGGTAATTGGTTGCACCAGATCGTATTTATGGGCCTAATAGCAAAGGGGGTGAATACATAAGCCCTTTTTTAAAGTCGTTTTTTTCATTTCACTTCACCAATTTGGATTATTTTGTGTATGTCCATTACATGAAATCCAAATAAAATTACATTTACAGTGAGGGAAAAAAGTATTTGATCCCCTGCTAATTTTGTCACGTTTGCCCACTGACAAAGAAATGATCAGTCTATAATTTTAATGGTAGAGTTTTATTTGAACAGTGAGAGACAGAATAACAACATAAAAATCCCAGAAAAGCATGTGAAAAATGTTATAAATTGATTTGCATTTTAATGAGGAAATAAGTATTTGACCCTCTGCAAAAACATGACTTAGTACTTGTGGCAAAACCCTTGTTGGCAATCACAGAGGTCAGGCGTTTCTTGTAGTTGGCCACCAGGTTTGCACACATCTCAGGAGGGATTTTGTCCCACTCCTCTTTACAGGTTTCGAGGCTGACGTTTGGCATCTCGAACCTTCAGCTCCCTCCATAGATTTTCTATGGGATTAAGGTCTGGAGACTGGCTAGGCCCTCCAGGACCTTAATGTGCTTCTTCTTGAGCCACTCCTTTGTTGCCTTGGCCATGTGTTTTGGGTCATTGTCATGCTGGAATACCCATCCCGACCCATTTTCAATGCCCTGGCTGAGGGAAGTAGGTTCTCACCAAGATTTGACGTACATGGCCCGTCCATCATCCCTTTGATGCGGTGAAGTTGTCCTGAACCCCTTAGCAGAAAAAAACACCCCCAAAGCATAATGTTTCCCACCTCCATGTTTGGCGGTGGGGATGGTGTTCTTGGCAGCATTCCTCCTCCTCCAAACACGGCGAGTTGAGTTGATGCCAAAGAGCTCCATTTTGGTCTCATCTGACCACAAAGCTTTCACCCAGTTGTCCTCTGAATCATTCAGACGTTCATTGGCAAACTTCAGGCGGGCATGTATATGTGCTTTCTTGAGCAGGGGACCTTGCAGGCGCTGCAGGATTTCAGTCCTTCACGGCCTAGTGTGTTACCAATTGTTTTCTTGGTGACTATGGTCCCAGCTGCCTTGAGATCATTGACAAGATCCTCCCGTGTAGTTCTGGACTGATTCCTCACCATTCTCATGATCATTCCAACTCCACGAGGTGAGATCTTGCATTGAGCCCCAGGCCGAGGGAGATTGACAGTTCTTTTGTGTTTCTTCCATTTGCGAATAATCGCACCAACTGTTGTCACCTTCTCACCAAGCTGCTTGGCGATGGTCTTGTAGCCCTTTCCAGCCTTGTGTAGGTCCACAATCTTGTCCCTGACATCCTTGGAGAGATCTTTGGTCTTGACCATGGTGGAAAGTTTGGAATCTGATTGATTGATTGCTTCTGTGGACAGGTGTCTTTTATACAGGTAACAAGCTGAGATTAGGAGCACTACCTTTAAGAGTGTGCTCCTAATGTCAGATCGTTACCTGTATAAAAGACACCTGGGAGCCAGAAATCTTTCTGATTGAGAGGGGTCAAATACATATTTCCCTCATTAAAATGCAAATCAATTTATAACATTTTTCACATGGGTTTTTCTGGATTTTTGTTGTTGTTATTCTGTCTCTCACTGTTCAAATAAACCTACAATTAAAATTATAGACTGATCATTTCTTTGTCAGTGGGCAAACGTACAAAATCAGCAGGGGATCAAATACTTTTTTCCCTCCCTGTAAATGACAGGTTGTAATGCAACAAAATAGGAAAAACGCCAAGGGGGGTGAATACTTTTGCAAGGCACTGTACATACATTTTTTAATTGATCGGCAAAGAGACCTTTGTGCCGATCTAATTTTGTCTGGTTTTCTTTTTACACTTTTGAGTACACCTTAATGTCCTTGACATCACATGATTGCTCTGACCACCTAGCTTGTTGTCACAGCAAATCTCCTGCATGCTTGTTTGCAGAGAACCACATACCCATTCTTGTGATAGGGCATTTTCTTAAATAGTTCTGAGCTATAGTTCAAATCATAGTTATTTGTTATCTACTTAGGGAGCAGTGGGGCGCTAGCGCCCGACACTACCCGGTGAAATGTAAGGCGCCAAATTCAAAATCCAAGTTGAATTATTAAAAGGTATTGTTAGGATTGCGTAACATAAAGCAGGATCAGGACGTAGGCAGGACGTAGACCTCTGTGATCTCTCCAAATGACGCAAAAGAGATATTGCTTCATCTGAAAGAAAGTTACTTTCCTTCTATTATTAACACCCCTGAGATGACTGCCAGACAGCCTGGCAGAGAGATGGAGTTAATAAAGATAAACAAACAGGAGAAGCGAGGGAGGGAGGTGCGAGGGAGAGAAAGAGAATAACACCGCACATCTGAGAAGAGAGCCTCACGTTCTCAACAGTCATTATTATTTAGTAAATACAACATCAAAGTCAAAAGCTAACTGGTTTAAGCTAGACAGAATTCATAAGGAAAAGGCCTAGACAGTATGTGTTTATGTGTATGCAGGTTTGCATACATCAATGTTTGGAAAAGTTGGATGTTCTTGGCTGGGAGTGTTAACTGGTGTGCAGACCTGCTGTTTCAGTGCCATTTCGGATCAACTTCCCTTCCCCCAATTCTAACCTTATCCATAGTGGGGAAAATGCTAAATTGACCCACGATCATTGTCTAGGGGCAACTTTACCCTACTACCTTCAGATAAGGTGTGTTGATTTTAGCTTGGCCGTGGCACCGTGTAGGTGGGGTTTGCACATTTGAGCCCATTCCATTGGTAATAAAGTGAAAATTCCACGCTGGGGGACCAGGCAAGCTAAAACAAACACACGTTATCTGAAGCCTATAGGGACTGATGGGGCTCCTGATGCTGATTCAGGGTGTAGGGTGAAGTTGCCCCTAGACTGATATTTGGTAAATGTATCATTTTCCCCACTATTGGTAAGGTTGGTATTGGGGTAGGGAAAGCTAATCCTAGATCTGTATTTATGGGAAACTTCACCCCGATGCTTCTTTCAGATGGTAGGTGGGACACTGATTGCCAGACATCCCAAATTCTGGCATACATTCTTTGATGTGATTCTTCACAGGAGAGCTGACTGCCTCTCAGGGTCATTATGAATTCACAGTGTATTTGTTTTCATGCAGATGATTGAACAAGCAAAGTCTCAGTCAGGTGTTCATTCTGAATCAATTGAAATGTTTATTTTTTGTCGCTCTCTAGTCTCGACTCTAGCTCAATGTAGAAGTTGGCTTGTAGAAAGTTGAAAGCGAGTGTTATAACGAACACTGATTCTCACTCAAGACTGATTCTCACTCCCGTTGGTATCAACCTTTGTGACAGTGGAAACAAATGGTTTCCCCTGAGTGATCTAATAACTCTTGGGATGGAACCGCTTCCATAACGATCCATTTTGGATAAGGATCGGGTTGGGCAAAGACAGCTTTCAGCTGATATTGGCTTCCGTTTCGTCACCCCTCCTATTTACCAGATAGGAAAGCAGTTACTGCTCCAGCATTCAATTGATCAGTCCAGACCGGGTGGTTAGTATTGCCATAGAACACTGGCCAGATGGAAGTCCCGTTCCCTCTCCTTCCTCCTTTCCATCTCCTTTCTCCCTCTCTCTCGCTCTCTTGCTCCACTCTCCTTGCACAAAGATGTTGCTTTGCGGGGGGCACTTATTTAGATGTGACACCTGATTGATCTGTCTAGACAGGGCATTTACTATTGACCATCTAACACTGGCCAGACAGAACTCTCTTTCTCTCTGTGCATTGGACTCCACTTTGGTCACACAAATGGGCTGCTTTGTTGGATGGAGGGGGACTCTTTTAGATGTGACACCGTAGAGATACGACACCCAGGGACAGCCAGCCTTTTATATCTTCCAGAGGGGTGCAAATAAAGAAGGAGATGAGCTCAATGCTGACGGTGTGAAATCACTGGGCGGTGAAATTGCAATCTTTGCTTCCATTAAAGCTAGAAATAAACGAAGCAGGGATCTCTAGCTCTTGTCTCTCTTTCTCCTCCTTCTACACCTCTCTCTCTCTCACGCTTCCTCCCCCCATTCTCTCTCATATCAATTCAATTTAAATGTAAGGGCTTTATTGTTATGGGAATCATATGTTAACATTGCCAAAGCAAGTGAAGTAGATAATAAACAAAAGTTAAATAAACAATAAAAATGAAAAGTAAACATTACACTCACAAAAGTTCCAAAAGAATTAAGACATTCCAAATGTTATGTTATGTGCAAATAGTTAAAGTACATTCTAGTTTGCTCAGTTTTTTTGTTAATTCCTTCTAATGTGTCAAGTAATTATCGTTTACTTCTCATGATTTGGTTGGGTCAAATTGTATTGCTGTCCTTGGGCTCTGTGGGGTCTGTTTATGTTTGTGAACAGAGCTCCAGGACCAGCTTGCTTAGGGGACTCTTCTCTTCAGATTAATCTCTCTGTAGGCGATGGCTTTGTTATGGAAGGTTTGGGAATCGCTTAATTTTAAGTGGTTGTAGAATTTAAGAGCTCTTTTCTGGATTTTGATAATTAGCGGGTATCGGCCTAATTCTGTTCTGCATGAATTATTTGGTGTTTTATGTTGTACACAGAGGATATTTTTGCAGAATTCTGCATTCAGAGTCTCAATTTGGTGTTCGTCCAATTGTGATTTTGTGTGCTCTAGAGCAACGGTGTCTAGATGGAATTTGTATTTGTGGTCCTGGCAACTGGTCCTTTTTTGAAACACCATTATTTTTGTCTTACTGAAATGCACTGTCAGGGGCAAGGTCTGACAGAATCTGTGCAAAAGATCTAGGCGCTACTGTAGGCCCTCGGTTGGGGACAAAAGCACCAGATCATCAGCAAACAGTAGACATTTGACTTCAGATTCTAGTAGGGTGCTGCAGACTGTTCTAGTGCCCTCGCCAATTTGATTATATATATGTTGAGGGTGGGGCTTGAGCTGCACAGTCCTGTGGAAAGAAATGTGTGTGTTTTTTGCCAATTGTAAACACACACTTGTTGTTTGTGTACATGGATTTTATAATGTTGTATGTTTTGTGCGTCAGCCACATTGTATAAAAAATGTTTTTGATGCTAGTGGTTGTAATAATTTGGGATCTATCTCATCCCACAACTGTCCCAGACAGTTTGGAATATTTATTTCTCGGCACAGAATAGAATAGGTTGACTTCTGTACTATGGGGGATAGTAGATTGACTTAGGCTAGTGCTTTTGCTGTTCGTTAGGCCTACTCATCTTGTTGGCTGACAAAAAGTAAATGTGGACAGTTCTTCTAAAATCTTCAATATGTACCTTGGAATTGGATGAGGACATGCACAGTTGCGTCCCTGATGTGTCTGTTTTAACGTGTAGCCTGTGAGAAAGACCCGACCACATGACGGAGAGCATCTGTAAGATGCTTCGGATTGCGCAGCACACCCAGGGAGAAGAGCACAACACAGCACTTTGGTCCGCAAAAGGCATGGATTTTTTAGAGTGCAATCGTTCATTTTACAATGCACTTAAATCTATTTGCCTTTAGTATTCCACTCTCAAACCAATTCTTGCTAGTCGACGTCAACTCATTGCCTAAATATGTTAATCATTTTAATGGAGTCAGAAACACTTTATTGGACTTTGTCATATTAATTACACAGTGTTATTATGGGTCGCATGCGAGGAATATAATATCATATATAGGGTTGTGGCGGCCTTGAAATTTTGTCAGCTGGTGATTGTCAAGCAAATAACTACCGGTCTCACGGTAATTAACCGTTAATTAACATAAACACATTTAGCATCTCCTGGCTTCGACCCAAAGCTTGCAAGCCCTTTGGAACCTCTACATTTTAAAAAGTCTAATAAATCCATGTAATATAGCCTACACCATCACAATAAATACATGATTTATTTTAGATGGGTCTAAAGAAGAACAGAATATCATTCTCTGAATTGTCTTTATGTTTGGCCCTGATCTGGTTATACCATATGGCTGTGGGCTACACTAGTTAATTTAGCAGACAAGATTTGCTTAGAATTCCATGGCATTACTTTATAGTATGAAGAATACAATTGAACATAGCTGAATAAAATAGAAAGGATATTTTCTCCAAACAATTTTATTTAGTGCACACATGCAGCTATTCTGTGTTGAGGGGTTAACAAAGCAACAGGTAATCCTATACGCTTAATTTAGAGTTATTTATGTAACTTTAATTGTGATACAACTTCTATGTTTTGATTTTTAATACATTCTAAGGCTGCGTGATGCGACTACTGGTGATTTAAAAAAAGTTGCTTGAAAGGCATGAGCTCTGCTTTGTTTTTTGCGTCATCAGTGTGTCATTCACAATTTCACATGCACTTGATAATACCTCGAATTTCTTGGCTGCATCCCCTTTGTGTGCCGTCTAAAAAAATCCATGCCTTTTGCGGCCAGTGACCGTTGTGCCCTTGGGCTGAATATGATAATTATAATTCCCTTCTCCCGGCTAAATGTCGAAGCACCTCTCACTCAACTGGCTCTAACCAGAATAGAAAGAGGAGGCCCCGGTGCACAACTGAGCAAGACAACGAGTACATTACAGTGTCCAGTTTGAGAAACAGACTCCTCACAAGTTCTCAACTGGCAGCTTCATTAAATAGTACCCGCAAAACACCAGTCAACAGTGAAGAGGCGACTCCGGGATGCTGTCCTTCTAGGCAGAGTTGCAAAGATCTCAGACTGGCCAATAAAAATAAAAGATTAAGATGGGCAAAAGAACACACACTGGACAGAGGAAGATTGGAAAAGTTTGAGGTGTTCGGATCACAAAGAAGAACATTCGTGAGATGCAGACAAAATGAAAAGACGCTGGAGGACTGCTTGACACCATCTACAGGGAGGGAAAAAAGTATTTGATCCCCTGCTGATTTTGTACGTTTGCCCACTGACAAAGAAATGATCAGTCTATAATTTTAATTGTAGGTTTATTTGAACAGTGAGAGACAGAACAACAACCAAAAAATCCAGAAAAACGCGTGTGAAAAATGTTTTGAATTGATTTGCATTTTAATGAGGGAAATAAGTATTTGACCCCTCTGCAAAACATGACTTAGTACTTGGTGGCAAAACCCTTGTTGGCAATCACAGAGGTCAGACGTTTTGATAGTTGGCCACCAGGTTTGCACACATCTCAGGAGGATTGTGTCCCACTCCTCTTTTGCAGATCTTCTCCAAGTCATTAAGGTTTGAGGCTGGCGTTTGGCATCTCGAACCTTCAGCTCCCTCCACAGATGTTCTATGGGATTAAGGTCTGGAGACTGGCTAGGCCACTCCAGGACCTTAATGTGCTCTTCTTGAGCCACTCCTTTGTTGCCTTGGCCGTGTGTTTTGGGTCATTGTCATGCTGGAATGCCCATCCACGACCCATTTTCAATGCCCTGGCTGAGAAGTAGGTTCTCACCAAGATTTGACGGGTACATGGCCCGTCCATCGTCCCTTTGATCACGGTGAAGTTGTCCTGTCCCCTTAGCAGAAAAAGCACCCCAAAGCATAATGTTTCCCACCTCCATGTTTTATGGTGGGGATGGTGTTCTTGGGGTCATAGGCAGCATTCCTCTTCCTCCAAACACGGCGAGTTGAGTTGATGCCAAAGAGCTCCATTTTGGTCTCATCTGACCACAACACTTTCACCCATTTGTCCTCTGAATCATTCAGATGTTCATTGTCAAACTTCAGACAGGCATGTATATGTGCTTTCTTGAGCAGGGGGACCTTGTGAGCGCTGCAGGATTTCAGTCCTTCACGGTGTAGTGTGTTACCAATTGTTTTCTTGGTGACTATGGTCCCAGCTGCCTTGAGATCATTGACAAGATCCTCCCGTGTAGTTCTGGGCTGATTCCTCACCGTTCTCAAGATCATTGCAACTCCACAAGGTGAGATCTTGCATGGAGCCCCAGGCCGAGGGAGATTGACAGTTCTTTTGTGTTTCTTCCATTTGCAAATAATCACACCAACTGTTGTCACCTTCTCACCAAGCTGCTTGGCGATGGTCTTGTTGCCCATTCCAGCCTTGTGTAGGTCTACAATCTTGTCCCTGACATCCTTGGAGAGCTCTTTGGTCTTGGCCATGGTGGAGAGTTTGGAATCTGATTGATTGATTGCTTCTGTGGACAGGTGTCATTTATACAGGTAACAAACTGAGATTAGGAACACTCCCTCTAAGAGTGTGCTCCTAATCTCAGCTCGTTACCTGTATAAAAGACACCTGGGAGCCAGAAATCTTTCTGATTGAGAGGGGCTCAAATACTTATTTCCCTCATTAAAATGCAAATCAATTTATAACATTTTTCACATGCGTTTTCTGGATTTTTGTTGTTGTTATTCTGTCTCTCACTGTTCAAATAAACCTACCATTAAAATTATAGACTGATCATTTCTTTGTCAGTGGGCAAACGTACAAAATCAGCAGGGGATCAAATACTTGTTTCCCTCACTGTATAAAGCATGGTGGAGGCAATGTGATCGTCTGGGGGTGCTTTGGTGGTGGTAAAGTGGGAGATTTTACAGGCTAAAATGGATCTTGAAGAAGGAAGGCTATCAATACATTTTGAAATGCCATGCCATACCCTGCGGATGACGCTTAATTGGAGCCAATTTCCTCCTACAACAGGACATTGACCCAAGCACAGCTCAAAACTATGCAATAACTATTTGGGGAAGAAGCAGTCAGCTAGTATTCTGTCTATAATGGAGTGGCCAGCACAGTCACCAGATCTCAACCCTATTGAGCTGTTGTGGGAGCAGCTTGACCGTATGGTACGTAAGAAGTGCCCATCAAGCCAATCCAACTTGTGGGAAGTGCTTCAGGAAGCATGAGGTGAAATCTCTTCAGATTACCTCAACAAACTAGAATGCCAAAGGTCTGCAAAGCTGGAATTGCTGCACATTGAGGATTCTTTGTCGAAAGCAAAGTTTGAAGGACAATATTATTATTTCAATTAAAAATTATTATTTATAACCTTGTCAACATCTTGACTATATTTCCTATTCCTTTTGCAACTCATTTCATGTATTTTTTCATGGAAAACAAGGACATTTCTAAGTGACCCCAAACTTTTGAATGGTAGTGTATACTAAATAATAAAACTTGTTTTGATTTAGAACGGACCATTATCATGCACCTGTCTCGAAACTGGGACAGAGGAAAAAAATACATGTAATCTATATACTTACTGTACATAGCGAATGGAGGACACTTTGGTTAATTTTCATGCCAGCCAGGTAGGCTATACTCCTGTTGTAAAGAGAAGCAATGTACTTAACATTAGGAACGTTGAGAAATAAATATAGTAAGCCTAGCCTATAGAAAGCTCTTTAGTCCCTACTCTTTTTAGTAGAGGCCACCACTCTGTTTTCTCATGCAATTACATAGCCTATAGAAATGTTGCACAACATGAGCTCATGGGCTCTCATGAAGTGTTTGATTTAGATTTTTGATTACATTTGCATTGATGTCAGAGTGATTAGAGGGACAATAGAGTGCAGAGTACCAGGCAGTTAGCAAGTTTAGTAGGCTACGAAATTACTGTGACCAAACGGTCACCTGGAATTTGCCTGCCGTCATGACTCTTGACCGCCGGTGTGACGGTAATACAGTCACCGTAACAGTCTTAATCATATATGATAAATATTACCTCTCTCTCTCTCTTCATTGTTCACTGTTTGAGACTGCAAACTGAGGCATCATCACTCTACAATAAATTGAAGGACTGCCGAGTGAGGGATAGCATGCAAATTAATCCCTACTAAATAGTGGGCAAAGTGCATTTAATGAATCAGCAAGACATCCTCTTGAAATGTGAAAGACACAGTTATCTAAAAGATTGATTTCCGTTCTTAAATTCAGTGGACTGATAAATTCAGTATCAATGCCATTTGAAGTCCAAATAACAGTTCACCCAAATTGATGCCCATCCTCTGGAAGACACACCAACGAGCCAGACAAACCTTGCGAGAGCGAAGGGCTTTTCACACGAACCAAACCGAGTCAAACTAAGGTGTACTGAGCTTTCCTGGTTACGGATTCTCCACAGTTGCTGGAACTGTGATGAAAAGGCACGATAGTGTGAAAAGGATACTTGAGTGTCAGACTCCATCTGTAGTCTGCCCTGTAGATATATGACACATTTGGAGAGAAGGCAGCCTTTTTCTCATTAGTATGGCAAACCATCACAGTGTCATGTGGAGGGGTGGTGGAGGGATGCTGAAGGAGACAGGAACAAAATGAGAGTCCCTCTTTCCCCCTCTCCTTCCCCAACACTAGAGCAGCGAACATCAAGAAAGAGCAAACTGCGCTATTAATCACCATTCTCTAATGAGCTCATAAACTAATCACCAATTATGTCATTCTGAAATTGATTGGGAACAAACAACCACATAGATTAAATAGTCAAATTCTGATGGTGTACAGCAGGCTGCCCACTACATTGGATGAATATACTCATGACACAAACTTTTGGAAAGAAATTGATTGTGTTCATATTTTGAATTATGCGACTCATTACTAGCAAATAAAAAAATCATTATCTCGACGCCTGAGTGACACACGACATGAGAGACCTTTGACAGTAGAGATGCAGGATAGAGAGAAATTCTTGAGAGAAATATAGATTTGACAGTGATAAACAATAAATTGGTAGTTCTAAAACATATACAAATATAGAAACATCTACTAGATATGTTAGAATACCAAAAAATGCAGTCTGCCAATATTGAATATCAAGAAAATAGGACATACATGTTTGAAATAAGGTTGGTGAAGGAAGACTTAAGGTCATACATATAAACCTGTCTATAACATGGGTTATGAGGACTTATCTCTGCATACAGTGAGGGAAAAAAGTATTTGATCCCCTGCTGATTTTGTACGTTTGCCCACTGACAAAGAAATGATCAGTCTAAAATTTTTAATGGTAGGTTTATTTGAACAGTGAGAGACAGAATAACAACAACAAAAATCTGATAAAACGCATGTAAAAAATGTTATACATTTATTTGCATTTTAATGAGGGAAATAAGTATTTGACCCCCTCTCAATCAGAAAGATTTCTGGCTCCCAGGTGTCTTTTATACAGGTAATGAGCTGAGATTTGGAGCACTTTCTTAACCTCTTAGCGCGCCGATCCCTTTAGCGGGATCGTTTTCAGAGCAAACATAACGCGCCAAATTCAAAATACATATTCGTAATACATATTCGTAATATTTAACTTCGATATACAAGTGTTGCATAGTGTTGCATAGCCATCAAAAGCTCTGCTTCTTGGCAATATCACTGCGTTGTCAGATTTTAAAAAGGCTTTACGGCGAAAGCACTACATTTGATTGTTTGAGGCTAGTACCTCACATATTTTCCACATTAGCATAAATTCATATCCAGCTCGGTTCTCAAAATATCCATATCACAGCTAATATAAATCGCTTACCTTTCAAATAACTTCTTCTGAGGTCTTCCCAAGTGTCCAAACAAGATAATCCATGGTTCTTTTGTTAGAAAAAGTAAATAATTATATCCATAAATATCCGTTGTTTTTGGCACGTTACGTTCAGCTACTCCACCAAGCATTGTCAGTCTACTCGCCCGTTTTACAGTGAAGGGATCGCGTTCAAATTATACCTCTCATCTTTTCACAAACAAATCAAATATCATTAATAATGCATCCTTATGTATTCTTTTATGAATAATAGCGATCATATTTTACAAGAACGGTAAGTGAAACGTTAAAAGACGAAAAGAAAGTTGGTCGCGCTGCTGTTCACGTTCTCGTGAACGTGCACGCCTGTTTACCTTTTTCCCTACCCGTAGTAATTCTCTCTCTCTAAGGATCTGGTCAGAGCTTTTTCCTCCATACCCTTTCCAGAGACTGTTGACATCTAGTGGAAGCCATAAGTACTGCAACCTCGGTCCTATTCCCCATAGAAAAATATTACATGGGCTTCAAAATGAGAGGAGAGCAACAGAAAAATAAATTCCGGACAGAAATCTCTCTGGTTTTTGCCTGCTAAATCTGTTCTGGAATAGCCACAGACTATATCTTAATGGTTTTATAAACTTCAGAGTGTTTCCTATCCAATAGTACTAAATATGTAAATATCCTAGTTTCTGGCCATGAGTGGTAGGCATTTAACTTTGGGCACGTCAGACAGGCGAAAATTTGGAAAATGGGACCCTAGCTGGAAGAGGTTAAAGGGAGTGCTCCTAATCTCAGTTTGTTACCTGTATAAAAGACACCTGTCCACAGAAGCAATCAATCAATCAGATTCCAAACTTGCCCACCATGGCCAAGACCGAAGAGCTCTCCAAGGATGTCAGGGACAAGATTGTAGACCTACACAAGGCTGGAATGGGCAACAAGACCATCGCCAAGCAGCTTGGTGAGAAGGTGACAACAGTTGGTGCGATTATTTGCAAATGGAAGAAACACAAAAGAACTGTCAATCTCCCTCGGCCTGGGGCTCCATGCAAGATCTCACCTCGTGGAGTTGCAATGATCATGAGAACGGTGAGGAATCAGCCCAGAACTACACGGGAGGATCTTGTCAATGATCTCAAGGCAGCTGGGACCATAGTCACCAACAAAACAATTGGTAACACACTACGCCGTGAAGGACTGAAATCCTGCAGCGCCCCTGCACAAGAAAACACATATACATGCCCGTATGAAGTTGTGTTTGGAGGAGGAGGAATGCTGCCTATGACCCAAGAACACCAACACCATCCCCACCATCAAACATGGAGGTGGAAACATTATGCTTTGGGGGTGTTTTTCTGCTAAGGGGACAGGACAACTTCACTGCATCAAATGGACGATGGACGGGGCCATGTACCGTCAAATCTTGGGTGAGAACCTCCTTCCCTCAGCCAGGGCATTGAAAATGGGTCGTGGATGGGTATTCCAGCATGACAATGACCCAAATCACACGGCCAAGGCAACAAAGGAGTGGCTCAAGAAGAAGCACATTAAGGTCCTGGAGTGGCCTAGCCTGTCTCCAGACCTTAATCCCATAGAAAATCTGTGGAGGGAGCTGAAGGTTCGAGTTGCCAAACGTCAGCCTCGAAACCTTAATGACTTGGAGAAGATCTGCAAAGAGGAGTGGGACAAAATCCCTCCTGAGATGTGTGCAAACCTCGTGGCCAACTATAAGAAACATCTGACCTCTGATTGCCAACAAGGGTTTTGCCACCAAGTACTAAGTCATGTTTTGCAGAGGGGTCAAATACTTATTTCCCTCATTAAAATGCAAATCAATTTATAAGATTTTTCACATGCGTTTTTCTGGATTTTTTGGTTGTTATTCTGTCTCTCACTGTTCAAATAAACCTACCATTAAAATTATAGACTGATCATTTCTTTGTCAGTGGGCAAACGTACAAAATCAGCAGGGGATCAAATACTTTTTTCCCTCACTGTACATGAGTGACAACTGATTTATGAGGAAATACACATATGTTTAAAGCAACAAGCAGAGTGTGGGTGCAGCAGGTTGGTGGAGAAGTGCAGCATTTCAGAGGGAGAAGGATGCAGTGTATCGCAGGATAAGCAGTGGGCTCTCTATTCTTTTAGGACTGTAACTGTGGGAAATTACCTTACTATTCAGCCTATTCTGTATATTGAACATTCATATTGGACTGTACAGCCTCACTTATAGAGTGTGCAGGCATGACATGGGGTATCAACCTACTCAGTGACACCCACCGATTATAATTCCATAAGAGTTTACATAAATATTAGCAGGATTTGACTGTGAGAAATCACCTCCCCAGTCAATCTATTGTGTGTATCATACATCCTGCAATAATAGCTATGCTACTAATATTTGTGTAAACTCTATGGAATAATCATCTGTGGGTGTCACTAAGTAGGCACACTCCGTAGGTAAGGCTGTACAGTAAAATGTGAATGTTCAATATTCACAATAGGCTGAATAGTGAGGTGATTTCTGACAGCTCATGAAGACATGTTACAATTAAGTGTGCACTTCTGTGTCAAGCTCTCAAAAACGGTTTTATTTGATCAAGTTACACATAAATGAACCACCCGGAACCCATTTTGTGCTATTATCAGTACACTTATAAATACAGCACATTTAACATCTTGGGTGAATGGGTCAAAACTGCTATATTCTCATAGTATCCAGCTGGTTTTGTCATGCAGTGGGTGTAGCTGGTGTAGGTAGTCAGGCGCAGGAGAGCAGAGATCAAATCAAAGTTTATTTGTCACTTGCGCCAAATACAACAGGTGTAGACCTTACAGTGAAATGCTTACTTACAGGCTCTAACCATTAGAGGAAAAAAAAGAAGGTATTAGGTGAACAATAGGTAAGTAAAGAAATAAAAACAACAGTAAAAAAAGACAGGCTATATACAGTAGCGAGGCTATATACAGTAGCGAGGCTATAAAAGTAGCGAGGCTACATACAGACACTGGTTAGTCAGCTGATTGAGGTAGTATATGTACATGTAGTTATGTTTAAAGTGACTATGCATATATGATGAACAGAGAGTAGCAGTAGCGTAAAAAAGGTGTTGGCGGGTGGTGGGACACAATACAGATAGATAGCCCGGTTAGCCAATGTTCGGGAGCACTGGTTGGTCGGTCCAATTGAGGTAGTATGTACATGAATGTATAGTTAAAGTGACTATGCATATATGATAAACAGAAAGTAGCAGCAGCGGGGAGCCCAATGCAAAAAGTCTGGGTAGCCATTTGATTACCTGTTCAGGAGTCTTATGGCTTGGGGTTAAAAACTGTTGAGAAGCCTTTTTGTCCTAGACTTGGCACTCCGGTACCGCTTGCCATGCGGTAGTAGAGAGAACAGTCTATGACTGGGGTGGCTGGGGTCTTTAACAATTTGTAGGGCCTTCCTCTGACACTGCCTAGTGTAGAGGTCCTGGATGGCAGGCAGCTTAGCCCCAGTGATGTACTGGGCCGTACGCACTACCCTCTGTAGTGCCTTGCGGTCAGAGGCGGAGCAATTGCCGTACCAGGCAGTGATGCAACCACTCAGGATGTTCTCGATGTTGCAGCTGTAGAACCTTTTGAGGATCTCAGGACCCATGCCAAATCTTTTTAGTCTCCTGAGGTGGAATAGGCTTTGTCGTGTGTTTGGTGTGTTTGGACTAGGCTTTGTCGTGCGACTGTCTTGGTGTGTTTGGACCATTCTAGCTTGTTGTTGATGTGGACAACAAGGAACTTGAAGCTCTCAACCTGCTCCACTACAGCCCCGTCGATGAGAATTCCTGTAGTCCACAATCATCTCCTTAGTCTTTGTTATGTTGAGGGAGAGGTTGTAGTCCTGGCACCACACGGCCAGGTCTCTAACCTCCTCCCTATAGGCTGTGTCGTCGTTGTCGGTGATCAGGCCTATCACTGTTGTGTTGTCTGAAAACTTAATGATGGTGTTGGAGTCGTGCCTGGCCGTGCAGTCGTGGGTGAACAGGGAGTACAGGAGGGGACTGAGCACGCACCCCTGGGGAGCTCCAGTGTTGAGAATCAGCGTGGCAGATGTGTTGATACCTACCCTCACCACCTGGGGGCGGCCCGTCAGAAAGTCCAGGATCCAGTTGCAGAGGGAGGTGTTTAGTCCCAGGATCCTTAGCTTAGTGATGAGCTTTGAGGGTACTATGGTGTTGAAAGCTGAGCTGTAGTCAATGAATAGCATTCTCACATAAGTGTTCCTTTTGTCCAGGTGGGAAAGGGCAGTGTGGAGTGCAATAGAGATTGCATCATCTGTTAATCTGTTTGGGCGGTATGCAAATTTTAGGGGGTCTAGGGTTACTGAGGCAAAATGTACAAACGGAACGCAACAGCGTCACAAAAACAAATGCCCAAAACCAAGTAAGGCACCACAAAGTACAAAATACACTTACAAAATACCAGCTGAAAACATAAAAACCGAGCGTAAACCGGCATGTCGAACAAACAATTCCCCACACAGACATGGGGGAAACAGAGGGTTAAATAAACAACAGTAATGAGGGCAAGTTAAAAGCAGGTGTGATGGAAAACAAGACAAAACAAATGGAAAATGAAAAGTGGATTGGCGATGACTAGAAGACCGGTGACGTCGACCGCCGAACACCGCCCGAAAAAGGAGAGGAACCGACTTCGGCGGAAGTCGTGACAGGTTTCAATTATGACAAGTTACAAGTGAGTGTGCAATTCTCTGCCAGGCTTTTCAGTCTGCTTTATTTGATGAAGTTACACATGGTTCAGTGTAGTAGTTAATCTCTGTTTGTGCTGATAGTAATACATATAATGGCAGCACACCTAACATCTTAGGCAAATGAAAAGATGGCGCCGAAGAACATGGCTGACGTTTTACATTCTCACAACCAATTGTGCTATTTTGTTAGTTTTTTTTACATTTTGTGTAACTTGTTTTTTTAACTTATTGTATACATAATGTTGCTGCTACCATCTCTTATGACTGAAAATAACTTCTGGACATCAGAACAGCGATTACTCACCGTGGACTGGAATATACTTTTTCCTTTAACGAGTCCGACGAGAAGGATATCCTGCTTTCACTGGAACAGGCCCAGATCCCCGCCTTTTGCGTGAAGAAAAGACACAGGAAAAGGGGCCGCAGATCAGGCATCTTTCTGAAAATCCGTAGGCGAGCGAGTAAACTCCCACTGCCATCCGTTGTTCTTGCTAACGTGCAATCATTGGATAATAAAATGTATGACCTACGATTAAGATTATCCTACCAACGGAACATTAAAAACGGACATCTTCAGGACAATTTAGAGCTAGCGGGATTTTCCATGCACCGGCAGAACAGAGACGCTACCTTTTATTATGTTTATTTGTCAATAAGAGCTGGTGCGTGATGTCTAATATTAAATAAGTATCTAGGTATTGCTCACATGAGTTAGAGTACCTTATGATAAGCTGTAGACTACACTATCTACCAAGAGAGTTCTCAGCTATATTATTCGTAGCTGTCTATTTAGAACGAAGCTGGCACTAAGACCGCTCTCAAACAACTCTATCTACCAAGAGAGGGAGAGGTTGAGAGGTTGTTGTCCTGGGAGAGGTTGTTGTCCTGGCACCACACTGCCTGTTGTCCGACCTTCTCCCTATAAGCCGTCTCATCATTGTTGGTGATCAGGCCTACCACTATTGTGTCGTCAGCAAACTTAATGATGGTGTTGGAGTCGTGTTTGGCCACGCAGTCGCGGGTGAACCGGGAATACAGAGGAGGGGACTAAGTACACACCCCTGAGGGGCCCCAGTGTTAAGGATCAGCGTGCCAGACATGTTGTTGCCTACTCTTACCACCTGGGGGCGGCCCGTCAGGAAGTCCAGGACCCAGTTGCAGAGGGAGATGTTTAGTTGAAAATGTCACTTAAGACACTTGCCAGTTGGTCCGCGCATGCTTTGAGCACATGTCCTAGTAATCCGTCTGGCCCAGCGGCTTCGTGAATGTTGACCTGTTTCTTCTTAGGGAGCAGCTCCCGAGGTGACGGTTTTGGAGGGTCTGGTGTGCCCAAAGTAAAATGCCTCCCACTCAGGCCCAGAAAATAGGATATGCACATAATTAGTACTATTGGATAGGAAACAATCTGAAGTTTCTAAAAGCGTTAAAATATTGTCTGTGAGTATAACAGAACGGATATGGCAGGCAAACACCCGAGGAATTTCTGTCCTGGAAAAAGTGTATTTGACACATTGCCTCATTTTGAACCCCTCCCTATTGAAAATGACCATATAAGGGAGTACGATTTCAGTACCTATTGCTTCCACTGGATGTCAACAGTCTCTAGACAGTGTTTTGATTACGTTTAGTTGCTCTGGATGGTAATAGAAGAAGAATTGGGAAGTGGTCACCAGAAGTAAACAGAAGAGGATGCACATTCACAGGCTTGCGCGCGCGCTGTGGTTTTTTCCTTTCCTATCGCCCAGTTCACAATCCGGTTGAAATATTATACTAAATATACATAAAAGTGTTCCTAAGGATACATTATCAATGATGTTTGATTGTTCTTGGACAAGTGTATAGGTATATTTGAACGCGTTCTCTTCACGTTTCAATGGGCGATTCAACGTTGGATTTTCTGAACATAACGCACCAACCAAACGGAGATTTATGGATATAATAAATTACTTTTTCTAACAAAATAACCATTGGATGTCTTCGTTGGACACTTGGGAAGCCCTCAGCAGAAGTTCTTCAAAAGGTAAGGGATTTGTTTTCGCTGTGAAATGTGTTGTGTGTGAACCGTGATGGTTTATGAATTTATGCTAATGGAAAAAAAATATTGGAGGTGCTACCCTCAAACAATCAAATATAGTGCTTTCGCCGTAAAGCCTTTTTGAAATCTGACAACGCTATGATATTGCCAAAAAGCAGAACTTTTGATTACTATGCAACACTTGTATATTGATGAATGTTTAATAATTCAACTTTTGGATTTTGAATTTGGCGCCTTGCATTTCACTGGGTAGTGTCGGGGTTGTGTCTTGCTCCTTGACTATAGTTTGTTAGAACTTCTATCCAATACTACTAATTATGTGCATATCCTAGTTTCTGGGCCTGAGTACCAGGCATTTCACTTTGGGCACGCCAGAGACTCTCCTAAACTCCGAAAACTGCCGCCGCTCCCTAATAGAAGTAGATGTCCTAACTGACTTGCCAAAACTATAGTTTGTTAAAACTACTTAGGGAGTGTAGGGAGTGAAATTTCTGAATCCATTAATTTGAAGCTGTGCCCACATACTTTTGTATATATAGTGTATATTTCTTTCAAAATTGTAGGATCAAAGTAAGTAAAGTTCAAACTAACATGCCTCCAGTCTTTGCAATTCCATTCTGCATCTCCTCCTCCTATCCTGCATCCCTCCTGTCAAAGGCCTCTCGCAGTGTGTCACACAGGTATTCAGAGAGTGACAAATTATTTATTTCCAACTGTGAGTTGATAATCAATTATTAATTAAATATTTCAAAATATAAGTACAATACATTTCTTATATACCGTAGTACAATACATTTCAATAAATATATCCATGAGAATTGGACCATTTAGACCAATTCGCCTAAGATGTTAGGTGTGCTGTCATATAACACAAAATTATTTGTTTTGTATGATCCTTTCAGAACTCAATACTTTGAATCATTAGAAGGCACTTAAAGGGATAGTCATTGCGCTAACGTTAGTTAGCAATTGCTCTAACGCTAGTTGACAATTTCTTTCAAACTGAACCCAGATACATAAAAATGGTATCCACAAGTTCATCTGACTCTGGGGAAGTAGATAAGGAATTTTTACAAAGATGCCCTATAAATAGGCAACACATTAAAATGTTAGGAAACAATTTTCTTGATAGGCCTATACAATACCAAGGAAAAGGTCTAAAAAAACATCAATATAGTGTTTATAGTGTCCATTTTACAATCAATAGATTTTCTTCCTCCTTGTGAGATCCCTCTCTATACCTCTATAATTAGTATAATTAATCAATAAAGCCTGAGGGGCTGTGATATATTCCCAATATACCACGGCTAAGGGCTGTTCTTATGCCTGGATACAGCCATTTGCCGTGGTATATTGGCCATATAACACAAACCCCCGAGGTGACTTATTGCTATTATAAACTGATTACCAACGTAATTATAACAGTAAAAGTATTTTTTTTTGTCATACCCACAGTATACGGTCTGATATACCACGGCTTTCAGCCAATCGGCATTCAGGGCTCGAACACCCACCTTATAATTTCTAACATAATCTGGAACACAATAGTTAAATCAGGAAAACAGTTTTCAGCTAGCGCTCCATCCCAACATCCGGAAAAATGTAGAGCGGCAAATTTAACTTCTTAGGGAGCGGTGGGGCGCTACCCGGTGAAATGCAAGGCGCCAAATTCAAAATCCAAAAGTTGAATTATTAAACATTCATCAATATACAAGTGTTGCATAGTCATCAAAAGCTCTGCTTCTTGGCAATATCACAGCATTGTCAGATTTCAAAAAGGCTTTACGGCGAAAGCACCACATTTTATTGTTTGAGGATAGCACCCCACATATTTTTGCCATTACCATAAATTCATTAGCCATCACGGTTCACACATAACACATTTCACAGCAAAAAACAAATCAATTACCTTTTGAAGAACTTCTGCTGAGGGCTTCCCAAGTGTCCAACGAAGACAATCCATGGTTCTTTTGTTAGAAAAAGTCTGTATTATGTATTATATCCATAAATCTCCGTTTGGTTGGCGCGTTATGAGAAAATACAGCGTCGACTCCTCCATTGAAACGTGAAGAGAACTCGTTCAACTTATACCTATAAACTTGTCCAAGAACAATCAAATATAAATGTATCCTTAGGAACACTTTTATGTATATGTTGTATAATATTTCAACCGGAATATAAACTGGGCGATAAGAAAGGAAAAAACCACAGAACGCGCCAGCTGCGAACGCGCATTTTCTTCTATTGACAACTGTGTGGCCACTTCCTTATTCGTTTTCTTCTACAATCTAAAAGCAGCTAAAAAGAATCAAAACCCTTTCTCGAGACTGTTGACATCCAGAGGAAGCAATAGGTACTGCATTCATATGCCCTTATATGGGCATATGAATGTCTGAGGACAGCACCCCCCATGTACTTCCACCATTAGCATAATAATAAAACCAGCTAAAATAAATCGCTTACCTTTGAAGATCTTCTGCTGATGGTAATCCGAAGTGTCCAAGCAAGACATCCAATGTTCCTTTTGTTCTAAAAAGTCACTCTTTATATCCATAAATCTCAGTTGGTTGGCGCGTTCTGTTCAGAAAATCCACCGTTCACTCGCCCAATTTAGAAGACACAGAGACCGGTAAAAATATACTTGTAAACTTTGTCCAAACAAATCAAACCACGTTTCTAATCGATCCTTAGCTACAATATTATGTTTCTTAACGATTATATTTCACACGGATAATATCTTGAGCGATAGAAAAGTAAAAAACCAAGGTGCGTGCTCGCGTTCCCGCGCGCCAAAACCAAAAGGCACTTCATCACTCCACTTGGAAAAACATCCTGTATTCCTCTAGTTTTCAAGATAAACGCATCAAACCTTGTCTAAAGATGGTTGACATCTAGTGGAAGCCATAGGAATTGCAATCACATAGGAGCAATAGGTTTCCATTGGAAGGGCCTGGATTTTCGCCTGCCATATCAATTCTGTTATATTCACAGACATAGCGTTTTTCTTGATGGCAAAACAACTCAATTTTTGTCTCATCTGACCAGAGTATCTTATTCCATATGTTTGGGGAGTCTCCCACATACCTTTTGGCGAACACCAAACGCGTTTGCTTATTTTCTTCTTTAAGGTTCTCCTGGAAAATGTTTGGCCAATAAAATATGGCAATTACAACCAAATACTTTGTATGTCATTAGACCTATAGAATAAGTTCCTCATTATGTCCAGTTGAACCAAACCAGAGAAAAACAGGCAGGCTGTGCGCCTTGTGTCAACATTAATCCAGCTGATGTAATGAAGAGATGCGTTCTATATGACATGTCCGATACATAACTCAACTGTATCTGAAACCTGCTGCTGGTCTTCATCTCTTAGTTTGTCTGAGTGAGGTAGAATGGGTCATGCCTTGAAGGATCCAGGTTGTCAAATTACTATCAAAAGTAGATTAATTTTTTTGCATTTTAGCTAACCTTAACCATTTTCCTAACCTTAATCTAATTCTCCTAACCTGCTGCGAAAGTTCTCCTAACATGCTACGAAGTCAAACGGACATACATTTTACATATACTTGAACCCCAAATGACTCCAATTCACTTCTTGAAGGAGAGCTCTCCTTGTCCAAGAATCGCCTAGAATCAACTGCACGGCCCATTGACGACTCATGGGAAACGTACACAATGTTCGTTAATACGATTCCATAGGAGTTTCCACATCTCCTAAAACGTATCTCTGGCATAAAACACCGGTACAGAATCTGTGTCTGTCCCCGGTAAATCACGTCATAACCATGTACACAGCAAACAATGTACTACATGTCCTACTACCAACATTAGCTATCTAACTACCTTAGCCAAGCTAAGTCGCTGGAGAGCCCCACTCTCCCGACCTGGTGGGCTTGCTAGCTAGCTTCGGTATTCTGTACAAGCTCCCTATTGGAAGCTAGAATCACATGTCTAGCTTAGGAGATTCGGTTAGCTACTCTACTCTGCTAGCTTGTTACAACCTTGCTAACCTTACTGGCTCTCTATATCTGTGGAATAGCAAGCTATCTAAATAAGTATGACTTCCATACAGCCCAGATGGTAACATAGCATTGCTAGTTAGCTAACGTTAACACGGTAACGTCATGTGTTGCCTAATGTTACGTACCTGCCCAGACGGTAGCGCAAGCATTACCAGCTCACTTTTTTAGCAAAACCTAGCTAGTTAGTTTGCTACATTCCCTACCTACGTTTGTTTTGACTAAACTGACTGGTTTAGCCTCCACGGCTAACGTTGTGATCGTGGGAGATTTTCAGCCTGAATTGAATGCACAACATGCAATTCCATTTGCAATTGTGCTAGTTAACTATAAACTCAATTCTTTGGTCCTACTTGCCAGTAATGTTAGGTTTTCTAATGGCAATACAGCTGGGGTGTCTAACATACTAGCTATTTGTTGCAGAGTAGTGTAACGTTAACATTATTTTACAAGCTAGCTATAACAATGCAAAGGTTAGAGGATAATCTACCTATGGAAGATCATGGATTAGTTTAAAATTTACTCGCCAAATGTGTAGACGTGCTATAACCACTCTCACCTATAGGGGGCACTGTTGGCATACACTGACATTCAAAAGGTATGCGAGTTCAGTTTTTAAAAATAGGAAGAAAACAGTGGAGTAGTTTCATAAAGTCAAAAACACCATCTGAAAACATGTTTATAAGGACACTAACATGATAAGAAAAAACAGTGTAGAGGGGTTTCATACAGTCGAAAAAAAAAAAAAAAAAGAAACACTAAAATGTCCACCTAAACTAAATGTCCTCGTAATGCTGATGTATAAATGACCCCTAATCCATAAAAACAAGCACACAGACAAACAACGGTGTCAGTTCTGCCCCTAACATAAATCTCACTTACCTCTGCTCTCTGCCCCCGTGAGTCGTCTCCCTGCTGACAGAGGGCCAGTAGTGAGATGTCTAATAGTCTAATATGATGAGATATTGAGAGGACTGTCTGTGTGTGTGTGTGTGTGTGTGTGTGTGTGTGTGTGTGTGTGTGTGTGTGTGTGTCTGTGTGTCTGTGTGTCTGTGTGTGTCTGTGTGTGTCTGTGTGTGTGTGTCTGTGTCTGTGTGTGTCTGTGTGTGTGTGTGTGTGTGTGTGTGTGTGTGTGTGTGTGTGGAAATCAGGCCAGTTCTGCCCCGGCACGGCAACGCCAAGGGTTATTTTGCATCGTATTTACATCTGATGGGAAAAACTATTCTCACATCACCTCACCCCCTCTAAGGGCTGGACTGTTGTTCTCTCTTCAGTCCGATAAAGTTTTAGGAGTGTTGCCAACTATACTGTAACACCATACTGTAAGAAAGAAAGGTCGGTCTTCAAAATGTATTCTTTAAAATGTATTCGTTACCTTAGAGAAAAGTGGGTATATATGGTCTCTTTTAATGTATGTGGAGGCATCGAATAGGTCAGTCCCACCAACTTCTTTTCCTTTGCCACTTCGACCCCCAACAACGCTGGACTGGTGAGGAACGAGCTGCAGCACGTCCACCTTCCCACTGGTGAGTTGCACACATGGACTTGCGCGCATTCAATCACTCACTCACTCACTCACACATAGGGCCTTCTCGCACCACACTTCCCAAACAACAACCACACTATTTGTCGCATATCTAGATGAGTGGCTCACCTCTCCCAAGAGCAGTGAGATTGCTCCACTCAGACACTGGTCCTCTTAACTGACTTGACTAGTTAAATAAAAAAGTGAAAAAATTACCTTCAGAAGTCACATGGTTACTTAAATAAAGTCCAACTGTGTGCAATCTAAGTGTCACATGATCTGTCACATGATCTCAGTATATACAGTGGGGGAAAAAAGTATTTAGTCAGCCACCAATTGTGCAAGTTCTCTCACTTAAAAAGATGAGAGAGGCCTGTAATTTTCATCATAGGTACACTTCAACTATGACAGACAAAATGAGGAAAAGAAATCCAGAAAATCACATTGTAGGATTTTTTATGAATTTATTTGCAAATGATGGTGGAAAATAAGTATTTGGTCAATAACAAAAGTTTATCTCAATACTTTGTTATATACCCTTTGTTGGCAATGACAGAGGTGAAATGTTTTCTGTAAGTCTTCACAAGGTTTTCACACACTGTTGCTGGTATTTTGGCCCATTCCTCCATGCAGATCTCCTCTAGAGCAGTGATATTTTGGGGCTGTCGCTGGGCAACACGGACTTTCAACTCCCTCCAAAGATTTTCTATGGGGTTGAGATCTGGAGACTGGCTAGGCCACTCCAGGACCTTGAAATGCTTCTTCTGAAAGCCACTCCTTCGTTGCCCGGGCGGTGTGTTTGGGATCATTGTCATGCTGAAAGACCCAGCCACGTTTCATCTTCAATGCCCTTGCTGATGGAAGGAGGTTTTCACTCAAAATCTCACGATACATGGCCCCATTCATTCTTTCCTTTACACGGATCAGTCGTCCTGGTCCCTTTGCAGAAAAACATTCCCAAAGCATGATGTTTCCACCCCCATGCTTCACAGTAGGTATGGTGTTCTTTGGATGCAACTCAGCATTCTTTGTCCTCCAAACACAACGAGTTGAGTTTTTACCAAAAAGTTATATTTTGGTTTCATCTGACATTCTCCCAATCCTCATCTGGATCATCCAAATGCTCTCTAGCAAACTTTAGACGGGCCTGAACATGTACTGGCTTAAGCAGGGGGACACGTCTGGCACTACAGGATTTGAGTCCCTGGCGGCGTAGTGTGTTACTGATGGTAGGCTTTGTTACTTTGGTCCCAGCTTTCTGCAGGTCATTCACTAGGTCCCCCCGTGTGGTTCTGGGATTTTTGCTCACCGTTCTTGTGATCATTTTGACCCCACAGGGTGAGATCTTGCGTGGAGCCCCAGACCGAGGAAGATTATCAGGGGTCTTGTATGTCTTCCATTTCCTAATAATTGCTCCCACAGTTGATTTCTTCAAACCAAGCTACTTACCTATTGCAGATTCAGTCTTCCCAACCTGGTGCAGGTCTACAATTTTGTTTCTGGTGTCCTTTGACAGCTCTTTGGTCTTGGCCATAGTGGAGTTTGGAGTGTGACTGTTTGAGGTTGTGGACAGGTGTCTTTATACTGATAACAAGTTCAAACAGGTGCCATTAATACAGGTAATGAGTGGAGGACAGAGGAGCCTCTTAAAGAAGAAGTTACAGGTCTGTGAGAGCCAGAAATCTTGCTTGTTTGTATGTGACCAAATACTTATTTTCCACCATAATTTGCAAATAAATTCATATAAAATCCTACAATGTGATTTTCTGGATTTCTTTTCCTCATTTTGTCTGTCATAGTTGAAGTGTACCTATGATGAAAATTACAGGCCTCTCTCATCTTTTTAAGTGAGAGAACTTGCACAATTGGTGGCTGACTAAATACTTTTTTTCCCCACTGTATACATCTGTTCTGAAAGGCCCCATAGTTTGCAACAACACTAAGCAAGAGGCCCAGTGAAGACCAAGGAGCTCTCCAAACAGGTCAGGGATAAAGTTGTGGAGAAGAACAGATCAGGGTTGGGTTATAAAAAAATATACGAAAATTTGAACATCCCACGGAGCATTGTTTAGTCCATTATAAAAAAATGGAAAGAATACGGCACCACAACAAACCTGCCAAGAGAGGGCCGCCCACCAAAACTCACGGACCAGGCAAGGAGGGCATTAATCAGAGACCAAACATAACCCTAAAGGTGCTGCAAAGCTCCACAGCTGAGATTGGAGTATCTGTCCATAGAACCACTTTAAGCCATACACTCCACAGAGCTGGGCCATACAGAAGAGTGTCCAGAAAAAAGCCATTGCTTAAAGAAAAAAATAAGCAATGACAATTAATGACCCTAAGCATACTGCCAAAGCAACACTCGAGTGGTTTAAGGGGAAACATTTAAATGTCTTGTAATGGCTTAGTCAAAGCCCAGACCTCAATCCAATTGAGAATCTGTGGTTTGACTTAAAGATTGCTGTACACCAGCGGAACCCATCCAACTTGAAGGAGCTGGAGCAGTTTTGTCTTGAAGGATGGGCAAAAATCCCAGTGGCTAGATGTGCCAAGCTTATAGAGACATACCCCCAAGAGACTTGCAGCTGTAATTGCTGAAAAAGGTGGCTCTACAAAGTATTGACTTTGGGGGGGGGATATTTATGCACGCTCAAGTTTTCATTTTTTTTGTCATATTTATTGTTTGTTTCACACACAAACAAATATATTTTAATTCCATGTTGTAAGTCAACAAAATAGAAAAAATGTCAAGGGGGGTGAATATTTTCAAGCCATTTAATGTTTCTCTCCCCTGTGGAGACTTATTTTAGTGGCTTATTGCTGAAGGACTGAGACTGTTGAACTGCAGGTGACTGGGGGCCCTGCAGGGAAATGCATACTGAGTCCAGGAGACAGTTGTGAGAGGAGGTAGGGATGGACAGGAGGATAGAGGAACATTGAGTGTGTAAAAATATGACTGTAAGGAAAAGAAAGAGCAAGTGATGGAGTGTTCAGGCTTATAGGGAAGAATAGAGGAAAATGGCTGAGAAGACACTGAGTGGTGTGTCATTTCTTGTTTCAGCACCAGCCAAGCCATTTTGAAGTGTTTCTTTCCACAGTTGAAAGGCGAGCCTCCCCCTAAAGTCACCCAGGCTAAAGTCATCAAACTTAACAGACCAGAGCAGTACATTTGTTGTTTGATCCTGCCACATTACAGTTCCCTGGCTGTTCGTTTGCTAATTGTGCAGCTCCAACCATTTCAAGTGAGTTCTGTTTACTCTTTGTAGAGTCATAACTGCACCATTGTTCTTCTACAAACAGTGTTAGGACTTATAAATAGTTATTTTTTAATGACAAAAATGATGTGTGTTAGTTTGTTTGTTTTAGCGTGTGTATTTGATTAGGGGGCGCAGGTAGCCTAGTGGTTAGAGCTTTGGGCCAGTAACTGAAAAGTTGCTGGATCGAATCCCCGAGCTGACAATTAAAAAGTATGACGTTCTACCCCTGAACAAGGCAGTTATCCCACTGTTCCCTGGTAGGCCGTCTTTGTAAATAAGAATTTGTTCTTAACTGACCTGCCTGGTTAAATATAAATAAATAAATGATACAGACCCAGTTATTACTAAAACTCTGAGTGAGTCTGGGCTGATGATTTGAGGAGAACAGTAATTGAGACACAGTAATCAAGAGCTGTGGGTGACACACATGCTCACAGTGAGTAAATAAACAAAGGAGAAGATGATTAAGGGGGTGGCGTTAGCATCAGACACCCATCCCACACTGATTACATCAAATGTACCACACACACTCCAGAGACCATATGTCTTACCCACACTACTCTCCACTCTCTGCACCTGCAATCTCACCATATTTTCACCTCATCTGTGCCTCTTTCTCTTCTTCAAAAAATATCTTACTGGTCTCAACTGTTGGAGGTCACACCTCCCCTACTGATCCTCAGAGCTCAGTTTGGGTATTTGTGCTCTCACTCATGCATTTTAACAGGCCACCTACTTTAATGTACTCTACAAAGTACATCTACAGTTTTTGGTGTAGTAGAATACAACAGAACTGCATTCTTTTTGTTTTCTGGCATCTTGTATTATCTTAGCTATGATTAAATAAACATATAAAGTAGATCAACACAGGTTCAATGGAAATGTTGTTTGTTTATCTCATTTACAGTTAAAGTCGGAAGCCGCTCAGCAAGGAAGAAGCCACTGCTCCAAAACCGCCATAAAAAAGCCAGACTATGTTTTGCAACTGTGTATGGGGACAAAGATCATACTTCTTGGAGAAATGCCCTCTGGTCTGATGAAACAAAAATAGAACTGTCCGGTCATAATGACCATCGTTATGTTTGTAGGAAAAAGGGGGAGGCTTGCAAGCCGAAGAACACAATTCCCAACCGTGAAGCACGGGGGTGGCAGCATCATGTTGTGGGGTTGCTTTGCTGCAGGAAGCACTGGTGCACTTCCCCAAAAAGATGGCATCATGAGGAAGGAAAATTATTTGGATATATTGAAGCAACATCTCAAGACATCAGTCAGGGAGTTAAAGTTTGGTCGCAAATTGCTCTACCAAATGGACAATGACCACAAGCATACTTCCAAAGTTGTGGCAAAATGGCTTAAAATTAAGGTACCTGAGGATTGATTAGAAACGTTGTTTGACTTGTTTCGACAAACTTTACCGGTACTTTTGGAATTTTCTTAGTCTGCATGTTCGAACGCCTTTGAACAGGTCGATTTCTGAACAAAACGTGCCAACCAAACTGAGTTTTTGGGATATAAAGAGGGACTTTATCAAACAAAAGGACCATTTATTGTGTAGCTGGGACCCTTGGGATTGCCATCAGAGGAAGATCTTCAAAGGTAAGTGATTTATTTTATCGCTATTTTTGAGTTTTGTGACACCTGTGCTGGTTATGTTATTATGCTAATTGAGTTTTTGAGTGGGGGTGATGTCCTCAGACAATCAAATGTTCTGCTTTCGCCGTAAAGCCTTTTTGAAATCTGACAATGCTGTTAGATTAACAAGAGTCTAAGCTTTTGAAGGGTGTGCAGCATTTGTATTTTCATGTAATCCACCTGCACAAAGGCTTTCATCCATGCAGACAAACGATATCCCAAAAGTACCCGTAAAGTTTGTTGAAAAAAGTCATACAGCATTTGTAATCAATACTCAGATACCCTAAAATGAATATACACTATAATATTTCAGACAGAATATAACCTGCTGAATAGAAGAGAAAAAAAAACTGAGCGCTCATTCCATGTTACACACAAAATCTAAAACAGGACACTTGACGTGAACTCAGGAACAAGTGGTCTTACTCCCTTGATTTTCATGATTGAACGTTCAAACCTTTTTCTAAAGACTGTTGACATCTAGTGGAAGCCATAGGAACTGCAATCTGGGGATTAAACTATTAGGCTTTGAATAGCTGGACTATTGAAAACAGTGTGACATGACTGATTCAGACATCCCGGATGGATTATGCTCGGGTTTTTGCCTGCCATATCAGGGCCTGAGTAACAGGCAGTTTACTTTGGGCACGTTTTTCATTCGAACTTCAAAATACTGCCCCCTACCCCTAAGAAGTTAAATGTCTTGGAATGGCCTAGTCAAAGCCCAGACCTCAATCCAGTTCAGAATCTGTGGTATGACTTAAAGATTGCTGGAATGACGGATGGTGCTAAATACAGGGAAATTCTTGTAATTGCTGCAAAAGGTATCTCTACAAAATGTTGACTTTGGGGGGGTGAATAGTTTTGCACGCTTATTTCTTGTTTGTTTCACAATAAAAAATATTTTGCATCTTTAAAGTGGTAGGCATGTTGTGTTAATCAAATGATACAAACCCCCCCCAAAATAGATTTCAATTCCAGGTTGTAAGGCAAAAAAATAGGAAAAATGCCAAGGGGGGTGAATACTTTCGCAAGCCACTGTACCTGCCCTGCTTCACTCACTACTCATTCCACTTACACAAATACTTCTAAAACAGTATACTCACACCCATTCCATAACACACTGCAAAAATTCCTACATTTTACACTTGTCATGTGAACACAAAATCTAAGATACCACATTCATAAGCATATTATCATGTTTATTGGAAACATCCCAAATAAGAGGGCAGCTGTACTGATGTAGAACAACACAACACACACACACACACATCTTCACTGAGAACAGAGAGTAACACACACAAGTATCCTTCAGTTCTACCTTCTCATCTGACAGTGAGTCCATAAAAAAATGATCTAACATATCTAACCAGTTTAGAACTGAGAAGAACAAATTCTATTTCAAATGTGGACGTGCAGTATACAATTGTTCAGTTGCATATTATAGAATAGAACATATTGTAATAATATTCAGTGCCTTTGGAAATTATTCAGACCCCTTGACTTTTTCCACATTTTGTTAATCATAATCCTCCACAATCTTCACACAATACCCATAATGACAAAGTGAAAACAGGTTTTTAGATATATTTTTGCACATTTATAAAAAAAAAACTGAAATACCTTATTTACATAAGTATTCAGACCCTTTGCTATGTGTCTCAAAATGTAACTCAGGTGCATCCTGTTTCCATTGATCATCCTTGAGATGTTTCTACAACTTGATTGGAGTCCACCGTGGTAAATTCAATTGATTGGACACCTGTCTATATAAGGTCCCACAGTTGACAGTGCATGTCAAAGCAAAAATCAAGCCATGAGGTCGTAGGAATTGTCCGTAGAGCTCCGAGACAGGATTGTGTCAAGGACAAGGTCTGGGAAAGGATACCAAAACATTTCTGCAGCATTGAAGGTCCCCAAGAACACAGTGGCCTCCATCATTCTTAAATGGAAGAAGTTTCGAATCACCAAGGCTCTTCCTAGAGCTGGCCGCCTGGCAAAACTGAGCAATCGGGGGAAAATGGCTTTGGTCAGGGACAACGACCCTAAGCACACAGCCAAGACAAAGCATTAGTGAGTGGCTTCGGGACAAATCTCTGAATGTCCTTTAGTGGCCCAGCCAGAGCCCGGACTTGATACTGTTCGAACATCGCTGGAGAGATCTGAAAATAGCTGTGCAGAAACGCTCCCCATCCAACCTGACAGAGCTTGAGAGTATCTGCAGAGAAGAATGGGAGAAACTCCCCAAATACAGGTGTGCCAAGCTTGTAGTCTTATACCAATGAAGACTCAAGGCTGTAATTGCTTTAAAGGGTCTGAAGAGTTATGTAAATGTGATATTTCTGTTTTTTTATTACAAAAAATGTTGAAAAACCTGTTTTTGCTTTGTCATTATGGGGTATTGTGTGTAGATTGACGAGGGGAAAAAATGATTTAAACAATTTTAGAATAGGGCTGTAACGTGCTCTGAAGGCACTGAATATTGTAAAATCACTAAGTATAGTTTCTATTAACATTCTCAAACTTTGGGGTTTCTCTCTGTTTTCAAAATGGCGGCTTGTTGATGTTGTAACAGTAATGATTTCCTTGGCCACAAATGGAAGGTCTGTAGAGTCCCACTTATAAACAAAAGAAGCGCACATGAGCATATTTTTTCCTATCTCTGTTCATGGATGATTTTCACACAGCGGCAGGCAGTCCATTGTTGCACATAAAGTATATAAACAGCAAAACACATTTTCAAAGTGCTCTCAAGGCCAGACATGCTTATCCATATACAGTAGTATTTCTTTCACAATTTATATTTTCATGCCATGGTCAATAATGATACTTTTTTTTCTCCATAGATCGCTGTTCAACATCAGTTTGGTTACCTTTTCAAAATTAAAATGAATAAAAAAAAATACAAAATGCAGATTAGAAGAAATGTATAAATAAAATGTTGGTAAAATGAAGCAAACATAATTGTACTCTCATTAACAGCAATTTCACACTTCATACTTTTTTTCCAACTTGATATATATTTTCAAGCCACAGACTTTTTTGCTGCAAACAATACATTTTACATTAAGAAAATCAGTTCCAGTACTTTGTGGCTCCAACAGGCAGTCCATAGGTCTATACATCACTTTAACAATCCAAATACATGTCTGATATGTCATTAAAATGCTCACAGCAGCATCAAAGAATTGTAACTTGTGACTAAACGCTTTAGGTCTTAAAAGTCCTCACTCAAGGATACTCATACCTGCAAACACTGTTCATTGCAATCAGTTGTGCAAGAAAACGTGATGTTATAGACCTTTGTGCATTAGCTGGGTCAGCTTTTAGCAGGGCTGATGACAAGCATCCCGATGTGCTCAGACCTCCACATGGAAAGGCTGATGGTGTCCACTGTTTAGCACCTACACACAGTCCCATCCATCATGGGACTTAAGGAAAGGCTCATGCTAACTTGGTTAGCTTTGTGTTTGTAATGTTATTGGACCAAAAGCACAGTCCAAGTCCAACATGCTGGTGGACTCTTTCGACACACACAATCAGACACACAGGCACACACACAATCTGGCACACAGGCAAACCATGCCTTGCAAAAGTATTCATTCCCCTTGGCGTTTTTCCTGTTTTGTTTCATAACAACCTGTAATTTAAATTGATTTTTATTTGGATTTCATGTAATGGACTTACACAAAATAGTCCAAATTGGTGTAGTGAAATGAAAAAAAAAAAAAATGCTTTTTTCAAAAGATTATTTAAAAAAAAAAAAACGGAAAAGTGGTGCGTGCATATGTGTTCACCTCCTTTGCTATGAAGCCCCTAAATAAGATCTGGTGCAACCAATTACCTTCAGAAGTCACATAATTAGTTAAAGTCCACCTGTGTGCAATCTAAGTGTCACATGATATGTCACATGATCTCTGTATATTTACACCTGTTCTGATAGGCCCCAAAGTCTGCAACACCACTAAGCAAGGGCACCACCAAGACCAAGGAGTTCTCCAAACAGGTCAGGGACAAAGATGTGGAGAAGTACAGATCAGGGTTGGGTTATAAAAAAATACCAGAAACTTTTAACATCCCACAGAGCACCGTTTAATCCATTATTAAAAAATGGAAAGAATATGGCACCACAACAAACCTGCCAAGAGAGGGCCGTCCACCAAAACTCACAGACCAGGCAAGGAGGGCATTAATCAGAGAGGCAACAAAGAGACCAAAGATAACCCTGAGATTGGAGTATCTGTCCATAGAACCACTTTAAGCCGTACACTCCACACAGCTGTGTTTTATGGAGGAGTTGCCAGAAAGAATGTCTGGCGCAAACCCAACACCTCACATCACCCCGAGAACACCATCCATGTTTTTCATCGGCAGGGACTGGGAAACTGGTCAGAATTGAAGGAATGACAGATGGTGCTAAATACAGGGAAATTCTTGAGGGGAACCTGTTTCAGTCTTCCAGAGATTTGAGACTGGGACAGAGGTTCACCTTCCAGCAGGACAATGACCCTAAACAGCAACACTCGAGTGGTTTAAGGGGAAACATTTAAATGTCTTGGAATGGCCTAGTCAAAGCCCAGGCCTCAATCCAGTTAAGAATCTGTGGTATGACTTAAAGATTGCTGTACACCAGCGGAACCCATCCAACTTGAAGGAGCTGGAGCAGTTTTGACTTGAAGAATGGGCAAAAATCCCAGTGACTAGATGTGCCAAGCTTATAGAGACATACCCCAAGAGACTTGCAGCTGTAATTGCAGCAAAGTGTGGCTCTATAAAGTATTGACTCTGGGGGGGTGAATAGTTTTCAGTTTTTTTGTCTTATTTCTTGTTAGTTTCACATAAAAAAATATTTTGCATCTTCAAAGTGGTAGGCATGTTGTGTTAATCAAATGATACATACCCCCCCAAAAAATTATTTTAATTCCAGGTTGTAAGGTCACAAAATAGGAAAAATGCCAAGGGGGGGGTAAATCCTTTCGCAAGCCACTGTACACACCCATACACTTTTAATGCGCTGCCAATAACTGGAAGCATGTGTCAGATTGTTGATCATGACTTTGATTATTTTCTTGCCCTCAAAGCCAAGATGTAAAATTACCAAGCTCTCTCTTATGTAGTTTCAGGACAAGAGATAAACGTTCAGAACAATGCAAACCACTGACTAATCATTGCAGAACCGAGTCAGACTGGTATGGAGTCAGACATACACTCTCATAAAAGTAGTTTAATTTTCTCCATAGGTGGACCCTCTGAAAATTTGTTTTCCTATTTGGGTGGACTTGGGTGCACAATTGGCATCCCTCACTCTGCATTGTGGTGAATATGGCTGGATGGGGCATCAAGTAGATACATAAAATGCAGAAGCCCAGCTCAGCTCATCCCTATAATGTCACAGCAATGGTACAGTATGCTTCAGCAGTAAAGGAAATATGCCAATTAATCTTAGTTTGATGACTAACAATGTGGAATACTGTATGTTATCTCACTGAATAAGATCTCAGTGTTTATTTTTATAAACTGGCATGAAATCGAGCTTGGCACAATTCAAGACACAATAATGAGCAATGGCTGCTTCCTCTAAGGGCCCTAACCCCACCATAATTCTAAATTACTATTCCTTTTGTGAGGCAACTGTGGACTATAATCCATTTGCAATGCTTGGGTCGTCCTCACAAGCAGTGCTGCCTAACCCAACCTAACGAGGATTAATGCGGGTTTGGCGTTTTTGCCTGGCTCAATGCACTTCCTCCATGCCTGTTATTGATTTCCCTCATAGATTTGAATACAAATGAAAGCTCAAAGATAAACCTAAGTGTAGGAAATGTTAACCTCTACAGGATCGGTGGGTCCCCCTCGGACGGTTGAGCTAACGTAGGCTAATGAGATTAGCATGAGGTCATAAGTAACAAGAACATTTCCCAGGACATAGAAATATCTGATATTGGCAGAAAGCTTAAATTCTTGTTAATCTAACTGCACTGTCCAATTTACAGTAGCTATTACAGTGAAAGAATACCATGCTATTGTTTGAGGAGACTGCACAGTTATGAACTTGAAAATGTATTAATAAACCAATTAGGCACATTTGGGCAGCCTTGATACAAAATTTGCTGCATAAATGCAATGGTTCATTGGATCAGTCTGAAACCTCGCACGTACACTGCTGCTGTCTAGTGGCCAAAATCAACATTTAGTCTGGGCTGGAATAATACATTATGTTTTTTCTCTTGCATGTCAAAGATGATGGTACAAAAAAATACAAGAAAACGCTTCGTTTTTTTCTTTGTATTATCTTTTAACAGATCTAATGTGCTATATTATCCTACATTAATTTTCACAAACTTCAAAGTGTTTCCTTTCAAATTGTTTCAAGAATATGCATATCCTTGCTTCAGGTCCTGAGCTACAGGCAGTAAGATTTGGTTATGTCATTTTAGGCAAAAATTGAAAAAGGGGTCTCATCCTTAAGAGGTTTAAAACACCCAGTCAGCCCACGCCAGGGCAAGGGGAAGATATTACTAAGCGAGAGAGCATGCGAGAAAGGGAGCAGGTGGAGATGGATGAGGGAGAGAGAGGGGATAGAGAAGGAAAGAGTAAGAGAGAGAGCAAGAGAAGGGAGAAAGGAACTGGAAGGCGAGAGAGAAAGAAAAGTGAGAAGTGTCATGGAGGGATGAGACATGACATGAGAACAATTTTAGAAAAATAGAGAAACTGGATGTAAAGAAACACAGACAGAATGGGAGGAATTGAGAAACGAGAAAGAAACGGGACTGGGGAGAAGATCAGCTTTGTCATCAAAAAGTGCTTCTCTCCATGAATGCAAAGCTCGTTATCAATGAACATCACAATAAGGTGTTGAGTGTTCGATTTGCCTGCTGGGGAGCAAGGAGAGGCGCAGCTTCACTGCATGCCATTTTCAAGGAATTGTTAAATAAATGTTAACTATTTGATTGTAATATCATCACCTCTTGAAGACCAAATATCCAATTATTCCATGCAGAACAATTGTGCACATTTAGTTCATCATTAGAGTTATAAACCTACAGCAAGTAACTGCGTGCTTTTCATGATCAGTAAACATAAATTGATCATGTCATTTCAGATTACACTACATGACCAAAAGTATGTGGACAACTGCTCGTCGAACATCTCATTCCAAAATCCTGGGCATTAAGTTGGTCTGGTCCCCCTTTTGCTGCTATAACAGCCTCCACTCTTCTGGAAAAGCTTTCCACTTGATGTTGGAACATTGCTGTGGGAACTTGCTTCCATTCAGCCACAAGAGCATTAGTGAGGTCGGGCACTGATGTTGTGTGATTAGGTCTGGCTTGCAGTCAGTGTTCCAATTCATCCCAAAGGTGTTCGATGAGGTTGAGATCTCGACAACCCATTTCTGTATGGACTTCGCTTTGTCCACGGGGGCATTTTCATGCTGAAACAGGAAACGGCCTTCCCCAAACTGTTACCACAAAGTTGGAAGCACAGAATTGTCTAGAATGTCATTGCATGCTGTAGTGTAAAGATTTCCCTTCACTGGAGCTAAGGTGCCTAGCCCGAACCATGAAAAACAGCCGCAGACCATTATTCCACCTCCACCAAACTTTACAGTTGGCACTATGCATTCGGGCAGGTAGCGTCCTCCTGGCATCTGCCAAACCCACATTAGTCCGTCAAACTGCAGTTTGGAACTCAGTAGTGAGTGTTGCGACCGAGGACAGATGATTTTTACTCGCTTCAGCAGCTGGCGGTCACATTCTGTGAGCTTGTGTGGCCTACCACTTCGTGGCTGAGCCATTGTTGCTCCTAGATGTTTCCACTTCACAATAACTGCTTGCTATCTATAGTGGTGATGACAGTAGTCTGACTGACAACTTTACCAGGGTGATGTCAAGCTCTTTCCAAAAGCCTAATCTCCGATGATGCAAGCTAAATGACATGTTGTTTGCTTTAGCTATTTAGCTACATGCCAAACATATGACTACCCTCACGTGTCTGAAAATACATTTATTTTATTTTATTTAACTTAACCTTTATTTAAATAGGCAAGTCAGTTAAGAACAAATTCTTATTTACAATGACGACCTACCCCGGCCAAACCCTATTCCGAACAACTCTGGGCCAATTGTGCGCCGTCCTATGGGACTCCCAATCACGGCCGGTTGTGATACAGCCTGGAATCAAACAGTGCCTTAGAACGCTGCGCCACTCGGGAGCCCTTGATGTTGCTCAATTGATGTTTACTGATTGCTGTAAAACTCTGATGATAGAGCTACGTGTGGAATAATCAGAAATGTGTAGTTTTGACTATGCTCTTCTAGAGATTATGATATTAAAACCAAATAGTAATAACATTTATTTAACAATTCCTTGAAAACGGCACATAGTTGTCAATGGTTTTAGCGGAACTGGGGGTCTCCTTTCCCCCCAGCAGCCAAATCGAACGCTATTGTGACGTTTTATTGATAACGACCTATTGGTGTTATATTTATCATTATGTTGCCATGGAAAACCAGCAGTAGGAGAGATGTGAACAATGCAAAAACAACGTCTGTGGGTCTAAGACCAAGGCTAATAGAATAATAATGGAATACAGTTTGGACAACATTAGTGACCATACATCTGGTCATTATAGCTGATGTGTTCTCTCAAAGTTAGAAATGTGTGAGCTATCAAATTTTGTAGTGTGAATTCCCTCACTGACAAAGTGATTAGATATCTCATAAATCAAATTGGGGAGCTGTGACATCTAACACACCCAGTGCCTCATTGCTGTGACATTTAATGGGATTACCACCAGGCGCTCTGCTTTCCATCCAACTCTACATCAAATTGATACCAGCTGCTAAACCAGCTAACTCCATTCTATTGAAGTGAGCAGTAAAGAAAATGTAGAGCAACAACTTCTATTGACCATCCTAGCAGTTTAATGTTGGGTTAGGGCTTTTGCCTTTTTGCTCCAGCATTGTTGTCCTATATTCCCAGATGCCATACATACACTGCCTCTCTAAATATAGACCACTGAAAGGGTGCTGATTCCGGCAGGCAAAACAAACAAAGGGTGAGGATGGAGGGAGGTGAGAGACAGGGAGAAAGATTGAGTGAGTGAGGGGGGGGTGCATCACTGTCCACTGGTATATGTAAGTGCTAGCTAGTCAGTCTACAGTGAGAGGGGGAGCGGGTTGGGTGGTCCTGGGGTGAGGGTGGGGTTAGAGACTGTGTCTGGAGGTAGGGGTGGGCAGGAGTCATACAGGCCTCTCCGTCAGCCCCTTCAGAGGCAGGCTGGTGGCGTTTTCAGTGGGCAGGACCCGAGGATCGCCCTGGGCAGAGATGAGGTGGGGGGCTTTGGCCAGACTGGCATAAGGCAGGTGGCAGTCCATGTGCAGGAACGGGGGGTAGTGCTGCCGGTAGCAGATGTAGGCAAAAAGCAGGCCGATCACCCCTCCAACAAAGGCATCTAGGGAATAATAATAATATATTAATACTGTACATATAATAATATATGCCACTTAGCAGACGGTTTTATCCAAAAGGAAGTTACAGTATAGTGAGTGTATATTTTTTTTGTGCGTCTCTGAGATTGATACCTGCAGGAAATGAACCCACAACATTGGTGTTATTAGTTCCACACTACCTTAGGTCTTAGGTCTTACCTTGGGTCTAACTTACCTACAGTATATCTACAATAGGAAATTAACTTGGGTACTTAGTTATTTATACAGTGCATTAATTATTGATATGTTACTTCATTATTGGTGATAACATTGAATATGTCAGCTAATTTAGATTATAAGTAGCTAGGAGAAATGGAGGTGGTACAGTCATGTGAATTTGTCACAGCCCAACGACTTCAGAGAAGTATTTCCTAGTCTTGCAGGTAGACAGATATGAAAACAAGAGGAAAGGTCAGCCTTTGAGTTTGGTGCTGGGAGCAGTTTGTTTCAAGGTCCAATGCAGCCGTTTTTATCTCAATATCAAATAATTTCTCAGTAACAATTAAGTACCTTACTGTGATTGTTTTCAAATAAAATGGTCAAAAATAAACAAAAACAGCAAAGGGCAATTTCTCAAGCAGGAAGACCATCCCACCAAAACAGGCTGAAATTTCAGGCAGTCTTTTCAAACAGCTCTTACACAAAAAATTCATAATCAGAATTTTCACAATTTCACAGTATTATTCCAACCTCAAAGTGTGGAAGTATAAATAAAACATAGGAAAATCACATTTTACAGCTTTCGTGAATATTAGAAATGTCAGATAATTTAGTTTGTCAGTAGCTCGGTAAAACGAAGGTGACATGGTCATGGAGGTGAAACAAGTGAGGCGTTTGCAAATGCTCAAAAACAGACTTCAGGGAGGTATTCCTATAGTCTTGCTGGTAGACAGATAGGAAAAACAAGTGGAAGGGTTTGAGTTTTCTCTATGAGAATAACATGTTTGGATGGGTGCAGCGTAACAGTTTGTTTTAGCTCTTGTGAACGTTGGGCTAATATTTGGCTGATGTTGGTCTGACATTTGGAAACATGTATCTGTCCAGCTGGAGGAAATTAAGTTAACATCTGCACTATAAATTGTGCTTGAACATAAACTGGCCACATTCCATCGTCCATACTAGCATCCCTCGTGGAATACAAATTGCTTCACACTAACTAGTGTATGCTAGTGTGGATTGGAACAGAGCCAGTGGTATTTCCTGTTGATGACCTCACACACGCTGTGACTTTTAACTATGCGGTCAAGATGGATGATCATAAGTAGGGAAACAGTCCAAAGTAATGATGTGTAGGCTCTATCCCCAAGCTGGTGATTTGAAAGATCTCATGATGCTCAAAAATGTTCTGGGACACTGTAAAGTCTATGGAGAATAAGAGCACCTCCTCCCAGCTGCCCAATGCACTGAGGATAAGAAACGCTGTCACCACCGATAAACCCACAATAATTGAGAATTTCAATAAGCATTTTTCTACGGCTGGCCATGCTTTCCACCTGGTTACCCCTACCCCGGTCAACAGTCCTGCACCCCCCTCAGTAACTCGCCAAAGCCTCCCCCATTTCTTCTTCTCCCAAATCCAGTTAGCTGATGTTCTGAAAGAGCTGCAAAATCTGGACCCTTACAAATCAGCCGGGCTAGACAATCTGGACCCTTTCTTTCTAAAATTATCTGCCGAAATTGCTGACACCCCTATTACTGGCCTGTTCAACCTCTCTTTCGTGTCGTCTGAGATTCCCAGACTGGAAAGCAGCTGCGGTCATCCGCCCTCTTCAAAGGAGGAGACACTCTTGACCCAAACTGCTACAGACCAATATCTATCCTACCCTGCCTTTCTAAGGTCTTTGAAAGCCAAGTTAACAAACAGATTACCGACCATTTCGAATCCCACCGTACCTTCTCCGCTATGCAATCTGGTTTCAGAGCTGGTCATGGGTGCACCTCAGCCACGCTAAACGACATCATAACCGCCATCGATAAGAGACATTACTGTGCAGCCGTATTCATTGATCTGGCCAAGGCTTTCGACTCTGTCAATCACCACATCCTTATCAGCAGACTCAACAGCCTTTGTTTCTCAAATGATTGCCTCGCATGGTTCACCAACTACTTCCCTGATAGAGTTCAGTGTGTCAAATCAGGGGGCCTGTTGTCCGGGCCTCTGGCAGTCTCTATGGGGGTGCCACAGGGTTCAATTCTTGGGCCGACTCTCTTCTCTGTATACATCAATGATGTCGCTCTTGCTGCAGGTGAGTCTCTGATCCACCTCTACGCAGACGACACCATTCTGTATACTTCTGGACCGTCTTTGGACACTGTGTTAACTACCCTCCAGACAAGCTTCAATGCCATACAACTCTCCTTCCGTGGCCTCCAAAACTAAATGCATGCTCTTCAACCGATCGCTGCCTGCACCTGTCCGCCCATCCAGCTTCACTACTCTGGACGGTTCTGTCTTAGATTATGTGGGACAACTACAAATATCTAGGTGTCTGGTTAGATTGTAAACTCTCTTTCCAGACTCACATCAAACATTAAATCTAGAATTGGCTTCCTATTTCGCAACAAAGCATCCTTCACTCAAGCTGCCAAACATACCCTCGTAAAACTGACCATCCTACCGATCCTCGACTTCGGTGATGTCATTTACAAAATAGCCTCCAATACTCTGCTCAACAAATTGGATGCAGTCTATTACAGTGCCATCCGTTTTGTTACCAAAGCCCCATATACCACCCACCACTGCGATTTGTACGCTCTCGTTGGCTGGCCCTCGCTTTACACTCGTCGCCATACCCACTGGCTCCAGGTCATCTACAAGTCCCTGCTAGGTAAAGTCCCGCCTTATCTCAGCTCGCTGGTCACCATAGCAGCACCAACCCATAGCACGCGCTCCAGCAGGTATATCTCACTGGTCACCCCCAAAGCCAATTCCTCCTTTGGCCGACTCTCCTTCCAGTTCTCTGCTGCCAATGACTGGAACGAACTACAAAAATCTCTGAAACTGGAGACACTAATCTCCCTCACCAGCTTTAAGCACCAGCTGTCAGAGCAGTTCACAGACCCCTGAACCTGTATATAGCCCATCTGTAAATAGCCCAACCAACTACCTCATCCCCTACCGTATTTATTTATTTATCTTGTTCCTTTGCACCCCAGTTTTTCTACATTGCACATTCATCTACTGCACATCTACCATACCAGTGTTTAAATGCTATATTGTAATTACTTTGCCACCATGGCCTATTTATTGCCTTACCTTCCTTATCCTACCTCATTTGCCCTCTTTGTATATAGATTTGTTTTATTGACTGTATGTTTGTTTTACTCCATGTGTAACTCTGTGTTGTTGTATGTGTCGAACTGCTTTGCTTTATCTTGGCCAGGTCGCAGTTGTAAATGAGAACTTGTTCTCAACTTGCCTACCTGGTTAAATAAAGGTGAAATAAAAATATAACGAAATGCTTGGAGAGCCATCTAAAGATTGATGTTGTTGATGCTTCAGTATGGGTGCCTTCTCTAGAGCTGGATGTGAAACCCCAGACATTTTCCCAGGGCCCTGGGGTCTAGAGCATCCCTTAAATGGGGAAGAGTATGTGGTGTTAAGCACCCAGCACAATTCACATAGCAGGCTAATAGGAGCTCCCAGGCTGTGTTTACCCTGGGTCCAGATTGGGCCCCTCAAGTTTAATGGGCCGAACCACAGCTGCTGCCTTCTACTTATTTACTGTTTAACTAAAACTAGGGTGCAGGAGGAAGGGCCATATACGGGTGGGTTGTTTACCAACAAAACCAATGCGCGTGCAACTGTGGGGCAAAACAAACAGGGTTGGCTTACAATGTCTCCGAATAATTTTTTTAAATATATAAATACATTTGCACAATAAGCACTTGTCTTTCAAATACATTGTTACAGTTGTTGGTTAGCTAGCTAGCGGATTTTCACCATATTAACATAGATGTGACATAAGTCAAAGCAAGACATGGTGTGAAGAACAAAATACAACTAGCTGAAATAAGCCACATACAATTTCCCACATGGCAGCTTCTTGTGATTGTTCCTAGCTATCTGACCGTTCAGAATCATAACACACAGCCTTTAGCCTCCGAGATGTGTGTGCCCACCCGTCTATAAGTGCTGCTGTGGTTTCAATAGTCTATCATGACCAGTAGGGTAACAAAAAGTTTGTGAAACAAATGACATGTCACAGGACAGGTGTTTTGAGTGCACAGCATGGCACTAAGCCGTGTGTTATTATAACAATTCATTGTAACGGACTATAAGGTGACATTTTCCTGTTGCAAACACAGTTAACTATAAGGGTGATTCCATCATTATGGAAGTGACATTTACACTCAATCTAAACTTGAATGTCTCACAGAATGGACAAACAATATAGAAATTAAACTGTTGATGTGTATGTATATTATTGCTGGGGGGGAGTGTATACCCAAAAAAGCAGACTTCCAAATATTGGCATGTTGGAGAAATAAAGCAAATAAGAAGTGTTATGGATGTTTTTAAAATGGCAGCTGAAGGTACCTTATGATTGCATAATTACAGGTAGGCTGAATATTAAGGCCAGGCACCACACCCTAATAGGTTACTGTTTTTCTCTGTGTGTATGTATGTGTATATATATATATATATATATATATATATATATATATATATATATATATATATATATATATATATATATATATATACACATACATACATACATACACACACACATACACACAGAGTGTACATTACATTAGGAACACCTTCTTAATATTGTGTTGCACCCCTTTTGCCCTCAGAATTGGATCCATTTGTCAAGGCATGGACTCTACAAGGTGACGAAAGCATTCCACAAGGATGCTGGCCCATGTTGACTCCAATGCTTCCCACAGTTGTGTCAAGTTGGCTGGATGTCCTTTGGGTGGTGGACCATTCTTGATCCATTCTTGTTGAGTGAAAAAAAAAAAGCAGCTTTGGAGTTCTTGACACACTTAAACCGGGGCGCCTAGCACTTACTACCATAGCCTGTTTAAAGGTACTTAAATCTTTTTTGTCTTGCACATTCACCTACATATACACAATCCATGTCTCAATTGTATCAAGGCTTAAAAATCATTCTTTAACCTTTTAGGGAGCGGCAGCAGAGGTGTCGGTTTTGGAGTCTGGCGTGCCCAAAGTAAAATGCCTGCCACTCAGACCCAGAAACTAGGATATGCACATAATTAATACTATTGGATAGGAAAAACTCTGAAACTGTTAAAATAATGTCTGTGAGTATAACAGAACTGATAAGGCAGGCGAAAACCCGAGGAATTTCTGTCCGGAACTTTTTCTTGTGTGACATGCCCTCACTTCCAATGGCTGCCTATGGGATTCTCAGTAAAATAGGACCCAGATTGCAGTACCTATGGCTTCCACTAGATGTCAACAGTCTTTAGACAAGGTTTCATGCCTTTATCATGGAAGACAACTGAACAGAAGAAGAATTTGTAAGTGGATAGAGGAAGTCACTTTAGTTTTTTGTGCGCGAGACCGTGTGCGCGTTTCTCTGTATTTTACTTTTCTATCGTTTAGGATATTATCTGTGGGAAATATAATCGTTAATATACAAAAGTGTACCTAAGGATACATTATAAATGTTTGATTTGTTTGGGCAAAGTTGATAGGTATAATTGGAATGCTTTCTCTTCACTGTACAATGTGTGAGTCGACGGTGGATTTTCTGAACATAACGCACCAACCAAACTGAGATTTATGGATATAAATCTCTTTTTCTAACAAAAAACTATTCACAGATTGGTGATAAAAAACTATTCTCATCTTTCTATCTAAAAAATTGTACTGCCATGTATGAGAAATACATTTCAGCATAAGGTACCAGTCAAAAGTTTAGACACACCTACTCATTCCAGGGTTTTTCATTATTTTTATTATTTTTTACATTGTAGAATAATATTGAAGACATCAAATCTATGAAATTTACACATATGGAATCATGTAGTAACCAAAAAATGTGTGCCTTGAATTCTAAATAAATCACTGACAGTCTCACCAGCAAAGCACCCCCACACTGTCACACCTCCTCCTCCATGCTTCATGGTGGAAACCACACATTTGGAGATCATCCGTTCACCTACTCTATGTCTCACAAAAACACAGAGGTTGGAACCAAAAATCTCAAATTTGACCAAAGGACAGGTTTCCACCGGTCTAATGTCCATTGCTCGTGTTTCTTGGCCCGAACAAGTCTCTTCTTCCTATTGGTGTCCTTTAGTAGTGGTTTCTTCACAGCAATTCAACCATGAAGGCCTGATTCATGCAGTCTCCTCTTAAAAGTTGATGTTGAGATGTGTCTGTTACCTGAAATCTGTGAAGAATTTATTTGGGCTGCAATTTCTGAGGCTAGTAATTCTAATGAACTTATCCTCTGCAGCAGAGGTAACTTTGGATCTTCCTTTCCTGTGGTGGTCCTCACGAGAGCCAGTTTCATCATACCGCTTAATGGTTTTTGCGACTGCACTTAAAGAAAATTTAAAGTTATTGAAATTTTCCAGATTGATTGGCCTTCATGTCTTGAAGTAGTGATGGACTGTCGTTTCTCATTGCTTATTTGAGCTGTTCTTGCCATTATATGGACTTGATAGCCCTTATAGTTGCCAAATAGGGCTATCTTTTGTATACCACCCCTACCTTCTCACAACGCAACTGATTGGCTCAAACGCATTAAGAAGGAAAGTGTGAAAGGTCTGGGTGTAGCTGGTGCAGAGGAGTCAGGCGCAGGACAGCAAAAATGAGTATCACAAGATATTTTACTCAAAAACGTTCTCATAACAACAAGAACAACCAAGCCCACAAGACGGACCGTAATAAACACAAAAAATCACGCACAAAAAACATGGGGAAAACAGAGGGTTAAATAATGAACATATAATTGGGGAATTGAAACCAGGTGTGTAAAACAAAGATAAAACAAATGGAACATGAAAAGTGGATAGGCGATGGCTAGAAGACTGGTGACGTCGACCACCGAACGCCGCCCGAACAAGGAGAGGGACCGACTTCGTCGGAAGTCATGACAGAAAGCAATTCCACAAATTAACTTTTAACAAGGCGCACCTGTTAATTAAAATGCATTCCAGGTGACTACCTCACGAAGCTGGTTGAGAATGCCAAGAGTGTGCAAAGCAGTCACCTGGAATGAGTAGGTGTGTCCAAACTTTTGACTGGTTCTGTATATTTTCCAAGCTTCTGAAGCGTAGATATGATACATAAATATCCATCACATCAAGAAACATTATGGATATTCAAGATACACTATAATTACAAAAGTATGTGGACTCCCCTTAAAATGTATTGATTAGGCTATTTCAGCCACACCAGTTGCTGTGTATAAAATCGAGCACACAGCCATGCAATCTCCATAGACAAACATTGGCAGTACTGAAGAGCTCTTTTAACATGGCACAGTCATAGGACACCACTTTTCCAACAAGTCAATTCGTCAAATGTCTGCCCTGCTAGAGCTGCCCGTCAACTGTAAGTGCTGTTATGGTAAAGTGGAAACTTCTAGTTGCAACAACGGCTTAGCTGCGAAGTGATAGGCCACACAAGCTCACAGATTGGGACCGCCGAGTACTATAGCGCGTAAAAATTGTCTGGCCTTGGTTGCAACACTCACTACCGAATTCCAAACTGCCTCTGGAAGCAACGTCAGCACAAGAACTGCTCGTCAGGAGCTTCATAAAATGGGATTACAAGTGTAAAGCTCGCCGTCATTGGACTCTGAAGCAGTGGAAACGTGTTCTTTGTAGTTATGAATCCCACTTCACCATCTGGCTGTCCGACGGACGAATCAGGGTTTGGTTGTCGCCAGGAGAACACAGCTGCCCCAATGCATAGTACAACTGTAAAACTTAGTGGAGTTGGAATAATGGCCTGGGGCTGTTTTTCATGGTTCGGCTAGGCCCCTTTGTTCCAGTGAAGGGAAATCTTAACGCTACAGTATACAATGATATTGTAGACAATTCTGTGCTTCCAACTTTGTGGCAACAGTTTGAGGAAGGCACTTTCCTGTTTTAGCATGACAGTGCCCCCGTGTACAAAGCAAGGTCCATACAGAAATGGTTTGTCGAGATCAGTGTGGAAGAACTTGACAGGCCTTCACAGAGCCCTGACCTCATCCCCATCGAACACCTTTGGGATGAATTGGAACACCGACTGCGAGCCAGGCCTGATCACCCAACATCAGTGCCCGACCTCACTAATGATCTTCTGGGTGAATGGAAGCAAGTCCCTGCAGCAATGTTCCAACATCTATTGGAAAGCCTTCACAGAAGAGTGGAGGCTGTTATAGCAAAGGGGGGACCAGCTCCATAATGCTCATGATTTTGGAATGAGATGTTCGACAAGCAGATGTCGACATACTTTTGCTCATGTAATGTATCATAATGCTGAAAAAGGATATTGAGAATGAAAAGACAACAATTATAGACCATATAAAACCTTCCTGAAAGTTAGCTTTACAAAGAAAGTTTCAAGATGATCTGATGTAAGGTGCATGTTTTAGAAAAGCTTTTCCTAAAAAAAACTTAATGGAAGTTACATTGCCTGTCCCAGCCACCCCTATCTTTATAAGACTGTAAAACAAGCAAAAAAACTCAAGACACTTCAATTTAGTCTTTATTGCTTCATTAACATCACATCTTCATAACGAACACTAACAAATGGGAGGGGAATAACGAGCTCTGTGAGCACTTTCGAAAAGCCATTAAATATGATTGACTTTAAAGCCATTTTTAACTTAGCATCTTACTCTGCAATGTTCAAAATTCATACCATTTCCTACTTAACCCTTGTGTTGTCTTAAGGGTAAAAAATGACACGCACTATGTTTAACAGCAGAGAACATGAAATTTGATGACTTTTCCTAGAATGACCGCAACATTAGAACAAATGAAGCATCGCCTTTGTTCATATTTCAATGAAAGCTGTACACCACCAGGGTACAACGATTGTCTTACGCTCATTTTTGACCCGGCAGTTATAAAATCATTTACACACCACAAAAACCACAAAGACCACACACACACACAAAATTAGAAATTTAGATTATTTGTGCTACTGATTGAACTCAGACAAAACTAAAATTGTCTTGTGAATGTACAGTATCTCCTCTTCACGACCCCACACGACTCAAGTTCACAGACAAAATAAACAAAATTTCGGACAAAATAAGCAACATTTCAGACAGAGGAAGGAACAAGATAACAATAATTTAGAAGAGGAGGAGGTATCTGAAGAAGAAGATTGGGAAGAATTCAACCCAGAGCATGATGCATCATCTTCAGAAGAAGAAATCCCCCAAGCTGAAAGAAATACATTTTTGTCAAAGAAGAGCAAAATAACATGGTCCTTGTCACCATATGACAACCAGGGCAGGATGGCAGCACAACATGTCATAAGGATGACCCCAGGGCCCACAAGACATGCAGTTGACCATGCCTAGGACAACACCTCAACATTCTACATGTTCATCACACCAGCCATAGAAAAAATTATCCTGGAGATGATAAATATGGAGGGTTTCCGTAAATATGGAGACAACTGGAAAAGGATGGATGAGATTGACCTGCGTGCCTACATAGGGCTGCTAATCTTAGCGGGTGTGTATACAGTTGAAGTCGGAAGTTTGCATACACTTAGGTTGGAGTCATTAAAACTATTTTTCAACCACTCCACAAATGTCTTGTTAACAAACTATAGTTTTGGCAAGTCTACTTTGTGCATGACACAAGTAATCTTTCCAACAATTGTTTACAGACAGATTATTTCACTTATAATTCACTGCATCACAATTCCAGTGGGTCAGAAGTTAACATGCACTAAGTTGACTGTGCCTTTAAAACAGCTTGGAAAATTCCAGAAAAGGATGACATGGCTTTAGAAGCTTCTGATAGGCTAATTGACATCATTTGGTCCATTGGAGGTATACCTGGGGATGTATTTCAAGGCCTAACTTCAAACTCAGTGCCTCTTTGCTTGACATCATGGGAAGATCAAAAGAAATCAGCCAAGACCTCAGAAAGAAAATTGTAGACCTCCACAAGTCTGGTTCATCCTTGGGAGCAATTTCCAAACGCCTGAAGGTACCACGTTCATCTGTACAAACAATAGTACGCAAGTATAAACACCACGTGTCTCCTTCCTGAGCCGGATTGACGGATGCGTGGTTCACGCAGCCGTCAATCCGCTCAGAAAGGAGACACGTTCTGTCTCCTAGAGATGATGGGGCGAAAAGTGCAAATCAATCCCAGAACAACAGCAAAGGACCTTGTGAAGATGCTGGAGGAAACAGGTACAAAAGTATCTATGTCCATGACTCTTCTCTGTATACATCAATGATGTCGCTCTTGCTGCTGGTGATTCTCTGATCCACCTCTACGCAGACGACACCATTCTGTGTACTACTGGCCCTTCTTTAGACACTGTGTCTAAAGTAACCTCCAGACGAGCTTCAATGCCATACAACTCTCCTTCCGTGGCCTCCAACTGCTCTTAAATGCAAGTAAAACTAAATGCATGCTCTTCAAACGATCGCTGCCCGCACCTGCCCGCCTGTCCAGCATCACTACTCTGGACGGTTCTGACTTAGAATATGTGGACTACTACAAATACCTAGGTGTCTGGTTAGACTTTAAACTCTCCTTCCAGACTCACATTAAGCATCTCCAATCCAAAATTAAATCTAGAATCAGCTTCCTATTCCTATTTCGCAACAAAGCATCCTTCACTCATGCTGCCAAACATACCCTCGTAAAACTGACCATCCTACCGATCCTCGACTTCGGCGATATCATTTACAAAATAGCCTCCAACACTCTCAAAGCCCCATATACTACGCACCTGTACACTCTTGTTGGCTGGCCCTCGCTTCAAACTCGTCGCCAAACCCACAGGCTCCAGGTTATCTACAAGTCTTTGCTAGGTAAAGTCCCGCCTTATCTCATCTCACTGGTCACCATTGCAGCACTCACCCGTAGCACACGCTCCAGCATGTATATCTCACTGGTCACCCCCAAAGCCAATTCCTCCTTTGGCCGCCTTTCCTTCCAGTTCTCTGCTGCCAATGACTGGAATGAACTGCAAAAGTCACTGAAGCTGGAGACTCATATCTCCAACACTAGCTTTATGCACCAGCTGTCTGAGCCGCTCACAGATCACTGCACATAGCCCATCTGTAAATAGCCCATTCAACTACCTCATCCCCATACTGTATTTATTTATTTATCTTGCTCCTTTGCACCCCAGTATCTCTACTTAAAACATTCATCTTCTGCACATCTACCATACCAGTGTTTAATTGCTATATTGTAATTACTTTGCCACCATGGCCTATTTATTGCCTTATCTTACCTCATTTGCCCACACTGTATATAGACTTCTACTGTATTATTGACTGTATTTTTGTTTATTCCATGTGTAACTCTGTGTTGTTGTATATGTCTAACTGCTTTGCTTTATCTTGGTCAGGTCGCAGTTGTAACGTGTTCTCAACTAGTCTACCCGGTTAAATAAAGGTGAAATAATAAAAAAATCCACAATAAAACGAGTCCTATATCAACATAACCTGAAAGGCCTCTCCGCTAGTTAAAAGCCACTGCTCCACAACTGCCATAAAAAAGCCAGACTAGGGTTTGCAACTGCACATGGGGACAATGATCGTACGTTTTGGAGAAATGTCCTCTGGTCTGATGAAACAAAAATAGAACTGTTTGGCCATAATGACCATCGTTATGTTGAGGAAAAAGGGGGAGGCTTTCAAGCCGAAGAACACCATCCCAACCGTGAAGCACGGGGGTGTCAGCATCATGTTGTGGGGGTTCTTTGCTGCAAGAGGGACTGGTGCACTTCATAAAATAGATGGCATCATGAGGATGGAACACTATGTGGATATATTGATGCAACATCTCAAGACATCAGTCAGGAAGTTAAAGCTTGGTCGCAAATGGGTCTTCCAAATGGACAATGACCCCAAGCATACTTCCAAAGTTGTGGCAAAATGGCTTAAGGACAACAAAGTCAAGGTATTGGGGTGGCCATCACAAAGCCCTGACCTCAATTGTTGATTGATTTATGTTCTTCACGTTTTTGTTTTGTATTTATTATATTATTTTATTCTTATTTATTGTTGGTGTTTATACACCTTGTGGGCGGGGGCTATGGTTAACAAAATGGGAGAAGACTGTTATTTTGTTGTTGAATTCCTCATTGTACAGTATATAAGAATATATCACTATGTTGCCAAAAAAGTTCAAGACTGTTATTGTTTCTCTTCAATAAAATGTATTCAAAACTACTTTCTGCAAATTTCTGCTACTTTCTTAGGCTATACAAGTGCTATCTCTTGCTAAAAAATGTATATTTACATCTATGCAGTACCTTTGGCAATAATGATAATAAACCTTTACTTTAGTAACGAAAGCAATTATGACAGGTGTGTTGTAATAAAAACGAGTGGTGTCCACTGAATAAATGCAGTCTTTCAGCATTGTGAAGAGGGAAAACCCAGATATTCACAAATGTGATGTGATATTCATTGTGATGAATGACAGGTTGTTCATGCAAAACAGATTTGGGGTTTACAATTCAATTAAGATGCTTTATTTTAGGGGTTTAGTGAAGGCAGGTAATTTTTTGCCATTAGGACAAGGGGAGTATACAGAATGTTAAGACTACACGAGGGTTAAACATTTCAAAAAAAGTCTGAACTCCAACATATAGACCGTAGCCCTTTCCACTCTCAGCCCCTGTCATCCCGTATAAGGGTTGAAAGTGGCATGTTGTCATTGATAAGCACCAAATTTGGAACACAGTGGCTGTACTGTACAATAACATGCTATACATGACATCAGAGCTCGGGTTTGACTGACAGACATTATAAACTTGAGCACTGCGGGCTACAAGAAGATTCCCCCATCCCTCCCACTAATTGGCTACTTTTGCACATTTATTGTTGTCTGAGTGAGACAAATCCCTAATGTCGATGTGCTCTGAAAAGATGAGACATTGAGGATTATAAGAAATACCACTTTGATACAATACACATTTTATATAGGCCTACATTCATGGGGATTGTGTTTTTAATGTCTTCTGTGTACATTGTAATGATAGGTTTGCAATTCCTCGGTTTTCCAGAAATCCTAGTTCAAAGATTCCTAGAATATGTAGGAGGTCCACGGATCCTCCAACCAGGATTTCTTGAAAACCAGGGAATTTGGGGAAAATTACCAGAATGTTGCAACCCTGGTGATGACCAAATTAATTTCTGCATGATTGATAATAAAGGTAGCTGAATTAAGGTCATGTGGTCAGAAAAAACTCCTAGACCTAAATGGTATATCTGCTGATTCATTTGGACGTGGCGTGACTGTAACAGGGACCGTAACCGACCTTGCCAGTGGTGTTTGTAGTCGCAGGTGCGGGACAGGGCGATCATCAGAGCGCTGTAGAGGGGCAGCAACATGGCACACAGACGCCAGCTGCACCCGCGTCCCCGGTCTGTGAAGCACTGCAGCTTCCCAGCCAGGTAGAAGGAGGTGAAGCCCAAGCCAGAGAACGCAACTGAGGGATGGGGGAGAGAGGGAGAGAAATTCTTATTCCACTTTTAATTATATCATAACCTTGGGGGCCCCACTTTAAATGATGTGCAGCTTCATAAAGCCTTCATAAACACTACATAAATGTGTTACAAATAGGGCTGCTGCAGTGACCATATTACCGCAGTCATCAGTCATGACCTACGTGATTGTTGAGTCACAGTAATCTCCTTTTATGCACTCTGGACATGCTTTGGAAGTACCCAACTTGCTAACTACCATCGGTCCTAAATACTCTGACATCAATGCAAATGCAATCAAAAATCACATCAAACACTTGGGCCTATTTTACTTTTAAAACACACCTCACTGTGATGACTAATTTGAAGAAAGTTCAACACCAGGTTGAAACAGTGTAAAACATGATTGTTGCATTTGTTTATATTGTGGATCACTATTAGCCAAGGCAGCAGCTACTCTTCCTGCGGTTCGGCAAATATAAGGCAGTTACACTACCGGTCAAAAGTTTTAGAACACCTACTTATTCAAGGGTTTTTCTTTATTTTTATATAATAATAGTGATAATAATAGTGAAGACATCACAACTATGAAATAACACATATGGAATCATGTAGTACCCAAAAAAAGTGTTAAACAAATCAAAATATATTTTATATTTGAGATTATTCAAATAGCCACCCTTCGCCTTGATGACAACTTTGAACACTCTTGGCATTCTCTCAACCAGCTTCATGAGGTAGTCACCTGGAATGCATTTCAATTAACAGGTGTGCTTTCTTAAAAGTTAATTTGTGGAATTTCTTTCCTTCTTAATGCGTTTGAGCCAATCAGTTGTGTTGTGACAAGATGGGGGAGGTATACAGAAGAGAGCCCTATTTGGTAAAATACCAAGTCAATATTATGGCAAGAACAGCCCAAATAAACAAAGAGAAATGACAGTCCATAATGGCTTTAAGTCATGAAGGTCAGTCAAAATGGAAAATTTCAAGAACTTTGAAAGTTTCTTCAAAGTACAGTTGAACCATCAACTGCTATGATGAAACTGGCTCGCATGAGGACCGCCACAGGAATGGAAGACCCACAATTGCCCCTGCTGCAGAGGATAAGTTCATACCAGTTAACTGCACCTCAGACATTGCAGCCCAAATAAATGCTTCAGAGTTCAAGTAACAAACACATCTCAACATCAACTGTTCAGAGGAGACTGTGAATCAGGCCTTCATGGTCGAATTGCTGCAAAGAAACCCCTACTAAAGGACACCGATAATAAGAAGAGACTTGCTTGGGCCAAGAAAGATGAGCAATGGAGATATTTGGTTCCAACCGCTGTGTCTTTGTGAGACGCATTATGGGTGAAATGATGATCTCCACATGTGTATTTCCCACAGTGAAGGATGGAGGAGGACGTGTTATGGCGTGGGGGTGCTTTTCTGGTGACACTGTCTGTGATTTATTTAGAATTCAAGGCACACTTAACCAGCATGGCTACCACAGCATTCTCTAGCGATATGAAATCCCATCTGGTTTGGGCTTAGTGGGGCTATCATTTATTTTTCAACAGGACAATGACCAAACACACCTCCAGGCTGTGTAAGGGCTATTTTACCAAGAAGGAGAGTGCTGCATCAGATGACCTGGCCACAATCACCTGTCTCAACCCACTTGAGATAATTTGCGATGAATTGGACCACAGAGTGAAGAAAAAGCAGCCAACAAGTGCTCAGCATACAGTTGAAGTCGGAAGTTTACATACACCTTAGTCAAATACATTTAAACTCAGTTTTTCACAATTCCTGACATTTAATCCTCGTAAGAATTCCCTGTTTTAGGTCAGTTAGGATCACCACCTTATTTTAAGAATGTGAAATGTCAGAATAATAGTAGAGAGAATGATTAATTTCAGCTTTTATTTCTTTCATCACATTCCCAGTGGGTCAGAAGTTTGATGTTCTTCGGCTTGCAAGCCTCCCTATTTTTCCTCCAAACATAATGAATGTAATTATGGTCAAACAGTTCTATTTTTGTTTCATCAGACCAGAGGACATTTCTCTAAAAAGTATGATCTTTGTCCCCATGTGCAGTTGCAAACCGTAGTCTGTTTTTTTTTTGGGGCGGTTTTGGAGCAATGGCTTCTTCCTTGCTGAGCGGCCTTTCAGGTTACGTCGATATAGGACTCGTTTTACTGTGGATATAGATACTTTTGTACCCGTTTCCTCCAGCATCTTCACATGGTCCTTTGCTGTTGTTCTGGGATTGATTTGCACTTTTCACACCAAAGTACGTTCATCTCTAGGAGACAACGCATCTCCTTCCTGAGCGGTATGACGGCTGCGTGGTCCCATGGTGTTTATACTTGCGTATTATTGTTTGTACAGATAAACGTGGTACCTTCAGGCATTTGGAAATTGCTCCCAAGGATGAACCAGACTTGTAGAGGTCTACATTTTTTTTTCTGAGGTCTTGGCTGATGTATTTTGATTTTCCCATGATGTCAAGCAAAGAGGCACTGAGTTTGAAGGTAGGTCTTGAAATACATTCACTGGTACAGCTCCAATTGACTCAAATGATGTAAACATGACATCATTTTCTGGAATTTAGTGTATGTAAACTTCTGACCCACTGGAATTGTGATAAAATGAATTATAAGTTAAATAATCTGCCTGTAAACAATTGTTGGAAAAATGACTTGTGTCATGCACAAAGTAGATGTCCTAACCGACTTGCCAAAACTATAGTTTGTTAACAAGAAATTTGTGGAGTTGTTGAAAAACGAGTTTTAATGACTCCAACCTAAGTGTATGTAAACTTCCGACTTCAACTGTATGTGGGAACTCCTTCAAGACTGTAGGAAAAACATTCCAGGTGAAGCTGGTTGAGAGAATGCCAACAGTGTGCAAAGCTGTCATCAAGGCAAAGAGTGGCTATTTGAAGAATCCCAAACATAAAATATATTTTGATATCTTTTTGGTTACTACATGATTCCATGTGTTATTTCGTCGTTTTGTTGACTTCACTATTATTCTACAATGTAGAACGTAGTAAAAGTAAAGAAATACCCTTGAGCAGGTGTTCTAAAACTTTTGACCGGTAGTGTGTACAATTTAAAAACATTACAAAACATTCATTATAGAATTCACAACACACTATACTTCACGACCACATATCTACAACACAAAACCCATGTGTGTATAGTGTGTATGTTTTCATGTGTGTGTATGCATGTGTTTGTGCCTATGTTTGTGTTGCTTCACAGTCCCTGCTGTTCCATGAGGTGTATTTATATCTGTTTTTTTTTAAATCAGATTTTACTGCTTGCATCAGTAACCTGATGTGGAATAGAGTTCCATGTAGTCATGGCTCTATGTAGTACTGTGCACCTCCCATAGTCTGTTCTGGACCTGGGGACTGTTAAGAGACCTCTGGTGGCATGTCTTGTGGGGTATGCATGGGTGTCTGAGCTGTGTGCTAGTCATTTAAACAGACAGCTCCGCGCTTTCAACATGTCATCATGTCCTCTCATGAATACAAGTAGTGATGAAGTCAATCTCTCTTCTATTTTGAGCCAAGCATATTATTCATGTTTGCTCTCTGTGTACATTCAAGTGCCAGCTGTGCTACCTTGTTCTGAGCCAATTGCAATGTCCTAAATCCATCTTTGTGGTACCTGACCACACGACTGAACAGTAGTCCAGGCGCGACAAAACTAGAGCCTGTAGGGCCTGCCTTGTTGATAGTGCTGGTAGAGCAGCTCTTTACTACTTCTCCCCACTGTTGCATCAATATATTTTTACAATGACAGTTTACAATCCAGGATTACTCAAAGCAGTTTAGTCATCTCAACTAGCTCAATTTCCACATTATTAATTTCATCCAGTTATAATTATTAAAGTGGCTAGAGATTTGAGTCGATGGCCGAACGGCATAGGCAAGATTCAGTAGATGGTTTAGAGTACAGTGTATACATTTGATATGAGTAATGTCGGATATGTAAACATTATATACAAAATTGTTTAAAGTGGCTAGTGATAAATTTGTTACATCAAATTCCTATTTTTAAAGTGGCTAGAGATTTAAGTCAGTATGTTGGCACCAGCCACTCAATGTTAGTGATGGCTGTTTAACAGTCTGATGGCCTTGAGGTAGAAGCTGTTTTTCAGTCTCTCGGTCCCAGCTTTGATGCACCTGTACTGACATCGGGGGGTGTAGGTGTCCTGAAGGGCAGGTAGTTTACCCCCGGTGATGCGTTGTGCAGTCCTCACTACCCTCTGGAAAGCCTTACGGTTGTGGGCGGAGCAGTTGCCGTACCAGGCGGTGATGAAGCCCGACAGGATGCTCTCGATTGTGCATTAGTAGAAGCTTGTGAGAGATTTTGGTGACAAGCCGAATTTCTTCAGCCTCCTGAGGTTGAAGAGGCGCTGTTGCGCCTTCTTCACCACGCTGTCTGTGTGGGTGGACCATTTCAGTTTCCACCTTCTCCACTACTGTCCCGTCGATGTGGATAGGGGGATGCTCCCTCTCCTGTTTCCTGAAGTCCACGATCATCTCCTTTGTTTTGTTGACATTGAGTGAGAGGTTATTTTCCTGACACCACACGCCGAGGGCCCTCACCTCCTCCCTGTAGGCCGTCTCGTCGTTGTTGGTAATCAAGCCTACCACTGTAGCCTACCATCAAGCCTACCACTGCATCCATCAAGCCTACCACTGCAAGCCTACCATCAAGCCTACCACTGCATCCAACTCAAACTTGATGATTGAGTTGGATGCGTGCTTGGCCACGCAGTCATGGGTAAACAGGGAGTACAGGAGAGGGCTGAGAACGCACCCCTTGTGGGGCCCCAGTGTTGAGGATCAGCGGGGTGGAGATGTTGTTTCCTACCCTCACCACCTGGGGCCGGCCCGTCAGGAAGTCCAGGACCCAGTTGCACAGGGCTGGGTCGAGACCTAGGGTCTCGAGCTTAACCTCTCAGGGATTGCTGGGGGCGCTAGCGCCCCAATCCCGACACTACCAGGTGAAATGCAAGGCGCCAAATTCAAAATCCAAAAGTTGAATTATTAAACATCCACCAATATACAAGTGTTCCATACTCATCAAAAGCTCTGTTTCTTGGCAATATCACAGCGTTGTCAGATTTCAAAAAGGCTTTACGGCGAAAGCAGCACATTTGATTGTTTGAGGGTAGCACCTCACATATTTTTCCCATAGCCATGAATCCATTAGCCATCATGGCACACACATAACACATTTCACAGCGAAAACAAATCAATTACCTGTTGAAGAACTTCTGCTGAGGTCATCCTAAGTGTCCAACGAAGACAATCCATGGTTCTTTTGTTAGAAAAAGTAATATATTTTATCCATAAATCTCCATTTGGTTCGCGCGTTATAACCAGAAACGACAGCCTCCACTCCTCCATTGAAACGTGACGAGAACTCGTTCATCTTATACCTATAAACTTGTCCAAGAACAATCAAACATAGTTTTAAATGTATCCTTAGGAACACTTTTACGTATATTTACAATTATAAATCAACCGGAATATAAACTGATCGATAAAGACGGTAAAAAACCACTGCACGCCTTGTCGAGTGCGGCGCTGGAGTACTGTTGACATAAAAAGTACACTTCCTGGTTTGCTCTTCTTCTCTGGTCTAAAGCATCCAAATTGAAAATTTACACTGTCTCGAGACTGTTGACATCTAAAGGAAGCGATGGGTACTGCATTCATATGCCCTTATATGGTCATTTTCATGAGGGAGGGGTTCCAAATGAGCAATATGTCAAAATCACTTTTTCCAGGACAGAAATTCCTCGGGGTTTCACCTGCCATATGCATTCTGTTTTACTCACAGACAAATGGTTAACACTTTTGGAAAATTACGAGTGTTTCCTATCCAATGATACTAAATATGTGGGCCTGAATGGGAGGCATTTTACTTTGGGCACGCCAGGCTCTCCAAAACCGTCACCTCGGGAGCCACTCCCTAAGAAGTTAACGAGACGTGGTGTGATCATAACAACATACAGGAACTCAAGTCCTCTTGTTCACCTGACATAGAATTCCTTACAATCAAATGCCGACCGCATTATCTACCAAGAGAATTCTCCTCGATTATAATCACAGCCGTGTACATCCCCCCCCCTCAAGCTGACACATCGACGGCACTGAAAGAAATAAATTCATTGCACATAATTGGTACTATTGGATAGGAAACACTCTGAAGTTTATAAGAGTGTTAAAATATTGTCTGTGAGTATAACACAATTGATATAACAGGCGAAAACCCGAGGAATTTCTGTCCTGGAAAAAGTGATTTTGACACATTGCCTCATTTTGAACCACTCCCCTATTGAAAACAGACATATATAGGATTGCAGTACCTATTGCTTCCACTGGATGTCAACAGTCTCTAGACAGTGTTTGATGATGTTTAGTTGCTCTGGATGGTAATAGAAGAAGAATTTCGAAGTGGTCATCGGATGTAAACAGAAGAGGATGCGCGTTCACGGGCTCGCGCGCGCTGTGTTTTTTTCTTTCCTATTGTCCAGTTTATAATCCGGTTGAAATATTATAGTAAATATACATAAAAGTGTTCCTAAGGATACATTATCAATGATGTTTGATTGTTCTTGGACAAGTGTATAGGTATAGGTTGAACGCGTTCTCTTCACGGTACAATGGGCGAGTGGACGCTGTATTTTATGAACATAATGCGCCAACCAAACGTAGATTTATGGATATAATAAATTACTTTTTCTAACAAAATAACCATTGGATGTCTTTGTTGGACACTTGGGAAGCCCTCAGCAGAAGTTCTTCATAAGGTAAGGGATTTGTTTTTTCGCTGTGAAATGTGTTTTGTGTGAACCGCGATGGTTTATGAATTTATGCTAATGGAAAAATATTGGAGGTGCTACCCTCAAATAATCAAATGTAGTGCTTTCGCCATAAAGCCTTTTTGAAATCTGAAATCAACGCTGTGATATTGCCAAGAAGCAGAGCTTTTGATGACTATGCAACACTTGTATATTGATGAATGTTTAATAATTCAAGCGCCCCACCACTCCCTAAGTAGTTAAGTTCTACGACCACCCCCACTGCGGTGAAGGTTGCTGAGCAAGATTCCTGGATCCACGTGTTGCACTGGAGATTAGTTCCTGATCCAGGAGAAGATAGGGCCTCGCCATTTCCGGTCGTGCAGTGTGGCCCTCCTCTGCATTAGCACAACATTCAGACCACAAAGTGGTTTGAACTCTGAATATCAACAAGAAGAAAAGACGAGAAGCTTACCTCCCGGACAATCACTGGCTAGCTGTCCTAAGTCAAATATCTAGAAAATTGAATTTAAGTGGGACCATTCTACTACTTTTCAAACCATCCTATTCTACTACTCTTCTCAAATCACTGTATGCTAATACTCTTATCACCAATGGGAACCATCGACACAGCTGGCTTGCCTATCTTCCAAGGAGCATCTTCCAGAGTGAACAACAGTAGAAGACGAGGGACGAGGGGAAACCTTTTGGACAATCAGATCCTTACAAGCGTGCCGCTGAAAGGCCCAACACCCTTCCTAAGGAGGGCTGGTTCTGACAGAGATCCACGACAAACAAAGGCATTTGAACGTAAATACATTCATGATTTATTACTCCAAACGGGCAGTGGTTTGTGTGCGAAGTACATGATTACTGTGAAGATAGTTTCTAAAATGTATCAACAATAAGTGTCTCTCTCTCTCTCCCTCCCTGTCCATCTCCTTTGTAGCAAGCCACCATAGGTTGTGTCAGTCCGCTCTGGGCCTTTTCTCATGTATTACAGTGAGGGAAAAAAGTATTTGATCCCCTGCTGATTTTGTACGTTTGCCCACTGACAAAGAAATAATCAGTCTATAATTTTAATGGTAGGTTTATTTGAACAGTGAGAGACAGAATAACAACAAAAAAATCCAGAAAAACGCATGTGAAAAAATGTTATAAATTGATTTGCATTTTAATGAGGGAAATAAGTATTTAACCCCTCTGCAAAACATGACTTAGTACTTGGTGGCAAAACCCTTGTTGGCAATCACAGAGGTCAGACGTTTCTTGTAGTTGGCCATCAAGTTTGCACACATCTCAGGAGGGGATTTTGTCCCACTCCTCTTTGCAGATCTTCTCCAAGTCATTAAGGTTCCGAGGCTAACGTTGGGCAACTCGAACCTTCAGCTCCCACCACAGATTTTCTATGGGATTAAGGTCTGGAGACTGGCTAGGCCACTCCAGGACCTTAAGGTGCTTCTTCTTGAGCCACTCCTTTGTTGCCTTGGCCGTGTGTTTTGGGTCATTGTCATGCTGGAATACCCATCCACGACACATTTTCAATGCCCTGGCTGAGGGAGGGAGGTTCTCACCCAAGATTTGATGGTACAAGGCCCTGTCCATCGTCCCTTTGATGCGGTGAAGTTGTCCTGTCCCCTTAGCAGAAAAACACCCCCAAAGCATAATGTTTCCACCTCCATGTTTGACGGTGGGCATGGTGTTCTTGGGGTCATAGGCAGCATTCCTCCTCCTCCAAACACGGCGAGTTGAGTTGATGCCAAAGAGCTCCATTTTGGTCTCATCTGACCACAACACTTTCACCCAGTTGTCCTCTGAATCATTTAGATGTTTATTGGCAAACTTCAGATGGGCATGTATATGTGCTTTTTTGAGCAGGGGGACCTTCACGGCGTAGTGTGTTACCAATTGTTTTCTTGGTGACTATGGTCCCAGCTGCCTTGAGATCATTGGGCTGATTCCTCACCGTTCTCATGATAATTGGAACTCCACAAGGTGAGATCTTGCATGGAGCCCCAGGCCGAGGGAGATTGACAGTTCTTTTGTGTTTCTTCCATTTGCGAATAATCGCACCAACTGTTGTCACTTTCTCACCAAGCTGCTTGGCGATGGTCTTGTAGCCCATTCCAGCCTTGTGTAGGTCTACAATCTTGTCCCTGACATCTTTGGAGAGCTCTTTGGTCTTGGCCATGGTGGAGAGTTTGGAATCTGATTGATTGATCGCTTCTGTGGACAGGTGTCTTTTATACAGGCACTCCGTGCTCCTAATCTCAGCTTGTTACCTGTATAAAAGACACCTGGGAGCCAGAAATCTTTCTGATTGAGAGGGGGTCAAATACTTATTTCCCTCCTTAAAATGCAAATCCATTTATAACATTTTTCACACACATTTTCTGGATTTTTTTGTTGTTATTCTGTTTCTCACTGTTCAAATAAACCTACCATTAAATTTATAGACTGATCATTTCTTTGTCAGTGGGCAAACGTACAAAATCAGCAGGGGATCAAATACTTTTTTCCCTCACTGTATGTTTGCATGTTTATCCTGTTGTCATTTAGTCAGCTAGTAAATAAATAATTAAATCAATTTGTGTAGTACTGATCATAAGTAAGGCAGTTTTTTTTTTTGCAGATGCAGGAGTTTACGACTGTTCTGAATGATGATATTATACAAGGTTATGATTAATACGTTGACTGTTTCATGGATGTGATAGGTAAACACCCTTTAGAGTTTAATTCGGGAGATGGTAACTCTTTAATCAATCTCTCTCGTGGTGCCCCAAATTCCTAATGAGTTAATTGATAAAGATAAAGAACAGTCATCAGATTAATGAAAGTAATGTCACGACAAGTGTATTCTTTTTTTAAGCCCATAAGCATGTGTGTGAGGTGTATACTTTTCTTTCAAAGTAGATTTGTTTAAGACTAACAATAAATAACTCTGTGTGACCCTGATTTAGCCCCCTGCAGTAACAGGTTAATAATTAACACCCTTAGACACACTTAAGTTACAACAATAGCTGATTTTACTGGAACTGCAAAGGTTGCAGTTGAATGTTTCAACCCGTCAGAGGTTCCGGACGTGACAGACCTTAGGTTTCCGGTGTTCTCACTGGAATACTTGAAGAGAGTGGAGGGAATGATTGCTGGGCAACCAGACCTTAAAAATAACCTGGTATGGGAAGTTACCCGAACCAAGCCCTGTTCAATCTGACCCGGAATGCCTTTCCACTTTACAATTTCCAGCCCTGGGTTTACCATCACCTTGGTGCTTTACCCATACTGATGAATAACCCTGTTCTGAGAGTACTCTAATCAGTATTATATTCATAACATTCCAGTTTGTTGTCTTTCAGATCACATCTTTTGGACTGGCTGGAGGAATGACCACCAAGGAGAATAACAAAACTCCTGACAAATGCCCTGGCCATGAAGATGAACTGGAGAGGGGCCAATGGGAAGCACGCATTCAAACTGCCTGCCCTGAGAGGCTTGGTTCTCAGTAAATTTGCTTGCAGGATTACTGCATGGGAGAGACAGGCATAATGTCACAATTTATACATTTATCTTAAAAGGAGTGAAATGTGTTGTTATACTCTGAGATTTAACTGTCTCTCTCATTTCTCAAAGGTGCTGTCTGGCAAAACCACCATAGTACCAAAGCTTCTGATGGTGAAATTGAGAAATACATCAGGAGGTGGATGCAGCTGGCCTCTGACCGGAAAGAAGAGAACGCGCCCAAGGGGAGAAGACTATCAGAGGGTAAAATATGACCAGATCGGAGTAGAGGATTGATGTAACTACACCAGACAGTTTACCCTAACCTACACACTAAATAAAATAACAGGGTATGCTGTAACCATACCAAAACCAATTTCGCTAAGTTGGGAGAACTCTTTGTGATGTTCCTCATCACTGTAAAGTAAAAATCCTCAGTTCTTAGGGCGCAGTTCGTCTCGGGAAAGGTCCTGCTACTTTTAATATGTAAACCTGTGCATGTTTATGACCAGTGTCATGCCTTCATAATTCAATAGAGATGTGATGTAATGCTCATTACATTAGACACCTTAATGCAGTTAAAAATGAAGACCAACTTGTATTTTCAACTGTTCTCAGTACTTTATATTTGATATATAATAAATGTACATATGTATATAAATGATCAGAAAAACCTTAAAGCCACACTCCATAATTTGAGTTAATTTGGTAGTCAAAACTTTTGAGAGAAGTGAACTCATTGTACGCTCACAGGCAACCTGAAGGACTGTGAGCCGCAACGTGTTGCTGCATTTTATTTTTATTATGCAATAGCCTCTAAAATAAAGTCTTAACTTTTCCACAATTTTTTTACGTATGATGTTTTTACACAGCTGCAACTTCGTTTGGTCACTATAAGCCTATGCTGTCTTTGCTTTTGATGAATTCTCACCACTGAAAACCTTGATGCAGAATTACTCTAGATATACATTCACTGTCTGAACATGTGACATGTTGTGGAACAAGACAATCACTGTGATATTTTTTCACATGGTACGTACTTCACTACAACCATCAGAGGTTGCATGTTCAAACTCTGACATCATTATTATAACAACAAAAAGTTTTCAAGAGGAAACTCTGAGATAGTATTCAGTCATCACATTGTCTCTTTACCATAAAACTGGACAAAATACTCTATAAAAGCCACTAGTAAAGTTAGGCATATTGGCAATGCCTGTATTGGCCTGTCAATATTGTTCTTCTCAAACCATGTTAACATTAGAAAACTGCAGCTTCCATGGCCCCATAGAAAAGTTGATAGTGCAGTGAGATTTCAAAACTTTGAAAACCATGACCAGAAAGAGATTGATGTCAATGGTATTGGTTGTAGTGAAAGGCCATTTTTTAGTGACAGGCCAGTTTTAGTCACAGGCCATGCTGCAGCTGGAGACTGTAGTTGATGTTGTTGATGTGGGATCTGTTTCCTATGTGATAAAAAAGTATTATAATACATTTCCTGTTAAAATAATAAAATACAATTCTAAGCAATGAGTAAATGTCTACTTGTTCATTGTTTAAGGTTGTTACAGGATCGAATCCCCGAGCTGACAAGGTAAAATTCTGTTGTTCTGTCCCTGAATAAGGCAGTAGTCCCTGGTAGTCATTGTAAATAAGAATTTGCTCTTAATCTGGGCAGTCATTCAATATATAGAGCTGAGCCCGGCAGCCGGACTCATCTTATTTACTGTAAATCAGTTCAGGCACACAAGATTAGGGTCACAATTGGGCCAAGTCCACTTTGCTAGCTGGGCCCCTATGGGCTCTGGTCAAAAGTAGTGCACTATAGGGAATAGGGTGCCAAAGTTGGCATTGATCCTGACTAGAAACATTCACAGGATGATTAGATAACTGGAGAGGAAAAAACCTTCCATTTGGTTAGGTTTACTGTAATCAAAGATTATCTATTATATTGAGAAGATAGTTGACTGACCGCTCTAATATTGGAAATAAATGTCCTCGAAGGTGGAAGCAAGTAGGGGGAGGTGAGATCAGGTGGGTTCATTCTAGCCAATGAGAGGGCAGATACATGTGTGAACAGACACAATTTCGATATAAAGTTGACAAAATGCCACGGGTGTCAATTTAATCAGTGCATTCATAACAACCTAACCAGTACGAAACTTATATTAGATCAAATAAGCCTCAAGTAGTAAATTAGCAATTCCATTTTCTGTTGAACAAATTATTATTTTTTGTGGATCTTGGGCGGAGTAAAACCCTCTTTCTTCTCCTCTTCCCCTCTCCTGTCATACAGAAGTCTTTAGCTGTAATGAAAGGCGTCCCTGTGACAATATGATATCTAGCCTACTGATAGAGACTACATTGCAGTCGGACTAGAGCAGCATCACTGATCTACAAATCATATTGCATCCTTAATAACTACTCATTATGTGATCAAGATTCAGGCTGTTGCGGTGACCATTGAGTAATGGTAATCTCCTTTTATGCACTCTGGACATACCGAACTGGACATACCCAACGGGACATCCCCAAATGGATATTCCCAACTCGCTAACGACCATCAAGTTGCTAATGGCCTGGTACTCAGGGCTCTATTGTTCCTCTAACCTCTCTGACATCAATACACATGCACTCGAAAATCACATCAAACACTTATCATCAAAACAGTATTTTGCTTTTAAAACTTACGTCACTGTGATTGATCAATTTGAAGAAAGACGTTCAATAACAGGTTGAAACTGAGTGGAAAACATGGTCATTGTGGATGCATATGGATAAGCCTAACACAACGAAATGGATAGCACTTTCTAAGATGAAGATTAATTCAAAACACCTATACGCATATTAGAGATTAAAACGGAATTAAAATAAGGATTGTGCCGTTATACAATACATAACAATACAATACACTTACCACATATTACACATGGCAGAAGAAAAATAAAAACAACTGAATTAAGATGTGTTTGGTACATAATTGGTCTATTCCATACTCCAAAATTAAACACATTCTAGTAATCGCCTTTGAGTGTGGACTGTATTATTATGAATATCGGATGGACTGGTTACCTTATGCTACGTTCCAAACTTTATATCCATGCAGGGGCGGACAGGCCATCTGGCATTTCGGGCAAATGCAAGATTGGCTGGTCTGTTTTTAGCCCATTGGGCCTGTATATATATATATATATATTTTTTTTTGTGCGAAAAGGTAATTATCCCGCTAAAAATGGGGGCCTCAAGGAAAGAAATGGGTCAGTGTGCGGGCCTCAAGGAAAAAAATTGTCTGTTTGTTAGAAATGCCAGGCTAGGCTGTTGGTTCATTGATTGTGCAGGTGGCTTACAGACTTAGCTTTCAATTATAATGAATTTGTATTTCATTTTAATAGGGCATTTCTTTCATAATTAATAGGCTGACACAATACCTTTAGCTACAGATATCTCACCATTGTGTAGAGAGAGGGGCTGTCAACAGTTTAATGAAATATGTGTACAATAGTACAAAACACGTTACTATCGATGCTCCCAAACAAATTTCACTTTGTTTCCCAAATTAAGCACTGGGTAGCTGCAGGAACATGGTTGGAGAATCTATGGCATACAGAATTTGGATGGAATATCACCTGTCGCATTGCGAGAGGACGCATACCCCTAAAACAATGGTTGATGCATTGAATCGCTATTCGAGTGCATACAGATGACATACATTTTTTCCCCTGCCGCTGTTTGTGCCCATTTGATAATGTGCCATTGTAAATCGAAACTAATTTGACATATTAGTAAAGACTAGATTCAATCGAGAATAGTCTGATGGGTGAAAATAAGATCAATTGAGAGAACAGCGTTTGCAGCCTAAGGCAAGGAACAGAGGCTTTCTCAAATAATCATTAGCCTATAGTTGCATCATGCAACCCATATATGTTCTGATTTCTAAGACATTCTAAGGTTTGTATCATTCACAACTAAAGATTCTAAATATGATTTCAAATGATCACTTTTGCGCTCATATGCGTACTCGATCCTGAATGGGAAACATATTCTTTCTATTTTATTCAACTAAGTTTAATTATATTATTCTTACAATAAAATAAAATAAAATAGTGGCGCAGCGGTCTAAGGCACTACATCTCAGTGCTAGCGGCGTCACTACAGACACCCTGGTTCGAATCTAGGCTTTATCTCAACCGGCCGTGATTGGGAGTCCCATAGGGCGGTGCACAATTGGCCCAGCGTCGTCTGGGTTTGGCCGGTGTAGGCAGTCACTGTAAATAAGAATTTGTTCTTAATTGCTTTGCCTAGTTAAATAAAATGTAAAAAATAAGCATATCTTGTCTGCTAAATGAACAAGCCTACAGCCTATGGCATGGCGCATAGCCAGAAAGCAGAATGTAGGCCAATTCATATTCTGTTATTTTATAATACATTGTCTTCATATTGTGTTTCTTTAGACCTGCCTAAAATAAATAGTGGATTTATTGTGATGGTGTATTCAATTGATTTATTAGACTTTTTAAAATGTATATGTTGCAAAGGCCCGTATCAGCGGCATGTATGCGTTGACGCCTGGAGAAGATAAACGTGTAATCAATTACTGTGAGACCCTTAGTATTTTGCATGACAATAACCGGCAGACAAAATTTCTTGACCACCACAGTCCTAATCAAGATTAGTGATTATGTGCCTCGACTGGCTCAAGCTGATCCCTAAAACATACTGATTAACTTAAATGTAATGGCAAAATGTTGATTTCTAGCTAAAAAGACATACCCAAAAGTAATTGCTATTCATATGCAATTGCATGATGCTGACATGCCGAAACGTGGTATATTTGTAAAGAAGACATCTGGGAGATTAGGTATGATCAGAAGATAGGAGGTACATAGTTCAGAATACACAAGATCAATCACACACAAAATAACCAAGTAGTCTTTCATTGACAAGCTATAAGTGAATTATTGTGAATTATTGATGCCCAGAGCTGGAAACACATCAGATGGCTTCCACAACATGTGAACAATATCAGAATATTTTTATTGATAGACCTAACAACTAGAAATGAGTTCAGTATAAAAACACAATTTCTACCATATCAACCTCACTCAAACATTGTAGTGGTGTTACAGGATTTCCAGGGTACAGTCAAGTGTTCTTTCAACCTCCAAAATGTCAATGTGGTAATTGCACACTGGATGTGCCTAAAAGTTATTGTTCACTATATAAAAAAAAGAATTATACAACACCAACCTCTCAAACATTGTGGTGGTGTCGGGACACACACAGGGGATATCGAAGTATTTTCATCATATGTTTCATGCGCAAATATATAGTCACTCGTGGACATTCGATGTTGCCATCAAGTTATACATAATCAGAAAACATTGCAATAGGCTAGATTTGTTCTGACCAAAATAAAAATTAACATTTTGACTTTCGGGGCTGGTGAACAATAATGGTAGGTCACAGGCAGACAAATAAGACAACCTCATGAGTCCCGGCTTTCGGTGTGAATCAACCTATTCTGGGTTTATTTCATTTATGCTTCACAACGCTAAGCGGAATGTAGGTAGCAACCTTGATTTTAAGGGACAGATCAATAGCCAAGATACTCAGCTTTCGGCAGACACCCTGATTTTGCAGATGGGGCTACCGTTCTCATACCAGACTGAATTTAATTTAAAAATCAAATAGGGTCCCCAAATATGGGGCTTGTGTTGTGGCTGGTGACTGACTGGTACTCACAGGACGAGTGGCTGCTGGGGAAACTCTTGCGTCCCTCTGACACTAGGTCTGGTTCTCCGGTGCACAGCATCTTAATATTCACCTGTCCATCTGGGAAACAGCGCTGGAAGTAGTCTGGCCTGGGTCTGTAGAGAATGGAAAAAATTCACTTAAATCAATCGCTCTCTTAACCTCTACGGGATCGGTGCCCCCCCACACCACACGGGACAGTTGAGCTAATGTAGGCTAATGTGATTAGCATGAGGTTGTAAGCTTAAAGCTTAAATTCTTGTTAATCTAACTGTACTCAAATTTACAGTAGCTATTACAGTGAAAGAATACCATGCTATTGTTTGAAGAGAATGCACAGTTATGAACTTGAAAATGTATTATTAAAACCAATTAGGCACATTTGGGCAGTCCTGATACAACATTTTGAACAGAAATGCAATGGCTCATTGAATCAGTCTAAAACTTTGCACATACACTGCGCCTAACCTGGAATAATAGTACATTGTGACCTTTCCCTTGCATTTCAAAGATTTTTTATTTTCTTTGTATTATCTTTTACCACATCTATTGTGTTATATTCTCCTACATTAATTTCACATTTCCACAAACTTCAAAGTGTTTCCTTTCAAATGGTATCAAGAATATGCATATCCTTGCTTCAGGTCCTGTGCTATAGGCAGTTAGATTTGGATATGTAATTTTAGGCGTTAATTGACCATTATTTTCAATTAACACCTAAAATTACATATCCAAATCTAACTGCCTATAGCACAGGACCTGAATCCTTAAGAGGAAGGGGTTTGTTATTGCTTATGAAGTTAACTTTCAATACACGTCAAAGGCATTTTGTTCAATTTGAAAATGACACACAGCTTAACTGAATGTGAATGCCAATCAAGATAAGGTACTCTGCTTTGACATATAATCAAACCTTTTCCCAAACAGTGTTTGAGTCTAGTTGGTGTATTGCATTATGTATTTACCTGCCAACTATCAACTTGATAGTGTTTGTGAAGACTCCATTCAAAGCCAGAGCAAGTGAGACAGCTGTAGGACAGAGAAAAACAACTAGAGACAGAAACAGGTTTTACAGAGACAGAGTAAAACACAACACAGCACTTACAACCCCAACAATAAACCTGAGTCAGAGGGCAGGTGTGTATCTATTACAGATTAATGATATTCTATGGGGAGCAAATTGTTGGCCAAGTTTTTTAATGCATTGTACTGTTTTCCTTTGCCGCTGTGGTAGAGAGCCAGTTATCCTGCCATTAATTAACTATTAAAACAAACAATTAAAAGGGACAATCTGCGATTGGTACACCCATTTTTTTTTACTTTTAAATGAATGATTTATACCCATTGATTCTTAAGTTTTTTTTATGAATATTATTTAAGTGAAATATTACCGTATGGCTGAAGCCAAAAATGACAAATGCCGTAAAGCCTTTTTGAAATCTGACAACGCTGTGATATTGCCAAGAATCAGAGCTTTTGATGACTGTGCAATGGATTTTGAATTTGGCGCCTTACATTTCACCGGGTAGCGCCCCACTGCTCCCTAAGTAGTTAACTTCTTAAGGAGCGGTGGTGCGCTAGCACCCCATTCCCGACACTACCCGGTGAAATGCAAGGCGCCAAATTCAAAATCCAAAAGTTGAATCCTATATTCTGGGCCTGAGTTGGAGGCATTTTACTTTGGGCACGCCAGGCTCTCCAAAACCGTCACCTCGGGAGCTGCTCCCTAAATAGTTAACACCCCGGCCGTCCTACAATCTAAGCTAGATGCCCTCTTAGATATCACCCTCTAAGATATCATCCTGACTAACTTGCCCTCTAAATACACCTCTGCTGTCTTCAACCAGGATCTCAGCGATCACTGCCTCATTGCCTGCGTCCGTAATGGGTCCGCGGTTAAACAACCACCCCTCATCACTGTCAAACGCTCACTAAAACAGTTCAGCGAACAGGCCTTTCTAATCGACCTGGCCCGGAAGGATCCTGGAAGGATATTGAAAAAGTGCTTTCCTCATCATCTTAAAATAAGCATGCTCCATTCAAAAAATTAGGAACTAAGAGCAGATATAGCTCTTGGTTCACTAAAGACTTGACTGTCCTTGACCATAACAAAAACATATTGTGGCGTTCTGCATTAGCATCGAATAGCCCCCACGATTTGCAACTTTTCAGGGAAGTCAGAAACCAATATGCACAGTCAGTTAGGAAAGCTAAACCTAGTTTTTCAAACAGAAATTTGCATCCTGTAGCACTAACTCCCAAAAGTTCTGTGACACTGTAAAGTCCATGGAGAATAAGAGCAACTCCTCCCAGCTGCCCACTGCAACGAGGCTAGGAAACACTGTCACCACCGATAAATGTACGATAATAGATCATTTCTATAAGCATGTTTCTACGGCTGGCCATGCTTTCCACCTGGCTACCCCCAACCCCCCATTTCACCTTCACCCAAATACAGACAGCTGATGTTCTGAAAGAGCTGCAAAATATGGATCCCTACAAATCATCTGGGCTAGACAATCTGGACCCTCTCTCTTAAAAATTATCTGCCGAAATTTTTGCAACCCCTATTACTAGCCTGTTCAACCTCTCATATGTATCGTCTGAGATCCCCAAAGATTGGAAAGCTTCCGCTGTCATCCCCCTCTTCAAAGGGGGAGACACTCTAGACCTAAACTGTTACAGACCTATATCCATCCTGCCCTGCCTTTCCAAAATCTTCCAAAGTCAAGTTACCAAACAGATCACCGACCATTTCGAATCCCACCGTACCTTCTCCATTATGCAATTTGGTTTTCAGAGCTGGTCATGGGTGCACCTCAGCCAAGCTCAAGGTCCTAAACCATATCATAACCGCCATTGATAAAAGACAGTACTATGCTGCCATCTTCATCGACCTGGCCAAGGCTTTCAACACTGTCAATCCCAGCATTCTTATCGGCAGACTCAACAACCTTGGTTTCTCAAATGACTGCTTCGCCTGGTTCACCAACTACTTCTCAGATAAGAGTTCAGTGTGTCAAATCGGAGGGCCTGTTGTCCAGACTTCTGGCAGTCTCAATGGGGGTGCCACAGGGTTCAATTCTCGGTCCGGAAAATAGGATATGCACATATTTAGTACCATTGGATAGGAAACACTCTGAATTTTCTAAAAGTGTTAACCATTTGTCTGTGAGTAAAACAGAATGGATATGGCAGGCGAAACCCCGAGGAATTTCTGTCCTGGAAAAAGTGGTTTTGACACATTGCCTCATTTGGAACCCCTCCCTTATGAAAATGCCCTTATAAGGGCATATGAATGCAGTACCTATCGCTTCCTCTGGATGTCAACAGTCTCGAGAAAGTGTTCTGATTCATTTTAGATGATTTTAGAGCAGAGAAGAAAAGGAATCAAGAAGTGCCCCCACAGATGTCCTTTACAAGTAAATGCGCGCACCCGGCAGGCACGTTCTTTTGTTTTTTCCTTTCTTATCGCCCAGTTTATATTCCGGTTGAAATATTATGCTATTTATACATAAAAGTGTTCCTAAGGATACATTTACAATGATTTTTGATTGTTCTTGAACAATTTTATAGGTATAAGTTGAACGAGTTCTCGTCACGTTTCAATGGAGGAGTCGACGCTGTTTTTTCTGATTATAACGCGCCAACCAAACGGAGATTTATGGATATAATACATTACTTTTTCTAACAAAAGAACCATGGATTGTCTTCGTTGGACACTTTGGAAGCCCTCAGCAGAAGTTCTTCAAAAGGTAATTGATTTGTTTTCGCTGTGAAATGTGTTTTCTGTGAACCGTGGAGGGTTATGAAATTATGGTAATGGAAAAAATATGTTAGGTGCTACCCTCAAACAATCAAATGTAGTGCTTTCGCCATAAAGCCTTTTTGAAATCTGAGAACGTTGTGATATTGCCAAGAAGCAGAGCTTTTGATGACTATGAAACACTTGTATATTGATGCATGTTTAATAATTCAACTTTTGGATTTTGAATTTGGTGCCTTGCATTTCACCTGGTAGTGTCGGGAGTGGGGCACTAGCGCCCCAGCGCACCTTGCTGCTCCTTAAGAAGTTAATGCAGATGTAGAAGCACGGTGGCTAGGAAAAACTCCCAAGAAAGGCAGGAACCTAGGAAGAAACCTAGAGGGGAACCAGGCTCTGAGGGGTGACCCGTCCTCTTGAGATTATAACAATACATAGCCAAGATGTTCAAACGTTCATAGATGACCAGCAGGGTCAAATAATAGTAGTGATCACAGAGGTTGTAGAGGGTGCAACAGGTCAGCACCTCAGGAGTAAATGTCAGTTGGCTTTTCATAGCCGAGCAATCAGAGTTAGAGACAGCAGGTGCGGTAGAGATAGTCGAAAACAGCAGGTCCGAGACAAGGTAGCCACGTCCCCGTCCGACGATACCCCCGGACAGGGCCAACCAGGCAGGATATAACCCCACCCACTTTGCCAAAGCACAGCCCCCACACCACTAGAGGGATATCTTCAAACCACCAATTTACTACCCTGAGACAAGGCTGAGTATAGCCCACGAAGATCTCCCCCACGGCACACACCCGAGGGGGGCGCCAAACCCAGACAGGAAGATCACGTCAGTGACTCAACCCACTGAAGTGAAGCACCCCTCCTAGGGATGGGATAGAAGAGCACAAGTAAGCCAGTGACAGCCCCTGTAATAGGGTTTGAGGCAGAGAATCCCGGTTGAGAGAGGGGTGCCGGCCAGGCAGAGACAGCAAGGGCGGTTTGTTGGTCCAGTGCCTTTCCGTTCACCTTCACACCCTAGGGCCAGACTACACTCAATCATAGAATCTACTGAAAAGATGAGCCTTCAATAAAGACTTAAAGGTTGAGACCGAGTCTGCATCTCTCACGTGGATAGGCAGACCATTCCATAAAAATGTAGCTCTATAGGAGACAGCCCTGCCTCCAGCTGTTTGCTTAGAAATTCTAGGGACAATAAGGAGGCCTGCGTCTTGTGACCGTAGCGTACGTATAGGTATGCAGGACCAAATAAGAAAGATAGGTACGAACAAGCACATGTAATGCTTTGTAGGTTAGCAGTAAAACCTTGAAATCAGCCCGAGCCTTTACAGGCAGGCTAGCACTGGAGTAATATGATCAAATGTTTGGGTTCTAGTCAAGAGTGTAGCAGCCGTGTATAGCACTAACTGAAGTTTATTGAGTGCTTTATCTGGTTAGCCGGAAAGTAGAGCATTGCAGAAGTCTAATCTAGAAGTGACAAAAGCATGGATTACCTTTTTTGGCCAGAAAGTTTCAGATTTTTGCTATGTTACGAAGATGGAAAAAAAGCTGTCCTTGAAATAGTCTTGATATGTTCGTCAAAAGAGAGATCAGGGTCCAGAGTAACCCCGAGGACCTTCACATTTTTTTTTGAGACGACTGTACAACCATCAAGAATAATTGTCAGATCCAACAGAAGATCTCTTTGTTTCTTGGGACCTAGAACTAGCATCACTGTTTTGTCCGAGTTTAAAACATTTGACGCTATCCACTTCCTTATGTCTGAAACACAGGCTTCCAGGGAGGGCAATTTTGGGGCTTCACCATGTTTCAACTAAAATTTACAGCTGTGTCCGCATAGCAGTGAAAGTTAACATTATGTTTCCGAATGACATCAACAAGAGGTAAAATAGATAGTGAAAACAATAGTGGTCCTAAAACGGAACCTTGAGGAACACCGAAACTTACAGATGAGGACAAACCATTCACAGAGACAAGCTGACAGTCTTTTCCGACAGATAAGATCTAAACCAGGCTAGAACTTGTCCTTGTAGACCATTTTGGGTTTCCAATCTCTCCAAAAGAATGTCATGATCGATGGAATCAAATGCAGCATTAAGGTCTAGAAGTACGAGGACAGATGCAGAGCCTTAGTCTGACGCCATTAACTTCTTAGGGAGCGGCAGGTGAGGTGTCGGTTTTGGAGAGTCTGGTGTGCCCAAAGTAAAAGGCCTGCCACTTAGGATATGCACATAATTAGTACTATTGGATAGGAAACACTCTGAAGTTTCTAAAACAGTTAACATACTGTCTGTGAGTATAACAGAACTGATATAGCAGGCGAAAACCCGAGGAATTTCTGTCCTGGAAAAAGTGCTTTTGACACATTGCCTCATTTTGAACCCCTCCCTATTGAAAACAGCCATATCTGGGAGTAAGATTGCAGTACCTATTGCTTCTACTGGATGTCAACAGTCTCTAGACAGTGTTTGGTGATGTTAGGTTGCTCTGGATGGTAATAGAAGAAGAATTTCGAACTAGTCACAGGATGTAAACAGAAGAGGTGCCGCGTTCACGGGCTCGCGCGTGCTGTGTTTTTTTTCCTTTCCAATCGTCCGGTTTATAATCCGGTTGAAATATTATAGTAAATATACATGAAAGTGTTCTTAAGGATACACTATTAATGATGTTTGATTGTTCTTGGACAAGTGTATAGGTATAGGTTGAACGCGTTCTCTTCACAGTTCAATGGGCGAGTGGACGCTGTATTTTATGAACATAACGCGCCAACCAAACAGAGATTTATGGACGTAAACAATTACTTTTTCTAACAAAAGAAGCATGAATTGTCTTGCTTGGACACTTCAGACTTTCCTCAGCAGAAGATCATCAAAGGTAAGGGATTTTATAGTAGCGATTTTATGCATTTTTTGAGACCCGCGTTGGTTATGGATTTATGCTAATGCATAAAATATGAGAGGGGCTATCCTCAAACAATCAAATGTTGTGCTTTCGCCATAAAGCCTTTTTGAAATCTGACAACGCTGTGATATTGCCAAGAATCAGAGCTTTTGATGACTATGCACCACTTGTATATTGATGAATGTTTAATAATTCAACTTTTGGATTTTAAATTTGGCGCCTTACATTTCACCAGGTAGTGCCCCACTGTTCCCTAAGTAGTTAACAAAATAACAGGTACTCCTATATGCTTAATTTAGAGTTATTTATGTAACTTTAGTTGTGATACAAATATTGGGCTATATGTCTGACAGTTAATTCATTCTAAGGCTGCATGATGCAACTCTAATGATGATTTGAAAAAAAATGTCAAATTAAAAAGGCATGAGCTCTGCTTTGTTTTTTGTGTGCAGGCTGTACACACTTCAACAGTCTCTCATTCACAATTTGACAGGAACTTGATAATGCCTCGAATTTCCCGGCTGCATCCCCTTTGTGTGACCGTAATGCCAACAACAAAAAAATCCATGCATTCTGCGGTCAGTGGCTGTTGGTTGTGCCCTTAGGCTGAATAATACAGTCGTGGCCAAAAGTTGAGAATGACAAATATTTATTCTGAATGCTCAACTATTTCTTTTTAAAGACCTCTGCAATCCGCCCTGGCATGCTGTCAATTAACTTCTGGACCACATCCTGACTGATGGCAGCTCATTCTTGCATAATCAATGCTTGGAGTTTGTCAGAATTTGTGGGGTTTTGTTTTTCCACCAGAGGATTGACCACAAGTTCTCAATGGGATTAAGGTCTGGAGAGTTTCCTGGCCATGGACCCAAAATATCTATGTTTTGTTCCCCGAGCCACTTAGTTATTACTTTTGCCTTATGGCAAGGTGCTCCATCATGCTGGAAAATGCATTATTCGTCACTAAACTGTTCCTGGACGGATGGGAGAAGTTGCTCTTGGAGGATGTGTTGGTACCATTCTTTATTCATGGCTGTGTTCTTAGGCAAAATTGAGAGTGAGCCCACTCCCTTGACTGAGAAGCAACCCCACACATGAATGGTCTCAGGATATTTTACTGTTGGCATGACACAGGACTCATGGTAGCGCTCACCTTGTCTTCTCCGGACAAGCTTTTTTCCAGATGCCCCAAACAATTGGAAAGGGTATTCATCAGAGAAAATGACTTAACCCCAGTCCTCAGCAGTCCAATCCCTGTACCTTTTGCAGAATATCAGTCTGTCCCTGATGTTTTTCCTTGAGAGAAGTGGCTTCTTTGCTGCCCTTCTCGACACCAGGCCATCCTCCAAAAGACTTCGCCTCACTGTGCATGCAGATGCACTCACACCTGCCTGCTGCCATTCCTGAGCAAGCTCTGTACCGGTGATCCCGCAGCTGAATCAACTTTAGGAGACGGTCCTGGCGCTTGCTGGACTTTCTTGGGTGCCCTGAAGCCTTCTTCACAACAATTGAACCGCTTTCCTTGAAGTTCTTTATGATCTGATAAATGGTTGATTTAGGTGCAATCTTACTGGCAGCAATTGCCTGTGAAGACTTTTTTGTGCAAAGCAATGATGACGGCACGTTTCCTTGCAGGAAACCATGGTTGACAGAGGAAGAGCAATGATTCCAAGCACCACCTTCCTTTTGAAGCTTCCAGTCTGTTAATCGAACTCAATCAGCATGACAGAGTGATCTCCAGCCTTGTCCTCGTCAACACTCACACCTGTGTTAACGAGAGAATCACTGACTTGATGTCAGCTGGTCCTTTTGTGGCAGGGCTGAAATGCAGTGGAAAGGTTTTTGGGGATTCAGTTCATTAGCATGGCAAATAGGGACTTTGCAATTCATCTGATCACTCTTCATGACATTCTGGAGTATATGCAAATTGCCATCATACAAACTGAGGCAGCAGACTGTGAAAATTTATATTTGTGTCATTCTCAAAACTTTTGGCCAAGACTGTACTTATAATTCCCTTGTCCCGGCTGCGTGCTGAAGCTCCTCTCACTCACATGGCTCTCCATCACGTGATCAGGTGTTTCTCACAGGCTACAAGTGAAGACAAGCACATTGGGGATGCTATAGCACGCGTCCTTATCCAATTCCGAGGTGCATATTGAAGATATTGGAAGAACTGTCCACATTTACTTTTCGTCAGCCAACAAGACGAGTAGGCCTAACGAACCGCAAAAGCACTAGCCTATGTCAATCTACTATCCCCCATAGTATAAAAGTTTACCAATTCTATTCTTTGCAAGAAATAAATATTCCAAACAAACATAGTCCGGGACAGCTGTTTTAAGAAATTAGCCTGACGCAACAGATGAGAACATTTAGCTTAAAATGTTGATAAACTATTAGGCTATTTCTTCACATTATCAGCACAGCAATGCACACACGGCAGTAGACTATACGCATGAATGTTCCATTAGCAGGAAAACATCATTCTCAAAAGTGACCACAAATGCGATTATGCATGTAATGCTTTTATTATAAAGGTGAATTTTTATGGTGAAAATTATTTTCCCCAAACTTGAAACTCACTATGTATGCCAGTTAGGCTCTACACCCGTTGTAAAGCGGATTCATGTGCTTCGTTTAAGAAGTTATTTGGCCACTTTAGTTGTGCCACAAACTTTATCAAAACATATAAACTCAACAAAAAAATAAATGTCCCTTTTTCAGGACCCTGTCTTTCAAAGATAAAATCAAAATAACTTTACAGATCTTCATTGTAATGGGTTTAAACACTGTTTCCCATGCTTGTTCAAGGAACCAAAAACAATTAATGAACATGCACCTGTGGAACGGTCATTAAGACACTAACAGCTTACATACACTAGGCAATTAAGGTCACAGTTATGAAAACGTAGGAGACTAAAGAGGCCTTTCTACTGACACCAAAAGAAAGATGCCCAGGGTCCCTGCTCATCTGTGTGAACGTGCCTTAGGCATGCTGCAAGGAGGCATGAGAACTGCAGATGAGGCCAGGGCAATAAATTGTAATGTTCGTACTGTGAGACACCTAAGACAGCGCTACAGGTAGACAGGACGGCCAGCTGATCGTCCTCGCAGTGGCAGACCATGTGTAACAACACATGCACAGGATTGGAACATCCGAACATCACACCTGCGGGACAGGCACAGGATGGCAACTACAACTGCCCGAGTTACACCAGGAATGCACAATCTCTACATCAGTGCTCAGACTGTCCACAATTGGCTGAGAGAGGCTGGACTGAGAGCTTGTAGGCTTGTTGTAAGGCAGGTCCTCACCAGACATCATTGGCAACAACGTCACTTATGGGCAAGGACAGGACTGGCAAAAAGTGCTCTTCACTGACGAGTTGCAGTTTTGTCTCACCAGGGGTGATGGTCGGATTCGTGTTTATCGTCGAAGGAATGAGCGTTACACCGAGGCCTGTACTTTGGAGCGGGATCAATTTGGAGATGGAGGGTCCGTCATGGTCTGGCGCGGTGTGTCACAGCATCATCGGACTGAGCTTGTTGTCGTTGCAGGCAATCTCAACGCTGTGCGTTACAGACATCCTCCTCCCTCATGTGATACCCTTCCTGCAGGCTCATCCTGACATGACCCTCCTGCATGACAATTTTCGTTCTGTGCGTGATTTCTTGCAAGACAGGAATGTCAGTGTTCTGCCATGGCCAGCGTAGAGCCCGGATCTCAATCCCATTGAGCACGTCTGGGACCTGTTGGATTGGAGGGTGAGGGCTAGGGCCATTTCCTCCAGAAATGTCCGGGATCTTGCAGATGCCTTGGTGGAAGAGTGGGGTAACATCCCACAGCAAGAACTGTCAAATCTGGTGCAGTCCATGAGGAGGAGATGCACTGCAGTACTTAATGCAGCTGGTGGCCACACCAGATACTGACTGTTACTTTTGATTTTTACCCCCCTTTGTTCAAGGACACATTATTACATTTCTGTTAGTCACATGTCTGTGGAACTTGTTTAGTTAATGTCTCAGTTGTTGAATCTTGTTGTTCATTCAAATATTTACACGTTACAGTGAGGGAAAAAAGTATTTGATCCCCTGCTGATTTGCCCACTGACAAAGAAATTATCAGTCTATAATTTTAAATGGTAGGTTTATTTGAACAGTGAGAGACAAAAAACTAAAGAATCCAGAAAAACGCATGTGAAAAATGTTATAAATTGATTTGCATGTTAATGAGGGAAAAAAGTATTTGACCCCCTCTCAATCAGAAGGATTTCTGGCTCCCAAGTGTCTTTTATACACGTAACATGCTGAGATTAGGAGCACACTCTTAAAGGGAGTGCTCCTAATCTCAGTTTGTTACCTGTATAAAAGACACCTGTCCACAGAAGCAATCAATCAATCAGATTCCAAACTCTCCACCATGGCCAAGACCAAAGAGCTCTCCAAGGATGTCAGGGACAAGATTGTAGACCTACACAAGGCTGGAATGGGCTACAAGACCATCGCCAAGCAGCTTGGTGAGAAGGTAACAACAGTTGGTGCGATTATTCGCAAATGGAAGAAACTGTCAATCTCCCTCCATGCAAGATCTCACCTCGTGGAGTTGCAATGATCATGAGAACAGTGAGGAATCAGCCCAGAACTACACAGGAGGATCATGTCAATGATCTTAAGGCAGCTGGGACCATAGTCCAAGAAAACAATTGGTAACACACAACGCCGTGAAGGACTGAAATCCTGCAGTGCCCGCAAGGTCCCCCTGCTCAAGAAAGCACATATACATGCCCGTCTGAAGTTTGCCAATGAACATCTGAATGATTCAGAGGACAACTGGGTGAAAGTGTTGTGGTCAGATGAGACCAAAATGGAGCTCTTTGGCAACTCACCGTGTTTGGAGGAGGAGGAATGCTGCCTATGACCCCAAGAACACCATCCCCACCGTCAAACATGGAGGTGGAAACATTATGCTTTGGGGATGTTTTTCTGCTAAGGGGACAGGACAACTTCACTGCATCAAAGGGACGATGGACGGGGCCATGTACCGTCAAATCTTGGGTGAGAACCTCCTTCCCTCAGCCAGGGCATTGAAAATGGGTCGTGGATGGGTATTCCAGCATGACAATGACCCAAAACACATGGCCAAGGCAACAAAGGAGTGGCTCAAGAAGAAGCACATTAAGGTCCTGGAGTGGCCTAGCCAGTCTCTAGACCTTAATCCCATAGAAAATCTGTGGTGGGAGCTGAAGGTTCGAGTTGCCAAACGTCAGCCTCGAAACCTTAATGACTTGGAGAAGATCTGCAAAGAGGAGTGGGACAAAATCCCTCCTGAGATGTGTGCTAACCTGGTGGCCAACTACAAGAAACGTCTGACCTCTGTGATTGCCAACAAGGGGTTTGCCACCAAGTACTAAGTCATGTTTTGCAGAGGGGTCAATTACTTATTTCCCTCATTAAAATGCAAATCAATTCATAACATTTTTCACGTGTTTTTCTGGATTTTTTTGTTTTTTCTGTCTCTCACTGTTCAAATAAACCTACCATTAAAATTATAGACTGACCATTTCTTTGTCAGTGGGCAAACATACAAAATCAGCAGGGGATCAAATACTTTTTTCCCTCACTGTAAGTTTGCTGAAAATAAACGCAGTTGACAGTGAGAGGACTTTTCTTTTTTTGTTGAGTTTATGACCTGCCTAGTTAAATAAAGGTTATATAAATAAATAAATAAATATGTGTAAGATGGTGCTGCTACTGGTAAGAAACTGATGCCCAAATCTGCATATGTCAATGAAGTTGAATACAGTTGTACCATCCTCTGGCCCCATGTCAGTCTGCTGATCCGTCTGTAAAAACTGGTGGTGGCATTAGTAGATCCCTGTGTCTCAATCTAAGTAACATATATATTTTTTTAAAACATCAAAATCAATTAGTTTAAGCTAGAGATATATTTTTTTGCATGGGCTGCATCTCAATTCAACGCATCCGCCTATGTTGGCCTTTCGCATCTGAACTGGAAGGTGGCCGAGCTACAGCGGTGTTTGCAGTCTCCGCCGAGTCAGGGTCCATGTCCTGCATGACCTTCCCAGTCTGCCTGAGTAGGTACTACACACACACACACACACACAATCAGCTCTCCTGAAAATGAAAACAGAATGCAAAACAAGACAAATATAGATTAATATCATTACTCACAACATCGTGATCAAATCAAAACACTGTCACAGTTTTCTTTTTGACATGTATTAATGGATTTGAATGATATTATTGGCAGTGTTATGTAGAGGTTCCTCTTAGAGGCTATAGCAGAGGAGCTCACTTACAGCGGCTCTAGCAGATCTGGCAGTGCCTTGAGAGACAGCAAAGGCAGTGGTGGTCTTCACAGAAGCTGTAGCAGAGTGGGTCTGGGAGAAAGGCCAGGTGGTCTTCAGAGGCCCGTAGCAAGGCTGGAGAGGGGCCGGGAGAAAGGGAAAATCATAGAAGATTATTATGTAACCTAAAATTAAAATTATTCGAGGGTAAACAGCATTAAATACAAATATATTTAATCAAACAAGCTCGACAAGTTAAGCTATATAATATTTACCCTAACAGGCTTCCTATGCGCATCATGCTGAAATGATAAAGGAAATAAAGCAAAAAATGTATTCGAAAACCGACAATACGGTCATGTAAAACATGATACACAATTGTTTTTCTCCATCATGTTTTGATTGATGTAAGTTCTAGGCGTTCGTTCTAAAATGACAACAGTGCATGATGTAGTAGGTAAAATGCCACTTACAGACAGCGGTGCAGGGATTGGGGGACTCGCAGACACTATGTAGGGGTGGGGGCTATCACAGAGGCCAGAAGAAGGGTTGAGGCACTCACAGAGGCCGGTGCAAAAGGTGGGGGCACTCACAGAGGCCATAGCATGGGTGCGGGCACTCAGAGGCTATAGTCAACTTGGCCGGGCTACAGACATCTTGTGTCTATAAAAAAGATGTAGTAGCATTAAGGTTATTAAAGGTTATATTGTTAAAAAAAACTATACAAATCAAGCTTTATAGGTTAGCTTGTATTTTATTTACCTGAGCAATCTTCCTTGCCAAGTTAAGGTTTGGTCTTGCTGCAGACACATTAGCCCCCAAAACCTTTGCTTATTGAACTGCAAAAAAAACTAATCGTCACAATGAACAGAGGAGGAAACCAAGTCAAATGTCAAAGTTAATATCTGAATAAGTGTTCTATCATGGCAGCAGAGTCATAGCAGTTGAGGAAAAATAATGAAAAAATGTAATATTTACCATTGCCAACAAGTTCATTGCAGTCCTCAATGGAGGACTGTAGGTGCTGGCTCAGCAGACACACTAGAATATGGCATCTAATTTCAGTAAATCAGAAATGAGAATACATGTTGTTTTACCCTGCAATCTTTATTAATTTTACCTCCTGGGGGTGAAATTCACAGACACCTCTCTGAAGCCCCACGAGCAGAGTTGTCCATGGACAATTCTGGTCAACTAAGTGCTGGTATTGTGAAGTGGAAACGTCTAGGAGCAACAATGACTCAGCCACGAAGTGGTAGGCCACACAAGCTCACAGAACAGGACCGGAAAGTGCTGAAGTGCGTAAAAATCATCTGTCCTCAGTTGCAACACTCACTACCAAGTTCCAAACTGCCTCTGGAAGCAACATCAGCACAATAAATGTCCCTCGGGAGCATCGTGAAATGGGATTCCATGGCTGAGCAGCCGCACACAAACCTAAGATCATCATGCGCAATGCCAAGCTTCGGCTGGAGTGGTGTAAAGCTTGTCACCATTGGACTCTGGAGCAGTGGAAACGCGTTCTCTGGAGTGATGAATCACGCTTCGCCATGTGGCAGTCCGGGTTTGGCTAATGCCAGAAGAACGCTACCTGCCCCAATGCATAGTGCCAACTGTAAAGTTTGTTAGAGGAGGAATAATGGTCTGGGGAGGTTTTTCATGGTTCGGGCTAGGCATCTTCGAAATCTTCTAAATCTTAACGCTACAGCACACAATGACATTCTAGACAATTCTGTGCTTCCAACTTTGTGGCAACAGTTTGGGGCAGGCCCTTTCCTGTTTCAGCATGACAGTGCCCCCGTGCACAAAGCGAGGTCCATACAGAAATGGTTTGTCGAGATCGGTGTAGAAGATCTTGACTGGCCTGCACAGAGACCTGACCACAACCCCATTGAACACCTTTGGAATGAATTGGAAAACCAACTGCGATTTCTATATTCTATTTTAGGCAAAATTATACTATTGTTCAACATGTAGGTCCATAAATGACAATTAAGTGCTTAGAAAATGTCCCTGAAACTCCTTGAATTTGACTTGCCAATGTCTGTATGAAGAATTCTATGTTGTTGTATAGGTGGAGTTATTGGGCAATTTGCATACACATGTATACATACATACACACACACACATACGTGAAACTGCATGCACATATTTTGGACTTGTTTCAAACCATTTTGAAATGTTTAGCCAACTATCACCCATTTGCCCCATCACCCATTTGCCCCATTGATTTAATTTTGGATTGGAGATGCTTAATGTGAGTCTGGAAGGAGAGTTTACAGTTTAACCAGACATCTAGGTATTTGTAGTAGTCCACATATTCTAAGTCAGAACCGTCCAGAGTAGTGATGCTGGACGGGCGGGCAGGTGAGGGCAGCGATCGGTTGAAGAGCATGCATTTAGTTTTACTTGCATTTTAAGAACAGTTGGAGGCCATGGAAGGAGAGTTGAATGGCATTGAAGCTTGTCTGGAGGGTAGTTGAAACAGTGTCCAAAGAAGGGCCAGAAGTATACAGAATGGTGTCGTCTGCGTAGGAGGTGGATCAGAGAGTCACCAGCAGCAAGAGCGACATCATTGATGTATACAGAGAAAAGAGTCGGCCCAAGGATTGAAGGCTTTGAAGGCTGAACCCATCGGATGAGCTGCACCTCAGGAGGGGGGTGGCTGCAGATACCCTTTTGCAACTGGATGTTGAACTTGCTGTGGGTAAGCCTGGTAGAATAGCTCTGGAATTTGCTGTGAGTAAGATGTGTACTTTGACTGAAGAGCTGGGTATGGAAAGTGTTGCGGGTAAGCTAGGTATTCTGGAGCAGGGTACGGAACTTGCTGCAGTGCCAAAGTACCCAAAAGTGCTATAAATAGCAGTACTGAAATGGAAGTAAGAACTGAAATGGACAATATGAACACTCTAAAAGGCTAAGTAGCAGTAGGGAGTAAAGCGTCAAAAATAAGGTTCAAACATCTGATAAGAACCTATAGAACAATTCAAAGTACATACAGTAGCAACAACATAAATCTGAAAAATAACTCCCTTCAATCAATGATGCATACTGGAGTGTCATAGGATGATGGCTGCCATACAACAAATGGTTTGGTGTCGTGCCCATCTTCATATGGTCAGCTGGTGTCCCCCTAACTTGTCAGGTGACTTAGCAGCTATCTTGGATAAGCACTCTGCCGCTTTTACAGTGAACTTGGTATTTACATGAGATAATCCACAACACCCATCCACCGTTTATTGCCCATCATTACATGCTGACCAAACTGCCGCCGTGTGTGCGCATGTTGATTTTGTCTATCCTCACCAGATCCGTTCATGACACCTCACCAGACCCGTTCATGACACGCAGGTTAAAATACCAAAACCAACTGTGAACCAACTATATTAATTTGTGTACAGGTCAAAACACAAATGAAACATTCATTAACATTTAGCTAGCTTGCTATTGCTAGATAATATTTCCTTGGAGATAAACATTGGGTTGTTATTTTACCTGAAATGTATATGGCCCTTTCTTTTGCTGGATCTTTGTAGAATTTTGACCCATTTTGAGTTACACAAAATTGTGTTTTCTCTATTCCAACAATTAATACACAGACATAAGGGGAAACGTTGTTTTTAGTTAGTCTTCTTTTATTAACTACTTAGGGAGCAGTGGGGCGCTAGCAGAAAATCCAATGTCGAATCGCCCATTGAAACGTGAAGAGAATGCGTTCAAATATACCTATAAACTATAGACAAAATAGTCCAATTTGGTGAAGTGAAATAAAAAAAAATAAAAACGGAAAACTGTTGTGTGCATGTGTATTCACCCCCTTTGCTATGAAGCCCCTAAATAAGATCTGGTGCAACCATTTACCTTCAGAAGTCACATAATTAGTTAAATAAAGTCCAACTGTGTGCAATCTAAGTGTCACATAATCGGAAGTTGGAAGTTTACATACACTTTATCCAAATACATTTAAAATCAGTTTTTCACAATTCCTGACATTTAATCCTAGTAAAACATTTGGTCAGTTAGGATCACCACTTTATTTTAAGAATGTGAAATGAGAATGAGAATTATTTATTTCAGCTTTTATTTCTTTCATCACATTCCCAGTGGGTCCCAAGTTTACATACACTCAATTAGTATTTGGTAGCATTACCTTTAAATTGTTTAACTTGGGTCAAACGTTTCGGGAAGCCATCCACAAGCTTCCCACAATAACCTTAACCCAACTTTGGAAGTATGCTTGGGGTCATTGTCCATTTGGAAGACCCATTTGCGACCAAGCTTTAACTTCCTTGACTGATGTCTTGAGATGTTGTTCCCTCCCTCATGATGCCATCTATTTTGTGAAGTGCACCAGTCTCTCCTGCAGCAAAGCACACCCACAACATGAAGCTGCCACCCCTGTGCTTCACTGTTTAGATGGTGTTCTTCGCCTTGCAAGCCTTCCACTTTTTCCTCCAAACATAACGATGGTCATTATGGCCAAACAGTTCTATTTTTGTTTCATCAGACCAGAGGACATTTCTCCAAAAAGTACGATCTTTGTCCCCATGTGCAGTTGCAAACCGTAGTCTGGCTTTTTTATGGCGGTTTTGGAGCAGTGGTTTCATCCTTGTTGAGCGGCCTTTCAGGTTATGTCGATATAGGACTCGTTTTACTGTGGATATAGAAACGTTTGTACCTGTTTCCTCCAGCATCTTCACATGGTCCTTTGCTGTTGTTCTGGAATTGGTTTGCACTTTTCACACCAATGTAAGTTCATCTCTAGGAGACAGAACGCGTGTCCTTCCTGAGCGGTATGACGGCTGCGTGGTCCCATGGTGTTTATACAATTGTACAATTGTTTGTAAAGATGAACGTGGTACCTTCAGGCGTTTGGACTTGTGGAGGTATATTTTTTTTTAGCTGAAGTCTTGGCTGATTTCTTTTGATTTTCCCATGATGTCAAGCAAAGAGGCACTGAGTTTGAAGGTAGGCGTTGAAATAAATCCAAAGGTACACCACCAATTGACTCAAATGATGTCAATTAGCCTATCAGAAGCTTCCAAAGCCATGACATCATTTTCTGGAATTTTCCAAGCTGTTTAAACTTATTGTATGTAAACTTCTGTCCCACTGGAATTGTGATACAGTGAATTATAAGTGAAATAATCTGTCTGTAAACAATTGTTGGAGAAATGGGCATTAAAGAAAAAAATAAGCAAACACGTTTGGTGTACGCCAAAAGGCATGTGGGAGACTCCCCAAACATATGGAAGAAGGTACTCTGGTCAGATGAGACTAAAATTGAGCTTTTTGCCCATCAAGGAAAATGCTATGTCAGGCTCAAACCCAACACCTCTCAACACCCAACAAAACCATCCCCACAGTGAAGCATGGTGGTGGCAGCATCATGCTGTGGCGATGTTTTTCTATCGGCAGGGACTGGGAAACTGGTCAGAATTGAAAGAATGATGGATACAGATAAATACAGAAAAATTGTAGAGGGAAACCTGTTTCAGTCTTCCAGAGATTTGAGACTGGGATGGAGTTTCACCTTCCAGCAGGACAATAACCTTAAGCATACTGCTAAAGCAACACTCAAGTGGTTTGAGGGGAAACATTTAAATGTCTTGGAATGGCCTAGTCAAAGCCCAGACCTCAATCCAATTCAGAATCTGTGGTATGACTTAAAGATTGCTGTACACCAGCGGAACCCATCCAACTTGAAGGAGCTGGAGCAGTTTTGCCTTGAAAAATGAGACTTGCATCTGTAATTGCTGCAAAAGGTGGCTCTACAAAGTATTGACTTTGGGGGAGTGAATAGTATTGCTCAAGTCTTATTCTTGTTTGTTTCACAATAAAAATTATTTTGCATCTTCAACGTCATTGGCATGTTGTGTTAATCCAATGATACAAACCCCCCCAAAAATATATTTTAATTACAGGTTGTAAGGCAACAAAATAAGAAAAATGCCAAGGGGGTGAATACTTTCGCAAGCCACTGTATGTCACACTAGAACTGTACCTGTTGTGTAATGAGCACAAATAAAGATCGCTATAAATTGTATTACTTTATTTATTCACCACTGTCTTAATTTAGCTGGTCTTATTTATTAAGAGCATGTGTTATTGGCTTCACATGACAATTTCATCTGACCTGCTCATATGGCTCCTTTCACTTGAAAAAATACCAAACTAATAACGTAAAGCCTAAAAGTAGCAGACCATTACGTCAGATGGTGGAATGTGATCTCAAATAAATGTTTACCTGACAAAAAGATTGCTCATATTATGCTATTAGTAAAGCTTTATGTCACCAGATAATATAGCTTACATGAAAATTCCTACAAAAATGCACATCTTCAGTAAATGTATTTTCAAATGCACAACTATGCATATCAGACTTCAAATAAATAGTTGCACTGGCAAAACAGAGAAACATGACGCATGACATCTTTTGGCAAGGCATTTTCATGATAATATAAATATTTTCACAAATGTTTATCTGCTAACAAATACTCTGTTATAATATTGTAATTTATTTGACCCATTAATGATCAATTTACATATATTTTAGAAAATGACTGACATTTAGCGGCTGAGCTACTTCCCAAGATGTCTTTTTTTGACTCGTCGACTGTAGAATGTTGTAGCTCAACCGCTGAATGTCATAAGATTAACAATATCCTCATTTGTATCAGAATCATATCTTGTGAAATGTGCACTTGTTTCTAGCCTAACGCATCACAGAGTTAAGAGTCGTTATAGATTGCTTTATATAATCAAGATAAGATTTTGAAGGGGAAAATATGTAAGGTAACAAGAGGTATGCTTTTTGCCCTTTTCTTTAACAAGAGGTAGGGCATACCCTGACATAGCCCCTCAATTCAAGCACTGATGACAACAATAAAAGGATGAGTCAACGTAAGGGTCCATACAATACATACCTAGACACGCCTCCTTGATTTCTGTCTTATCTGTCCGTCGAATGATCTTCACCACAAATATCACAGCCAACGGAGTGAGAAACGAAATCGCCTGTGAAGAAAACAAGAAAACACAATCTAGACACATAGTACAACACACATTGCTGTCAATTACAGAAACTCTTAATCATTTCACAAAGAGGTCCACTAAAGCATTTTTCCTGGCTTGCCATAACATTACTTTTCTTTCCACTGGGAGTGTGCAGTGTGACATCTACAGAGTTTTAATCCAAATATTGCTAAATGAGCTGCCACCAACAAGGTTCTTTATTGTGCTCTGGAGTCTCCTGCACTAAAGGGATAGTTCTGTTTGGTGTTCAGTGGCTGTCACTCCATAGGAGACTTGGGCCATCGCAGCTCCCAGGTAATTATTTCTGCCTCAAAAAGTGTTAATTTAATTACTTTCGTCCCCAAATCAAATCAATAATCCTTCAGGATCTGCAGTGGATACAAAAACAACGGTTGTATTTGATTCTTAAGATGTGTAGCACATTGATGTGCACAGCGCATTTAATTTCCCTTGAGATAAAGATCCTTAGACTTCGACTCATGTTCATTGTATCAGTTTAGCAATCTGTATCAAAATCACTATCGCTCTCTGGCAATAATAACCTCACAAGGGAGGCAGGTCTATGAGAGGACAGACCGAGTAGGGTTCTTTCAATTCTGGGATGATGGATAACTATGGAATAGGTACAGGATAGACACAGCCCTGTCTGGGTGCAGCACAAAAGTGATAGAGGGAGAAGCAGAGTGTGTATTGTTGCTTTGTCAATACAAATGTGTAATTTTTTCATAACAATAAAAAAAATGCATTTGAGTGTTTTTTATTACAGTCTTTCTTGCTTTTTACAGAAGGCACCTCTTTATGGTTTTAACCTTCTTCAGTGTGTATCGTGGGACAGAAATAAGCCGCTGCTTGCTATGCGAAAGTTTGAGGGTTCGTTGGAAAAGTCATTTAGGATGTCATTGTGAGTGATTTTCAGGAATAGATAGAGAATATGAAAAAATAATTGACATTTCTTAAGAGGTTACCCTCAGTTACCAAGAATTGGCAACTGAAATCAAAATAATTTTGTTAATTTCCCATAAGAGTTCCTAGAAAGATGTGCGTGTATGCGTTCATCAGTGCTTGCGTACATAGGTTATGTGTGTGTCTGTGTGTGTATGTGTGCCTGAGTGCATGTATTTAGGATATACTTTTATAGTTGCAGATCCTGGCAAATGCCAAGGATATTAGCGCTCATGACATCATGGAGGAGAAAATAGTATTTTCCATCCTGCCAAGATACATTTTCCTCAGTTCAGGGACATGCTCAGAAGGATGACCTTAAAGAGAGCTAGTGTCTGTCATCAGAGATGCAAACACTTTCCCTGAGATACCGGTTGCGTCCCAAATGGCATACCATCCACTTAATATGGGCCACTATTTTTGACCAGAGCCCTATTGGCCCTGGTCAAAAATAGTGGCCCATATTAAAAGGATAGTATGCCAATGTACTATATAAGGAACAGGGTTCCATTTGCAATGCACACACTGTATATTGACCCCTCTGAAGGCAATATTTAATTCACTGACGTTTTATTGCACCATGTCATTGACAAAGATCCTTGAGAATTATATTTGTGACACCTGTCGCCATTTTTTATGAGTGCCGCATTAAAAAAGGAACTACATTTTATGGAATGCAGTTCCAGTTTTTCTCAATTGCTTGAAGAGGGTTCACTTTTGAAAAACAGTTAACACAGCCGACTAAACTGAAATTGTTTGCCAAACAACACTTTTGCTAAATACACTAAGGCCATATAAATGTAATTAACTTGTTAGGGAGTGGCAGCTGAGGGGTCGGTTTTGGAGAGCCTGGCGTGCCCAAAGTAAAATGCCTCCCATTCAGGCCCAGAAAATAGAATATGCACATATTTGGTACCATTGGATAGGAAACACTCGGAATTTTCCAAAACTGTTAACCATTTGTCTGTGAGTGAAACAGAACGCATATAGCAGGCGAAACCCCGAGGAATTTCTGTCCTGGAAAAAGTGATTTTGACACATTGCTCATTTGGGCACCCCTCCCTCATGAAAATGACCATATAAGGGCATATGAATGCAGTACCCATCGCTTCCTTTAGATGTCAACAGTCTGGAGACAGTGTAAGTTTTCATTTTGGATGAATTAGAACAGAGAAGAAGAGCAAACCAGGAAGTGTATCTTTCACGTAAACAGTACCCAGCGCGCGCTCCCGACAAGGCGCGCAGTGTCTTATTTACCGTCGTTATCGATCAGTTTATATTCCGGTTGATTTATAATAGTAAATATACGTAAAAGTGTTCCTAAGGATACATTTAAAACTATGTTTGATTGTTCTTGGACAAGTTTATAGGTATAAGATGAACGAATTCGCGTCACGTTTCAATGGAGGAGTGGAAGCTGTCGTTTCTGATTATAACGCCCGAACCAAATGGAGGATTTATGGATAAAATACATGACTTTTTCTAACAAAAGAACCATGGATTGTCTTCGTTGGACACTTAGGATGACCTCAGCAGAAGCTCTTCAACAGGTAATTGATTTGTTTTCGCTGTGTTATGTGTGTGCCATGATGGCTAATCGATTCATGGCTATGGGAAAAATATGTGAGGTGCTACCCTCAAACAATCAAATGTGCTGCTTTCGCCGTAAAGCCTTTATGAAATCTGACAACGCTGTGATATTGCCAAGAAACAGAGCTTTTGATGAGTATGGAACACTTGTATATTGGTGGATGATTAATAATTCAACTTTTGGATTTTGAATTTGGCGCCTTACATTTTACCTGGTAGTGTCGGGAGCAGCCCGCTAGCGCCCCAGTGATCCCTGAGAAGTTAAATGTTTATTGTATACCCCTCTTCACTTTTCCCCAAAAATGTATACAAATACAAATGTGTAACATTGGAAAGTTGTACTGACAAATTGCAAGATTATTGAACAAGTAATGTCTTCAAGCATTCAGAGATATACTTTAAAGACATACACAACTTCTCTCCGAATTTTGGCTGAACTATGCATCTATTACAGCCCGTTTTCAGCAGATGTGGCTTAGGCAAGAGAAGTTCTGCCCTCATTCATTTTCAATGAGGGCATGCAGAGAAATGTGCGGGGGATTGTGGGAAGGTGAGCAGCAAGAACCTTGCTGACGGAGCGGTAGAAAAGGTTCAGCTCTGCTCAACTTAATGCAAATGTCACGCGGCCACCGCTGCCTTTACCCAATCAGGTGAGGAGCAGTATTTATTTGAAAATCTTCTGTTCATGAAACATAGTTCCACCTACCATTTGTTTCGGGCAAGAAAAACCAAAAAAGATGGAAGAAAGCCAATCATCGCAGTATCTGGTTTTCCAATTCTATATGATGTCGCTTTGCTAAAATCCAGAGACAAAATCTGAATCTCAATGGCATGGAGGAGGATTGCAGAGATTATTGGTGTTGATTATAGATTAAGAGAAATTTGCACAACAATGTTTGCTTGTGCTGCTAGCTAGCTATGAAACTTCAAAACTGTGAAATTTAAGGATAGAATTCACCAGTAACACACATTATAACACTGCAAATGAAAGCATGAATTTCCAATGATATAATATTCTACCAATTGGATTATGGCATTTTAACATTAAGATATTCATATATTATAAACTCAGCAAAAAAAGAAAGGTCCCTTTTTCAAGACCGTCTTTCAAAGATAATTCGTAAAAATCCAAATAACTTCACAGATCTTCATTGTAAAGGGTTTAAACACTGTTTCCCATGCTTGTTCAATGAACCATAAACAATTAATGAACATGCACCTGTGGAATGGTCGTTAAGACACTAACAGCTTACAGACGGTAGGCAATTAAGGTCACAGTTATCAAAACTTAAGACACTAAAGAGGCCTTTCTACTGATTCTGAAAAACACCAAAAGAAAGATGCCCAGGGTCGCTGCTCGTCTGCGTGAACGTGCCTTAGGCATGCTGCAAGGAGGCATGGGCAACAAATTGCAATGTCCGTACTGTGAGACGCCTAAATCAGCTCTACAGGGAGACAGGATGGACAGCTGATCGTCCTCGCAGTGGCAGACCACGTGTTAGAACACCTGCACAGGATCGGTACATCCGAACATCACACCTACAGGACAGGTACAGGATGGCAACAACAACTGCCCGAGTTACACCAGGAATGCACAATCCATCCATCTGGGCTCGGACTGTCCGCAATAGGCTGAGAGAGTTCACATGTCACATGTCTGTGGAACTTGTTCAGTTTATGTCTCAGTTGTTGAATTGTGTTATTTTTATACAAATATTTACACATGTTAAGTTTGCTGAAAATAAACGCAATTGACATTGAGAGGACGTTTCTTTTTTTTGCTGAGTTTAGCCTATGGCTCTTTCATTATATTTGTGTCATGACATTGATGATGATAATAGCTTACTTCCTGTAAAATACATAGGTCTTCTCACGTCTGCTCCTGCTCCCCCTCTCTGGCGCTCGAGATCGCCAGCCTGCTTATCATTATGCACACCTGTCACCATAGTTATGCGCATCAGCACAATTGAAGCATCAGGGAGTTTTTTGTTTTTGTTGGTGACGTTGGGTCCGGGTGCCACTGCCGAAGCAACCAGGGATTTCTCAGCTGGCTCGTCAGGCTCCCATGCCTCAGCTGGCTGGAGAGCCTCACAAGCCTCGGAAGGCTTGGCAGGCTCCCACACCATGCCTCAGCCGGCTAGTCGGGCTCCCGCGCCTCTGCCGGCTCATCCGTCTCCCACGACTCGGCCGTCCCGTCAGGCTTGCCAGGTAGGACACCGGGTGGCGCCCGTAGAGGGGGGGGTACTGTCATATTTGCCCGCTCCTCCTCTCTGAAACTCGAGGTCGCCAGGCTGCTTATCATTACGCACACCTGTCACCATCGTTACGCGAATCAGCGCTTCATCGGACTCACCTGTACTACATCACGTTATTAATTACCTCCCCTATATCTGTCACTTCCTCAGTTTCTTTCCCGAGTCTACATTAATGTTGTTATGTGTCCCTTGTCCAGACACTGTTTGTGTTTTGTTTCCTGTCTGTTTATTCATTAAATACTCACTCCCTGTACTTGCTTCTCGTCTCCCGGGGGTGTCCTTACTGGTCTACATGTAAAATGCATATGAATGGGTACAGTTCCTTCAGAAAGTGTGACGTGGTAAGGTTGGACCCGGGTGCAGAAAAGAGACCAGATGAGGAATCAGTAGTTAATCAAAGAAGACTAACTAAAAACAATGTTTCCCCTTATGTCTGTGTATTAATTGTTGGAATAGAGAAAACACAATTTTGTGTAACTCAAAATGGGTCAAAATTCTACAAAGATCCAGCAAAAGAAAGGGCCATATACATTTCAGGTAAAATAACAACCCAATGTTTATCTCCAAGGAAATATTATCTAGCAATAGCAAGCTAGCTAAATGTTAATGAATGTTTCATTTGTGTTTTGACCTGTACACAAATTAATATAGTTGGTTCACAGTTAGTTTTGGTATTTTAACCTGCGTGTCATGAACGGGTCTGGTGAGGTGTCATGAACGGGTCTGGTGAGGATAGACAAAATCAACATGTGCACACATGGCGGCAGTTTGGTCAACATGTAATGATGGGCAATAAACGGTGGATGGGTGTTGTGGATTATCTCATGTAAATCCCAAGTTCACTGCAAAAGTGCTTATCCTAAGTAGTTAACTTCCTGACTGATGTCTTGAGATGTTACTTCAATATATCCACATAATTTCTTACCTCTTGATGCCATCTATTTTGGGAAGTGCACCAGTCCCTCAAGCAGCAAAGCACCCCCACTACATGATGCTGCCACCCCCGTGCTTCACGGATGGGATGGTGTTCTTCGGCTTGCAAGCCTCCCCCTTTTTTCTCCAAACATAACGATGGTCATTACGGCCAAACAGTTCTATTTTTCTTTCATCAGACCAGAGGACATTTCTCCAAAAAGTACGATCAACTTCTAAAGCCATGACATCATCATTTTCTGGAATTTTCCACGCTGTTTAAAGGCACAGTCAACTTAGTGTATGTAAACTTCTGACCCACTGGAATTGTGATACAATGAATTATAAGTGAAATAATCTGTCTGTAAACAATTGTTGGAAAAATGACTTGTTTCATGCACAAAGTAGATGTCCTAACCGACGACTTGCCAAAACTACAGTTTGTCAACAAGAAATTTGTCAACAAGAAAAGCGAGTTTTAATGACTCCAACCAATGTGTATGTAAACTTCCGAATTCAACTGGATATGCAACAGTTTGGGCCACCTGGCTTGTTGCGAACTGTGTGAAGACCGTAATTAATTTGCCAGAACTTTACATAATTATGACATAGCATTGAAGGTTGTGCAATGTAACAGCAATATTTAGACTTAGGGTTGCCACACGTTCGATAAAATACGGAAAGGTTCTGTATTTCACTGAAAGAATACACGTTTTGTTTATTTGACCATATTAATGACCAAAGGCTCGTATTTCTGTGTTTATTATATTACAATTAAGTCTATGGTTTGATATTTAAAGAGCAGTCTGACTGAGTGGTGGTAGGCAGCAGCATGTTCGTAAGCATTCATTCAAACAGCACTTTACTGTGTTTTGCCAGCAGCTCTTAGCAATGCATGATGCACAGCTATGTTAATGACTTCAAGCCTATCAACTCCCAAGATTAGCCTGTCAATATTAAAGTGCCTATAAGAACATCCAATTCGAAGGTATATGAAATACAAATGGTATAGAGAGAAATAGTCGACGCATCATAATTCCTATAATAACCTCTCAGGGATTGCTGGGGCGCTAGCGCCCCAATCCCGACACTACCAGGTGAAATGTAAGGCGCCAAATTCAAAATCCAAAAGTTGAATTATTAAACATCCACCAATATACAAGTGTTCCATACTCATCAAAAGCTCTGTTTTTTGACAATATCACAGCGTTGTCAGATTTCAAAAAGGCTTTATGGCGAAAGCAGTACATTTGATTGTTTGAGGGTAGCACCTCACATATTTTTCCCATAGCCATGAATCGATTAGCCATCACGGCACACACATAACACATTTCACAGCGAAAACAAATCAATTACCTGTTGAAGAACTTCTGCTGAGGTCATCCTAAGTGTCCAACGAAGACAATCCATGGTTCTTTGTTAGAAAAAGTAATGTATTTTATCCATAAATCTCCATTTGGTTCGCGTTATAATCAGAAACGACAGCCTCCACTCCTCCATTGAAACGTGACGAGAACTCGTTCATCTTATACCTATAAACTTGTCCAAGAACAATCAAACATAGTTTTAAATGTATCCTTAGGAACACTTTTACGTATATTTACTATTATAAATCAACCGGAATTTAAACTGAGCGATAAAGACGGTAAAAAAGACACTGCGTGCCTTGTCGGGAACGCGCACTGGGTACTGTTTACATAAAAAGTACACTTCCTGGTTTGCTCTTCTTCTCTGGTCTAATTCATCCAAATTGAAAATTTACACTGTCTCGAGACTGTTGACATCTAAAGGAAGCGATGGGTACTGCATTCATATGCCCTTATATGGTCATTTTCATGAGGGAGGGGTTCCAAATGAGCAACGTGTCAAAATCACTTTTTCCAGGACAGAAATTCCTCGGGGTTTCGCCTGCCATATGCGTTCTGTTTCACTCACAGACAAATGGTTAACACTTTTGGAAAATTCAGAGTGTTTCCTATCCAATGGTACTAAATATGTGCATATCCTATTTTCTGGGCCTGAATGGGAGGCATTTTACTTTGGGCACGCCAGGCTATCCAAAACCGACCCCCTCAGCTGCCACTCCCTAACAAGATAACTACAACCTAAAACTTTTTAAATGTGAATATTGAAGAACTAGGAATATTGAACCACAGCTTTCATATGTTCTCATGTTCTGAGCAAGGAACTTAAATGTAAACTTTTTTACATGGCACATATTGCAGTTTTACTTTCTTCTCCAACACTGTGTTTTTACATTATTTAACCAAGTTGAACATGTTTCATTATTTAGTGTTCATTCAGTATTGTTGTAATTGTCATTATTACAAATATATATATAAAAATCGTCCGATTAATCGCTATCGGCTTTTTTTGGTCCTCCAATAATCAGTATCGGTATCGCCGTTGAAAAAATCATAATCGGTCGACCTCTACACTTGACAATGCATCGAATTTCACGTATCGGGTCTTTCTCACAGGCTACAAGTGAAGACAGACCAATCAGGGACACAACTCTGCACGTCCTTATCCAATTCCAAGGAGCATATTGAAGAAATTGGAGAAACTGTCCACATTTACTTTTCATCAGCCAACAAGATGAGTAGGCGTAACAAACACCAAAAACAGTAGCCTATGTCAAACTACTATCCCCAATAGTACAAAAGTTGACCTGTTCTGTGGGAGAAATAAATATTATAAAACATAGTCTGGGACAGTTGTGGGATGCAACAGATCCCAAATTAATATAACCAGTAGCATCAAACAACAGCATCAAAGTACCTCAATAAAATAACAATGAGGCTATTTACGTGGTAGCGAGTCAAAAACAAGGATTCTTCAAAGTAGCCAACCTTTGCCTTGATGACAGCTTGGCACACTCTTGGCATTCTCTCAACCATCTTCATGAGGATCGCTTTCCCAACAGTCTTGAAGGAGTTCCCACATATGCTGAGCACTTGTTGGCTGCTTTTGCTTCACCCTGCGGTCCAACTCATCCCAAACCATCTCAATTTGGTTGAGATCAGGTGATTGTGGAGGCCAAGTCATCTGATGCAGTACTCCACCACTCTCCATCTTGGTTAAATAGCCCTTACACGGCCTGGAGATGTGCTCCATCTGCCATTGAACAAAACGGCAGATTCTGCTGGAATGGCATTGTGTAGTGTGATCATAGTTCGGAAGCCATAAGTCTCTGAATTTGTACACCGCGCAGTGACAGTTTGTTCATTGTTTGTTTGTTTGTTTAATTCTTGTTTTATAATCATTTGTTCATTTTTTTATTTCATGTTTTATTATCATTGTTTATACATTTATTAGTCATTTCCAAGTTTTTATGAACTGAACATTAGGATGCTATTGTTCAAGTGGAGGGACTGTTGGATTCGACATTTTGAACATTGAGATATTAAATAAATGATAGGAAAGAAGCATAGAATATAAGGAGAAAGACAGATAGCTGTGGAATGTGTTCGGTGACGAGAGGAGAGCAAAGTGTGAAACAAGGGAGACAGATGGACATCTGTGGATTAGATGAAGGAGGGGTTGAGGTCGGGAGGTGAGGACAGATTCTCATCTGGGAGTAATAAAGGTTTGGCATCCTGTTGCCCACTTTATTCTCTTTCTGTTGAACCATACGATGAATGGATTGGAGAGAAGGAGGAGGGTCTTAAGTGGGATATAAATATCTGCATGGGACAAATGTTGGGTTGTCTGAATTACAGCTGTACAGAACCTTTGGGAAGAATTAAACTTGGTTAAACCTTCTCTAGTGTCCGTGGGTTATTTACTCTGAAAAATAAGAACTTAACATCAACAGATGGAGAAATTCTGGTGTTTGATTGCAAATATGCAGATTGAAACACCAGTCACCTGATTACATCTTCAAACTAAGGGCAACCATGGCATCCGTGACAGAGGGAGAAACGTCCATCCATGTATATGGGTAAGAGACTAGCTAGCTACATTTTCAGATATTACACATTTCAAATTTTGTCAGTCATTTTCATTTCAAGTTTGTGTACTCTTAGCTAGCTAACGCTGGCTAGCTAGCTAAAATTAATAATAAAATAATACAAATATATTGCCATATGTGTTTCTACAAGACCTTACAGTATAACAGAATCCTCAACAAGATAGCACTAATACATGAAAGAGCAAACTCATTGGCCTTGTGGTTAGTGTGTGTCACTTACGAACATGACCCTCTTGGGGATTAGGTCCGACTCCACCAAGGGGTTTTTGTAGAGCCACAGCTCCTCTGGCTGGATCACTCTCTCAAAGGGATCCAGGAACTCTGTGAATCTAAAGAAGAGACACAAAAACACACGCATTAGCTCTGTCATTCACAATACATTCATTTTCGTATGGGTGGCCCCAGCTGGAATCAAACCCACAATCCTGGTGATGCAAGCCTCATGTTCTACATGACCACAAGATCTAGTTACAGTAATACCATGATTTTAGTTCTTCTTTGACGGTTTGGACAGCAAACTAGCGCTCCAACACTATGTTTAGAACATTGACGAGGATGTTTGCTACTGGACTTAACACGTTTTTACACTTAACAGTTAAAGATGCCACCTGGGATTTTAAACACTTACACATTTGTAACTAATTGTATGAATTTGATTTTTTTACATCATACAAATTACAAAAAGTTATATACACTATATTTGGACCCATTTTGGCTCATGAGCACTACTTTCAAAAATTCTGTCTGAAATTATACAAAAGCTCTTGAGCATCATTTAAACACATTTTTCCTGTTCAAGTTGAAGCCCTTTACCTCAACTGACCGGTCTATGGACAAATGTAAAAAAAAAAAAATCCATTGGGGCAGAGTCATGTAGTTGAGTTGGCTTTTCCCCAAAAAAGCCTCACTACAGACTCCTGATCTGTAACATTCATGTCGTTTTGCATCCAAAATGGAACTCTGTGTCCCTGAACAAAGGGGGAGTCAAAATCAAAAGTAACCTTAAGTATCTGGTGTGGCCACCAGCTGCATTAAGTACTGCAGTGCATCTCCTCCTCATGGACTGCACCAGATTTGCCAGTTCTTGCTGTGAGATGTTACCCCACTCTTCCACCAAGGGACCTGCAAGTTCCCTGACATTTCTGGGAGGAATGGCCCTAGCCCTCACCCTCCGATCCAACAGGTCCCAGACGTGCTCAATGGAATTGAGATCCGGGCTCTTCGCTGGCCATGGCAGAATACTAATATCCCTGTCTTGCAGGAAATCACGCACAGATTGAGCAGTATGGCTGGTGGCATTATCATGCTGGATGAGCCTGCAGGAAGGGTACCTCATAAGAGAAGAGGATGTTTCACCTGCAACGCACAGCGTTGAGATTGCCTGCAAAGTCAACAAGCTCAGTCCGATGATGCTGTGACACACCACCCCAGACCATGACGGGCCCTCCACCTCTAAATCGATCCTGCTCCAGAGTGCAGGCCTCGGTGTAATGCTCATTCCTTTGACGATAAACGCGAATCCGACCGTCACCTCTGGTGAGACAAAACCGCGACTTGTCAGTGAAGAAACCCACTGGTCTAGCGACAGTGGGTTTGTGCCTATAGGCGACGATTTGCTGGTGATGTCTTGGGAGGACCTCCCTTGCAACAGGCCTACAAGCCCTCATTCCAGCCTCCCTCAGCCTATTGGGAAAGTCTGAGCACTGATGGAGGGATTGTGCGTTCCTGGTGTAACTCGGGCAGTTGTTGGTGCCATCCTGTACCTGTCCCGCAGGTGTGATGTGCGGATGTACCGGTCCTGTGCAGGTGGTCTGCCACTGCCGCTGGTCTGCCACTGCGAGGATGATCAGCTGTCCGTCCTGTCTCCCTATAGTGCTGTGTAAGGGTATTCTGCCCTATGTGCACACAAGTGACCACAGGAAACTTCTTTGACCTGAGGTTAGTTTGTTTAACTTGTTAGGGAGTGGCAGCTGAGGGGTCGGTTTTGGAGAGCCTGGCGTGCCCAAAGTAAAATGCCTCCCATTCAGGCCCAGAAAATAGGATATGCACATATTTAGTACCATTGGATAGGAAACACTCTGAATTTTCCAAAGGTGTTAACCATTTGTCTGTGAGTGAAACAGAACGCATATGGCAGGCGAAACCCCGAATTTCAGGAATTTCTGTCCTGGAAAAAGTGATTTTGACACATTGCTCATTTGGAACCCCTCCCTCATGAAAATGACCATATAAGGGCATATGAATGCAGTACCCATCGCTTCCTTTAGATGTCAACAGTCTCGAGACAGTGTAAATTTTCATTTTGGATGCTTTAGACCAGAGAATAAGAGCAAACCAGGAAGTGTACTTTTTATGTCAACAGTACCCAGTGCGCGTTCCCAACAAGGCGCACAGTGTCTTTTTTTACCGTCTTTATCTCTCAGTTTATATTCCGGTTGATTTATAATAGTAAATATACATAAAAGTGTTCCTAAGGATACATTTAAAACTATGTTTGATTGTTCTTGGACAAGTGTATAGGTATAAGATGAACGAGTTTGCGTCACGTTTCAATGGAGGAGTGGAAGCTGTCGTTTCTGATTATAACGCGCGAACCAAATGGAGATTTATGGATAAAATACATTACTTTTTCTAACAAAAGAACCATGGATTGTCTTCGTTGGACACTTAGGATGACCTCAGCAGAAGTTCTTCAACAGGTAATTGATTTGTTTTCGCTGTGAAATGTGTTATGTGTGTGCCGTGATGGCTAATCGATTCATGGCTATGGGAAAAATATGTGAGGTGCTACCCTCAAACAATCAAATGTGCTGCTTTCACCGTAAAGCCTTTTTGAAATCTGACAACGCTGTGATATTGCCAAGAAACAGAGCTTTTGATGAGTATGGAACACTTGTATATTGGTGGATGTTTAATAATTCAACTTTTGGATTTTGAATTTGGCGCCTTACATTTCACCTGGTAGTGTCGGGATTGGGGCGCTAGCTGCTCCCTAAGTAGTTAAAACTAGTGAGGGAGATCACCTCTATGTCCTTCGCTATCAAATAAGCGTTTAAAACACGTTTTTATCCAAAGTCTCCCATTTTCCGCTGGTAGAAGTGGGAGATTACATTGTAGCTTACTCTCACATGACTGTGTGATCTAGAATGGACTACATTGACAGCCCACAGGCGGAAAATGGGAGACCCTGGATAAGAACGTGTTTTAAACGCTTATTTGATAGCGAAGGACATATTCAACATGTCGAATCGTAACTATTGTTCCTAGAGATACAGAATATGCCTCTTGACTGGAAACATTATTTTGATGAAACCAAATAGTTTAGATTTGGATAATCAAGGACACCAGGCTACGGAAGCTTCCGCTACTAGCCGTCTGTAAACACTGGCAGATAGACCGTCACACTGGGTTCAGATATATTACTTGATCTGCCACTGAGTCAGTCTGTAGAGTGGAAATACATGAAGTGAAAACCAAACACATCGCTGGAGGCTATAACAGCCCAGGACATTGCCTCTGCACAACGAACAATGTTCCTATATTAAAAATGCTTTCAGATTTTTCCAGATATCCTCATACAAATTCTTATAATGCCAACACTAAAAATCACACATTACATCGACAATTAATGATCAGTCACCTGGAAAGGTCATCCTTAGGCCATATTGATAACTAAATCATCCGTACTTCTCAAACAAAAGCTGTACGAGAGAGACAGTCTGCAGCATGTGCTGACGTGAACCCCCAAGGAGCTGTCAGGATAAGTGCTTGGTCTGACAGGCAGACCCCAAGGCCCTGACAAGAATGTGGCCAGCTCTGCCTAGACCACCCCAGCACTGTCTCACACACACGCTTGCACGCACACAAACATACACTCATGCAAACACACACACACACACACACACACAAACATCCACCGCCACTTGAGTGACTGTCACCCCGAGCTGGGGTCTTGGGGTTTCAAGGAACGGGACTGGGGATGGAAGGTCGCTTCTATTATTTCACCATGCAGCTCCTTTTCTCTTTCATCTTTTGCCTTCACTCAGAGAAGGGAGCAATAGGGTGGCAACATGGCAGAGTTGGAGTAAAGGAGAGAGAAAAAAAGAGAGCATGGAATGACATTAAGGAAGTGTGAAAGAGTGCGCAAGAGAGTAAGGAGAAAAGGAGAAAGCGTGGAATGAGAGAGAGAAAAGGAGAGAGCGTAGCCATAGACGAGAGAATACATTTGGGTAGGGAAAGGATCTACCTTTTAGCAGCATCCTCTGCACTGACAGTTCCTTTCACCACACATCTCTAATCTCTGCCTGACTGGAACATTTCTAGAGGTCCAATTCCTCCTGAACACAACACTCAACCGTTAGTAACACAGCTAGGCCATTCATCATAAAGTAGGCCTACTACTCATACAGCTGCCTGTGGATGTCCCTTCACATTATGAGAAATATACTTACACACCCAAAAATAAAACCAAAAATATTGTATTAGCTGATTAATTATCTCAGCAATAATAATTTAATCAGTAACTTAGCTATCTAGTGATACTATTAGTATCTGCACAATCACATCTTATCGCTCATTTTCGAAAAAATACGGGAAAAAATAATATTGAGAACATGTTAACTGTATTTCTGGGATTAGTTGAAAACATTTTGCACTGCAAGAATGCATCTTTTAATTTGGAGTCAACAAAAGTAACTGAATATCAATAATTCAATATTTTTGGGGGGGAATGCTGCTTTCTTTATCATCCTGGAAACTCAGTCACTGTTTTGAGTAAATAGCTATATATATATATATATATATATATATATATATATATATATATATATATATATATATATACACATACATATATATATATATATACATATATATATATATATATATATATATAAATACATACTCTCACACATTATCTGTAACATTTGAATGTGATGTTGCCATACAGATTGGTTCGCAATATACGTTTTACGTTTTATCTGTGTTTGTTCATGGACATCATGTTTGTGTTGATGAGAATTTGATGATGTAGGTTTTCGTTATGAACCCGAAGTGTTCAATCATTAATGTTTTTTGTATTAAATGATACTGTTGAGAAGAGAGAATTCAAATGAGATGAAGACCTACAAAACATGCAGTTTGATCTGAGCAAGGCTGAGAAATTGAGAAGTACTAGAAAGAAAACCTGTTAAAAGCAAACAGTGACAGAGATTATAGAGAACGGTTTTAAACCAGCGATGCCTGTTAAAGTGAGTTTTTCCCCTCATAATTTCTCTGTCAATAGTCCATATTATGGAACAAAAATTGGCACACCGGTTGAGAACCAAATTCCCTAAATGGTCAGCAGATCGCGAACAAATGTGCCTTCTCCCGTAGGGATTCTCTAAGAAGGCATTTAAGAAATTCCACTAAATTTTGAACCCAGACACTTGAATGACAGAGAAAGATTACATATCAGAAGTGCCTTCCGTTTGAATATCTGAGAAAGATGCTGTTGATATAATTAAAAACAATATATTCTCTGCTATCTTTTACAGCAAAGAATGAAGGAAAGCTAACTAATCACATGGGGGCTAACATTTCATATTTGTTAAAGGAGAAACATAAAAAGATAGTATGATCTGTAATCGAAATTCTGTCTGTCTCATTCAAAATAAGAAATGCAGCAAAATACTCATTTCAAACATTCATGAAATACAAATGCTGCACACCCTTCAAAAGCTTAGACTCTTGTTAATCTAACAGTATTGTCAGATTTAAAAAAGGCTTTACGGCGAAAGCAGAACATTTGATTGTCTGAGGACAGCGCCCCACTCAAAAACTCAATTAGCATAATAACATAACCAGCAGAGGTGTCACAAAACTCAAAAATAGCATAAAATAAATGGCTTAACTTTGATGATCTCTGATGGCATACCCAAGCGTCCAGGTTACACAATAAAAGATAATTTTGTTTGATAAAGTTCCTCTTTATATCCATATAGCTCCATTTGGTTGGCGCGTTTTGTTCAGTAATCCACCTGCCCAAAGGCTTTCATCCATGCAGACAAACGATATCCCAGTACCCGTAAAGTTCGTCGAAAAAAGTCAAACAGCATTTGTAATCAATACTCAGATACCCTAAAATGAATATACACTATAATATTTCAGACGGAATATAACCTGCTGAATAGAAGAGAAAAATAACTGAGCACGTATTCCCTGTTAAGCGCAAAATCCAAAAAGGGACACTTGATGTGAACTCAGGAACAAGTGGCCTTACTCCCTTGATTTTCATTATTGAAGCTTCCAACCTTTTTCTAAAGACTGTTGACATCTAGTGGAAGCCATAGGAACTGCAATCTGGGGGTTAAACTATGAGGCTTTGAATAGCTGGCCCATTGAAAACAGTGTGACATGACTGATTCAGACATCCCGGATGGATTTTGCTCAGGGTTTTTGCCTGCCATATCAGTTCTGTTATACTCACAGACATTATTTTAACAGTTTTAGAAACTTCAGGAGTGTTTTCTATCCAAAGCTACTAATTATATGCTGGGCCTGAGTAACAGGTAGTTTACTTTGGGCACGTTTTTCATCCAAACTTCATAATACTGCCCCCTAGCCTTAAGTTAACAAGTTTTTAGCTAGCTAGCTAACGTTATATCCCAACAACACTGACGATCAATATATTTGTGTTCTCAGCCATATCTAAGCCTTATTGGGTCTCCCGAGTGGTGCAGCGGTCTAAGACACTGGATCTTGTCGTGAAAATACCCAGTCAATAATATTTCTCAAATACCGGAGCCTGTGAGTTTAAATAAACTTTAATTACAGAGTAATATAAACCGAGCTGGGTCATGAAAACAACTAACTTTCCAGCCTTGGCACACACTCTTTATACAGGTTTCATCCTTACGTCACACACATAGTAACTCCTCTTAATGACTTATCCCCTCTGGCATTTAGCCACCGTTATCTTTTTGCCTTGCACTAATTTTAGTTTGGTTTCACATTAGGGCATGGAAACTTTATAGCCATAGCAATGGTTAAAGAATAAACAGTCATGTCCACTCCCCAGACAGGTGCATATAATGGTGTCTAATGACACAGACACACATATAGAGTGCACTATTCTTTCTGACTCCTCTGAAATGAACATATTTGTTCTGGAAAATTCCCAATAATAATCCTCCTCTGGGGCTTAATAAGTCCCAAACCTTAAAGTATGTTCCAGTACAAGTGAGAAGGGAAGGACCTATGTTCCCAAGGAGACAACCTGCCACCCTTAACTTCTTAGGGAGCAGCTCCCGAGGTGACATTTTTGGAGAGCCTGGCGTGCCCAAAGTAAAATGCCTCCCATTCAGGCCCAGAAAATAGGATATGCACATAATTAGTACTATTGGATAGGAAACACTCTGAAGTTTCTAAGAGTGTTAACATATTGTCTGTGACTATAACAGAACAGATATGGCAGGTGAAAACCCAAGGAATTTCTGTCCTGGAAAAAGTGATTTTGACACATTGCCTCATTTTGAACCCCTCCCTTATGAAAATGCCCATATTCAGTACCTATTGCTTCCACTGGATGTCAACAGTCTCTAGACAGTGTTTTGATTCTATTTATTTGTTCTGGATGGTAATAGAAGAAGAATTAGGAAGTGGTCACAGAGAAGTAAACAGAAGAGGATGCGCGTTCACAGGCTTGCGCACGCTGTGTTTTTTTCCTTTGCTATCACCCAGTTTATATTCCGGTTGAAATATTATACTAAATATACATAAAAGGATAGCTAAGGATACATTATCAATGATGTTTGATTGTTCTTGGACAAGTTTATAGGTATAGTTTGAACGAGTTCTCTTCACGGTTCAATGGGCGAGTGGACGCTGTATTTTCTTATCATAACGCACCAAACAAACGGAGATTTATGGATATAATACATTACTTTTTCTAACAAAAGAACAATGGATTGTCTTCGTTGGACACTTGGGAAGCCCTCAGCAGCAGTTCTTCAAAAGGTAATTGATTTGTTTTCGCTGTGAAATGTGTTTTGTGTGAACCGTTTATGAATTTATGGTATTGGAAAAAATATTGGAGGTGCTACCCACAAACAATCGAATGTAGTGCTTTCGCCGTAAAGCCTTTTTGAAATCTGACAACGTTGTGATATTGCCAAGAAGCAGAGCTTTTGATGACTATGCAACACTTGTAAATATTGGTGGATGTTTAATAATTCAACTTTTGGATTTTGAATTTGGCGCCTTGCATTTCACCTGGTAGTGTCGGGAGCAGCCCGCTAGCGCCCCAGTGATCCCTGAGAAGTTAAGGAGCAGTGGGGTGCTAGCGCCCCCTTCCCGACACTACCCGGTGAAATGCAAGGCGCCAAATTCAAAATCCAAAAGTTGAATTATTAAACATCCACCAATATACAAGTGTTCCATACTCATCAAAAGCTCTGTTTCTTGGCAATATCACAGCGTTGTCAGATTTCAAAAAGGCTGTACGGCGAAAGCAGCACATTTGATTGTTTGAGATTAGCACCTCACATATTTTTCCCACAGCCATGTATCGATTAGCCATCATGGCACACACATAACACATTTCACAGCAAAAACAAATCAATTACCTGTTGAAGAACTTCTGCTGAGGGCTTCCCAAGTGTCCAACGAAGACAATCCATGGTTCTTTTGTTAGAAAAAGTAATGTATTTTATCCATAAATCCTCCATTTGGTTGTAGCGTTATAATCAGAAACGACAGCTTCCACTACTCCATTAAAGCGTGGCGAACTCGTTCATCTTATACCTATAAACTTGTCCAAGAACAATCAAACATAGTTTTAAATGTATCCTTAGGAACACTTTTACGTATATTTACTATTATAAATCAACCGAATATAAACTGATCGATAACGACGGTAAAAATAGACACTGCGTGCTTTGTCGGGAGCGCGCGCTGGGTACTGTTTACATGACAGAGTGACTTCCTTGTTTGCTCTTCTTCTCTGGTCTTATTCATCCAAAATGAAAAAAATACACTGTCTCGAGACTGTTGACATCTAAAGGAAGCGACGAGTACTGCATTCATATGCCCTTATATGGTCATTTTCATTAGGAAGGGGTTCCCAAATGAGCAATGTGTCAAAATCACAGACAAATGGTTAACAGTTTTGGAAAATTCAGAGTGTTTCCTATCCAATGGTACCAAATATATGCATATCCTATTTTCTGGGCCTGAATGGGAGGCATTTTACTTTGGGCACGCCAGGCTCTCCAAAACCGACCCCTCAGCTGCCTCTCCCTAACAAGTTAAGAGGTGAATCCTTATCAACTTTTGCTTCACTTTCTCATTCATACTGGGGAGCCAGGACAAGATATATCCCCCCACACAGCTAGAAAGAAGTAAAAGATCCCTCCTCAAGCCAATTGTCCTTTAACATATAGAGTAAAAGCATGTGTATTCATTTCTTATCCTTGCCCGAGGTTCTCAGTTATGTAAAATGTAAGAAAAACAATCAACTAAACCTCATAAACATATGGCCCTCCCTTACAGACACCTCTCTAACAACTGTTTCGTCATCAGTGAAAAAACCTGTTAGAGGATTAAGGGCATGTTCCGTGGACTCTTGTTACCAGAAAACCCTATGTAACCTGTCTAAACAAACAGAAATTCAGAAGGTCTAACATAATTTGTCATTCAGCAACTGTTACATTGAGCACATGGTTATATTCTGTTATACTATGTGTATAGGGTGAGGGAAAAAAGTATTTGATCCCCTGCTGATTTTGTACGTTTGCCCACTGACAAAGAAATGATCAGTCTATAATTTAAATGGTAGGTTTATTTGAACAGTGAGAGACAGAATAACAACAAAAAAATCCAGAAAAACGCATCTCAGGAGGGATTTTGTACCACTCCTCTTTCTCCAAGTCATTAAGGTTTTCGAGGCTGATGTTTGGCAGCTCGAACCTTGAGCTCCCTCCACAGATTTTCTATGGGATTAAGGTCTGGAGACTAGCTAGGCCACTCCAGGACCTTAATGTGCTTCTTCTTGAGCCAACTCTTTGTTGCCTTGGCCGTGTGTTTTGGGTCATTGTCATGCTGGAATACCCATCCACGACCCATTTTCAATGCCCTGGCTGAGGAAAGGAGGTTCTCACCCAAGATTAGACAGTACATGGCCCGTCCATCGTCCCTTTGATGTGGTGAAGTTGTCCTGTCCCCTTAGCAGAAAAACACGCCCAAAGCATAATGTTTCCACCTCCATGTTTGACGGTGGGGATGGTGTTCTTGGGGTCATAGGCAGCATTCCTCCTCCTCCAAACACAGCGAGTTGAGTTGATGCCAAAGAGCTCCATTTTGGTCTCATCTGACCACAACACTTTCACCCAGTTGTCCTCTGAATCATTCAGATGTTCATTGGCAAACTTCAGACTGGCATGTATATGTGCTTTCTTAAGCAGTCCTTCACGGTGTAGTGTGTTACCAATTGTTTTCTTGGTGACTATGGTCCCAGCTGCCTTGAGATCATTGACCAAATCCTCCTGTGTAGTTCTGAGCTGATTCCTCACCGTTCTCATGATCATTGCAACTCCACGAGGTGAGATATTGCATGGAGCTCCATGCCGAGGGAGATTGACAGTTCTTTTGTGTTTCTTCCATTTGCGAGTAATCGCATCAACTGTTGTCACCTTCTCACCAAGCTGCTTGGCGATGGTCTTGTAGCCCATTCCAGCCTTGTGTAGGTCTACAATCTTGTCCCTGACATCCTTGGAGAGCTCTTTGGTCTTGGCCATGGTGGAGAGTTTGGAATCTGATTGATCAATTGCTTCTGTTGACAAGTGTATTTTATACAGGTAACAAGCTGAGATTAGGAGCACTCCCTTTAAGAGTGTGCTCCTAATCGCAGCTCGTTACCTGTATAAAAGACACATGGGAGCCAGAAATCTTTCTGATTGAGAGGGGGTCAAATACTTATTTCCCTCATTAAAATGCAAATCAACATTTTTCACATCCGTTTTTCTGGATTTTTTTGTTGTTATTCTGTCTCTCACTGTTCAAATAAACCTACCATTAAAATTATAGACTGATAATTTCTTTGTCAGTGGGCAAACGTACAAAATCAGCAGGGGATCAAATACTTTTTTCCTTCACTGTACTCTAAACACATTCATAAAAAGCAGTCCCCCTTTTTGCACATGGCACAGAAAATTGGGTCAGCTTGATGAAAATGTCCAAGATACACATCATCGAGTTTGCACCATTTGCACAAACTTCAAACGTCACAGGTTTAGGTACTATTCCTATACCTGTCATGGGGGGATTTGCTACACAGTATACAATTGTCCATTCTATGTTTTTTTTTCTGCCCCACTGAGCCCACTTATACCAGCCATTTTGTATGCTTTTCTACATTTCAGGTCAATGTTTGATTCTGGGGTAGTTTCTTCATTGTGTCTACCCCAGTTGGTAACAGATTTTCTGCATCAACCGACTTTCTTGTGGTTTTGCCATTTGTTGGTGTACTAGTGCTAGTGGGAAGTGTTTTTACAATTTCTTCTGGGTTTGCCGCTGTTGCTGTCAAGGCCATTCTATACTGTTCTTCATCTGTCCTGGTTTCCACTGTCTGTTAGGAAGACCATGTGAGGGCAGAGAAGTTGATGGTAGGGAAGTCTCCTTCCCATTCTCCTGTCGTTGTTTCTCCGTCCCCTTGGACAGTGCCTCCGTCAGGGGTATCTGCCAGAGTAGATATGTCATCAGGAACTACAGGGATGTCATTCCTCCTTATCTCTGGACTCCCTGGATATTTAGGAGAGTGTATGTTGGCTATTGGGAGTTAAACCTTGGTCCTCTTCTCCTTCCGTTTTCTCCAGACTCCTGCCTGGTGTATCAGTATCCTCTCCTTCCATTCTCTCCGGGCTCCTGCCTGGCGTATCAGTATCCTCTGCTTCCTCATGGCTCGATGGTCGCTCACCGATCTCCTCCGGAACTCTGGTACAGTGATTTAGATGGTACCAGCTAGTGTTTCCTTTCACCTTGGTGTTGGTAGGACCACTTTGTAGGGACCCTCTTGCCTTGGCTCGTTCCACTTCCTCCGGAACACTCGGATGTAGACCTGGTCCCCTGGGATCACCGGACGTGGAACCTCTGGTCCTGGTTCAGGTTTTTGCCTTCTTTCTGGAAGGTTTTCAAACTCATACCTCTGTTCTATGATTACACCATATACAATCTCATTTACGTCTCTCATTACACCTCAACTTTCTCCTTCTGGTTCCTAAGAGAGTGATAGCATAAGACCTGGAAAGCAATGAAAAACACAAAACATAAAAATTTTAACAGCGTGGTAAGCTTTGCATACAGTTGAAGTCGGAAGATTACATACACTTAGGTTGGAGTCATTAAAACTCCACACATTTCTTGTTAACCTCTTAGCGCGCCGATCCCTTTAGCGGGATCGTTTTCAGAGCAAACATAACGCGCCAAATTCAAAATACATATTCGTAATACATATTCGTAATATTTAACTTCGATATACAAGTGTTGCATAGTGTTGCATAGCCATCAAAAGCTCTGCTTCTTGGCAATATCACTGCGTTGTCAGATTTTAAAAAGGCTTTACGGCGAAAGCACTACATTTGATTGTTTGAGGCTAGTACCTCACATATTTTCCACATTAGCATAAATTCATATCCAGCTCGGTTCTCAAAATATCCATATCACAGCTAATATAAATCGCTTACCTTTCAAATAACTTCTTCTGAGGTCTTCCCAAGTGTCCAAACAAGATAATCCATGGTTCTTTTGTTAGAAAAAGTAAATAATTATATCCATAAATATCCGTTGTTTTGGCACGTTACGTTCAGCTACTCCACCAAGCATTGTCAGTCTACTCGCCCGTTTACAGTGAAGGGATCGCGTTCAAATTATACCTCTCATCTTTTCACAAACAAATCAAATATCATTAATAATGCATCCTTATGTATTCTTTTATGAATAATAGCGATCATATTTTACAAGAACGGTAAGTGAAACGTTAAAAGACGAAAAGAAAGTTGGTCGCGCTGGGCGTTCACGTTCTCGTGAACGCACGCGTCTGTTTACCTTTTTCCCTACCCGTAGTAATTCTCTCTCTCTAAGGATCTGGTCAGAGCTTTTTCCTCCATACCCTTTCCAGAGACTGTTGACATCTAGTGGAAGCCATAAGTACTGCAACCTCGGTCCTATTCCCCATAGAAAAATATTACATGGGCTTCAAAATGAGAGGAGAGCAACAGAAAAATAAATTCGGACAGAAATCTCTCTGGTTTTTGCCTGCTAAATCTGTTCTGGAATAGCCACAGACTATATCTTAATGGTTTTATAAACTTCAGAGTGTTTCCTATCCAATAGTACTAAATATGTAAATATCCTAGTTTCTGGCCATGAGTGGTAGGCATTTAACTTTGGGCACGTCAGACAGGCGAAAATTTGGAAAATGGGACCCTAGCTGGAAGAGGTTAACAAACTATAGTTTTGGCAAGTCGGTTAGGACATCTACTTTGTGCATGACACAAGTACTTTTTCCAACAATTGTTTACAGAGAGATTATTTCACTTAAAATTCTCTGGATCACATTTCCAGTAGGTCAGAGGTTTACATACACTAAGTTGACTGTGCATTTAAACAGCTTGGAAAATTCCAGAAAATTATGTCATGGCTTTAGAAGCTTCTGATAGGCTAATTGACATCATTTGAGCCAATTGGAGGTGTACCTGTGGATGTATTTCAAGGCCTACCTTCAAACTCAGTGCCTTTTTGCTTGACATCATGGGAAAATCAAAAGAAAAATCAGCCAAGACCCCAGCCAAAGAATTATAGACCTCCACAAGTCTGGTTCTTCCTTGGGAGCAATTTCCAAACGCCTGAAGGTACCACATTCATCTGTACAAACAATAGGACGCAAGTATAAACACCATGGGACCGCGCAGCCGTCATACCACTCAGGAAGGTGACGCGTTCTGTCTCGAAGAGATTAACGTACTTGGTGCGAAAAGTGCAAATTAATTCCAGAACAACAGTAAAGGACATTGTGGAGGAAACAGGTACAAAGTATCTATATCCACAGTAAAACGAGTCCTATATCGACATAACCTGAAAGGCCGCTCAGCAAGGAAGAAGCCGCTGCTCCAAATCCACCATAAAAAAAGCTAGACTACGGTTTGCAACTGCCCATGGGGACAAAGATCGTACTTTCTGGAGAAATGTCCTCTGGTCTGATGAAACCAAAATAGAACTGTTTGTGGATATATTGAAGCAACATCTCAAGACATTAGTCAGGAAGTTAAAGCTTGGTCGCAAATGGGTCTTCCAAATGGACAATGACCACAAGCATACTTTCAAAGTTGTGGCAAAATGGCTTAAGGACAACAAAGTCAAGGTATTGGAGTGGCAATCACAAAGCACTGACCTCAATCCCATAGAACATTTGTGGGCAGAACTGAAAAAGCATGTGCGAGCAAGGAGGCCTACAAACCGGACTCAGTTACACCAGCTCTGTCAGGAGGAATGGGCCAAAATTCACCCAACTTGTGGAAGGCTACCAGAAACATTTGATCCAATTTAAACAATTTAAAGGCAATGCTACCAAATACTAATTGAGTGTATGCAAACTTCTGACCCACTGGGAATATGATGAAATAAATAAAAGCTGAAATAAATCACTCTCTCTACTATTACTGACTTTTCACATTCTTAAAATAAAGTGGTGAACCTAACTGACCTAGGACAGGGATTTTTTACTAAGATTAAATGTCAGGAATTGTGAAAAACTGAGTTTAAATGTATTTGGCTAAGGTGTATGTAAACTTCTGACTTCAACTGTATGCATGAAAACCAAAGTCTGAGACCATGACAATTCCCACACTCTTCACCTGACTCTATGCCTCCAGGATACTTTTCTGCTGGACCACAAAAATGAAGGCCCTAAAAAGCATCCTCATGCTTTCGCCCAGTTTTCTCTTTTCCGGCCCCAGGTTCCGAGAGATGTTTCCAAGCCATGTCATTTTCACTTTGTTCCCCATCTCCTTCATTGCCACTTGATAGGCACATCCCCTGATAGGCAAGTGTGTATCCCTAATCAATGCTACATCCTCTTGAGGTAACTCAGCACTGTATATGCTCTCACATCGATGCCTTCAACATGTTGTTTAGAGTACAATTACCCCAACATCTATCCTCTTTCATAAGATGCATTAACCAATAAAACAGCTAACCCAACCCAACTAGGATGTTAAAGTACCTCCTAGACCCAACCCATCTGTATGTAGGTCTACAGTGGAATCTATTCTCTCTCTTTAGCTCCGCTTCCTCTGTCATGGTGTCAAGCTCACCCATTATGCAGCTGGACCTTACTTCTCGTGAGAACTATGCACCCACCGAGGAGAGACATGACAATCTTTACTGCTGCAGGTGTTGTAAGGAGTACTGTGTGTGCACCAGTACTCCTGGTCCACACACTGTCCCAACACCCAACACTGTCCCAACACCCCCCGCCTGGTGTATCTTGATGTACACTCAATCTCCAGAATTCAGCCCTTGGTTATCTCTGGCTCCTTATGTGCTGCTTTCACCTGAGGACAAACACATGGGTCATTTCCTGACAACATAGACTCTCTTCTTATGGCAAGATCACAAATTTGTAACATTTAAATAACAGTCCTATGTAAACATTCTGTCTCAAACACCTCGCCTCCTGCTACAGATACATTTGCACATATATCACTACATCTAGCCTATAACACACGTCACTACTCCTCCTAATGCACTTCTTTAGTTATGAACATACTACAACATTCTCAAATCAATTAGTCAATATACATTAATCCCTCTTCTGGAACATTGATCACTGATGTTCCACAAACCTAATAAACATATTGACTTGAAAAGGAAAGAGATTTTTTTTAATAACTTTACACCACCCATTGATGCGACAAACTATAATTCTGATTACATGGTAAAACAAAAGAGAACAAAAAACTTGATCGTTAACCCAAGCTGTCATCTAGTGAGTTCTCTAACAGCCTCCCTGTCAGAGGACACTTAGAAATAAGGTTTCTGGATTCTCCCTCGGCCTAATACATTTGAGCAGTGCCCTCACCGTTTGAAAGCAACTCTCTCTCGCTGTATCCGAATTATAACTACAACATTTTATAAATTATCAAACCCAAATTCAGGAGGACAGTCTTTAGTGCTTACTTTGAGACTATGACTCAAATTCCTGCTTCTTAACTTAGCACACATGATCCCGGTTAGAATGTACATTTGTAAACGGAACCTTTTATTGTCGTTAATAACTCTTCTCAGTACAACCTCCCTTTGTCCCTGTTTTCCTGTCGCAAGTGGCCTGGTAATGAAAGATCAGTATCGCAATGCATCCCTAGTCTAAACTTTCCCTACGGACTCAGATAAAGTCACATTGCACGCCTTTGTCCCTCTCTCTTCAGCCGGTTAGGGAGGGTTTTGAGGTCAAATTATTCCTACCATGCAATAAGACACAATCTGACATCACCTTCCATGATAACTCCCTTAAATCTACTGGCGACCTCTCGGACAAGTTACTAGACCATGAAGTTATCACCCTAACCACTCCGCAAAATCCCACACTCCAGTATCCCAATATGGTGAATTTTGTATCGAACAAAAACACAAAATTAAATCAGCAAGACATATCACAATCCATTCAAAGTAACTTGCATCCCTTAATATCATATATTTTCCCTTCTATATGCAGATTGAACAAAGTACCTGTGTATATTTACCCAAAGACCATGACCCCCAGGGAACAGGTAATTGTTCCTTCGAACATATGATTCAACATTTTTTTTTTTATATTTTTTTTTTTCACCAGGTAGGCCAGTTGAGAACAAGTTTTCATTTACAACTGCAACCTGGCCAAGAGAAAGGAAAGCAGTGCGACACAAACAACAACACAGAGTTACACATGGAATAAACAAGCGTACAGTCAATAACACAATAGAAAAAAGAAAGTCTATATACAGTGTGTGCAAATAGCATAAGGAGATAAGGCAATAAAGAGGCCATAGTTGCGAAGTAATTACAATTTGGCAAATTAACACTGGAGTGAGAGATGAGCAGATGATGATGTGCAAGTAGAAATACTGGTGTGCAAAAGAGCAGAAAAGTAAATAAAACAATATGGGGAGGAGGTAGGTAGATTAGGTGGGATATTTACAGATGGGCTATGTACAGCTGCAGCGATCGGTTAGCTACTCAGATAGCTGATGTTTATGGTTAGTGAGGGAGATATGTCTCCAGCTTCAGTGATTTTTGCAATTCGTTCCAGTCACTGGCAGCAGAGAACTGGAAGGAAAGGCGGCCAAAAGAGGTGTTGGCTTTGGGGATGACCAGTGAGATATACCTGCTGGAGCGCGTGCTACGTTTGGGTTTTGTTATCATGACCAGTGAGCTGAGATAAGGTGGAGCTTTACCTAGCATAGACTTATAGATGACCTGGAGACAGTGGGTCTGGCGACGAATATGTAGTGAGGGCCAGCCGACTAGAGCATACAGGTCGCAGTGGTGGGTGGTATAAGGGGCTTTGGTAACAAAACGGATGGCATGTGATAGACTGCATCCAGTTTGCTGAGTAGAGTATTGGAAGCCATTTTGTAGATGACATCGCCGAAGTCGAGGATCGGTAGGAGGGTCAGTTTTACTAGGATATGTTTGGCGGCGTGAGTAAAGGAGGCTTTGTTACGAAATAGGAAGCCGATTCTAGATTTAATTTTGGATTGGAGATGTTTAATATGAGTCTGGAAGGATAGTTTACAGTCTAGCCAGACACCTAGGTATTTATAGTGGTCCACATATTCTAAGTCGGAACCGTCCAGAGTAGTGATGCTAGTCGGGCAGGAGGGTGTGGGCAGCGAACGGTTGAAAAGCATGCATTTGGTTTTACTAGTGTTTAAGAGGAGTTGGAGGCCACGGAAGGAGTGTTGTATGGCATTGAAGCTCGTTTGGAGGTTAGTTAACACAATGTCCAAAGAAGGGCCAGATGTATACAGAATGGTGTTGTCTGCATAGAGGTGGATCAGGGAATCACCCGCAGCAAAAGCGACATCATTGATATATACAGTGAAAAGAGGGGGTAACAAGGAGGAAACCATGGCCAGCTGAAGAGAAATGCTTATTGAAATTCTCAATTATCGTGGATTTACCGGTGGTGACCGTGTTACCTAGCCTCAGTGCAGTGGGCAGCTGGGAGGAGGTGCTTTTGTTCTCCATGGACTTTACAGTGTCCCAAAACTTTTTGGAGTTAGAGCTACAGGATGCAAACTTCTGTTTGAAAAAGCTAGCCTTTGCTTTCTTACCTGACTGACTGTGTGTATTGGTTCCTGACTTCCCTGAACAGTTGCATATCGCGGGGACTATTCGATGCTATTGCAGTCCACCACAGGATGTTTTTGTGCTGGTCAAGGGCAGTCAGGTCTGGAGTGAAGCAAGGGTTATATCTGTTCTTAGTTCTACATTTTTTGAAAAGGGCATGCTTGTTTAAGATGGTGAGGAAATTACTTTTAAAGAATGACCAGGCATCCTCTACTGACGGGATGATGTCAATATCCTTCCAGGATACCCGGGCCAGGTTGATTAGAAAGGCCTGCTCGCAGACGTGTTTTAGGGAACGTTTGACAGTTATGAGGGGTGGTCGTTTGACCGCAGACACATAGCGGATGAAGGCAATGAGGCAGTGATCGCTGAGATCCTGATTGAAAATAGTAGAGGTGTATTTGGAAGGCAAGTTGGTCAAGATAATATCTATGAGGGTGCCCATGTTTACGGATTTGGGGTTGTACCTGGTGGGTTCCTTGATAATTCGTGTGAGATTGAGGGCATCTATCTTAGATTGTAGGACTGCCGGGGTGTTAATAAAAGTAACATGTTAAATAAAAAACAAACAATTCAAATAACTAATCAACTTAGAATTACAACTCATTATAACTCCCTAAGGAAATAATAGTAGCTAAAAGTAATGGTACACTTTGAATAGAGACTGGTGTTTCTCATTCATTATATAATTAAATCCAACCTGTTCCTGTCATTTCCAATGAGATTTATCAGGCCTCACCAGAAAGTCAGGACACAGGGCATTCAACACCATTAAAAAATGTCCTCTCCCTTTCCCTGACCTGAAACGATTTAAATACCTTTCAAAACATTTCCAACCTTCTTTGTACCCAATTCAAAACTGAATTGAAAAAAACGAATCCAAAATAAATCCCACAGTATAAATCACACAGTATCAACACCACTATCACATAAATTGTGTGCGTGTGCTGGTGTGTGTGTGTGGTAAACCATATGGCAAAAACAAACAAAAATGGCCAGGCCTTCCCATTCTTTATTTAGCATGAATTACCCTTAGACACAATTCACTCTCATATGGTATTATATTATTGGTCTCTCTTCCATGTCCAATCAACATATGTAATAGCTGTTTCACCTTAGATTGTTCCTGTTAACCTTTCTAAATGCAATACTTTTTCCTCTTGCAAATGTAGTCAATTTCTCAGCTTAAGAAATCAGCGATATTTGATCCTAGGCATCTAATAAAAAGTTGTTTGAGACATGGTCTCCTATTTCTCCCTTTATTAACATACATACTGTACTGGACCTCCATCAGTCCTGGAAGCAAGAATTCTATTCAAGACACATTAGATAATACAGTGTTCCATTAAGTGGAATCAACCCCATTTAAAATAAACAATCCTAGTGCCCCTTTCCAGTAATCCTATCAGTTTAACCTGTTGCATTAGTTTAGTAAAATACAAAACAAATGTAGAACCTTCAAAAAGTTGGTGCTGTCTTCTCAGCTGGATAGTCAATACTTATTTCATTCTACTTTCATTACTGGACACTTTTCCACGTAATGGAAACAGATGATCATTTCTTTAATAACTTCCTGATAAAAAACACTGGTGTTACCCAACTATAAAACCAAGCAACAGTAATGTTTCTCATAGCTTTACTTCAAATATCCCACTACCTGCTTGCTTTCAACCGCAGCTAATCCCTCTACTCATCATATAACCTCGTATTGAAACCTCAGTCTTTCAAATTACTAAAATATCACATCATTAGAGTGCTATAAAAAGACACTAATAACATATTACCATTAACATACTGTCAACACTCATTGTTTACATCAATCCTCCTTATCAATATGACTATTTTTATCACTAACCACACTCATTAAACATCTATTATTTTAAGATTAACCTGTAATGCGCCAAATGTAGAAACTACATCATCCAATGCTTAATCAATCCAAACAAGTCAAATTCGAAATTCTTACTTTCCAATTGACTAACACTCCTTTGTTACCTTCCCTAGTCACATCTCTTCCCTTAAACTCAGAAAGCTCTCTACAATCTCAACTATACTCCACCTCTCTTTTCGCTAATGTTTATGTTACCAGGTGAATTATTTATTTAAATTATAGTCAAAACAAACTTAATTCTACTTTTCACAGTAAGGCCAATTTAATTAATATCATCTCTTCCTACCTTATGTCAATTCAATAAATCTATTTTAGAATAAAACGAAACAAAGACTTAAGAGTTTTAAACTACTAGGATTTCCTTCTTGAGTCGAATGGTTCTCGAAACCCCCAAATATGTTATCTTGTTTTGCTGGTTGTACTTTACCATTGCTATACTTCCTTGTGACCCTGCTCTACCACAGTTTACATATTGTATCAACACAGAACCCCCAAATCTAAACCGTTTAGCGGTTGTTTGAATGCGGCATGATACAAAGTTCAACTATTTTTTAACATAATTCGTGCTCTCGCCTATATATACTGCCCATTTCCCCTTGATTCTCACAAGGATTATTCAATTCCAAAATCCGCGAATGAACAAGGCAGTCAAGCACCCAAGCTAACTGGCTAAAGTTGTTTGGCTAATCTAGCTAACACTACTTCGAGACATAAACAATTGAATACATCTTCACTCTCCATTCTACTCACCTCGCAGATCTGATTAGGCTCTTTACTTGTTTGTTAAAAATGTTGGTGACTAACTGTGCTGCTGGCAATAATTCAAATTACGTGATTTCCCCGACGTTTACTGACACCGGCAATATTCAATCCGGGTTTGAGTTTTGTAAATTCAACAGTTATTCTGCACTCTGGTCCCTCCAAACTAGTGCTTTGAAATCCGAACAAAATAGCCTGAACGACCTTACCAAGTACCCCATCTTACTCTATCCATTCTCAAAATTGTCAGGTTAGTGCAATTACACTGATAGAACGCTAAATACAATATGCTGGTATATTGAGCTTTTGATTCTGTTTTTTTGTGATTGTGTCATTTCATAATTGCCTCCCTGAATTCTTTATTTAAATTGAATTCTCCGTTAGCAGGGAAATGTTTCCCAATATTACCCAGTTTGCTACATTTTTTTATACTTTGCTCCCTAGTTTCGTTTTATTGTGCTATTCACTTTATTAAAACCACTCTCTTTCTCTTGTTCTTAGATTTCTCTCTAAAGGTCCATGGCTAAAAATCTTTAACGGTCTGTTCAAGCCCTGAACGACTTGACCACACCCTATTCCCTCCGTTTTTATCGCTGAGCAACTGAACGAGCTGGATGAATTGAATGATCCACCTAATTTGGACAGACTGAATACGATGAATGGGCTGCGTTTTGTGCGCAAACTCAAACAGGTCTAAACAAATAAGTCCAGCCAAACTGAATCAGACAACACAGTCACAACTCAAACAGACTGAACAAACTGGTCAGGTGAACTGCCCGAACAAATTAGGGAATAACCCCACTCAACTGAGCCAGTCGAATGGAAATATCCATTCAATAATATTACTGAAATACCAGAGCCTGTGAGTTCAAATTTACTTTTATTACAGAGTAATATAAGCCCAGCTGGATCATGAAAACAACTAACTTTCCAGCCTTGGCACACACTCTTTATATAAGTTTCAACCTTAGGTCACACACATAGTAACTCCACTTACCAACACATCCCCTCTGGAATTTAGCCACCGTTATCTTTATGCCTTGCACTAATTTTAGTTTGGTTTCACATTAGGGCATGGAAACTATAGAGCCACAGCAAGACAGGTGAATGTCTAATTGTGTCTAATGACAAAGACACACATATAGAGTGCACTGTTCTTGCTGACTCCTCTGAAATGAACATACATGTTCTGGAAATGTCCCAATAATCTCAGTGCAAGAGGCACTGAGCCCGTATTTGACCCAGGTACTGCAGTGATGCCTCTTGCACTTGCACTGCAGTGTAGTATCTTAGACCACTGCACTACTCAGGAGCCCCAATAAGGCTCAGATATGGCTGCGCACAATTGGCCCAGCGGTGTCCGGGTCTGACCGGGATAAGCCGTCATTGTAAATCAGAATTTGTTCTTAACTGACTTGCCTAGTTAAATAAATATATATATATTCAAAATGTAATTCATGGCTACATTATTGAAATAGTATCTGCTTTGTTAGTTGACATTGTAACGTTAGTTGCGAGCTAGCTAACATAAAAAAGAAGTATGCCATATTCACAATTAAATTCAAGGCAGATGAACCAATAGGCATGAGCTCAGAAGTTACAAACGTTCATTTTGTTGCATAAAACTGACCTCTCCACCATAGCTAGCTAGTTAGCTAATAAAACCAATGCTAAATGCTCTTGGGTATGACGCTACGAACGTGGCTGTCATGATCTCCTGAAGGGACAGACCAAGACGCAGCGATGCTTCCAGTATACATATTTATTACGAACGTAACTGGGCAAAAATAACAAAATGAAAACGAAGATCATGAAGTTGAACACAACTGACAACAAGCTATGTACAAACAATAACCCACAAAATACTATAGAAAAACCCCAACCATATATATGGTTCCCAATTAGAGACAACGACACACAGCTGCCTCTAATTGGGAACCATTACCCCAACATAGGAATATATCACCTAGATCATAAAAAACCCTACACCAAAAACAAAACTAAACACACCAGGCTGTCTTCTCAGGCCTGGACGTGACAGTACCCCCAAAGGCGCGGACTCCGACCGCGCCACAAGTCCATGAGGGGGGGTCTTCGGGTGGGTCTTTTAGTCCCAGGTGGCGGCTCCGGTGCTGGCCGTGCTGACTCGAGGTCACGCACCGGAGGCCCTGGGACCCTCTCTGGAGGTCCCGGACATGGGACCCTCTCTGGAGGTCCCGGACATGGGACGCGCACTGGCCCTCTGGTGCGGGGAGCAGGAACGAACCGTGCTGGGCTCACTAAATGCACGGGCCCTCTGGTGCGGGGAGCAGGAACCGGCCGTACTGGGCTTATTCCGCGCACTGGCACTCTGGTGCGGGGAGCAGGAACCGGCCGTACTGGGCTCATTACGCAGCCCATTCTTGCATAATCAATGCTTGGAGTTTGTCAGAATGTATGTGTTTTTGTTTGTCCACCCACCTCTTGAGGATTGACCACAAATTCTCAATAGGATTAAGGTATGGGGAGTTCCTTGGCCATGGACCCAAAATATTGATGTTTTGTTCCCCGAGCCACTTAGTTATCACTTTTGCCTTATGGCAAGGTGCTCCATCATGCTGGAAAATGCATTGTTTGTCATCAAACTGTTCCTGGATGGTTGGGAGAAGTTTCTCTCGGAAGATGTGTTGGTACCATTCTTTATTCATGGCTGTGTTCTTAGGCAAAATTGTGAGTGAGCCCACTCCCTTGGCTGAGAAGCAACCCCACACATGAATGGTCTCAGGATGCTTTACTGTTGGCATGACACTGGACTGATGGTAGCGCTCACCTTGTCTTCTCCGGACAAGCTTTTGTCCGGATGCCCCAAACAATCGGAAAGGGGATTCATCAGAGAAAATGACTTTAACCCAGTCCTCAGCAGTCCAATCCCTGTACCTTTTACAGAATATCAGTCTGTCCCTGCGAGAAGTGGCTTCTTTGCTGCCCTTCTTGACACCAGGCCATCCTCCAAAAGTCTTCACCTCTCTGTGCGTGAGCAAGCTCTTTACTGGTGGTACCCCGATCACGCAGCTGAATCAACTTTAGGAGACGGTCCTGGCGCTTGCTGGACTTTCTTGGGCGCCCTGAAGCCTTCTTCACAACAATTGAACCGCTCTCCTTGAAGTTCTTGATGATCCGATAAATGGTTGATTTAGGTGCAGTCTTACTGGCAGCAATATCCTTGCCTGTAAAGCCCTTTTTGTGCAAAGCAATGATGACGACAAGTGTTTCCTTGCAGGTAACCATGGTTGACAGAGGAAAAACAATGATTCCAAGCACCACTTTCCTTTTGAAGCTTCCAGTCTGTTATTCGAACTAAATCAGCATGACAGAGTGATCTCCAGTCATGTCCTCGTCAACATTCACACTTGTGTTAACTTCTTTTGGAGCAGCGCACGAAGGTGACCGTTTAGGAGACCCTGGCATGCCCAAAGTAAAATGCCTCCCATTCAGCCCAGAAAATAGGAGATGCACATATTTAGTACCATTGGATAGGAAACACTCTGGATTTTCTAAAAGTGTTAACATTTTTGTCTGTGAGTAAAACAGAACGGATATGGCAGGCGAAACCCCAAGGAATTTCTGTCCTGGAAAAAGTGGAGGAATTGGCTTTGGGGGTGACCAGTGAGATATACCTGCTCGAGAGCGTTCTACGGGTGGGTGCTGCTATGGTGACCAGTGAGCTGAGATAAGGCGGGGCTTTACCTAGTAAAGACTTGGAGATGACCTGGAGCCAGTGGGTTTGGCGACGAGTATGAAGCGAGGGCCAGCCAACGAGAGCATACAGGTTGCAGTGGTGGGTAGTATATGGGGCTTTGGTGACAAACGGATGGCACTGTGATAGACTGCATCCAATTTGTTGAGTAGAGTGTTGGAGGCTATTTTATAAATGACACCCCCGAAGTCGAGGATCGGTAGGAGGGTCAGTTTTACGAGGGTATGTTTGGCAGCATGCGTGAAGGATGCTTTGTTGCGAAATAGGAAGCCGATTCTAGATTTAACTTCTTTGGGAGCAGCGCACGAAGTGACCGTTTTGGAGACCCTGGCGTGCCCAAAGTAAAATGCCTCCCATTCAGGCCCAGAAAATAGGAGATGCACACATTGGATAGGAAACACTCTGCATTTTCTAAAATGGTTAACACTTTTGGATAATTCAGAGTGTTTCCTATCCAATGGTACTAAATATGTGCATATCCTATTTTCTGGGCCTGAATGGGAGGCATTTTACTTTGGGCACGCCAGGCTCTCCAAAACGGAAAAAGTAACGTCTTGTATCCATAAATCCTCCATTTGGTCCGCGCGTTTCAACGGAGTAGTGGAAGCTGTCGTTTCTGATTATAACGCTCGGACCAAATGGAGGATTTATGGATACAAGACGTTACTTTTTCTAACAAAAGAACCATGGATTGTCTTCGTTGGACACTTAGGATGACCTCAGCAGAAGTTCTTCAACAGGTAATTGATTTGTTTTCGCTGTGAAATGTGTTATGTGTGTGCCATGATGGCTAATCGATACATGGCTATTGGAAAATATGTGAGGTGATAGCCTCAAACAAATGAATGTGCTGCTTTCGCCGTAAAGCATTTCTGAAATCTGACAACGCTGTGATATTGCCAAGAAACAGAGCTTTTGATGAGTATGGAACACTTGTATATTGGTGGATGTTTAATAATTCAAATTTCAATATTTGAATTTCGCGCTTTACCTTTTTACCTGGTAGTGACGGGATGAGCCCGCTAGGGACCCACTGGATACTGAGAAGCTAAAGAGCTGTAGGCCTACCATTTTGAAAACCATTTTGAAAACCAACAACTTTAGGCTGCCATTGACAGCCATGTTGTTTTATTCATTTTCAAGTAGTTATAATGCACATTAATCATTTTTGGTGGCAGGACTTATGTTGTTATTAGTCTTTCCTGTAAAAAAAAACTGGATTTTTAGTTTTATTTTTACGATAACACTTTACTTGACACCCAGTGTCATAACACAGTTGTGCACCATAATGAGCAGCCTGGTGACCTAGAGGCCAGAGAGGGAGCACACGTACCCCCCTCCCTGACGCACGGCTCCCACCGCAGGACGCTGACCAAAATGACGATCCCGGGGATCAGGAGTGGACCGGACACCTCTGCAGAGGCCCGGGAAACCTGGCGATCCGGCTGAGGCATGAGTGCCTGACAAGCCGGTGGACGCAGGGGAGCCTGGCAATCCGACGTAGGCATGAAAGCCTGACGAGACGGCTGAGGCAGGGGAGCCTGGCGATCCGTCTGAGGCATGAGAGCCTGACGAGCCAGCAGAGGCATGAAAGCCTGTAGCGGCTCCAGTACCCGACGTCATTCCACCTGACACATTCCACCTGCTTCCCTTAGGTGAGGCGTTATTATGTAGCGAGTGCGCTGAGAGTCGGAAAGCAAGTTCAGGGAAGTGCATTAGATTAATAAAGCTACAGCACTCTAGCAGTAGTCAGGCTGCTTATGAAACCTTGTTAGTGCATAGGTCAAATTAGCTTTTGAATTTCGTGTCTTCTTCGGACAAAAGACAATATTTCAGTTAAAACAATATTTTGTATTAATATAGAGAGGCATTGAGTGATAAGAAGCATATGGAGGAATAGAGAGCGGAGGCATACCAAGCACTTCCTGGTGTCACTGTCAGATGGTGCTGGCAGGGCATCCCTGGCTGTCCTGGAGTCCTCAGGTGATAGGCAGACCACACTCTCTCATTCTCATTCCACTCTTATCAGGCACACATCTCTCACAGCCAGGACACCACCATATTTGCTTCACCTCTCTCTGTCTCTGTCTGTCTCTCTCCCTCTCTTTCTATTTACCTCTTTCTCCATTCATCTTTACTTTTCTACTGCATCTCTCTCTACATCATTCGCAACATTTATTTTTTTCCATCTCTTCACCTCTTTATCCGCAACTGTCTCTAAATCATCTTTCCATCTCTCAGCCATGTTCAGACTCCATTCACACACCAGCCTCTCTCACTCCTCAGAGACAGTGAAATGATCATGCTGGTGAATCAAACCATGCTTCAGCCAGGCAACTCAATTTTCTTTGAAGTGCATCAGACAAGCAGCAGAACTCACTAATCCGGCACAATTTGTGTCCTTAACCCTTTCATGCATGAATTCCAAATATCTCTAATGGTCGCCCCAGCGTGAGTTTTTTATGCACGTGATGATGTTATGACGTTCTCTCCATAATAGAATGTGATTGTTATTCAACAGTACATTTAATCCGCGCTGCCCTCAAAACAAGGAATTTAGCCTGTTTTTATTTATAGGCTGTTTCAACTTCCAATGATTTTCTAAAAAGTGTTTATTTTCTAAGAACAGTTTGAATTGAGGTGTGTTCCACCTCCTCATTCATTCACATAAAAATAGTCATTTTTACTTTTGCGGACAATTACATTTTTGGGACATTTCTGACCCGGACAAAATTCCCCAAGCACTTCCTAATTGTTTGTGCTGTTCAAGTCTGCAGACATTTTCTCATCTCGCGTCGGAACGATCTGCACACGTGTTCACATTTTCCATATTTTGCCAGCATCGCAGTCATTGTTATTTTCGTTACTAATAATAACTTTGGAAATGTGTGCGTTTCTATCAAAGTAAGTGCCTTATTACGTTATAATAGTTTCAGTATGTCGTGTTATGTCATTTCTATTGTAGCTCACTGTATTTATGGAGCATAATATATTTGTGTATATTCCTTATAACAGCGGACACGTGAGGTAACGTTACTCATTTCATAACCTTTATGCTGTTATATTCAATCTTGCTTAGGAAGCTAGCTACATTCTTCTATCAGCTCTGTAAAACAATGCTAGTTGCGTCAGAGAAGTATTAGCTTATGTTGTATTTTGAAGCTACCCTGGCCTTATGCCTCCCAAGTGTGTGCAGCGGTCTATGGCACTGCATCTCAGTGCTAGAGGCATCACTACAGACACCCTGGTTCAAATCCAGGTTGTATCACAACCGGCTGTGATTGGGAGTCCCATAAGGCGGCGCACAATTGGCCCAATTTTGTCAATGCAGTATTCTATTTTTATAGCAGTGTTTTATTATGTTACTTCTTTGTAATATTGTTTTATTTCTATATCCTGATATTGTATTCTAATGAATAAGCCCTCTTTATTCTGTACTTTCAGAAACCACGAACAGTATTTGCCAATATCATAACAGGAACTGGACATCTTGGAGCTGAAGATTGAGGCCAGCTTTTGTATGCTAGCGTACACTCCTTAACAGTTTTACTGGTGGTTGGTTCAACAACAACTTGTTTTACTAGAGGAAAAAAAACGGAATATGCATAATCCATATTTAATATTCATGCAGTGACTGAACAACAACTGCAGCTCTAAAGGCATTGTATCATGGCAGGTCACCTGTCAGGTCAGTCAGTCACTTATTGCTGCAGATGTGCTCAATAGTGCTTGAGCATATGATACTCCTCAAAGCATGGTGAAACACATAGAGGTGTATCACAAGCTAAACACTTGTATTTTGTCAACTTCCTCTGCTTACTTCTCCTGGTGCCAGACAGGCAGACTTTGCAGTGCCTCCGTGTGTGGCTACCTTGAGCAGCAGTTTGAGGGACTTTGCAGGGAAAATGCCGTGCAGTGAGGCGTAGGGGATTGTCCGCAGCAGGGCGACCCCCAGTGGATGGGCGCCGAAGGGTGTGGTGCTCCCCTAGCAGTTTTCTCATGAGGTTCTCTCTATACTTTTGTTAGGTAAATACTTTACCTATGAGGGAGTGGGGAGGATGAGGAAAGTTAGAGGATGATGAGGCAGTGGGTAGGTGGGTGAGATATTGTCACTATAATTGCATAATGTATCTGTATGTGAACTGTACATCCAATTACAAAAATACCTTGTTCAGTAATCATCTCACCTGTTAGTTGGCGGTGAACTATGCTGCTGTTGAGGACAGCAGTGTCGATCAGATGGAAAAATATCTTCTTATACCACTTGGTTGTTTTCCGAGCGCATTCCACAAAGCTGTTTATCATGTCCGCCTTATCCATTGCCCCCATTTTGAGGTTATAGTCAAGCACACAGTCTGGTTTGATCTTTTTCTCTCCCGTCAGGTGGTCCACCTTCCCTGTGGCTGACATGGTTGCTGTATGGACAGTGGAGAGGACATGGACGTCTCGTTTGTCATGCCACTTTAATGCCAGCTGTTGACCGTTCTCCTTGAACTCCACCTCCCCTCTCTGCATCTTCCTGCATCCGAATGCCGGCATCCCCTTCCTGTTCGAACTGACTGTGCCACAGGCCCCTGTGCTGTTGGAGAGCAGATGCTGGAAGAGTGTGGGACTGCTGTACCAATTGTCCACGTACATAGTGTGACCCTTGCCTAGATGAGGAGCCAGCATGGTCATCACCACGGACCCGGACACCCCAAGCCCCCTCATAATGTTTCATGTTAGTGGTGGACCCTTTGTAAACTATAATGTCCTGGACAAATCCTGTCTTCATGTCGCACATGACAAAGAACTTGACCCCAAACCTGTGCCTTTTGCAGGGAATATATTGACGGAACGCAAGCCTACCTTTCCATAACACTCATCAATGCATAGGTCCTCGTATGGCACAAAGACCCGACCAAATGCTGATGTCTGGCTGATAAGAACATTTCTTATTTTGTATAATGGGTCACTTGGCAGTAGCATTGTTGACGAAATGCAGGCATCGCAGCAGAACTAGGAAGCGATCTTGGGAAAAGAGGGTGGCAAAGAAGGGAGTTGCAAGCATAGGATCTGTGCTCCAGTATTCTCTTAGGGAGTTCTTCTTTATTATCCCCATGAGGACTGTCACCAGGAAGATATACATTTCACTAATTGTGGTTGTCCCCCCCACTCCTGGATTTGTCTTCTCCTGTAGTTCCAAGGCATAGCGATTGGTCTCTGCTATGTCTCCCACCAGCTCCTCTGTCAGAAACAACTTGAAGCACTCTGTCTCAGAGTGAAAAGGCAAGGGGCGTTGCACTCCAGACTGGGACTCATCAAAGCAAACAGCAGGGCCAGGAGGGGTGAAATGGCTGGCGGCCTTCCAGCTACCACAGAACTCCTGTACTTCATCCACTGTCGGTCTGCCTCCATCACCACCAGCATCTTCAAAGGGACCTGGTACTTCGTCAGTGGACAAGGGAACCTCAGATTCAGGGTTCTCAATGGCTAAGGTTGGGGGTCAGCTCCTCACTGTCACTGTCAGAATCAGATTCCTGACTTTCATACTCAAGACTCATTGTCAGAATTTAAAAAAATCTCCAGAATTTCCACATTTGTGAGTGATCTCCTTTTGAAAGACATTGCTAATGCTACAGCTTAGCTCACTAGCTACATACATAAACAACAACACTGAATGGCTCAGAGTGGGAGTGAAAGGTTACGTTATTGACTGCTGGCACGCGACACTTGTATCAATAAATCACTATCAGAAAATGTTTTGTGTGGTAATTATTTATATATTCACTGTTTTATTCACGTTTTCAAGTACAGGTGACAAATCATGCATTCCGATTCTTGCATAGATTGTAATGGGCACATATTCTGTGTGTAAAATATTCCAGCTGTGTAGCCATGTTTGTTGACATACAATGCATTCTGGGTTTCACGTAATCGTCTGTTTGATGTTATAGCAAAATGAGGTGAGTAAGGGTTCACTCATTTTTTTAGGACTTCTGCAAATGAATGGTGGGATGTGAACGATGGTAGACGACACATCCCTTCAACGTGCATACTATAAACAGACCAAACTCATCTTGTCTTCTCTTATTATCTTTGGTTTCTGTGAGGAAAAAGAGCATGGCAGCCCGCTGAAACTTGTTTACTTTCGACATCTAGAAAGTGTTTTACCTAATTATTTCGGTCAATGGTGAGCTCACCCGTGATGTGATTAATTCTACAGAGTAATTGCTATTAACTAATTCATATTGTAGTTCATGTCAGCCGAGAGTTAGAAAATATTACCGCTTGTGTTGCGTCAATCTTTCCTCAGTTAGCGCTAGGACAAATGTAGCCTACATTTTCCGGTTAGGGTGATTGTGTTATGCTGTAGCTACTTCTGTGAATAAACTGCTCACATTCTGGACATAACTTTGTAAGGACTGTGTTTGTGTAAATAGTTTCTGAAAAAAAGGTGTGGACAGCTCAAATGCTGATTGTTGTCATTCGAAACTGGTGTTCTAAATAAACATTCTAAAGGAACGTTCTAATCACAAGGATGAGATCGTACGCTTCAGGGACCACTGTAGAACGATCACAGCCATGTGATGGTACGTGTGAAAGGGTTAATAAGATCCAAAGGCTCATTCTGTTTCAGTTGTGTGTCTGACTGTCTCTTTGTCTGTTTATCTGGCTCACCATCAAATCTGCCATAATCCATATGTAAACATGCAAGCAGGTGCACACACACATTTATGTGCATACTACAGGTATGCAAACCAGTGGTGGCTGGTGGGCAGAGATATATGAGGACTGGTACATTGTAATGGAATGGTTTGAAACCATGTGTTTGATACCTTTCCATTCATTCCATTCCAGCCATTAAAATAAGCATGTTCTCCTATTTTTCCAGCCTCCTCTGATGTAAACCCATGTACACACGCAGACCACCACTAGGCTTCTACATCCAAAAGGAACAGGGGGCTTTATTCAAATGGCATTGCACAGCTGTGTTGATAAATTATACATTATGCTAAAAGAAGGAACAGGTCAGATCATCAAGGTGATTCAAAATTAGCTAACTCTACAAGTGATGGGCCTCCCGAGTAGTGCAGAGGTCTGAGGTGTCACTACAGACCCGGGTTCGATCCTTCCAGCTACCCGATCCTTCCAGCCTCCCGAGCCCATTGGGGAGTTGCAGCGATGAGACAAGATTGAAATTGGTGAGAAAAAGGGGGTAAAATACCAACATTTGTAATCTACAACACCCGTTTCTTATCACCCGCCTGCTTAACCTGGAAGTCAGCATGTTAAATGTGCAACCAGAGGGAAAAGAACACTGGACCACCTATACTCCACACACAGAGATGCATACAAAGCTCTCCCTCGCCCTCCATTTGGCAAATCTGACCATAATTCCATCCTCCTGATTCCTGCCTACAAGCAAAAATTAAAACAGAAAGCACCAGTGACTAGATCAATAAAAAAGTGGTCAGATGAAGCAGACGCAAAGCTACAGGACTGTTTTGCTAGCACAGACTGGAATATGTTCCGGGATTCCTCCGATGGCATTGAGGAGCACACCACATCTCTCATTGGCTTCATCAATAAGTGCATCGATGACATCGTCCCCACAGTGACTGTACGTACATTCCCCAACCAGAAGCCATGGATTACAGGCAGCATCCGCACTGAGCTAAAGGCTATAGCTGCCGCTTTCAAGGAGCGGGACTCTAACAAGAGTAGCTTATAAGAAATCCTGCTCTGCCCTCCGACGAATTATCAAACAGGCAAAGTGTCAGTTCGGGACTAAGATCGAGTCGTACTACACTGGCTCTGATGCTCGTCGGATGTGGCAGGGCCTGCAAACCATTACAGACTACAAAGGGAAGCACAGCCGAGAGCTGCCCAATGACACGAGCCTACTGGACGAGCTAAGCTACTTCTATGCTCGTTTCGAGGCAAATAACACTGAACTGAACAGAGCACCAGCTGTACCGGAAGACTGTGTGATCACGCTCTCCGCATCCGATGTGAGTAAGACCTTTAGACAGGTCAACATTCACAAGGCCGCAGGGCCAGACGGATTACCAGGACGTGTACTGCGAGCATGCGCTGACCAACTACAAGTGTCTTCACTGACATTTTCAACCTCTCCCTGTCCGAGTCTGTAATACCAACATGTTTTAAGCGAACCACCATAGTGCCTGTGCCCAAGAACACTAAGGTAACCTGCCTTAATGACTACTGACCCGTAGCACTCACGTCTGTAGCCATGAAGTCCTTTGAAAGGCTGGTCATGGCTCACATCAACACCATCATCCCAGAAACCCTAGACCCACTCCAATTTGCATACCGCCCCAACAGATCAACAGATTATGCAGTCTCTATTGCACTCCACACTGCCTTTTCCCACCTGGACAAAAGGAACTACTATGTGAGAATGCTATTCATTGACTACAGCTCAGTGTTCAACACCATAGTGCCCTCAAAGCTCATCAATAAGCTAAGTACCCTGGAACTAAACACCTCCCTCTGCAAGTGGATCCTGGTCTTCCTGACAGGCCGCCCCCAGATAGTAAGGGTAGGTAACAACACATCCGTCACGCTGATCCTCAACACAGGGGGGCTGCAGTGAAGCAGGTTGAGATCTTCAAGTTCCTTGGTGTCCACATCACCAACAAACTAACATGGTCCAAGCACACCATGACAGTCATGAAGCGGGCACGACAAAACCTATTCCCCCTCAGGAGACTGAAAAGATGTGGCATGGGTCCTCAGATCATCAAAAGGTTCTACAACTGCCCCATCGAGAGCATCCTGACTGGTTGCATCACTGCCTGGTATGGCAATTGCTCGGCCTCCGACCACAAGGCACTGCAGAGCGTAGTGCAAACGCCCCAGTACATCACTGGGGCCAAGCTTCCTGCCATCCAGGACCTCTATACCAGGCGGTGTCAGAGGAAGGCCCTAAAAAAGGCCCTAAAAGGTCTACACCTGTTGTATTCGGCGCCTGTGACTAATACGATTTGATTTGAAAACAGACCGTGACGACGAACGGTTAAAAGCAGCAAGCAGGTGGCCGTCATATTGCTTCTGATCTCATAACATTGGTCATCATTATCTATACATTTTCAGACGATTATACATTTTGAATCGCAACCGTTCATTGACATTCAGCAGGTGATCTACTGCGCACAGCTGATATTTGTTATGTCCTTAAAACTTGTCATTCTTATGGGAATGGATCTTGCAGCTTAATGGAAAACCAAACCTGTTGTCAATATGTAGTCATTGTAACAACAGGAGGCGGCTATTCTGACAATTTCCCTTGTTTTTACCACAGTAAATTGAAGTCATCAAATGTCCTTAATCTTTCAGATAATGAAGATCATGAATTGAGTCACGTGTGTGTCAGATGCTCAATTGTTGCTTTTCAGACTGTGCCGGGCAGCAGAGAGAGCAAACTTACAACACCTAGAGCCAAATAGGACGAGATTACACCTGTCGGAGAGATGTGACGTCCGCATGGCAGTCATAGCCAATCTGTGACATCAACGGTAGTGGACAATGTGGAGCGAGAATAGGAAAAAACACGTTAGAAACATTGACAATCATAATAGGCCTCTTCTCTTGTCTGAGGGAGAACCATAACAGATATTTCCTATGTAAGAGGCTTCCTTGTTGCTTACATAACCTTTCTAGGAAAACAAGAACAATGGACTTCGATGACTCAGCACTGCAGACAGACTGTAAATAGATTTCCCTGAACTGGAGTACAAGGAGATGCATACTTCAAAGTGCAAGCTAGACAAACATGAACAATGCACTCCATTTCAAAACTCAAACTCTGAGACCTAATTTTCTCATTGTTTTATCCCCTTTTCTCCCCAGGAGCTTAGATACTTGATGTCTCTGTCCTCGGGCTGTTCCTGACAGAGCCGCCAGGAGCGAGGTGAAGGATTATCACTGATCTGAGGTCTGTTTTAGAAGGATGAAGTCCATTGTCGTTTGGGATTAGCCCTGGGTTTACTCACCTCTCAGTTCACCAACTTTAGGAAAATGTGCCATACATTTTAAAGTAAGTTCTGGAAAACTATTTTATTATATATTTTTTAATTAACTAACCTGAAGCTATTTGTCATAATAATCAATCTAGGGTTGAAAGAGTCGCTCTTTAGAAATGCCAGTGTTCATTCCACAGAGATCCTATTAAATTAGTTATAATTCTATGGTTCATCCATCAGCCACCCACCCATCCATTCCTTCATTCATACAGTGTACATCCGTTCATCCATCTATCCCTCCCTCCCTTTCTTCATCCCTCCATCTATCCAATTCTATCACTCATTTATTCATCTGGAAAGTATTCAGACCGCTTGACTTTTTACAATTTGTTACATTACAGCCTTATTCTAAAATCGATGGGGGAAAAAATGCCACTCAATCTACACACAATAACCCATGACAAAGCAAAAACAGGTTTTTAGAAATGTTTGCAAATGTATAAAAAAATATGAAATATCACATTTACAGAAGTATTCAGACACTGGCAGTGATAACAGCCTCGAGTCTTCTTGGGTATGACGCTACAAGGTTGACTCACCTGTATTTGGGGAGTTTCTCCCATCCTCTCAAGCTCTGTCAGGTTGGATGGGGAGCATCGCTGCACAGCTATTTTCAGGTTTCTACAGAGATTTACTTTGCTTTGTTCATCTTTCCCTCGATCCTGACTAGTCTCCCAGTCCCTCCCGCTGAAAAACATCCCCACAGCATGAAGCTGCCACCACCATGCTTCACCATAGGGATGGTGCCAGGTTTCCTCCAGACGTGACGTTATGCTTTCAGGCCAAATAGTTCAATCTTGGTTTCATCAGACCAAAGAATCTTGTTTCTCATGGTCTGAGAGTCCTTTTGGCAAACACCAAGCAGGCTGTCATGTTCCTTTTACTGAGAAGTGGTTTCCGTCTGGCCACTCTAGCATAAACACCTGATTGGTGGAGTGCTGCAGAGATGGTTGTCCTTCTGGAAGGTTCTCCGATCTCCACAGAGGAACTTTGGAGCTCTGTCAGAGTGACCATCGGGTTTTTGGTCACCTCCCTTACCAAGGCCCTTCTCCCCTGATTACTCTGTTTGGCCGGGCGGTCTTGGAACCACCAAGAGTCTTGGTGGTTCCAAACATCTTCCACTTAAGAATGATGGAGGCCACTGTGTTCTTGGGGACCTTCAATGCTGCAGACATTTTTTGGTACCCTTCCCAAGATCTGTGCCTCGACACAATCCTGTCTCGGCGCTCTACGGACAATTCCTTCGACCTTATGGTTTGGTTTTTGCTCTGACATGCACCATCAACTGTGGGACCTTATATAGACAGGTGTGTGCCTTTCCAAATCGTGTCCAATCAATTGAATTTACCACAGGTGGACTACAATCAAGAAATCAATAGAAACAGGATGCACCTGAGCTCATTTTTCAAGTCTCATAGCAAAGGGTTTGTCATCATGGGGTATTGTGTGTAGATTGATGTGGAAAAAGTGAAGGGGTCTGAATACCTTCCGATTGCAATGTACATATTGCGTCACACGTTTTGGATTAAAGTACCACATCCAGCCCTTTAACCCTTCAGTAAGCAGCCATTTAAATGCAAAACAACCAATATTATGCTCCGGTAAAGGTGAATCACACCGGTGAGCACACCGGAAATGTCTCTATACAAAGCACCTCAAGTAACAGTGGTAGTGGGGGGAATTCATTGGACACACAGGGACATGGATGGGTCAAGTCATGCAGTAATGCCCCAGTACTTCACCACAGTGGAAGCAGTGTTGTGGAAGCAGTGGTGTGGAAGAAGCCATCATGCTTGTAGACACACCGATTTGGTATACCCTGTGCGTGCAGTTCACACAAACACAGCTACAACCATACATTTGTGTGTGTCACGTGAGTAACAATGATTCGAGAGACAGGCGCAGAAATGCGTAATAGTTTTTTTTAGTTAGCCCAAATTACGGCGTGCCGTGTAAAGGCACAGGGACGAAGACCAAACAAACACGTAACAAAAACACAGGGTTGAAACCAAAACAAAAGAGTGAGGAGTACCTCGAATAAATAACACATGCAGACAATGATTAACACACGGGACGAGACCCGTAATCATCTGCGCAATCCACAAGGGCAAGAAAGCCCAAAACACACAGCACAGGTACTCACACGCACCAACGGACATTGAAACAATAAATGACAGCCCAATGGAAACCAAAGGGCACATATATACAAATACTAATCAGTGGGAATAGGGGACAGGTGTGCGTGATGAAAGTTCCTGGAGGGATCCATGACACAGTGAAGCAAACATGCAGTTTCTTCACAATTCTCACATTCCATCTAAAAGAAATAAGTACTTGAGCAATACTTCCCAAATTGACAGAATTCCACTGCACACTATTGTAAATATGAATGACTCAAATATGATCCATGAGCTGAGTAACCAGTAGACTGAAAACAGCACATGACTCTGACTCTGGAATGTGCTGATTGATTGAGGCCACGGAGAGCGCCTTCACAGTCACTCAAGTGAGAAATCACTCCTTGGTATGTTTTCTAATCTTTCGCTTGTTTTCTTTGTCGTCAACACTGAAATGGCACCAAACCCATTATATATGAGTATGGGCAAACAACGTCAAGAATTCATCATCTTTTCTATTTGCTTCTGTTGTTTTTTGCATTATCCTTAAAGGGATACTTTGAGTCAGACAAACCCATGGATACCATTTTCATGTCTCTGCATGCAGTTTGAAGGAAGTTGAAAGTAGTATATTGTTATCTTACCCATAGACTTCCAGCAATTGAGCTATCTAGTAGCCAGCTCCTCTCAAAAGCATTTATTTTTTAAACCTTTTTCATTGAAATACGCATTTCATTCATCTGCTGTGATGGTGGGCGCAAGGATAGGCTGTGCGTGAATGTTAACACAGCTGGCCAGATGAGACAGGCTCGGGAGAGTGTCAGTTTTGAACGAGTTTGCTAGATATCAAGTAACCAAAGTGTTGCCGTAGTGATAACCAAAAGATACCTGTGTATATTCGACAGCACAGGTATCTTTTGGTTATCACTACAGCAACAGCTTCCAGGAACAACACAATATTTACATCTTATAGTTATTCAGAAAATAAGGAAAAGGAATAAAACATCCCAGACAGCACACATACGTATTGCCGACGTCGGCTTGAAAGCGGTATATCGTCAGTAGATCGTGTTCCATTTAGAACATCGGCGGGAGGGCAGCTGTGAGCTTGGTAGGTCCAAATGCGTGCTTGCTGCACAGTCACATGGCCTCTCAGCGTCACAGAGTCGGCTGTAGATCGTGTAGACGTCGAAATTGAGACGAGTGTTACAATGCATCTCTCAATGCATAATCATTCCTCACCTGCGTGGGGCACGTTTCACATCTTTTAGGTATAGATGTTTACATGGACAGTAAAACATTTCCGTGTCATAGTTGGCAATCATTTTATCAGAAAGTATGTATAAAGCCTATAAATTAAATACAAGTGCAGGTGTCAATTATAAACCAAGTGGCCACCTCTACTTCGCTGTGTAGAAGATGAGAAATTCAAAGATGAGTTTGCAATGTGAAATTAAATCATTGAATCATCCATCCACATTGCGTTTCATAACAATGCTTTAACACTTTGGAGAAGTGTTTAATTATCATGCAAATCTTAAATTTACTAAAATATGCTGTGATGCCAAATTGCTTAAAATGAATTGAACTAATCAGTAAACAGTTGGCTACATTCAGACATCAAAGAACTCGTTCTCTATAATATATAAGTGGATTAGGGTATAGGCCTACATGAGGGTATTTGATGGAGGAAGAAATGTAATCAATAAATGGGAAGATCTGGACTAGGATTAATAAAGTAATTTTACAAAATAGGCTTGAATTACAAACTAAAATAAATTAATGAAATATTAATAATTGAGGGTTGTTATCTACAGCTAAATAGAAGACTATCAGAAAAAGCTCATGTTAACTGCCAAATTGGGTAATTATCTATTATTATTACATCTAAATATCACTGAATTTAACTAGCGACACGTTTGTAAATTCTAACTAACATTAAAATTAACATTATAGCATCTATTGCAGCTAGCTAGCTAACGTTACGGTGCCGTCGGTTGCCTATAGCTAACGGTAGTTTAGTTTAGCTATAGCTGCAAATGAATCTAACGCGGTAGCTAGCTAACAAACTATCACACAGATTAGATTACAATGCAATTACGTTAAATCAATTTGATGGAGTTGTAATGGTAATGTTAACGTTAAATTAAGGACGGTTGCTAGCTACAGTAGCTAATGTAAGCTAGCTAGCTTACGCTGGTAACATTAGCTATCTAACATTTTGGACTGGAGAACAGTTACTGTTGCTAGTTATTGAATTTACTCACCATGCAGGGCCGCATGACAAGCTCATATTGTCGGCGTTCATTCCATTGAATAACTAGCTAGCTAACCGTAGCTACATTAGGTTCCGGCGAGATCGATCCAAATGTCTTAGTTTGGGGGGAAAACCCCAAGCAGATGAGACAACGAGTCTCCTGCTCACACAACGTTATCCATCAGTGCAACAAGGGAAACATTACAGATTACAATGTTTCAGATTATGATGTTTCTACCCTATTCTCCGTATATTAGCTGGGCAGCAGGTAGCCTAGTGGTTAGAGTGTTGGACTTGTAACCGAAAGATCGAATTCCCGAGCTGACAAGGTAAAAATCTGACGTTCTGCCCCTGAACAAGGCAGTTAACCCACTGTTCCTAGGCCCTCATTGAAAATAAGAATTTGTTCTTAACTGACTTGCCTAGTTAAATAAAGGTAAAATAAAAAATTTAAATAGTACATAATTTTGGACCAGGGTCTATAGGTTGCTGGTCTAAAGTAGATCACTATGTAGGGAATATGGTACCATTTGGGATGTAACCTCTGTGTTATTGTAGTCTTCTAATGTAAGTGGGAGTAGTGCAAATGTATAAGTGGTATTCAAATCTAGCCCTGCCTGCCGCTCCATATACAAACCTGTTCCTGAAGGTATGTGGTATTGCGCACGCACACCTCGCTTGGCCGTCCATAGATCTGGAAACAATTTAACCTAAACCTTTCAGCTTTTTTGGTCCCATACTGTACTGACTTACTGTATACTCTACTTTGTTGTACTTCTGTGCTGTCTAAACTTGTGAAACAAGTTTAGACAATAATACATTATACAGAGTATACAGTAAGTCAGTACAGTACAGTTTCGTACAGTAGAGATTAGTATACTTGCAGACACTTAAGTAGAACACAGCCATGATAAAAATGTCATAACACATTGCCTCGAGTGTATTATTGCTTAATTGTCGGTGATTGGTCCGGTCCAAACCAACCAAGATATGGTCTTGTTTGGGGGCAGGGCTCAATAGAATAAAATAGCCCATGCTAGAATAATACCCAACCTAGCAAAGGAGAATATTACATTTTTCTACCTTTGTGTACCTATTCAGGATACATCACCATAAAGAGAATGTCATGCATAATTATGCATTTCTAAGTAGTACAGATCAGGCACCCATGATGTCATTCTGTTACAGTTATTCTGTTACCAGGAGTTAATTAATCCTTCAGTGATCATTCCATAATCTACTGTGTTTGTAGAATTAAACTACTCCATCACTGCCAGAAGATGCAGGAACACTGCTGAAGACTGCACTGTCGGAGTCTATGGTTGTTCAAGAGAAGGCTGGTGGGACATACCACTACTTTGGAATCCTGCAGTCAGTTAAAAATATATTAGATGAGTACAAGCACCACTTGGCAGGTAGTATAATCACGTCTACCCAAATTATTACTGAATGAAATATTTATGTTTGTTTTTGTATTAGATATGTACAGTTGAAGTCGGAAGTTTACATACACTTATGTTGGAGTCAATTAAACTCGTTTTTCAACCACTCCACAAATTTTGTGTTAAATATTTAGGGAGCAGTGGGGCACTGTCGCCCCACCTACGACAACATCCGGAAAAATGCAGAGCGCCAAATTCAAAATACAAAAGTAGTAATATTAAACATTCTTCAAAAGCTTAGAATCTTGGTAATCTCACAGCATTGTCAGATTTCAAAAAGGCTTTACAGCGAAAGCAGAGCATTTGATTGTCTGAGGACAGCGCCCTGCACACATATTCAATTAGCATAATAACATAACCAGTAACAGGTGTCACAAAATTCAGAAAAAGCGATAAAATAAATCGCTTACCTTTGAAGATCTTCATCTGATGGCAAATCCGAAGGGTCCCAGCAACACAATAAATGTTCCTATTGTTCGAAAAAGTCCCTCTTTATATCCTAAAAGCTTGGATGGTGTGTTTTGTTCAGAAATCCACCGTCCACTCGTCCAATATACAAGATATAGAAAGTGTAAAAAACATACCTATAAACTTTGTCCAAACAACTCAAACAACGTTTCTAATCGATCCTTAGGTACTCTAATATGTATATAAACGATAATATCTATCCAATACTTCTAATTATGTGTATACCCTAGTTTCTGGGCCTAAGTAGCAGGTATTTTACTTTGGGCACGCCAGACTCTCCAAACCTCCCTCCCTAACAGGTTTTAACAAACTATAGTTTTGGCAAGTCGGTTAGGACATAATTTTTTGATTATTTCACTTATAACTCACCTCATCACAATTCCAGTGGGTCAGAAGTTTACATACACACAGTTGACTGTGCCTTTAAACAGCTTGGAAAATTCCAGAAAATGACGTCATGGCTCTTAGAAGCTTCTGATAGGGTAATTTACATAATTTGAGTAAATTGGAGGCGTACCTGTGGATGTATTTAAAGGTCTACCTTCAAACTCAGTGCCTCTTTGCTTGACATCATGGGAAAATCAAAAGAAATCAGCCAAGACCTCAATTTGTTTTAGACCTCCGCAAGTCTGGTTCATCCTTGGGAGCAATTTCTAAACGCCTGAAGGTACCACATTTATCTGTACAAACAATAGTACGCAAATATACACATCATGGGACCACGCAGCCGCCATACCGCTCAGGAAGGAGACGCATTCTGTCTTCTAGAGATGAACGTACTTTGGTGTGAAAAGTGCAAATTAATCCCAGAACCACAGCAAATGACCTTGTGAAGATGCTGGAGGAAACAGGTACAAAAGTATCTATATCCACAGTAAAACAAGTCCTATATCGACATAACCTGAAAGGCCACTCAGCAAGGAAGAAGCCACTGCTCCAAAACCGCCATAAAAAAGCCAGACTACAGTTTGCAACTGCACATGGGGACAAAGATTGTACTTTTGGGAGAAATGTCCTCTGGTCTGATGAAACAAAAATAGAACTGTTTGGCCATAATGGCCGTCGTTATGTTTGGAGTAAAAAGGGGGAGGCTTGCAAGCCGAAGAACACCATCCCAACCGTGAAGCACGGGGGTGGCAGTATCATGTTGTGGGGGTGCTTTGCTGCAGGAGGGACTGGTGCACTTTACAAAATAGATGGCATCATGAGGAAGGAAAATTATGTGGATATTTTTAAGCAACATCTCAAGACATCAGTCAGGAAGTTAAAGCTTGGTTGCAAATGGGTCTTCCAAATGGATAATTTATTTGACTAGGCAAGTCAGTTAAGAACACATTTTTATTTACAATGATGGCCTAGAAACAGTGGGTTAACTGACTTGTTCAAGGGCAGGACAACAGATGTTTATCTTGTCAGCTTGGGGATTCGATCTAGTACCCTTTCGGTTATTGGCCCAACGCTCTAACCACTAGGCTACCTGCCGCCCCAAAAAACAGAGTTTAAATGTGTTTGGCTAAGGTGTATGTAAACTTCAGACTTCAACTGTACCTCATTGTACTTTTTGTGAAGGAAAACTAAACTGGACCAGTGGCACAGGAGAGGTTTAAAGTTGGGCTGGCATGGTGGCCCCCTTTATGTGGACAAGAATAAAATTCTTAACTCTGTTAGGAAAAGGTTAACTCCAAACCCCAAAAAAGGCTGGAAGCAGTTTGCTGCACGCATGCTCTTCAAAACAGGTCATTCCAAAAGGCTCAGTTTACAGCCCTTCTGATGTTGTTTGGATGTCCTAATAGCAATTTTTCCCAATTTTAATCAGTTTTGTCTACATTCCAGCAAGTGTATTAAAACGTGTGGTTTTCTTTGCATGATGAATGGTTTGCCGTAGGTATACAGACTTCTTTCGATTGCAAAGTGGTATGCATGTGGTAAGCAAGTGTACACAAGTTACTGTATTGCCTGACTGGGTTGATGGGACAGTGGATGTCTACCCATTGCTATTGCTATCCTTGTTTTAACCAACCCATTGTATAAACTCTAATAATTATGAATTTACATATTTAGATAAAACAGGCTTAGGATATCATCACCCTCATCACCCCGCCGTCCTCCTTAGAGGAAGAAGAAGACTCACCCCCAAGTTCCAGAGATGGAGACAAGAGCAGTGTCAGTCAGGCATCAATGGCAGACCTTTTCAGAATGTAAGTGTCCCTTACAGATGGTTTATAGAAGTTAACTCACTAGGCCTAGGTAAATGTAACAGGTCAACATTCACAAGGCCGCAGGGCCAGACGGATTACCAGGATGTGTAGTCCGAGCATGCGCCGACCAACTGGCAAGTGTCTTCACTGACATTTTCAACCTGTCCCTTACTGAGTCTGTAATACCAACATGTTTCAAGCAGACCACAATAGTCCCTGTGCCCAAGCAGGTTGAGGGCTTCAAGTTCCTTGGTGTCCACATCACCAACAAACGATCATGGTCCAAACACACCAGGACAGTTGTGAAGAGGGCACTACAAAGCCTATTCCCCCTCAGGAGACTGAAAAGATTTGGCATGGGTCATCAGATCCTAAAAAATGTCTACAGCTGCACCATCGAGAGCATCCTGAGTGGTTGCATCACTGCCTGGTATGGCAACTGGTCTGCCTACTAAAAAATGACAAAGACTCCAGCCACCCTAGTCATAAACTGTTCTCTCTGCTACCACACGTCAAGCTGTACCGGAGTGCCAAGTCTAGGTCCAAAATGCTTCTTAACAGCTTCTACCCCCAAGCCATAAGACTCCTTGAACATCTAATCAAATGGCTACCCGGACTATTTGCATCGTCCATCCCCCACCTTCCCTCTTTTACGCTTTTGCTACTCTCTGTTTATTAACTTTAAAAAATTATAATAATTTGATCTGGTTTCCAACTGACTAACCACTTGCTTACCCTAGAGTACACTTAACCGTAGAGTATTAAGGGATTTGTCCAAATACAGTGTGATCAACAACATGAATTAATTATTTTTCTTCTCTTCAAGCCACAACGCCCATTTGGTGGAGACCATGGATGGAGGCCACTAACCGCACGTCATGAGGAGGCCTCTCTTTAATGTAAGCTGTTTAATGAATAAAATGCAGATAACAATGACACTCTGTACTCCCTTTCTCACAATGGTACTCACACCTGGCTCTCAACTTTCCCTAGGTCTAAGATCTTGCCTTGCCAACACTCAACGACTTATCCCATCAAATAGCGCTGGTATATTTGGCCTTGTATTTCTATTGAAATCAGAAAACTGCTGTGTTTTAGGATTAGTACTAATGGAACTGTTTTCATCTAACAGCAGTTGAAAGGATCATCCTCGAACAGCTGGGGGAGCTTCATCTCAAGGTGGAGTATCTGACTAAACTTGTACACACAATAAGTGCAACTGCAAGAGCTCCGCCGGACCAAGAACCCCAGAGGGATGAAGAGGACAGGGAACTTATACTGCCAATACTTACATTTGAGGGGCTCAATGACTTTGATAAACATTTAAAAATAAAAATGGTATGTTCTCTAAAACTTTTATGGGCTACATAGAGGGATTCATAACAACTGTGTGTTATAGTATAATTAAACAAGGCACGTGGGAGTGTGGAATATGGCTAATATACCACGACTAAGGGCTGTTCTTATGCACAACGCATCCCGGAGTACAGCCTGGATACAGCCCTTAACCGTGGTATATTGGCCATATATCACAAACCCCAGAGGTTCCTTACTGAGAAATCAGCTAGTTAAAGACAACAGAGAGAGCCCACCCACAGCACCTGCTGCTCTAACAACCACAACACGTGGTATATTCCACCTTGCCTTATCCTCAATCATTTTGTTATGCATGTTCGGTTGCCTCCAGCTGGAGCAGCCTTGTACTTTTTTAATTGTCAAATAAATAAATGTAATCATTCAATCCCTCCAGCCAATACCCACACCAATTCAATGCCTTTAAAACCCATGAGAAGGAGTGTACAAATGAATACTTTTGGAAAAGTGTGGAGAATTGGGATGCAGCCCATCATCACTCTTATTAAATAGAAATGTACTGACACGTTTTTGCTTAATATTTTCCCTTCTAGTGTCAGTTCTTAGAAATGCAGCTCTGTTAGAAATGACAGAGGCTGATGTAGAGAAACCCATTCAAAAAGCTAAAACAGAGAAAAAGGGAGGCGAATACGGCCCAGTATACTAGTGGAAGAGAGAGCAGAACAATAAAGTGATTAAAGGTAGGCCTACTGATCAAGCTGCAGCAGAGATGTAGCTTCTCATATACCCATCTACAATAAATTATTGTTTGTCTCCCTCTCTCAAACAGGCTGTCATTTCAAGTCTGCCAGCGGACTCTCGTTGAATCCCAAACTAACCCCTTGCCCCTACCAACTTGCTCGGAGGGCAATGTTAACCAACATTATCATCTTGATTCTGTCGACATAGGCAAGGCAGGGTTGTTAAGATCAAATGGTCACAAGAATGGAGAGAAAGGGCAGTGCAAATTGTATTTATTTTTATTTAACTAGGCAAGTCAGTTAAGAACAAATTCGTATTCACAATGATTTTGTCTAACCAAATGGTAAAAGAACTCCTGCGGGGATGGGGGCTGGGACTTAAAAAAAAACATTAAAAAGACAACACTACATAAAGAGCAACCTAAGATGACAACATGGCAGAAACACATGACAGCACAGCATGGCAACAACATGGTAGCAGCACAAAACAGGGTACAAACATTGTTGGGCACAGACAACAGCACAAAGGGCAAGAAGGTAGAGACAACAATACATCACGCAAAGCAGCCACAACTGTCAAAGTGTTCATGAATTGGTCTTTGAATGAAGAGATTGAGATAAAACTGTCCAGTTTGAGTGTTTGTTGCAGCTTGTTCCAGTCGCTAGCTGCAGCGAACTGAAAAGAGGAGTGACCCAGGGATGTGTGTGCTTTGGGGACCTTTAACAGAATGTGACTGGCAGAACGGGAGTTGTAAGTGGAGGATGAGGGCTGCAGTAGATATCTCAAATAGGGGGGAGTGAGGCCTAAGAGGCCAATTGCACATAGCACATCTCACACCTTGCAATCTGAGCGGAGGGAGACAGTACCTGAACGTTTTATGTAATTTTATGAGGCATGTCTTACCTTGTTTCAAAGTAGCCTAAAATCCGACCATAGGCTAAACATTTCCTCATTAACATTATGAAATGAAACGAGCATTTTCTCTTCTGTTGGTTTTCAAAAAAACTTTATTTTCGATGTCCAGAAGCCAAACACACAATCCTAATCATATTATCAACCCATGCTAGTTGTTAGATCTTACCTCTTTTTACATTTCTCACAAATATTTGTACCCCGGTCACATGAAACCACTCGCATTTGAGGCGCTGGTGCTCTTTGGAGAAGGTGTTTCCCCGCCTGTTGCATTTTTTTTACATCCGCGTGTATAGCCAACTGCGGTGTGTGATTGCTGCATTTATAATGTGCATAAATAATAGTCAACATTTTAAGCTAAACGTTTTGATCAGGTGTATCTGCTCCGTGGGCGTGGCTTTTTAATTACAGTGTTCGAATGGATTTTGTATATATCGTCCCAGAACTGGCTGTCTGTTTTGAACAGCCCATTACAGATTTTTTTTATCATCCCCGGGATGGTGGGATGCCTATTATTTAGAGCCCTGAGTCACTGTAGAAATTGTTGTTAGGTTATCGTGTTGAATTCTATCTATTGTACTTTGTCTAAAACGATTATTGATGTGCCTGTTTAAAGTGCGCATTTATGTTTTCTACTAATTTGCGCCTGTGTCATCTCATTCTTGACCATAGGACTGCTTGGAAAATATAAGTTCTCAAAGAAATTCTCAAATTGTGCGAGTTGTCTAGGCCTCTTTACAGCCGTTTTTCCTATATCATTTGGTATATTGCTATTTACTTGGACATAAATGTCATAATTTTTGTCTATTGTCTACTGCGTTCTTGGACTCAAACATTAGTTTTTTTTTTGTAAATACATTAATCAGATATTCACTGCTCTTAGCCTATAATAAAACCTTACTTCCATCTTTATCGAACCAACTGCACACGCTCTGCATAAGCTAGCTTTTTGTTAAATGTGATGTTTCTCTGTTCCTTGTTTCTCTCTTCTCTGTGCTTGAGTTCTTTTAAGAACTTGATGGTATAGCAGTAGCCTAATTAACTTGAATCTTCTCTCTTCATTTTACCCGCAAACAAATTCACCTATAGTCTAGTAAAGCATATTGTTTTTTATTATTGCCAGTATAATTTAGCTAATAATATTTCTTATATTTTCCATTTAAATTTGAAGTTTACACTAATTTGGTAAGGGTAATTCAAATCGTGTAGTGAAACATTATTTGCTGTTGGATCGACCTCAGATAAAGGTATTTTTTATGTCGTCTGTAGAGCGGCCAGGCAGCATGCAGCTTTGACATGCATCGTCCAAACAGTGGCTGAAGGGCGAATGCGATCTAATGCCGACATCTCGGCGACATCTTGCCAATGTGAAAACGCTCTCCATACTACATCGATACATCGGGCCGACTTCGGCGAGATGTATGTGTGCTGTTTGGGATGTACATAACATCTGCCAAGTGGTACAGTATTTGGAATTTCAGTACAGAATAAAGATCATTGGTATTGTGGTAAACAATGGTCAGCTATAGAGCTAAGGGTAAAACAGAGTTAGTCTGAATGCTTTGGAAGGTTTCAGCCTGGATGACAGACTGTTTTTGTGTTCAGTATCACCGCATGGCTACATAGCTACATGGCTACAAATCTGGATGGCTACACGACTACGTCAATATATAATTCAGGAATGACCTGATGGAGCACTTCCTGCAGATACGCATGGACAAATACTGGGAGCCCAAATCCTGTGGAAGAGGCCTTAAGTTGGCTGCCAACATAGCCCCATCCCAAAACCCAGCAAGGAGGAGGTAATTGCAGCACACACATCAAGATCAAGGACACTTGAGGGCTATTCTGACTCCCCCAACTCCCCCTGTATCCATGGACATGGTCCTCTTTGCACTACTTCCTAATAGAAATACACTCAAATGTAACATCATTTGATATCACTCTGCATCTGTAGCATTTCATAAAAATCCATTCACTGTAGGATACTACTATACATTGAAGCACCGCCATAACTACTTTGTACTGTTTATTTTATTGGATATTTTACCTTTTATTAATGTAAATCAAATGAAATTGTATTTGTCACATGTGCCGAATACAACAGGTGTAGACCTTACCGTGAAATGCTTACTTAACCAACAATGCAGTTCAAGAAATAGAATTAAGAAAATGTTTACTAAAGTAAAAAAATAAAATAAAAAGTAACAATAAAATAACAATAACGAGGCTTTACACAGGGGGTACCGAGTCAATGTGCGAGGGTACAGGTTAGTCGAGGTAATTTGTACATGTAGGTAGGGGTAAAGGGACTGCATTGATAATAAACAGCGAGTAGCAGCAGTGTAAAAACAAATCAATGTAAATAGTCAGGTTCTACCAAGAACCCTTTTATTTTTGAAGGGTTCTTCCTAGAACCCTAGATGAATGTTCCCACCAGCCTTACTAGCCTTTAAAATGTAATTCTTTATGACAATACATTACATATATCATACAGCCTTTATTTGAGGGCCCTAGTTATACCCTAACACAGTTGTGTTAGGAAACTCCTGGTTTTCAGGCCTGCAGTTCACATTATGCTGGCTTCCAAAGTGATGTGAAATTCCTATTGCCAGAGGGAGTATATCCAACAATTGGAACTTTTAATCACCCACAACCTGCATTCAGAATGACTGCCAGGATTAGGAATATTGATTAATGGGACTACCTAAGGTATCTAAACTAGGACAGCCATCTCAGTAAGAGGTACAATAACTACAACTACAAACAGATTGGATTAGTTTATAAAAAATATGTAGCATAAGTTTAAGCAACCAATCAATGTGCATGCAAAAACACTGACATTGAAACAATTCTGAACATCAACCTGCAATAGAGCATGCTGAGAAATATGATAATTATGGCATAGTATTGAGTGTTTTACACCACACAAAGGAAAAATGACAGTCACACTCAACTATTAACACTATTATTATTTTACACCTCTGCGTGTTGAATTGAACTCCTAAATCAACACTAGACATGTTAGACTGAAACATCAACACTAAGGAATACCAGATACATGCATAAATATCCCATATACAGTTTAAAACATTCTCAGACCTATCTTTTTAAAATGATTAGCCTTCCAAACAATCATGTCTTCCAAAAACAGTTCTAAGGATGAAAAAGGTTGAACTCTTTGCCTAAAAATGAACCCTTGTCTTCCAAAAAGGGGTTTTCAGATGAAAACAGTTCTTGGTAGAACCTTATCCCTCCTCAAATAACTGTTTTTTTCTAAGAGTGTATATGGAACTAACAGGGTCAGAGGTAAGGGCCAAGCTCGACTGCCAGTTAGACCTCATACACTCTCCACAAGGCTGACACACTCTCAGACCAAGGTCTCCCTAGGGAAAGAGGTTGTCTGACCTCAATGGGACATCCTGGTTAAATAAAGTAAAAGACCTCACACTCTCCACAAGGCTCTGGTCAGGGATAACTCTTTAGGCTTGAACCAGAAGGAAAGCAGGACAGGGAGTTTTTCCTTGCCACCGTACTTCTACACCTGCATTGCTTGCTGTTTCTGGTTTTAGGCTGGGTTTCTGTACAGCACTCTGTGACATCAGCTGATGTAAGAAGGGCTTTATAAATACATTTGATTTGATTTGAAATTTGACAGATAAGGTTTCCCAAAAACACAGGTATTCTTAAGGTATGTACAGATATGATTACTGCTGGCCATCACTTTGGCAGTAGCCAAGACAGAGTCCATCTACAAATGTCACTGGCAGTCAGACCTCACACTCTCTCCACAAGGCTCTTGTTAGGGACACTGGAGGCTTGAGCCAGAAAGACAGACAGACATACAAGTCAGTTTCAGAGAAAACAGGAAAATTATCCATGTTATGTCATCGTCCTTCTTACAAATGCTTTGCATGAACAATAAATCCCTCTTCATGATGCATTGGTGCAATCCATCACTTTCAAAAAACAAGAGGAACACAGCATGCATGCGTTTCCTCTTAATCAATTTGTGATCACTGATCAAAGATTCAATGTACTGTACATGTTTTATTCTAGCCATTTTAATTTAATTTGAGTCCCTTGGTACATGTTCAAATGTAAAAGTTATCTAATTTGAGCTACAAAATTAGCAAAAATGCAACTATAGCGTTAAAAAACAATCCCCAGGAGACCAAGAAAGTTTCAACCTCTTTGGACTTTTACTGCCCGCTGGCTTGTGTTGCTGAAGTGATTAATCATGGGGTCTGCGCCCCAAATGGCACTCTTTTCACTACACTCTTAAAAAAATGGGTTCTAGATGGAGGGAAATTTACAGAGATGCAGGCTGAGGGGCCACTAAATAATCTATCCTTTGTGTGTTTGTGTGTGTGCTTGTTTATGTGTACGCATGTGTGTGTGTGAATGTGATTTAATTGAATTCTCAAGATGTACTCAGAATAACAGAAAGCTTTATTTTTTCCAGCAGAAAATAGACATACTACAGATGGGGCTCTGTAACAAAAGAGAGTCTATTATGCTTAGCCGTCTCATACTAAGAGGGAATAGCTTGTAAAATAGGATTCATTCGAATTATACAAGTCTGGACTTTGACCACAGGGTTTGCCCAAGTTAAATATAAGTAATGTGATAATGTCGACCGGGAAGAACAGTCAATTAATAATTTCATCAAAAAGGGGGTTGGATGGTTCAGTCTCTATGACACAAATACATATTCACACACGTACAGCTGAAGTCAGAAGTTTACATACACTTAGGTTGAAGTCATTAAAACTCGTTTTTCAACCACTCCACAAATTGATTGTTAACAAACTATAGTTTTGGCAAGTTGGTTAGGACATCTACTTTGTGTATGACACAAGTAATGTTTCCAACAATTGTTTACAGAAAGATTATTTCACTTATAATTCACTGTATCACAAATCCAGTGGGTCAGAAGTGTGCATATATTAAGTTGCCTGTGCCTTTAAACAGCTTGGAAAATTCCAGAAAATTATGTCATGGCTTTAGAAGCTTCTGATAGGCTAATTGACATCATTTGAGTCAATTGGAGGTGTACCTGTGGATTTATTTCAAGGCCTGCCTTCAAACTCAGTGCCTCTTTGCTTGACATCATGGGAAAACCAAAAGAAATCAGCCAAGACCTCAGAAAAACAATTGTAGACATCCACAAGTCTGGTTCATCCTTGGGAGCAATTTCCAAACGCCTGAAGATACCACGTTCATCTGTACAAACATTAGTACCAAGTATAAACACCATTGGACCACGCAGCCATCATACCGCTCAGGAAGGAGAGGCGTTCTGTCTCCTAGAGATGAACGTACTTTGGTGTGAAAAGTGCAAATCAATCCCTGAACAACAGCAAAGGACCTCGTGAAGATTCTGGAGGAAACAGGTACAAAAGTATCTATATCCACAGTAAAATGAGTCGTATATCGGCATAACCTGAAAGGACACTCAGCAAGGAAGAAGCCACTGCTCCAAAACCGCCATAAAAAAGCCAAACTACAATTTGCAACTGCACATGGGGACAAAGATTGTACTTCTTGTAGAAATATCCTCTCGTCTGATGAAACAAAAATAGAACTGTTTGGCCATAATGACCATGGTTATGTTTGGAGGAAAAGGGGGAGGCTTGCAAGCCGAAGAACACCATCCCAACTGTGCAGCACGGGGGTGGCAGCATCATGTTGTGGGGGTGCATTGCTGCATGAGGGACTGGTGCACTTCACAAAATAGATGGCATCATGAGGCAGGAAAATTATGTGGATATATTGAAGCAACATCTCAAGACATCAGATAGGAAGTTAAAGCTTGGCGCAAATGGGTCTTCCAAATGATCAATGACCCCAAGCATACTTCCAAAGTTGTGGCAAAATGGCTTAAGGACAACAAAGTAAAGATATTGGAGTGGCCATCACAAAGCCCTGACCTCAATCCTAAAGAAAATGTGTGGGCAAAACTGAAAAAGCGTGTGCGAGCAAGGAGGCCTACGAAACTGACTCAGATACACCATCTCTGTCAGGAGGAATGGGCCAAAATGCACCCAAATTATTGTGGGAAGCTTGTGGAAGGCTACCTGAAATGTTTGACCCAAGTTAAACAATTTAAAGGCAATGCTACCAAATACTTACTGAGTGTTTGTAAAGTTCTGACCCACTGGGAATGTGATGAAAGAAATAAAAACTGAAATAAATCATTCTCTCTACTATTATTCTGACATTCTTAAAATAAAGTAGTGAACCTAACTGACCTAAGACAGGGATTTTTTACTAGGACTAAATGTCAGGAATTGTCAAAAAATGAGTTTGAATGTATTTGGCTAAGCTGTATGTGAAATTCCGACTTCAACTGTATGCACACAAGGCACACACCTGCACAGACACAAATACACAAACAGCACGTCAAGTAACAAGGAGTTACAGAGGTACGCCTCCAGGATGCTCTCTACAAAGATCCTTGAAAACTCAGCTAATACGCATCGGCTTCTGCTGTCAAATTAAGCCTGCATAACCGCATTACCACATTATTTAATGATATACCGTTAGTCAAACCTCTTCAACCCGAATGTTGTTAACATAGCCCCAATCACTGTAGAATCTGGTAGATGGAGATTTTATAAATGGACATGAGTCTTCAGGATGACAGCACACATGGGCTATGTCCCAAATGGCACCCTATTCCCTATACAGTGCACTACTTTTGACTAGGGCCCTATTCCCATTAAATATTGAATAGGATGCCATTTGGGATGCAGATATGGAGGAAGGCTAGCTCCCCCAAGGACAGAGATGAATAATAGACCCAACATACAGACATAGCGCTTAGGCTACAATCTCCAAACCTGAGATGTCATTTAATTTCTACCTGAATGACAGATGGACACTGCTATGTGAGTCATAAGAGACCAAACCTGAGGCAACAGGGATTATTCCAAGCAGAAAATCATTAAATAAGATTAAACAAGAGTAGATGTGGGCTGTTTCAATTCAGGTTAGAGTCCTGTAGACAAGTACAATGAAGTACTCATTTCAATGTTGCATGTGGATTTCCTCCCTTCCCTTGGGTTTTTTATATCCATAGGACCCATTTCATGCTAAACATGTTCAAAAAGATTTACTCTACCATGCATGAAAATCTCTCTCTCTCACACACACACACAAACACACACCAGCCTCAAATGGGGTTGAATGTAGCCTAATTGCCTTTGGTCATTACAACATGATGAAATTCAATGCAACTAATTCATCAACTTGTTAAAGCAAAATGTTAACAGTCGATGGAACTGGCTATTGGAAAGAGGCACTGTTGAAAAGAGGCACTCCACGGTGCTAAAATATGAGGAAAGACGAGGAGCTGTCCTTTCAGCACTATTGCATACGCTCAAGCATCAAGTCGCCTTTGCATTGCAATCACCCAGTCAACCACATAATTAATTATAGGTCTAATAATGAAGTAACAGCTATGAGACTTTACATTCTACATCAAACCACACTTATGTGATGACGAATAACATTGTTTCTATGTTTGAAGCATATCATGGTCCATCGCGTATCTCAAAATCAAAAATTATGAATGGGGACTTAATCACTGAATAGCTCAGAACTGGTCATAGAGCATTAGATGTATGGTCCTGCCTAACTGACTTTGAGTCATAAATATATAACATGATGGATCATTCAAGTGGAACTGAAAGATAGCTACTGTATCCTCAGCCATTTCAAGAGCTCCGGAAGGAGGGCAGTGGTAAGACTACTCAATTGACTCATTTCTTGAGGAGGAATACACATTTGTTTATCAAAATGAGAGTTGATGTCAAATAAAAAATGTTTTACTGATAACTTACCTAAAGTGTCTGTAATAATATCACACTCCTTGCATATGAATGGTGTACTTACACAAAAACTCCGAAAAGAAGAACTCGTATGCCAATCTCTAATGCCAGCTCTCGTATATTTTTCCTCCGGTCTGGGGGTGACATATTCATGATTCTTGAGACAATCCGCCAGGTAGAAATGACAAGCAGGAGTTGTCAATTCTCTGTCCTCAGTCTATAAAATAATCCACCTTTTGACTGGGGCTTTTTAGGTGTCAGGCGCTTCGGGAACCAGTCGTGCACATCTGTCGCGACTCAATCACCTGAAACAGAATCTTCCCTCCCCTCCTCCCTTCGCCGCTGTAGCTCCACCGTCTGATGTCGCAGGAGAATTCTCCTTATTGCACCTCATCTGATGAAAACTCCTACTTTATTGCATGAAAGTCTCCTTTCTCCGTTCCATCAATTACCCAGTTAGGTGAGAGACGGGAGAGAACGTTGGGCACAAAATTATAAGAGCATCGAGGGAGGGAGGCAGACTCTACTGAAAGGCGGGAGATGGTGAGAGGAGGAGACGAGGGGAATATAGGAAGGAGAAAGTGCGTGTGGGGAGTTGAGCGAACACGTGAACTCTCTCTCTCCCCCTTTTTCTCCCTCTGTTTCTCATGCCCTCACTCTACCATAAGGAGCGGGTGACTTTTTAAACTGGTTTATCTGATAACCAAGGCGGCTACACTGTAAAGGGGTTGCCTTGAATTTGACAGTAACTTACTGGCAGCTCAGTGGCAAGTGCAATTATGTATTTTATATTACAGTATACATACTTGAATATAAATTCGGTATCAAAGCAAGTGCTGTGTAATGACACATAGTACAATACTGTAAAATGTACTGTATTATACTGTATTTTTTTTTTTATGCTACCGTAAATGGAATGAATGAATGGATGAATGAAATTCATTGAGGGGAGGGGCTTGTATTTCAAAGTATTTTACTGTAGTTGCATGGGATTGGTACAAGCAGGTTGGCTGCTAGGTAAAGTGTTTACACATTACGGCATATTAATGAATATTTGGTGTTTTATGACCTACTCTTTTAGAGGCCTTGTCAAAGGCTTCCAAACTGGCAGTGACTACAGGGCGAAACAGACCAAAAGGACATGGCAAAATGCTCAGCCATTTAAGGTTTTCCCTGACTAAATGTCCCGAAGCTTCTGCGAATGTTTTGGTTTCCACTAGATAACACACCCACAAAGTCAGATTCCACAGCCACGAAGAAAGTGTATAGGTATAATTTGAACATGTTCTCTTCACGGTTCAATGGGCGACTTAACGGTGGATTTTATGATCGTAAGGCGCCAACCAAACTGAGATTTATGGATATAATAAATGACTTTTTCTAACCAAAGAAGCATGGATTGTCTTCGTTGGACACTTGGGAAGCCCTCAGCAGAAGTTCATCAAAGGTAAGCAATTTTATATTAGCGATTCTATGCGTTTTGTGAGACCCGTGTTGGGTTATGGATTTATGCTAATGCGTAAATATTAGAGGTGCTACCCTCAAACAATCAAATATTGTGCTTTCGCCGTAAAGCCTTTATGAAATCTGACAACGCTGTGATATTGCCAAGAATCATAGCTTTTGATGACTATGCAACAATTGTATATTTATGAATGTTTAATCATTCAACTTTTGGATTTTGAATTTGGTGCCTCACATTTCACCGGGTAGTGTCGGGAGTGCCCCATGCTCCCTAAGTAGTTAAATTGAACAGAAAATGTTTTAACTAGTGTTTATTCACAGTGCTGAGCTAGTATTGTAACTGACTGAATGTTAGCTAATGTTTTACCCCCTCTTGACTGAGGTGAATGAAAAAGCAAGTAGCTACCACAGCCAGGTCAGCTCTAATCTCTAGTTATCTGTCAGATAACATTATGAAGTGGCTATTATTGTAACATGGACACTGGGAGTCAGGAAGCAAGTGCAGGTGGTGAGTTTAATAGTAAACTGAACAGGGAACAAAACAAGAAACACGAGTAGTGTACAGACATGAAACACATAGTCAATACTGCCTGGGGAATGGAACGGAAGTGGAAGTGAGTGACAGATATTGGGGAGGTAATCAGTGAAGTCCAGGTGTGCCTAATGATGAAGCGCAGGTGCGCGTAGTGATGAATGCCAGGACCGGTGGTTAGTAAACCGGTGACATTGAACGCCGGAGGGGAGGAACAGGGGTAGACGTGGCGGGCCCACTCCCCCTGCTGATCCTGACAGCGGCTCAACAGGAAACCCAGCTTCTCCATGAAGGCTTCCAAACATGACTAGAATTGGGTGCCACGGTCGTAAACTATATCCTCCGAAAGGCCATAGTGCCGGAAGACCTGCTGGAACAGTGCCTCAGCAACCTGGAGAGTGGTAGGTAGAAGAGAGAGAGGGATAAAACGGCAAGATTTAGAGAATCTGTTAACAACAACCAGAATAGTGGTAAAACCATCAGAAAGGGGGAGATCCGTTACAAAGTCTATGGACAGATGTGACCAAGGCCGCTAAGGCATGTGAAGGGAAGTAGTTTCCCTGCTCGAGCGTGCCGGGGAGTTTTGGATTGAGTGCATACTGAACATGACGTCCTGCGCCAATGTGGGCCACAAGTATTTATCAGAAAGGGATTGGATGGTGCGGGTGATACCTGCGTGTCCAGCAGCGAGGGATGTGTGTTCCCAGGTCAACAGCCGATCTGACCTCCGTGGGAACGTAGATGCGCTCTGGAGGGCAGGTGGCAGGAGCGGGTTCCCTCTCCAGAGCCTAGCGGATGTCCATATCTACGTCCCACAACACGGGGCCAATGATACGGAAGGACCGATTGATGGGCTGAAGGACACTCACGGGACCCTCCCCCAATGTGGAATGTGCACAGGTGTGGAGATGATGAGGAAGGGAATGCTTTGCTGGTGCTTGGGTCCCACGGAGAGGGTGAGTGGTGCTGTGATGTGCGTAACAGTGCCGGATCCCAATGGTCATTTATCCAGGGCTTGAACCAGACAAGGAGAGGAGAGGGGGTACGAGGTGATGTTGAAGGAGGCGAGGGCCTGATTGATGAAATTCCCTGTGGCACTGGAGTCCACTAGAGCCGTATTGACAACACCTGAGGGACAGCCAGTCAGTGAAATAGAAACCAGGAAGGGTTTGGAGGAAAATTATGATGAAGGAATACTCACGCCTACCCTGAGAGATAGCCGCGATGAGATGGATGAGCATGGGGCTGTCCCTCTGCCCAAGTGGACTTCGGGTTAGGACGCACCGGCTACAGCTGTAGCCGGTGCCCCTCCTGGCCGAAATAGGGATACAACCCTATTTCGATGTGTGACCCCTATCTCCATAGGTTCAGGCTCTGCCTTTGGATGGCCAAAGGAGGAAGGCGAGGGTCGAGAGGACCGCCAAAGCTCCCGAGGAAAGTTGCCCATATTTGCCATCCGGTAAATGACCGCCCTGAACAGGGCCAAGAACCCCTCATAGGAACCCAGCTCCTCCTCTCTCCCAGACGGCCGTAGCCCACTCCAACACCTGCCCGGTCAGCAGGAAAATGACTGGCAACCTTGGACTTCTCAGTGTTGGGGGCTCCCATCTAATGAGCAAAATAGAGGGAGCACTGGAGTAGGAAGCCACAGCATTTGGAAAGAATTATATTTTCCCGGGAGGGACAGTTGCTGGGTAGGCTGGTGGACTGGCTCGCTGGGACAACTCGTGGTAGAAGGTCCTCCACTATTTGAAAGTGAATCCTCTCGGATGGCATCGAGGTGGTGGAGGACCTCATCCATAGTTGTACGCAGTTGCACCAGCTGATCGTGGTGTTGGTGGAGCAGGTGTCCCTGTTCGACCGTCTGGTATGTATATATATATGTGTATATATATATATATATGTATAAATAAATTCAGCAAAAAAAATAATCCAAATAACTTCACAAATCTTCATTGCAAAGGGTTTAAACACTGTTTCCCATGCTTGTTCAATGAACCATAAACAATTAATGAACATGCACCTGTGGAACGGTCGTTAAGACACTAACAGTTTAAAGACGGTAGGCAATTAACCTCTCAGGGATTGCTGGGGCGCTAGCGCCCCAATCCCGACACTACCAGGTGAAATGTAAGGCGCCAAATTCAAAATCCAAAAGTTGAATTATTAAACATCCACCAATATACAAGTGTTCCATACTCATCAAAAGCTCTGTTTCTTGGCAATATCACAGCGTTGTCAGATTTCAAAAAGGCTTTACGGCGAAAGCAGCACATTTCATTGTTTGAGGGTAGCACCTCACATATTTTTCCCATAGCCATGAATCGATTAGCCATCACGGCACACACATAACACATTTCACAGCGAAAACAAATCAATTACCTGTTGAAGAACTTCTGCTGAGGTCATCCTAAGTGTCCAACGAAGACAATCCATGGTTCTTTTGTTAGAAAAAGTAATGTATTTTATCCATAAATCTCCATTTGGTTCTCGCGCTATAATCAGAAACGACAGCTTCCACTCCTCCATTGAAACGTGACGCAAACTCGTTCATCTTATACCTATAAACTTGTCCAAGAACAATCAAACATAGTTTTAAATGTATCCTTAGGAACACTTTTACGTATATTTACTATTATAAATCAACCGAATATAAACTGATCGATAGAGACGGTAAAAAAGACACAGCGTGCCTTGTCGGGAGCGCGCGCTGGGTAGTGTTTACATAAAACGGTCACTTCCTGGTTTGCTCTTATTCTCTGGTCTAATTCATCCAAATTGAAAATTTACACTGTCTCGAGACTGTTGACATCTAAAGGAAGCGATGGGTACTGCATTCATATGCCCTTATATGGTCATTTTCATGAGGGAGGGGTTCCAAATGAGCAATGTGTCAAAATCACTTTTTCAGGACAGAAATTCCTCGGGGTTTCGCCTGCCATATGCGTTCTGTTTCACTCACAGACAAATGGTTAACACTTTTGGAAAATTCAGAGTGTTTCCTATTCAATGGTACTAAATATGCGCATATCCTATTTTCTGGGCCTGAATGGGAGGCATTTTACTTTGGGCACGCCAGGCTCTCCAAAACCATCACCTCTGCTGCCGCTCCCTAAGAAGTTAATGCAGCTGGTGGGCACACCAGATACTGACTGTTACTTTTGATTTTGACGCCCCCTTTTGTTCAGGGACACATTATTAAATTTCTGTTAGTCACATGTCTGTGGAACTTGTTCAGTTTATGTCTCAGTTGTTGAATCTTATGTTCATATAAATATTTACACATGTTAAGTTTGCTGAAAATAAATGCAGTTGACAGTGAAAGGACGTTTCTTTTTCTGCTGAGTTTATATCTCTTCTGCTGATTCCATATTTTGAGGTAGTATTCTGTAACGTAGACACAGGGAGTAGGGAAGCAAGTGCAGTGTGAGTTTCTATTTAGGGAGCAGTGGGGCTATATCTGTCACTCACTTAGTTCCATTCCCCAGGCAGTATTGACTATGTGTTTCATGTCTGTACACTACTCGTGTTTCTTGTTTTGTTCCCTGTTCAGTTTATTATTAAACTCACCACCTGCACTTGCTTCCTGACTCCCAGCGTCCATGTTACAATAATAGCCACTTCATAATGTTTATTTATTTATTTTATTTCACCTTTATTTAACCAGGTAGGCAAGTTGAGAACAAGTTCTCATTTACAACTGCGACCTGGCCAAGATAAAGCAAAGCAGTTCGACACATACAACAACACAGAGTTACACATAGAGTAAAACAAACATACAGTCAATAACACAGTAGAAAAAAAAAACAAATCTATATACAAAGAGTGCAAATGAGGTAGGATAAGGAAGGTAAGACAATAAATAGGCCATGGTGGCAGAGTAATTACAATATAGCAATTTAACACTGGAATGGTAAAAATGTGCAGTAGATGAATGTGCAATGTAGAACAACTGGGGTGCAAAGGAACAAGATAAATAAATAAATACGGTAGGGGATGAGGTAGTTGGTTGGGCTATTTACAGATGGGCTATAAACAGGTACAGTGGTCTGTGAGCTGCTCTGACAGCTGGTGCTTAAAGCTGTTGAGGGAGATAAGTGTCTCCAGTTTCAGAGATTTTTGAAGTTCGTTCCAGTCATAGGCAGCAGAGAACTGGAAGGAGAGTCGGCCAAAGGAGGAATTGGCTTTGGGGGTGACCAGTGAGATATACCTGCTGGAGCGCATGCTACGGGTTGGTGCTGCTAAGGTGACCAGCGAGCTGAGATAAGGCGGGACTTTACCTAGCAGGGACTTGTAGATGACCAGGAGCCAGTGGATATGGCGACGAGTGTAAAGCGAAGGCCAGCCTACGTGTACAGGTCGCAGTGGTGGGTGGTATATGGGGCTTTGGTAACAAAACGGATGGCACTGTGATAGACTGCATCCAGTTTGTTGAGTACAGTATTGGAGGCTATTTTGTAAATTACATCACCGAAGTCGAGGATCGGTAGGACGGTCAGTTTTACGAGGGTATGTTTGGCAGCATGAGTGAAGGAAGCTTTGTTGCGAAATAGGAAGCCAATTCTAGATTTAATTTTAGATTGGAGATGTTTGATGTGAGTCTGGAAGGAGAGTTTACAGTCTAACCAGACACCTAGGTATTTGTAGTTTTCCACATAATCTAAGACAGAACCGACCAGAGTAGTGATGCTGGTGCGGGCAGCGATCGGTTGAAGAGCATGCATTTAGTTTTACTTGCGTTTAAGAGCAGTTGTAGGCCACGGAAGGAGAGTTGTATGGCATTGAAGCTCGTCTGGAGGGTAGTTAACACAGTGTCCAAAGAGGGGCCGGAAGTATACAGAATGGTGTTGTCTGCATAGAGGTGAATCAGAGACTCACCTGCAGCAAGAGCGACATCATTGATGTATACAGAGAAGAGAGTCGGCCCAAGAATTGAACCCTGTGGCACCCCCATGGAGACTGCCAGAGGCACGGACAACAGGCCGTTCTGATTTGACACACTGAACTCTATCAGAGAAGTAATTGGTGAACCATGCGAGGCAGTCATTTGAGAAACCAAGGCTGTCGAGTCTGCCGATAAGGATGAGGTGATTGACAGAGTCGAAAGCCTTGGCCAGATCAATGAAAACGTCTGCACAATAATGTTTCTTATCGATGGCGGTTAATGATGTTATTTAGGACCTTGAGCGTGGCTGAGGTGCACCCATGACCAGCCCTGAAACCAGATTGCATAGCGGAAAAGGTACGGTGGGATTCGAAATGGTCGGTAATTTGTTTGTTAACTTGGCCTTCAAAGACCTTAGAAAGGCAGGGTAGGATGGATATAGGTCTGTAGCAGTTTGGGTCAAGAGTGTCTCCCCCTTTGAAGAGGGGATGACCGCAGCTGCTTTCAGTCTTTGGGAATCTCAGACGTCACGAAAGAGAGGTTAAACAGGCTAGTAATAGGGGTTGCAACAATTTCGGCAGATAATTTTAAAAGGGGTCCAGATTGTCTAGCCCGGCTGATTTGTAGGGGTCCAGATTTCGCAGCTCTTTTAGAACATCAGCTGACTGGATTTGGGAGAAGGAGAAGTGGGGGAGACTTTGGCGAGTTTCTGAGGGGGGTGCAGGGCTGTTGACCGGGGTAGGGGTAGCCAGGTGGAAAGCATGGCCAGCCGTAGAAAAATGCTTATTGAAATTCTCAATTATTGTGGGTTTATCGGTGGTGACAGTATTTCCTATCCTCAATGCAGTGGGCAGCTGGGAGGAGGTGCTCTTATTCTCCATGGACTTAACAGTGTCCCAGAACTTTTTGGAGTTTGTGTTACAGGAGGCAAATTTCTGCTTGAAAAAGCTAGCCTTGGCTTTCCTAACTGCCAGCGTATATTGGTTCCTGACTTCCCTGAAAAGTTGCATATCACGGGGGCTGTTCGATGCTAATGCAGAACGCCACAGGATGTTTTTGCGCTGGTCAAGGGCAGTCAGGTCTGGAGAGAACCAAGGGCTATATCTATTCCTGGTTCTACATTTCTTGAATGGGGCATGCTTATTTAAGATGGTGAGGAAGGCACTTTTAAAGAATAACCAGGCATCCTCTACTGACGGGATGAGGTCAATATCCTTCCAGGATACCCTGGCCAGGTCAATTAGAAAGGCCTGCGCGCTGAAGTGTTTTAGGGAACGTTTAACAGTAATGAGGGGAGATCGTTTGACCGCAAACCCATTACGGATGCAGGCAATGAGGCAGTGATCGCTGAGATCTTGGTTGAAAACAGCAGGGGTGTATTTTGGGGGCAAGTTAGTTAGGATTACATCTATGAGGGTTCCCGTGTTTACGGCTTTGGGATTGTACCTAGTAGGTTCAATTATGATTTGTGTGAGGTTGAGGGCATCAAGCTTAGATTGTAGGATGGCCGGGGTGTTAAGCATGTCCCAGTTTAGGTCACCTAGCAGCACGAACTCTGAAGATAGATGGGGGTCAATCAGTTCACATATGGTGTCCAGAGCACAGCTGGGGACAGAGGGTGGTCTATAGCAAGCGGAAACAGTGAGAGACTTGTTTCTAGAAAGGCAGATTTTTAAAAGTAAAAGTTCAAATTGTTTGGGTACGGACCTGGAAAGCAAGACAGAACTCTGCAGGCCATCTCTGCAATAGATAGCAACACCGCCCCCTTTGGCCGTTCTATCTTGTCTGAAGATGTTATAGTTAGGGAAGGAAATTTCTGTGTTATTGGTGGTCTTCCTAAGCCAGGATTCAGACACGGCTAGGGGGCAGTGAATAAAACAAACTTAAGGAGGAGGCTTCTAATGTTGACATGCATGAAACCAAGGCTTTTACGGTTGCAGAAGTCAACAAATGAGAGGGCCTGGGGAATAGTAGTGGAGCTAGGCACTGCAGGGCCTGGATTAACCTCTATATCACCAGAGGAACAGAGGAGGAGTAGGATAAGGGTACAGCTAAAGGCTATAATGACTGGTCGTCTAGGACGTTCTGAACAGAGAGTAAAAATAACAGGTTTCAGAGGGTGATAAAACAGATTAAAGGCATAATGTACAGACAATGGTATGGTAGGACTTAAATACAGTGGAGGTAAACCTAGGCATTGGGTGGTGATGAAAGAGATATTGTCTCTAAACCAGGTGATGTCATCGCATGTGTGGTTAGTGGAACTGATAGGTTGGATAAGGCATATTGAGCAGGGCTAGAGGCTCTACAGTGAAATAAGGCAATAAACACTAACCAGAACTGCAATGGACAAGGCATATTGACATTGAGGAGAGGCATGCTTAGCCTAGTGAACATAAGGGTCAAGTTAGTAGTGAGGCTGGCTGGGGACACGGCGTTTCAGACGGCTAGCCAGGGACCACAAGCTAGCAAAGTCTAGCAGGCCGGCTAACAAAGACGGAGGAAGTCTGTTTATAGCCTCCTCGTGCGTTTCCGTCGGTAGACCAAGTCGTGATGGGTCAATGGGGTTCCGTGTGGGGAAGGGGACCAGGCCAGCTGGCAAAAATAGGTAATAGTGTCCCAAGAAATTGTCCGATGGACCTGATTAGCTAGCAGCCGATATGCTCTGGACAGCAAAACGTTAGCAGACCGCAGTTAGCTGATGGGCGTTCAGGTGACGTCACTTCGGAGGGCTGGTTGAAATGACTCCCTCGGGCAGATAACGTCGGTAGTCCACTTGAGAAGGCCCGGTAGGGCTCCACACCGGCAGTAGAAGCGGGTCCGGATAGGAGTTGTAGCCCTGCAGTGTCTGTTGAGAATCTTCAGTCAGCCGGGAGATGAGTTGAGCAAGGGCTAGCTTCAGGCTAATTGGTGTATTGCTCCGAGACCGACGTTAGCCGATGGGCACTCAGGTAGCAGCTAGCTAGCTGCAAGATCCAGTTGAAAAATGTCCAACTTGTGGTAGGAATCCGGGGATATGGAGAGAAAAATAAATTAAAATAGGTCCGGTAAGCTCAGGTTTGAGTCGTGTTATACGAGGGGCGAGAGCTTTTCCGAGCTGAAGGTTAGCTGATGCCCGCTAGCAATAGTAAGCTAAATACTAACGTTAGCTAGTGAAGTTAGCTAGCATTTGTTGGGTGACTCCAGATTCGAAAAAAAACAACAACAAAAAACCACAGATCCGCACCACATTGGGTGAGGCAAGTTGCAGGAGTGTTTTGAAGTAGAATTTTAGAGAGCACATATAAAAAGATATGTGAAGAAAATATATAAAAATATTATAAAGACTATATTTACACAGGACAGGACGGGACAAGACAAAATACACGTCCGACTGCTACGCCATCTTGGATCAGAGTTGTTATCTGACAGATAACTAGAGATTAGAGCTGACCTGGCTGTGGTAGCTACTTGCTTTTTCATTCACCTCAGTCAAGAGGGGGTAAAACATTAGCTAAGATTACATGTCAGTTTCAATACTAGCTCAGCACTGTGAATAAACACTAGTTAAAACATTTTCTGTTCAATTTAATGAAACGAACATGGAATGAATACAAAATAAGAGAAGCGTCTAACAATGAAAACATTACTACCTGATGACTGAAAGAACAGAGTGCTAGATAATATGGTAAGTAATCAAGGTAGTAATGAAGTCCAGGTGTGACTGATGATGGGGTGCAGGTGGACGTAATAATGTTTTCCAGGTGTGCGTAATGATGGGTTGCCAGGACCCGTGGTTAGTAGATTGGTGACGTTGAGCACCGGAGGGGGCGAGCAGCGGGAGTAGACGTGACAGTGACCCTGATTTAGTCCCCTGCAAGTAAAAGGTTAACTTCTTGTTGAAAGTTATTCTTGAAAAGGGAGAAGCTAACAAATTAGCAACAACATCCTCTTCGATAACACCTGCTGCAGCTACTACAAACTAGCCTCCAACAAAAGATAATTAGCTAGACCGTGGGGAAACTACTGCTCGCTATTGCAGAGTGACCTGTTGGCCTTTGAGAAGTCAGAAGTTTCCATACGTTTTTTGTAAAAACAGTCCCACCTATAACAAGTCACAATGTGATTAGTTGATTCCACTGTCACTCTAAATGTCTGATTTAGCTAGCTAGATTTATCTCCCCAGAGACAACCTGTCACGTATCCCCCCGGTACTGCTGCTCATTCCATTCACCAGCTCCAGAGGTCTACGTCACCGGCCTTCTAGGCATCACTGAATTGGATTCATTACCACCAACCCCGGACTGTTTTGTCTCATTACGCACACCTGGTTCCCATTCCCACTGATTAGCATTTGTATGTAGGTGCCCTCTGTTCCCAATTGTCCTTGTCGATTATTGTCCCATGTCCATGTTCTGTTGTATCGGCTTTCGTGCTACGTGTTTTTGTGTCTCGTCCCCGTGTATTATTTAGAGGTTTACACCTCGCTCTTTTGGATGGATAAATCCCTGTGTTCTATATATACGTGTTTGTTTTGGGCTTCGTCCCCATCATTTTCATTACACATACTCCTGCGCCTGTCTCCTATCACTATACATTGTGACACAACCAAAGAAAAATCCTGATTGGATCTTTTTTTCTCTTCAGTGTTAACCATTTCATTTCCCCCAAAAACTGAAGAGATTAAATCAGATAATCATTGAAAATAATAATTGTTATTATTTTATAAATCCTTAGCCCTTCTCTGAAGGTGTAGAAGACCCTCATTGTTCCCCATTGTGTTTGGGTTAGTAATAGTTTGTAGAGTGGCTCTATTTTCCTTCAGCATGCATTTTGTCACCATTCTGAATGTTTTAATCTATATGTTCTTCTGAAATATGAACACAGAAATGCTGGACATTTTGAACTCTTATTATGGTGGCAATTTGAGAAATGTACAAAAAGGTCTTGAATTGGACTCATATTTTTCTGGTCTCAGACCCTTTGTCCCTCTCTCGGTCTTGGTCTTGACTTGGACTCGATTTGCTCCGGTCTTGGTCTTGAATCGGTCTTGAACACAACACCGCCTAGCAGTAGTGGAACAGTTTGGGATGACGCATTGATACAATATCACTAATCCCAGGAAAGACTGGCTATCAGGAAACATTAGGTCTGCTTTCTTTACGTTAGCAATGGCCTCAACTTAGCTGGATCCATGGACACACCATTGCTGTTAACACATGGAAGTGGACTAAGCATTGGAGGAGGTGACACTTAGGTGCAAGCTTCAGGTTATGCATACGAAGCCACCCAATGACCATCTCCAGGCGTTGCATGGCTTCCTTTTCAGCTGGAGCGAAGATCATCTGGTCGTCGAGATAACAGTAGAGACAGGACGTTCTGATCCTAAAGATATTCTCATCATACGCATAAATCCGTCTGGGCTGTTGCAGAGGCTTTTAGTCAGACGGTTGTACTCGTGCAGACCAGCAGGTGAGGAGAAGGCAGTGAACTTCTTATGGTCCTTGTGAAGAGGGACGTTGTAGAATCCAGAGGTAAGATGCATCGTACTGAACAGTGCATTACCCCCCAGGGCATCAAGGAAGAGGATGAGCGTCTTTCACTGTGCAGGCATTGAGCCAGCAAAACCAGCACAAACACAAAAGTCTCTTCTTCTGCCACACTAGGATGAGAGGCGACTCGAACTCACTCGTTGACTTCCTGATGATCCCTCTCTCCTCCATTTCATTCAATGTAACACGCAGATTCTGGAAGTGAGCAGGTGGGACACATCTGTAAGGCAGCCTGAATGGTCTCTTATCCATTAGATGAAACCTATGTACAAGTCTTTCACCTCACCACAGTCGTATTTGTCTTTCGAGAAGATGGCTGAATATTTCAAGGTGAGTTTGCACATTTCGTAATTCCAGTGGTCAGATACTTCACAGGAGTCAAGATCCATGTCGCCCAGGCCATGCTGCTTCAATGCTTCTGCAATGTCACAAATCTGTGTGGGCCACTAAGAGGAGACATGTCGGCTGTTGAACACATCCTCCAGAGCTTTACATGGATACACATCAGCTAGCTTATCATTTCTCCGCGTTATGGGCTTGTCGTGGAGTTTATGACCTTCATAGGGACCCATCCATCCCACCACAATGGACTTACGACACGGCCAACCAGGATATTTCGAGAGATGGAGCGAGACTTGGTTGGTTCGACCATCACAGTACAGCCTGGGTGTCCACGTGACTTCTCAGGTAGTTTACCCCAGACCAGGTGTTCATGGCCAGGTAACAGGGCGATGTCTTGGTTAAGCTTCACAGTCCCGATGATGTCAGGCACCTCCTTAACTCTTCACCGGTGGACACCAGTGAGCATAGCAAGAACGTCACACCGCACCCCGTCATCAGGGTTTCCTGGCTCCCAGTTTTTGCCTGACTCCTTGAATCAGTGAGTGAGATATTTGCTTCATTGATGAGTTCATCCACTTGACCAGGAACGACGAGTGTGGGCATAGTCATCCATAAACTTCAAGCTGTAAGTCACACACACTCTTTGGATATACTCTCTTCCCTCCGCACCCAACTAAAATTACATATTTATTCTGCTGTACATTACAGTCCAAGGAGCCAGTATCAATGAGCTCTTCTCCACAGCTTCACTCACAGTACACGCCATAGAGCCTGTATCTAAAATAGCCTTCACTGTAATACACCCATTAACAACAACTGGGGTATAAAACAAACTTTCACTGCCATTTAAGCGCTGTGTGTTCTGAACTATGACTTGAGAATGACTGGGAAAACCTTCACTGACTGCTTCATATACTGACTGGCGTCACTGAGGAATTTTCATTAGAGCCCACACTTCCCCTCTTGGAATGTACGCTGTCTAGTTTCCCTAACAGGAAAAGGGAGAGGCTGTGGTGGTGACGAACTGTGGCATGGTTGACGAGGAGGTAGGGCACTGGTCCCTCATATGGCCTGGCTTATGACAGCTGAAACAGAGGCGGGTCATTTGGCAGTGTGCAATGGTGGAGTGGGAATACTCATTACATATATCACATGCTCATCGCCCTGTGAACCTCCTTTTCTGCTGTGGGTGAGGCCTATCCTGGGTGTAAGTGACAGGAGCATGTTTAGGAGGAGACAGGCTATTCAGGACTTTACTCACCATGTCTGCTATTCTATCCATACTGCTTTGCATTGAGGCATTCTCTGACTGTATGCGGTTACTCACCACTGCAAAGGCATGTCGAATGAGTGCTTACTGGTCCTGGATTTCATTCTCTCCTCACCTCCTTCGCAGTTTAGCTGTTAACAAGCTTAATTTTAAACACAACAGACAGAGATGGGTCAAAGCAGTTCCTCACAAACATCATGGCTACCTCCTTCTTCAAGTTTTCCATTTTCCTCCCTTTGCATGGGAGACACTCATCTGCTATATCAGCTGCTTTATTCAGACGCACCCCGTAATCAACGGGACTTTCATTGGCCTTGGGCAGAGTGTTATACAAGTTTACAAGAGGCATGCAGGAATATGAAAGGTCACTGAAGTGTTGCATGAGGATAGCATAAATTGTGTCAGGGTGCTGTACAATATCAAGTAAATGGGACACTGCGTAATGTTATTTTCACCAGATCTTTTGCTCTCCCCAGTCTCATCAGACTGGTCAGCAGCACGGACATTCATCTTTCTCAGATATGTTGTCATCAGATCAACCCGCTCATGGACAGAACTTGTCAGCTCCATTACCACTGAAGACTGGGGGCTCTCTTGAATCTGACTTGAGGACTACACTGGTTCACAGCTTCCGGCGTGCCGCAGAATACAATGGCACGTAATTTACAGTTGAAGTCGGAAGTTTACATACACTTAGGTTGAAGTCATTAAAACTTGTTTTCCACCACTCCACAAATTGCTTGTTTACAAACGATAGTTTTGGCAAGTCCGTTAGGATGTCTACTTTGTGTATGACACAAGTAATTTTTCCAACAATTGTTTACAGACAGATTATTTCACTTAAAATTCACTGTATCACAATTCCAGAGGGTCAGAAGTTTACATACACTAAGTTGACTGTGCCTTTAAACAGCTTGGAAAATTCCAGAAAATGATGAAAATCAAAAGAAAATCAAAAGAAATCAGCCAAAACCTCAGACGAAAAATTGTAGACCTCAAAAAGTCTGGTCCAACGCCTGAAGGTACCATTTTCATCTCTACAAACAATAGTACGCAAGTATAAACACCATGGGACCACGCAGCCATCGCACTGCTCAGGAAGGAGACGCATTCTGTCTCTTAGAGATGAATGTACTTTGGTGCGAAAAGTGCAAATCAATCCCAGAACAACAGCAAAGGACCTTGTGAAGATGCTGGAAGAAACAGGTACAAAAGTATCTATGTCCACAGTAAAACGAGTCCTATATCGACATAACTTGAAAGGCCGCTCAGCAAGGAAGAAACCACTGCTCCAAAACCGCCATTAAAAAGCCAGACTACGGTTTGCAACTGCACATGGGGACAAATATTGTACTTTTTGGAGAAATGTCCTCTGGTCTGATGAAACAAAAATAGAACTGTTTGGCCGTAATGACTATCGTTATGTTTGGAGGAAAAGGGGAGGCTTGCAAGCCGAAGAACACCATCCCAACCCTGAACCACAGGGGTTGCAGCATCATGTTGTGGGGATGCTTTGCTGCAGGAGGGACTGGTGCACTTCACAAAATAGATGGCATCATGAGGGAAGAAAAATATGTGGATATATTGAAGCAACATCTCAAGACATCAGTCAGGAAGTTAAAGCTTGGTTGCAAATGTTTCTTCCAAATGGACAATGACCCCAAGCATACTTCCAAAGTTGTGGCAAACTGGATTGAGGACAACAAAGTCATCACAAAGCCCTGACCTCAATCCCATAGAAAATGTGTGGGCAGAACTGAAACAGTGTGTGCGAGCATGGAGGCCTACAAACCTGATTCAGTTACACCAGCTCTCTCAGGAGGAATGGGCCAAAATTCACCCAACTTGTTGTGGGAAGCTTGTGTAAGGCTACCTGAAACGTTTGATCCAAGTTAAACAATTTAAATGCAATGCTACCAAATACTAATTGAGTGTTTGTAAACTTCTGGCCCACTGGGAATGTGATGAAAGAAATAAAAGCTGAAAGAAATAATTCTCTCTACTATTATTATGACATTTCACATTCTTAAAATAAAGTGGTGATCCTAACTGACCTAAATTTACCACAATCTTCCACCCACGGTCGCGGCATAAGCTCAAAAATGTAAAGGAAGAACCACTGTACCTTCATCTGTGATAGGTCTACAGTAGTAGGTCTACAGTAGTAGGGCTGTTGTGATCACTGGTAAGGCTGTGTGTATGTACAGTGTTTCCTCATTTAAATGTTGCGTCATACTGTGGCACACCTTGCGTGCTGCCACAGCCATTTTTTGTGTTACTGCAAGTGCTAGTTTGACCACCAGAGTGCTAGTTTGACCACCAGAGGGCATCTTTGAGAAGCATTTGATAGTCTTCCATATTGGCATTACCAGAGACTGAGAGGGCACGCGGGAGTCCGGCATTCAATTCCCCGACGTGGAGAATGAGTAGGCTGCTATGTTACTTCATAGTTGTGATGTCTTCACTAATATTCTACAATGTAAAAAATGAAGAAAAATCCTGGAATAAGTAGGTGTGTTCAAACTTTTGACTGGTACTTGCTTAATTAATTTGATTAATATTATGGTGTTTCTATTCCATGAAAAACGAAGGATGGAACAGAAAATATGGCGCTGTACAATGTGACGCTCATAAATTCAGAGCGTTGTCAGAGTGTCAGTTTGTAAATTCAGCCAGTTTTGCTCTCATGTTGAAGGGTTTATTTGAGCATTCTGGCCTTGGAACAGCAGTCAAGCACCCAAGCTAATGTTGGCTTGCTTGCTAGCTACTTCCAGACACAAATGAGACCCCTCTGACCATTTTACTCGCCCTAGCAGAGCTGGTTAGGCAGTTTTTCTGTTAACCAGAGCGTTGGTGACTGTAACTGTGCTGCTGGATACAATTTAATCATGCTTTTTTGCCCAAGTTTACTGACACCTGCCATATTCAACGGGTGTTGAGCGCACATAAATTAATTATTCTGCGCTCTGGATGAGAGTGCTCTGAAATTGGTGAAGATAGCCAGAGCTAATTTACAAAAGCACCCGAATGTCCATTGAGAACGCACAACGACTATACCATTTAGCTAAGCTAAGAACGACGGGAATAATCAAGTCAATAAACGTTGAAGTAGGATAGCCTATAGTTAATATACTGTCAAGTTTGATGTATCTTTCTACCTAACTAACGTTAGGTAGATAGCTAACATACCAGTACATACTGCTGTAATGATATGCTATGTGGTTCATAAGGACAGCGTAGCAAACAAATTGTCATCCAACATAACGTGTAAGGTAACTTATTTGAAAAGTCGTTACTTTATTACATTGAGAAGCAAGCTACCGCGAGTATGCGCTCTAACGACTCTGCGGCTTGAGCATGCTTTTGGTGCACAGTCGATAGCGCGCTGGACTTCGGGCAAGAAGGTTGAGGGTACGAAACCTGCTCCCTGCTTGTTTCATTTGAAGTCGTGCACAATATTGCCCATTCATTGTCAGTTAGAGACACCGTAGTGCATTGGGACCCAAAAGCTTAATCAGTGCTCTAACCCCCTCTTGGTCATTAGGGCAAATCTGGTCTGTGATAGGACGGGAGTTTTTCACACCTCGGTTATTAGACTATGATGGCATCTCAGGTAAGCAGCACTGGGTGTTCTTCCGTCCAACTTTTACTTAGCTAGTAGTTAGCTCTTACGATTCAGTGTTGGTTCATAACATTGTAGTATATTACATATACACACACATACCGTAAAATGATAAATCATGCAATTATTATTCTTTAGCTAACCAAAAGCATTTAGCTACGAACGCCTGTACTTGCCATTTTCAGTTGAATTAATCTAACTTTCTTTCATGGCAACTCATAAGCAGGCCATGTCCTATTTGTTTCATAGTCTATATATAATCATATTTCATGACAGTGTAACGGTTAGCTTTGTTTACAGAAGGATGAAAGAACACAATATGTCTGTCAGGGAATGCTATTCTGATATGTCAGATGAAGAGTTAGACTAGGAAGTCAGGGCTATTAAGGAAAGGATGCCCCATGTGGGCTTTAGAATGGTCAAAGTAAGTCTCCAAGCAATGGGCCATTGTGTACAATGGCGAAGAGTTAGGGAGTCTTTGCAGCGTGTAGACGGTACAGGTATCATTGACAGTAATGGTCCAGCTTCGTTGCATTGCTCGGAAAAAATACTCTGTTCCTGCTCCCTTGTCTCTCGTCCACCATTGATACAAATCATAAATTGATAAGGTACTAAGATGTATAATGTCTCCATCAAATATAAGAAGTTATTTTAACTTTTGTATTCTTACTTATTCGTAGACAAATTTTCAATGATGTATGAAATTGGAGTTTTATTTTATTTAAATTTTATTTCACCTTTATTTAACCAGGTAGGCCAGTTGAGAACAAGTTCTCATTTACAACTGCGACCTGGCCAAGATAAAGCAAAGCAGTGCGACACAAACAACAACACAGAGTTACACATGGAATAAACAAATGTACAATCAATAACACAATAGGGACAAATCTATATACAGTGTGGGCAAACGAGGTAAGATTAGGGAGGTAAGGCAATAAATAGGCCGTACTGGAAAAGTAATTACAATTTAGCAATTAAACACTGGAGTGATAGATGTGCAGAAGATGAATGTGCAAGTAGAGATACTGGGCTGCAGAGGAGCAAAAAAAAATCTAAATAACAATATGGGGATGAGGTAGTTGGATGGGCTATTTACAGATGGTTTATGTACAGGTGCAAGTGATCTGTGAGCTGCTCTGGCAGCTGATGCTCGAAAGTTAGTGAGGGAGATATGAGTCTCCAGCTTCAGTGATTTTTGCAATTCGTTCCAGACATTGGCATCAGAGAACTGGAAGGAAAGGCGGCCAAAGGAGGAATAGGCTTTGGGGGTGACCAGTGAAATATACCTGCTGGTGCGCGTGCTATGGGTGGGTGCTGCTATGGTGACCAGTGAACTGAGATAAGGCGGGGCTTAGAGAGTGCGCTTAGAGAGTCCAGCACGTCCTGTTCCGGCTCCGCGCACCAGGCTCCCCGTGCGCTTAGAGAGTCCAGCACGTCCTGTTCCGGCTCCGCGCGCCAGACTCCCGTGCGCTTAGAGAGTCCAGCACGTCCTGTTCGGCTCCGGCGCGCCAGGCTCCCGTGGCGCTTAGAGAGTCCAGCACGTCCTGTTCCGGCTCCGCGCACCAGGCTCCCCGTGCGCTTAGCGAGCCCAGTACGGCCGGTTCCCGCTCCGCGCACTAGAGTGCGCGTCACGAGCCCAGTACGGCCGGTTCCCGCTCCCCGCACCAGAGTGCGCGTCACGAGCCCAGTTCGGCCTGTTCCCGCTCCCCGCACCAGAGTGCGCGTCACGAGCCAAATTATAATTAAAAACCCAATTAATTATCCAACCAAAATTTAGAATGACATTGCTCAGTGATTCAAATTGGTCCTATCACTCAAAGAAAAAAATAACTCAATTTAACACACACCAACATTAGCAGAATGTACATTTATATTAACATCCAGTATAATTATCCCATAATTATACTATTAACTTTTTTATCATGATTATAATACAGATCAGTATCTCAATGCATTCTTAATCTAAATTACTATAATTTTATGTAGTGTGTAGACCTCTACAATCAACCTGATACGACAAAAGTCTAAAACAATGGGCACAGTTGACCAATCCCCTCCTTCAGGCACTAATTCTTCTGGTGTCCTTTTGGTCTTCTTCAGATAGCTTTACAGTTCAAAGTAGATGGCCATGATAATGTCCCAATTTCAATGTCTCACCTGAGCAGCCATCACCTTTACCACCCATTATGTCTTGTCCATTCGTCAACCAGTAGACCAGCAACATAAGAGAAGTTTAGAACAGATTTCTCCCCATGCTCACTCCACGTGGACTCCTCTCACACTCCTGAGAAAAACATGAGAGAAAAGCAGTTGATAGCTTAGATCGGATGTTGTACACCGGTTGCTGGCTCGGACTCATTTCTCTCGGTAGAAGTGGAGCGGACAGGGCCGTATTGAACGCCTTTGTCACTCTTCATTAACCAGTTAGAGGGGGGTTTGAGGTACACACCCTGTTTGGTCCAATTATCTCTTCCATGCATTAAGATACCGTCTGATGTCACCTTCATGATAACCTCAAGAGGACAGATCAGAACAACAGTTTAGTTCAGTTCATTAACTATATGATAAATTATTACTTTTACCAATTCATCTTAATACAAATGTCTAAACATATGTCAAAGAGAATAACAACACATTCTATTGAAACTATTCTTTCAAACTGGCTTATACTCCCCATCACACTATCAACTTCACCGCAGAGCCACAGGATCAGGATGTTAGACCTATAGCCCATTGGGAATAGAACAGAACAAACAACACAACAACACACCCTTACACATCACTCAAGGTGTGTAAACTTCAATCCAAACCTCAAAGGACTGTACCCTCCCCCACTTTTGATAAAAAATACAAATACAAAATTCAAATAACAAAATCTAATTAAAATCACTACTCTGAAGAACTCAATAAAGAAAAATAATTGTACCCATATGGTCATAGGAAAATAAACTTAAGGCAGTCTATCCTTAGTCAAAAGCAACGCCCTCTCCTACTGCAGATTTATCCAAATCACAAATATGGCTAAGAACTATAAACTTCATCATAATTATCAATATTACAAATGACCTTGAAATCAGTATTACAAATGACCTTAAATTCATTATCCAAATGGCTTTCCAATGAGAGTGATCAAACCACAATGGAAAGTCATGTCAGAGGTCAGAGGTCATACAAACCCTTCAAAGAATTGTTTCTTACTATATTAGACAAACTAATGAAAAACAGTCAAACATTTCATACATGTTGTATCCCAGGTTTCCAGTACATTCCTTTATCAAAATTATTCATGTGTATGATTAAAACTCAGGAACTTCTGAAAATTCCATGAGTGTGAGTGCCCCTTTAACATACCTTGGCACTAAGACAAAAGTAAAACTCACTAAACCCAAAGGAAATAGAACACACAAATCAAACATAGTATTTTAAACACCAACAAATAGCCATAACAAATGTGTTGTGTGTGGGTATTTGCAAACCTTAAGGTAAAAACAAAAAAAATGTCCAGGCCTTATTTAATTTGGTAGTTTTACAGCCTCATTCTCACTCACTCTCCCCAAGATTATAGCCCCAGCAAACATTTCAAAGAGAGACAATGAAACCCCCACACTTCGTTAGCCCACATTTATACTACACCGATTCAGCATGCCAAAAGTTTTAACTACAAACAAAACCCTATAATTGTAACGTCCAGGCCTGAGTGCACAGGCTGGAGGGTTTAGTTTTGCTTTGGTGTAGGGGTTTCTTGTGTTCTATGGTGTCTATTTCTATGTTGGGATAATGGTTCCCAATTAGAGGCAGCTGAGTCTCGTTACCTCTAATTGGGAACCATATATATGTTTGGGGTTTGCACTTTAGTTTTGGTGGGTTATTGCTTATGTGATGGTTATTGTGTTCAGTCAGGTTCTTGTCATTCATGTTTAGTTAGGTTCTGCCATTCGTGTTTAGTTAGGTTCTGCCATTCGTGTTTAGTTAGGTTTGCCAGTCATGTTTAGGTTTAGATCACAGTGTCCAGTTTAGGATTTAGCGTTAGGGTTCACGTGTTGTTCGTCGTTCATTGTTTTGTTCCGTCTCTTCCCGTTTATTAATAAATATGTATTCTGGTTACGTCGCTGCGCTTTGGTCTGTCCCCCGAGAGAAAATAATCATGACAATAATAATGATAAGTCCACTGTACTCCCTCAAATCATGAATCATTAGTATTAAACTTCCTCATTGTTTATATGCACTTAATTTAGCATGTGCTACCCTAAGACACAATTATCCTGATATCGTTATTAGACCAATGTCCAACAAATATGTGATAGCTGTTTCGCCTTAGATTGTTCCTGTTACCCCTCTAAATGTAATAATTTTGTCTTTCGCAAATGTAGTATATTTCTCAGCGTAAGGAATCAGTGATATGTAATCCCAGGCATTTATTAAAAATGTTGTTTGACATGTGTTCTCCTATGTCTCCTTTAACATACATACTTTAGGTGACTTCCATCAGTCCCGGAAGAAAGAATCCTACTTAAAACACATCCGATAATACAGTGTTTAATTAAGTGAAATCAACATCTAAAAATCCCACTCTTAGCTACAATGTTGGCATGCCCCAAAGGTCATTACTGTTCAGCTTGTACATTAATGATCTTCCTTCTGCCTGTACTGGGTCAGAAGTTCCAATGTATGCAGATGATACAGTGATATACAGTATGCATGCAAAGAACAAACAACAAGCTACACAAGAACTCACTACTGTAATGGTCCAGATGACAAAGTTGCTCAGGGACTCATGTTTTCATCTCAATGGAAGAAAAAAAAACACAGTCTGCATGTTCCTCAAAAAAAGAGGACAACTGATGCCACTGAGCCAGATGTCTATGTGTCAGGGGAAAAGCTCCAGGTGGTACTGTATCTGATTTTAAGTATCTTGGCATCATACCTGATTCCAACCTCTCTTTTAAAAAGCAAATGAAAAGATAACTCAAATAACCAAATTCAACCTAGCTAATTTCCAAAACATACAAAATTGTTTGACTACAGAGGTAACAAAACTGTACTTCAAATCTATAATACTCCCCCACTTAACATATTACTTGACTAGTTGGGCCCAAGCTTGCTCTACAACATTAAAAACCATTCAGTCTGTCTGCAAAAAGGCTCTCAAAGTGCTTGATAGGAAGCCCAATAGCTATCATCACTGTTACATTTTCAGAAAGCATGAGCTCCTGAGTTGGAAAGATCTTGTGAAATACACTGACGCATGTCTTGTATTCAAGATCCTAAACGGCCAGGCTCCCCCTCCACTCAGTACTTTTGTTTAACAGAAAACCCAAACCTTATGGCAGAAGATCCACAAGGTCCGCCATAAGAGGTGACTATAGTTCCCTTAAGGAAAATAACCTTTAGTCAATCTGCTTACTCTGTGAGAGCATCCCATTTCTGGAATACCCTGTGTCACGACTACCGCCCGAAGTCGGTCCATCTCCTTGTTTGGGCGGATTTCATCAGTCGACGTCACCGGCCTTCTAGCCATCGCCAATCCATTTTTCATGTTCCATTTGTTTTGTCTTTGTTTTACACACCTGGTTTCAATACCCAAATTACATGTTCATTATTTAACCCTCTGTTTTGCCCATGTTTTTTTGTGCGTGATTGTTTGTTTTTCTTTGTGGGTTGTATTACGGCTGGTTATTTCGCCCGTGTGTTTAAGGGCACGTTGGATTTGTTATCCTTTTTCCGTATTTTATTAAATACGTTGTTCACTCATCTCTGCTTTCCTGCGCCTGACTTTTACACCAGCTACACACACCGGCTTTGACACCCTGCCATTAGACACACACAACTGTGATTAATGTTCACTGTCCCTGTAAAAATCTAAATCAAATCAAATCAAACTCAAACTGCAATCCACTTTTCAATCCAACTATTCACACCTGAATCCCTTCAGCCCAATATAGCCCAGCGAGCACAACCAACTCTCATATTCTTACCAGTAGGCAAAAATATAACCCATACTCAAACAACGTTCTGGCTTACCTCTATCGTAAGATTAAAAACAAACTTTACAACTTTCTTTTCTCTTTCGGCTTTACACTTATGAAATTTCCAAGACTTTAAAATTAACATGTAATGCGCCAAATCTATAAAATACATCAGTCACACCTTAAGAATAAAAAAACACATTTTGGTGGGCACAACTCTATCGCAATTTTATATCCGGTATTATTATAACTCCTTCGATTTAGGTAACTGTCTTTTCTTTGATTCAGTTATTTAAATACGACTCCATTCTCAATATGTTATTCCAGCAGACCATTTAAGCAACAGACAATGTATTACATCGAAATCGCCTCGCTATTTATGTTGAATGAATAAGTCTTTCAATTTGAACTAGCAGAACAATATTTTTTACTTTTGTTTCCCGGACAATGACAATGAGATCCTCAACGATTCTCTAACCTCCCAGAGACCCTCTCAGGAACTATAGACCTTCCGCTGCTTTCGAAAATATCATCCCGCTCTCAATACCACCCCGTGATTTTCTATGATGGGCAGTGAAGGAACAGAACCCCAAGATAACGTTAAATCAAACGTTTTTATCCAAATTTCAATCATCTGATTAAGCATATGTCTATATGTTACTATCCAAACATCAGATTAAGACACATTTCCATATTCACACAACTCTCATATCACAGTCACACAATGCTATTCTCAAACATACCTAATCAAATAGTTGTTTTTCAACAATATTTTAACCTGCAGGAATATTTTCAAATTTTATCTCATGATTAGTTCCTAGGATAATGCAACTCCTACATTAGCATCTTTCAATACTTCTACAATGGGGTACGGGTTTAACACAATTACAGGTTTAAAACAAGTACAGGTTCACCTTACTATCTTATACTATATCATAAATGGTCTTAACTAGTTCACACAGATTCCGGATGTTTTAACATTAAAATGGCCAAAACTAGTTCACACAGATTCTAGATATTTAACGCTACATTTCCAACCCCAGGGCATACCTGGCTAGCACATTTAAAATAATTGGAATTCACCACTTCTGAGGGTCACTTAGACAGTCACACAGACACTTTTCAGAATAAGTTCCTTCTTCCAATAGGGTTTCACCAGGTACCGTGCTTCACACAGAACCCACAGTCACCCTGGCCCCTACAGACCGCACCAATCCCCACTGTGATCAATTCAGTGTCAGGACGACTCTAGGTCGCCCGCAACCGACCAATGATAGGGGTCTTTGAGTCGACTAACTCTCAGATCATCCCCCACTGTTTACGCCTCCAAGGTGCCCCCCTCACACAGGAATACACACTCAGAGCCTACGTAACAGAGGCTTTTCTCAAAAACTCAACTTTAAGTGTGGTTCGCTCACCTCTTTCTTAAAAAAAACTAAGTTCAAGATGTGGTATCCACTCGGCTCGCTGCCTCTCAGATCAAAGGTGGGTCCGTTCCCGAAGTGTGGTCTCCCTGAGATCCCAATTTTGAGGGATCCCTTGTGCACGATTTACCCAGTTCCTCACATCACATCCTCGTCGCCAAATGTGGTGGTTAATTTCTTTACTGTCAAATGAAGAGAGACAAACTTATCAGACAAGTCAGAGTTATACTTAAACTAAATGTTTAATAGTGAGAGCTTTGCAATAGCGATGGCTGGTCGACAAATCACCGTCTCTGACGATCCGTTGAGAGTACAAAGGTCTTTTATAGCCAAGATACACCTCTTTCAACCTACATGACGAACAACAGATATATAGAATGGGTCACAAGGTTAAAATTTGTATGAAAGATACCTATAATACATAGCAGACAATATCTGCTGTGTCAACAGTTTTCATTGTATCACCAGTGTCTGGCCCTCCGACTCCAAACTGGAACCATCTCTCCCTGGTACGGTATAGAACGTAAACATTAACTCATGCTCTGGAATGCTCTTTAGGTTTTATCACCCCAAGACATCGTAAATCTCCTGTCAGTGTAATCTCCCAGAGGCACATCCTCAGTAGAACACACACACAATAGTTAAGAATACTCTATTCTGTTGAAATAAAACAACCATTTTATGCAATAAAAGTATTATAACATAATCTTGCAATTTTTCCTCTCACACCGCACAGGAGGCCTTTTGGTAGGCCATCATTGTAAATAAGACTTTGTTCTTAATTGACTTGCCTAGCTAAATAAATGTTAAATAAAAAATAAATAAATACAATAAAAATCTATCTACACACAATACCCCATAATGACAAAGCGAAAGCAGGTTTTTCGAAATTCTTGCAAATGCATTAAAAATAAAAAACAGAAATACCTTATTTATACAAGTATTAAGACACGTTGCTATGAGACTAGAAATTGAGTTCAGGTGTGTCCTGTTTCCATTGATCAATCTACAACTTAATTGGAGTCCACCTGTGGTAAATTCAATTGATTGGACATGATTTGGAAAGGCACACATCTGTCTATATAAGGTTCCACAGTTGACAGAATATGTCAGAGCAGAAACCAAACCATGAGGTCGAAGGAATTTTCTGTAGAGCTCAGAGTCAGAAGTGTGTCGAGGCACAGGTCTGGGGAAGGGTACCAAAAAATGTCTGCAGCATTGATGGTCCCCAAGAACACAGCGGCTTCCATCATTCTTAAATGGAAGAAGTTTTGAACCACCAAGACTCTTCTTAGAGCTGGCCTCCTGGCCAAACTGAGCAATCGGGGGAGAATGGCCTTGGTCAGGGAGGTGAGCAAGAACTTCATGGTCACTCTGAAAGAGCTCCGGAGTTCCTCTGTGGAGATGGGAAAACCTTCCAGAAGGACAACCATCTTTGTAGCTCTCCACCAATCAGGCCTTTATGGTAGAGTGGCCAGACGGAAGCTACTCCTCACTAAAAAGGAACATGACAACCCGCTTGGAGTTTGCCAAAAGGCTCCTAAAGGACTCAGACCATGAGAAACAAGATTCTCTGGTCTGATGAAACCAAGATTGAACTCTTTGGCCTGATTGCCAAGAGTCACGTCTGGAAGAAACCTGGCACCATCTCTACGGTGAAACATGGTGTTTAACACAAGATACACCCTCTTAGTCTACATGACAAACAGCAGATGTGTGGAATGGGTCAAAATGTTGCATGAAAGAAATGAATAATTCACAGCAGACAGTATCCGTGCGAAAAGTGCAAATCAATCCCAGAACAACAGCAAAGGTCCTTGTGAAGATGCTGGAAGAAACAGGTACAAAAGTATCTATATCCACAGTAAATCAAGTCCTATACAGACATAACCTGAAAGGCCGTTCAGCAAGGAAGAAGCCACTGCTCCAAAACCGCCATAAAAAAATCCATACTATGGTTTGCAACTGCATATGGTGACAAAGATTGTACTTTTTGGAGAAATTTCCTCTGGTCTGATGAAACAAAAATAGAACTGTTTGGCCATAATGACCATTGTTATGTTGGAGGAAAAAGGGGGAGGCTTGCAAGCCGAAGAACACCATCCCAACCGTGAAGCATGGGGGTGGTAACTCAGCACTGTATATGCTTTCACATCAATGTCTTCAAAATGTTGTTCAGAGTACAATTATGCCAACATCTATGCTCTTTTATATGATGCATTAACCAATAAATCAGCTAACTCAACCCAACCATGTTGTTTAAAGTATCTCCCACACCCAACACATCTGCATGTCTACAGTGGAATCTAGTCTCTCTCTCTCTCTTTAGCTCCGCTTCCTCTGTCATGGTGTCTTCAAGCTCACCCATTATGCATCTGGACCTCACTTAACGTGCACTATGCACCCACCGAGGAGAGGCATGACGATCTTTACCGCTGAAGGTGCTGTAAGAAGTAGTGTGTATGGACCAGACCAACGCTGTTCCAACACCCCACCCCCCTGGTGTATCTTAACTACTTATGGAGTAGTGGGGTGCTTCTTGGCAATATCACAGCGTTGTCAGATTTCAAAAAGGCTTTACGGCGAAAGCACAACATTTGATTAATAGAGGGTAGCACTTCCAATATTTTTTTCATTAGCATAAATTCATAAACCATCGCGGTTCACACAAAACACATTTCACAGTGAAAACAAATCCTTTTGAAGAACTTCTGCTGAGGGCTTCCCAAGTGTCCAACGAAGACATCCAATGGTTCTTTTGTTAGAAAAAGTCATTTATTATATCCATAAATCTCTGTTTGGTTGGCACGTTATGATCATAAAATACAGCGTCCACTCGCCCATTGAACCGTGAAGAGAACACGTTCAACCTATACCTATACACTTGTCCAAGAACAATCAAACATCATTGATAATGTATCCTTAGGAACACTTATGTATATTTACTATAATATTTCAACCGGATTATAAACTGGACGATAGGAAAGGAAAAAAACACAGCGCGCGCGAGCCCGTGAACGAGCATCCTCTTCTGTTTATTACCTCTTCTATTACCATCCAGAGCAACTATAACATCACCAAACACTGTCTAGAGACTGTTGACATCCAGTGGAAGCAATAGGTACTGCAATCTTACTCCCAGAAATGGCTGTTTTCAATAGGGAGGGGTTCAAAAGGAGGCAATGTGTCAAAAACACTTTTTCCAGGACAGACATTCCTCGGGTTTCCGCCTGCTATATCCGTTCTGTTATACTCACAGACATTATGTTAACACTTTTAGAAACTTCATATCCAGTGTTTCCTATACAATAGTACTAATTATGTGCATATCCTATTTTCTGGGCCTGAGTGGGAGGCATTTTACTTTGGGCACGCCAGACTCTCCAAAACCGTCACCTCGGGAGCCGCTCCCTAAGAGGTTAATGCACTCAATAATTACACTCAATCTCCAGAATTCAGCCCATGCGTCACTTGAGTGGGTTGAGTCACTGACGTGATCTTCCTGTCCGGGTTGGCGCCCCCCTTGGGTTGTGCCGTGGGGGAGATCTTCGTGGGCTATACTCTAATTCTAACTCTCTCTAGTTCTCTCTAATTCTCTTGTCTCAGGATGTTAAGTTGGTGGTTGAAGATATCCCTCTAGTGGTATGGGGGCTGTGCTTTGGCAAAGTGGGTGGGGTTATATCCTGCCTGTTTGGCCCTGTCCGGGAGTATCGTCGGACAGGCCACAGTGTCTCCCGACCCCTCCTGTCTCAGCCTCCAGTATTTATGCTGTAATAGTTTATGTGTTGGGGCTAGGGTCAGTCTGTTATATCTGAAGTATTTCTCCTGTTGTATCCGGTGTCCCGTGTGAATTTATGTATGCTCTCTCTAATTCTCTCTCTATTTTTCTCTCTTTCTCTTTCTTTTTTTCTCTCCTTCTTTCTCTCTCTCTGAGGACTTGAGCTCTAGGACCATGCCTCAGGACTACCTGGCCTGATGACTCCTTGCTGTCCCCAGTCCACTTGGTCGTGCTGCTGCTGTCCAGTTTCAACTGTTCTGCCTGCGGCTATGGAACCCTGACCTGTTCACCGGACGTGCTACCTGTCCCAGACCTGCTGTTTTCAACTCTCTAGAGACAGCAGGAGCGGTAGAGATGCTCTGAATGATCGGCTATGAAAAGCCAACTGACATTTACTCCTGAGGTGCTGACCTGTTGAACCCTCTACAACCACTGTGAGTAATATTATTTGACCCTGCTGGTCATCTATGAACATTTGAGCATCTTGGCCATGTTCTGTTATAATCTCCACCTGGCACAGCCAGAAGAGGACTGGCCACACCTCATAGCCTGGTTTCTCTCTAGGTTTCTTCCTAGGTTCTGGCTTTTCTAGGGAGTTTTTCCTAGCCGCCGTGCTTCTACACCTGCATTGCTGTTTGGGGTTTTAGGCTGTACAGCACTTTGTGACATCATCTGATGTAAGAAAGGCTTTATAAATACATTTGATTGATTGATATTTCCTCTCCCCTTTCTTTCCCAGACCTTCAGAAATAATTTTTAAAACTTCCTAACATGTCCATCCTTTTGCATATCCAAATTAAAACTGAATTGAAAAGACCCCATCCAAAATAGATCCCACAGTATCAAAACCCACTAATGCATATTCGTAACCGTTTAATTGCGTGTGCGTGCTGGTGAACCGTAGGTCTAAAACACACATGAACAGGCCTCACTTATCTGGAACTCCATTTATGGCCTAATCTAGATACTTCTATACTTAAAATTGCCAAAAATCACTAACTGCTCTCCCCAATACCACAGTCTCCAGGGACATTCTAACGAGAAAATGAAACCCTCTCTTCTGGAAAAGAAAGTATACATTTCTTTAGCATTCACTATGCACTAGCATTCACATTCCTCGTTACCCCTCCACCCTTTCGTACATTCTAGAAATCTCTTTCAGAATAAGAAGACATACAATTTCTCATGAGATCAAAAAACCCTCCAAGGCTTTCTGAGCTTGCAAGGAGTGTTTGGCCAGATCATTTAAAATTGTTACCTTTAGAAATCATTCCCCTGGCATTTCACCAAATTTAGCCAATTTCTCATCATAAGGAATCCGCAATATTTCATCCCTGGCCTCTACTAATAAGTTGGGTGATCTCACACATCTTCCTTCTCATGTAATCTCTATCGATTGTACCGATGCCATACACCGCTATGTGAAAGTTCCTCTCCTGCTACTCTCAAAAGGATTTGTTGTTGCTCTTTTGAAAAAGATCGAAACACTTGTATATTGGCATGTCCTTTGAATGTAGCAGGTTCCAGTATCACCTTACACTCATTCTTCCAATGTCCGATAGTCCCACATCTAAACCGGGGAGCTATCTCCTTACGCTTTAATGTTTTTTCAGTACATTTCTTTGTCTTACCTTGGGCATTGAAACTATAGTTAGTGACTTTTCCTGTGGCCCTATTAACCCTTCGGACATCTGCAAAGTGAGCAGAGTTATATTCCACTCTCAAAACATCCTGTTCTATTTCATCCACTAACCCTGCAATTACCGTTTTGATCACAGGGTTCAAACCTGCCATCAAAGCAGAAGTGCAAATTCTATCAATGCACTCCCGTACCCAGTCTTTCTGTGGCTGAGTACTTCTACTAATTCCGGGTTTATCTGTTTGTATTTTTTGTTGATAGAATGCTGACATCAAAATGCTGGCATATTGAGCTTTTGATTCTGGTTTTATGTCATTGTGCCAAGTCATAATTGCCTTGCTGAATTCTTTATTTGATTGGAATTTTCCGTCAGCAGGGAAATGTTGCCCAATTTTATCCAGTTTGATACATTTTTCCCATATTCGAGCCAAATTCGTAGAATGCGCTTCTTTCAGGGCCTACATGGCTTTATTAAAATCCTCTAGCTCCATATTACAGGGAGAATCGGGGCAGTTTGTCGCCATTTCAATTGTGTATTATTCCCTAATGTAACGATGTGCGCTGAGAGTCGGGAAGCAAGTTCAGGGAGTGAGTGTTTTAATAAATAAACTTAACGTAATACAAACAACGCACAGACATGAACTAGAACAGAAACAATAACGCCTGGGGAAGGAACCAAAGGGAGTGACATATATAGGGAAGGTAATCATGGAGGTAACGATGGTGACAGGTGAGTGCCAATACGAGCAGCTTGGTGACCTAGAGGCCGGAGAAGGAGCACACGTGACGTGACGTGACAGTACACCCTCCCCGACGCGCGGCTCCGGCCACAGGACGCCGACCAAAATAACGATCCCGGGGATCAGGAGCGGACCGGTCACCTCTACTGAGGCACGGGAAACCTGTCAGTCAGGTAACCTGTCAGTCAGGAAACCTGTCAGTTCGGCTGAGAAGTATGAGCATGGCGACCTAGAGCACCGGAGAGAGAGCATACGTGACAGTACCCCCTCCCCGGCACGTTCGGCTCCAGCCGCAGGACGCCAACCAAAGGGACGAACCAGTCGAGCGTCGTCGAACGGACCAGTCGCAGTGGCGTCGGACGGAGCGGTCGAGCGTCGTCGGATGGGCCATTCCCGCTGTCTCCCTTAATGGTCAATTGTTCTGTCACGTTGGTATAAAGGGTCAGGAGACAGGCGCAGGAATGAAAAATATGTGTTTTTATTATGCTCATATTACGGCGTGCCGTGTATAGGCACGGGGACGAAGACAAAACCAACACGTATACAAAAACACAGGGTTGAAACCCAAAATAAAAAGAGCAAGGAGTACCTTGAATAAATACACACGCGCACAATGATTAAACCACGGGACGAGACCTGGAATCATCTGCGCAATCCACAATGGCACGAATGTCAAAACACACAGCACAGGTACTCACATGCACCAACGGACATAGTACAACAATCGACAGCCCAATGGAGAACCAAACGGCACATAAAAACAAACACTAATCATTGGCAATTGGGGCCAGGTGTGCGCAATGACAGTTCCGGAGGGATCTGTGACACCTAACCTCTCCCGATGGTGTTCAGGGTATTTTAGATTTCTTCAATCCCGTCTATAATACACACCTTCTATTAACTATTTTCCAAAGTAGCGCTACCCACTTCCCCGGATAATAGTTATGGTATTTGTACCTATTAATTGGTTACGGCACTTAGTACCTTGTATTAGAACCTATACTATAGCGTATGCAAATAAATTACTGGAGAATATGGATGACTTCATGTCTTACTCCAGTATTGCCTCAAATATCACTGTTGTTGATTATTCACACTTGTCTTCCTATTGCCACATAATCTTTCATGGTTCACCACCCCAACAGGGCATAAAACTAACCTCTCTTTCACACACACACACACACCCTGCGCTCTCACGGCCACTGCTACTCGGCTTCCACCCTTCTTACGGGTCTGGCCAATATACCATTACACTAGGGTTTTACCCTCCACAGGACTACCCTGTTCAGGACTTCCCCTCTCTCTATGAGATTGTACCCTCCACAGGAACTATATCCTGCTCTGGACTTATGAGACTTACCCTCCACAGATCTATTCTGCTCGGGACTTACTCTAAACTTTATGGTACTAGCATATACCACAAAGCTACGACCGGTCGTAACACAATAGGACTATTGAATAAACTCAGGCTCTTCCAACGTCATCTGCTAGGTTCTAATTCTCAGAGTAAATAACTCAACGGACACTAGATCACAAAACTCAAAAACCAAGAGAGGAATTACTAAAAACTCAGCCAAAGAAAAAAAACAACACAAACATCTTTTGCACTAAGTACACCAAGGGTTCGGAGAAAATGAAAGGAGTCCTGAAAAAGCACTGGCATATTCTGCAATCAGACAAAAAAATAATAATTGCACACCTCTTCAAGGAACCCCCACTGGTTGTCTATAAGCGTGGTCGCAATATTGGAGATTGCTTGGTGAGATCTGACATGCCCTCTGAGTCCACTCAGACACTCTTGACACCCATTCCAAATGGGAACTACAAATGTGGTTCATGCGCACAGTGCAATAGCACTATAAAAAGATCCTTCTTCAGACACCCACATACAGGTCGAAAGATCCCTGTTAGGGGTATCATCTCATGCAAGACCAAGGGAGTAATCTATCTCATCACCTGTTCATGTGGAAAAGCCTACGTAGGACAAACGAAAAGACAACGCAAAGCAGAACACTGCAGCTGAATCAGGTGTAAGAACATTGACTATCCAGTAGCAGCCCACTTTGTTGAAGCTAACCATCCAATCTTCTCCCTCAAATACACAGGCATTGAGCATGTTGCTCTACCAAGGAGAGGAGGTAACATCGAGATCCTACTAATACAAAGGGAGGCTTACTGGATATCCTATCTAAAAACATTCATTCCTAGTGGTCTGAATATTGACTTTGATCTCAGGCCCTTCTTTTGAACAATTCTTTCTTTTATGAACAAGTCTTATGAATTGATTTATTCTTTCTACAGCTTATTAGCGTACACCTAATATGTTCCCCCTGTTGATGATGCTTATTATTCATTAAGGTTGAACCAAAAGATATGAAATAAATACAAAACAATTACATATGTGAAATTGAATTAAACAAATGTATTTTGATGCTAATATTACGTACAATATTCAATTATGTTTCTATATGATAACAATAGCCTAATATATTTAATATAACATATACTACTGTTTGTTTTTAACAGTTTCACTAATTCATTCCAATTAACATAATCATTATGACACACCTCACAATTGTCATTGTCACGATCTTCCGAATAATTGGAACAAAGCGCACCTCGGGTGTAGTTCCACATGATTTAATAAAGTAGTGAAACTTCCATATACACGAGAAAGAACACCGCTCTGACCCGTGGTGTAGCGCATAGGCACTACACACAAACAAACAATAACCCACAAGGCAGGTGGGGAAGGGAACAAACTTAAATAGGATTCCCAATTAGAGGCAGCGACATACAGCTGCCTCTAATTGGGAACCAATACAAAAAAACAACATAGAGTCCCATAGAAAACCCTAGTCACGACCTGGCCTAATAGCCCATAGAGAAACCCAGAGGGCTCTCTATGGCCAGGGCGTGACAGTCATTGGTTGCACTAATTTCACTGTTTGTCAAGAGAGCTACTTTTTTCATCTCTGTGCTATGGTAGGAGACCATTATTTCACACTAGCATAACCTTTCACTTAGGCTATTGCTCTGACGAGGATGGTGAATATTGGTCACATTCTGCAATGGAGGTGAAGCCACAGTTAAGACAGTTACCAGCAGTGTCAATTCACCATTCTGGAAAGAAAGATAACACAAACCTAGCAGAGGCCGTCAGCATGGATTCAGAGAGCAACATTGATATACCTTTTTTCCACTCCATTAAAACCAGTTACATGTAACTAAATATAATTGAAAATGTGTAACGATGTACACTGAGAGTTGGGAAGCAAGTTCAGGGAGTGAATACATTTAATTAATAAATGACCAAAACAAGAACCACAAACAGCGCACCGACATGGAACAGGAACAGAAACAATGACGACTGGGGAAGAAACCAAAGTGAGTGACATATAAAGGGCAAGTAATCAAGGAGGTGATGGAGTCCAGGTGAGTGTCCTTATGTGCAAATGCGCATAATGCTGGTGACAGGTGTGTGCCATAAACGAGCAGCCTTGTGACCTCGAGGCCAGAGAGGGAGCACACGTGACAAAATGTCATAATAACTAGTATGCATACCCCAAGAAACGTTAAAATCTCACCTTTCCGGTAATTTTTTTTAATAAAATGCTGAGGTGTAGTCACTTTTGAGGACACAAGCTCAAGTACACAGTACAAATATGAAAATATGAAATATTTTATCATGTATTTCCTAATCAACAAAATGGTATGAATAAGGCTTGAAATTACTTATAAGCTGTCTAAATATAGTATAATCAAATTATAAAATGACTAACTATAAGATTGCACCTTCCTTATAACTGTAAAATACATATTTGTATGTTTAGTGTTAGAGAAAATGTGCATATTTTCTAAAGGTCTCTCTTGATCAAAACGTCTGCCACATTGCTGTAAACGTCTCACAGAGCTCTAGTTTGGATTCCTGAACTTATTATGAGCTCTTCTTTCATCTCATATTAATATTGTCTGTCTAGGACAAACAGAAAGGGTTTTTTTGTGTTTAAAATCTATAAATTATTTGAGATTAATGGATATAAATAGATCTCTGAATGTGCAGGCATGTGCTTTGTCAGTGGCTGTGACATAGGGTTCAACCAGGAGTTGATGGACAGTTGGAAGAGTGAATAAAATGGTAGGAGGGACATCCCAGCTTCAAGTGGTTTCATATTTCACATCCTACTTCACACAGGCTCAAACAATATACTACTGAAGAATAATTGTTGTAACCAATGTAGGAAGAGCGTTTATAAACTGAAAGTCCACTATAAACCTGTGCACTCGGGAGTAAGGATGTACAGCTGCGCTGACTATGGGAAGGCATTCAGTCACTCTGAGCTTTTCAAATTACATAGGCAGATTCAATCTGGAGAGAGGCCTTACAGCTGCTCAGTGTGGTAAAAGTATTGTCCAGTTGGGGGCACTGACAGACCATAAAAAGAGTCACACTGAAAGAGCTTCAGTTTAGTCCAGATCCTCTAACAGCACCAGAGAATACATTCGGGGGAGAAGCCACACCACTGCACACACTGTGGCAGAGAATTTGGTCACTTGAGTAAGCTCAGAATGCATGAGAAACTGAAGACAAGCCTTTCAAGTGTGAGCATTGTGAAAAGCGCTTCAGTTTGGCTGCTTACCTCAAGAAACATTAGAAGGTGACTGTAGCTAGAGTTTTGGTGACTCTGGAATCCTTAGGGACCAGAGGATTCACAGGGGAGAGAAACCATACAGCTGCAAAACCTTCAGGCACTTGTGTTCATTAAAAAAACACACAATGCGTCACTAAGTACTAGGCCAATATTGATTAATAAGTTAAGACTTTAGTTTGAGAGAGAGTGCATGTGTTGTTTTGCTGTAAAGACATTTTTTTTAAATAATTTATAAAATATAATTTTAAAGCACTGTGGTTTGTTTATTTGAATTTGGCCATAAATAAGCATACAACACAGGCATTTTGTTTTCAAGTTTATGGGCCCAATAATTTTAGTTATTGGGCTCAATAGTTTTGGTTTGCCTATTTGGTTTTGTGATCAGCAGTGACATTATGTGAGTCTAATTTCAGCTCTCTTAACCAAACATAAGACTAGGAATTTTACTTTAATGTGTGGTGCTTTCATGTGATCAGAAATGTGCACTTATAAATTATAACATACAAAATGACACACTAAATTGTAGAATATAGCCTATCTGCATCACTAGTTTTTCATGCATTGATTGTTAAGTTAGGCCCATCAAATTGTTTCAAAGTCGCAATTCTTGTTTTATACACTAGGTGGAAATACTATACAGTCGTTGAATAGACTTCAACTTTTTTTCCCCCAAACTGGCGACCCAGGACCAATAGAAATAAATGCTAAATAATGTATTGTGTCATTTTGGAGTCACTTTTATTGTAAATAAGAATAGAATATGTTTCTAAATACTTCAACATTAATGTGGATGCTACCATGATTACGGCTAGTCCTGAATGAATTGTGAATAATGATAAGTGTGAAAATTACAGACACACAAATATCATACCCCCAAGACATGCTAACCTCTGACCATTACAATTACGGATATGTATGCCTATGTAACGTTCTCACTCATCATTATTCACGATTCATTCAGGATTATGTTAGCACCCACATTAATGTAGAAGTGTTTAGAAATATTATATTCGTATTTACAATAAAAGTGACCCCAAAATGAAATAATACATTATTTACCATTCATTTCTATTGGGCACAAAATAACCTGAAACACAACCAAAACAAACAGCAAATCCACAAGCTTGATGTAATTAATCATTGCAATTTCAGTTTCTCTCTTGTTATGTTGGTCACTGACAGTCACTCAATTAGCCATCTCAGCTAACACATTTTTTTATTGGTAAATTACTCTAGCCAGCTATCATTTTAGTAGCCTAATCATGGCCAAATTCCCCATTGATTTTGTTAGTCACTCTCACTCAGATATCATTAATTAACATGGTATAAGTCTTGGCAAAATGTGTAGAATTGCAGAAAATGTGCTTTAAAATTGCACAAAATTGTCTCCACCCCATGGCAAAATGGGTAGAACTGCAGGAATGTAGCTATCAAACTGCAAAAAAGCCTTTAACACAAACGACCATTGCCGGCACTGCATCCAGTTGTTCCATTATGCTACAGCAAGGATAAGCGAAACCGGGAGTTGGAACCAGAAAATAGTTAAAGGCAAGTTCGCGCGGAACAGGGCATTTGCTTGTTTCATAGACATTAAAACCAGGGTCGGATTTAGCTGTAGCCGATGCTGAGGTGAAGTTGAAGTGAACAGCCAAAGTCAGGAGCCGACATTTTCGACTGGAGATGGAAAAAGTGTTGTCGTGAGCGGGAGAGAAGAAGAGAAGAGAATTGAAGAGAGAGAGAGAGAGAGAGAGGTAGAAAGAGAGAGAGGTGCGTAAAAGACTAACCTATCTATAGCCTTTACTTAGTAACGCATCACAGCAGGACATTAGACCGAATCTCAAATCATTCAACCCACGACGGACACGGACGAGGCAGGTAAGATAAGATGATGAATATATGATTTTCTACATTTGGTGGTGCAAAAGCAGTAGCGGTAGAGCAATGAGCACATTGAATGGAAGGTGAGACTTTTATGTTTTTTTGTCTGCTATGCCACTTAACCGATTGATGGAGGATATAGTTTTTAGGCTGCTAGCATACTAGGCTGTTTATTGCTGGATTTGCTCCGGCTACTATCTAGCAAACCTGTAGTGTTCAATATTAAGCAGGGTCTTATTTATAAGTGCACCTACAGCCAATGCCAAATATGACGAACACTTCAGTCGATATAGCCTACTATATGTTTCGCACAGACGGGAATTAGTTAAAAAACTTATCACAAACGTAGCCTATTTGAAAAAAGACATCAGCCTAGCCTATATGGCTGATTTCACATAGGGCGTCTGGGAAAAGGTATATATGCACATCATGATTCAAGAAAAAGGGAATATATTAGTAGGAAGGTATTGTAATTCTTTAGGCTATATTACATTCTAAACTGTAGCCTACGCAAGCAAGACTAGTACACATTTACGGTCAATGACAGTAACTAAATATAAGCAAATATTGTCTCGTGCATACAGCTTCGGGGGTATCAGGTGCGTGGACTTGTCTCAGGTAGCTCCGAAGATCTAAAAGGGCACCTGCTGGTAAGCGTCGTATCGCGCTCGCGCCGTTATTTATTTATGTGTCGCCTGAACCCACTGCTTTGCCATTGTCGCGCGAGGTTAAGCTTCGACTCTGTAATTTGCCCCTGGCCTTGGATCAGCTCCACTAATGCGGCACATTGTCGGATGAGCTGACTACACGGTTGCAGAGCGGCCATGTGGTGCTGGTGTTATCTAGTGATATGATTATGGTAATAGTTTGTAAGCAGCGGATAACCTCAATTACTCCCTGTAATTTGCAGGGTAGAAAATAAAAACAAGACTGAAAGAAAGAAACAGTCTTTAATCCACTATCCAACTTCAGCCATCCAAAAGGAATTTCATGCAACATGCTGAGCATGTAAAGTGCCTATAGGGCAGGGGTCTCCAACAGTTTCTAGCATGAGAGCTACTTTTAAAAAACGAAACATGCGAGCCACTAATTATTTTCTAACTTTCAAATAGGCACATTCTTCTCTGCTCTCCTCTGAAACTCTTCCCCAGGTCCACAGTAAAATCAAAAGTTTCTAAAAATATAAATAGTAAGGTAAAGTACAGATACTCCCAAAAAGTACTTAAGTAAATAAATGGAATCAAAATCAAATTCTATTTTATTTCTCACATGTGTTTTGCTGCAGAATGCTGTGGTAGCCATGCTGGTTAAGCCTGCCTTGAATTCTAAATAAATCACTGACAGTGTCACCCCCATACCATCACACCTCCTCCTCCTCCATGCTTCACAAAAATCTCCATGCTTCACAAAAATCTCAAATTTCAGACCAAAGGACAGATTTCCACCGGTCTAATGTCCATTGCTCCTGTTTCTTGGTCGAAGTAAGTCTGATGTATCTGTTACTTGAACTCTGTGAAGCTTTTATTTGGGGTGCAATCTGAGGTGCTGGTAACTCTAATGAATATATCCTCTGCAGCAGAGGTAACTCTGGGTCTTCCTTTCCTGTGGCAGTCCTCATGAGAGACAGTTTCATCATAGCGCTTGATGGTTTTTGCGACTGCACTTTCAAAGTTCTTGACTGACCTTCATGTCTTAAAGTAATGATGGGCTGTCATTTCCCTTTGCTTATTTATGCTGTTCTTGCCATAATATGGACTTATGGATATGGATAACAAGATGGCACTGACAGAGAGGGCTGCCTTTATGAAAATCTTAACTGTTATTACATACAGCCGGGAAGAACTATTAGATATCAGAGCGGCGTCAACTTACCAGCACTACGACCAGGAATATGACTTTCCTGAAGTGGATCCTTTGTCCGAACTACCCAGGGCATTTGAACTGATTCCAGAGGCTCACCCAAAACAACACTGCCAGAGAAGTGGTAGATGGAGCGGTCTTCTGGTCAGACTTCAGAGGCGCGCACACCAACCACTGCTTCCGAGTATATTACTTGCTCATGTCCAGTCTCTAGATAACAAGGTAGACGAAATTAGGGCAAGGGTTGCTTTCCAGAGAGACATCAGGGATTGTAACATACAGTGGTTGCTCAACTAAAAGTTTTGCGATTATGCTGCGGGACTTTGTGGTTTGTGGTTTAGTACGGTACCCTGTGTCACTACTTCATTGCTCCAGACCAGCGCAAGGGGGAGTTAGAGCACTGATGCTTTTGGGTCCCAAGCTTTTGGGTCCCAAGGCTCCAAAAATCCACTTATTGTTTTGTTACTACTCATCAGTATTACTTACTAAAAATGTTGTTACACTAAGGTTTTTATTCTAAGAGAAACCTAGACGACAATTAGGGTGTGGAAATGTTAGGATTATTTTGCTCTTACTGTAGTACTGTAGCATACTCCCGACCAGTCATGTTGTACAGTGCTATAGTTGCGTAGCGGTCTATCTGCGTTGGTACAGATGCTGGTTCATTACCTGTGCCGGCCGCGACTGGGAGACCCATGAGGTGATGGTAGGCTTTTGATTTATTTCCCTCTAAAAACATAAATAAATAATTCTAAATTACAAACTTTATTTACAAATTAGTAACAATTTCTCACCCTATGTTCAAGAATGGCCTTTTTCTTGCTCACTTTGTGTTATTTGAAATCAAAATCATCTCCAAAATATCGTTATTTTTAAAACAAAGCTATTATTATTATTATTATTGATTAATTTAGAATTTTATAAAAGCCCCTTAGATATTCTCACAGATATTTTATTAACCCTGTCTTTCACAAGCGTAGCAGGCTGTGAATTCTGCAAACAACGTTTATAGCAGGACCAATGTAATTGGTCATGGCTCCCAAGTGGCGCTCAATGGGATTGCCTTGCAATTCTCCAGCTTTATCCACTGAGATAGTGGTAGGCGCATGAGGTTCAAGGTACGAGGGCAGGAGGCAGGAGGCACGGGACGGGCCACAGAGCAGCGCACTGAATACGGACATAGCCCATGGGGAAGGGAGGAGGAGGAAGGGGGACAGAGGGTGGACCCCCACCATGCCCCACTGTGTAGCACAGAGCAACACTTTAACTACTTAGGGAGTGGTGGGGCGCTACCCCACTCCCGACACTACCCGGTGCAAGGCGCCAAATTCAAAATCCAAAAGTTGAATTATTAAACATTCATCAATATACAAGTGTTGCATAGTCATCAAAAGCTCTGCTTCTTGGCAATATCACAGTGTTGTCAGATTTCAAAAAGGCACCTCCAATATTTTACCATTAGCATAAATTCATAAACCATCGCGGTTCACACAAAACACATTTCACAGCGAAAACAAATCCCTTACCTTTTGAAGAACTTCTGCTGAGGGCTTCCCAAGTGTCCAACGAAGACAATCCATGGTTCTTTTGTTAGAAAAAGTCATTTATTATATCCATAAATCTCCATTTGGTTGGTGCGTAACGTTCAGAAAATCCAACGTTGAATCGCCCATAGAACCGTGAAGAGAACGCGTTCAAATATACCCATAAACTTTTCCTAAACAAATCAAATACCAGTTAAAATGCATCCTTAGCTATCCTTTTATGAATATGAGCGATAATATTTCACTCGGATGGTCACCTAAACGTTATATAAGAAATTATTAAATATTAGAGCATTAGACCTCTCACTAAAGTCGTCAGTCAGAATTTATACTTAAATCCGAACTGGATTTAACGAAAAATGACATGAAAAGCGCACGTGTAAATCCCAAAGTAATTGGAAAGGTAGATACAAATTATTTGTGACATTGTGGTTACAATAAAGAATGTAAGCGGGATGTAAACAATTTTATTTACAGTACTGATGGACAGCTGGAGGCATTTTGAAAACAGGTTTTCAAACACTACAGTGTACTGTAGTACTGTCCATGACTGATGCAACCCAAAAAAGCATTAAAGACAGAGTTAATGAGTACTTGAGAGAGAGTCTGGCGTGCCCAAAGTAAAATGCATGCCACTCAGGCCCAGAAAATAGGATATGCACATAATTAGTACTATTGGATAGGAAACACTCTGAAGTTTCTAAGAGTGTTAAAATAATGTATGTGAGTATAACAGAAGTGATATAGCAGGCGAAAACCCCGAGGAAAATCCATCCGGATTTGCAGTTTTTTTGTAAATGAGCATCTTCTCCATTGTGCCTATTGCATACAACTTTATGTAGGACTGAGACTGCAGTACCTATGGCTTCCACTAGATGTCAACAGTCAAAGACTGGGAATTCTAGCAGTGACCAGAACGGATAGGGAGAGGAAATTGTCAGGCGACCACTTTTGTAAACAAGGTTTGACATGCGCGAGATTGTGAACGCGAAGATTGTGAACGCGCACCACTTTATTTTTCTTTCCTATCGTTCACGTTATCGTCCGGTTGAAATATTACAGCAAATATACCCAAAAGGATACCTAAGGATACATTAAAAATGACGTTTGATTTGTTTGTAGAAAGTGTATAGGTATAATGTGAACGTGTTCTCTTCACGGTTCAATGGGCGACTTAACGGTGGATTTTATGATCATAACGCGCCAACCAAACAGAGATTTATGGATATAATAAATGACTTTTTCTAACCAAAGAAGCATGGATTGTCTTCGTTGGACACTTGGGAAGCCCTCAGCAGAAGTTCATCAAAGGTAAGCAATTTTATATTAGCGATTTTATGCGTTTTGTGAGACCCGTGTTGGGCTATGGATTTATGCTATTGCGTAAATATTAGAGGTGCTACCCTCAAACAATCAAATGTTGTGCTTTCGCCGTGAAGCTAGCACCCCACTGCTCCCTAAGTAGTTAACCGAGCACGACCCCATTCTCATCGACAGGGCTGTAGTGGAGCAGGTTGAGAGCTTCAAGTTCCTTGGTGTCCACATCAACAACAAACTATAATGGTCCAAACACACCAAGACAGTCGTGAAGTGGGCACAACAAAGCCTATTCCCCCTGAGGAGACTGAAAATAATTGGCATGGGTCCTCAGATCCTCAAAAAGTTCTACAGCTGCACCATCGAGAGCATTCTGACTGGTGTACAAAAAATTGTAGACCTCCACAAGTCTGGTTCATCCTTGGGAGAAAATTCCAAACGCCTGAAGGTACCACGTTCTTCTGTACAAACAATAGTACACAAGTATAAACAATATGGGACCACGCAGCTGTCAAACCGCTCAGGAAGAAATCAAATAAATTCAACGTGTATTTGTCACGTGTGCCGAATACAACAGGTGTAGACCTTACAGTGAAATTCTTACTTACAGGCTCTAACCAATAGTACAAAAAATGTATTAGGTTAAAAATAGGTAAGTAAAGAAATAAAACAACAGTAAAAAGCTATATACAGTAGCGAGGCTATAAAAGTAGCGAGTAGCATACAGACACCGGTTAGTCAGGCTGATTGAGGTAGCATGTACATGTAGCTATGGTTAAAGTGACTATGCATATATGATGAACTGTTTGGCCATAATTACCATCATTATGTTTGGGGGAAAAGGGGGGAGGCTTGCATGCCGAAGAACACCATCCCAACCGTGAAGCATAGGGGTGGTAGCATCATGTTGTGGTGGTGCTTTGCTGCAGGAGGGACTGGTGCACTTCACAAAATAGATGGCATCATGAGGCAGGAAAATGATGTGGATATTTTGAAGCAACATCTCAAGACATCGGTCAGGAAGTTAAAACTTGGTCATGAATGGGTCTTCCAAATGGACAATGACTCCAAGCATACTTTCAAAGTTGTGGCAAAATGGCTTAAGGACAACAAAGTCAAGGTATTGGAGTGGACATCACAAAGCCCTGACCTCAATCCTATAGAAAGTTTGAACTGAAAAAGCATGTGCGAGCAAGGAGGCCTACAAACCTGACTCAGTTACACCAGTTACACTCTGTCAGGATGAATGTGCCAAAATTCACCCAACTTATTGTGGGAAGCTTGTGGAAGGCTACCCGAAACGTTTGACCCAAGTTAATCAATTTAAAGGCAATGCTACCAAATACTAATTTTGTGTATGTAAACTTCTGACCCACTGAGAATGTGATGAAAGAAATAAAAGCTGAAGTAAATCATTCTCTCTACTATTATTCTGACATTTCACATTCTTAAAATAAAGTGGTGATCCTAACTGACCTAAGACAGGGAATTTTTACTAGGACTAAATGTCAGGGATTGTGAAAAACTGAGTTTAAATATATTTGGCTAAGGTGTATGTAAACGTCCGACTTCAACTGTAGCTAGACTGTTGTTTTACTATTACATTCAATGCTGCTATCGTTTTTAATTTTGTAAAGCAAATTAACACTGATTGCTGGGCCAATGTGCTGAACAATATTGCGCTGAACTCATGGCCTGTAACAGCCCTCTGCTTTGGGGTCACAACCCTCAATACGGTGGTTGGCCAGTGCATGAAATGTTGGAGTTGGAATTCCAAGTTTTATTGTGTTACTGCTACCCTATACTGAGGGGGCATACAGTCATAGAAGACGACCATCTCCAACACTATTTGGGGTTATCATTTCCTTCTCTCCCTCGCTTTTGCTCCTGCAGTGTGGAAACGGCAAACCTCTGACACAGTCGCTCTCTCTCGGAGTGTCTGTCACTCTCGCTGAATCCACCGTGAATGCGTGAGGGGGAGAAGAAATATAATTTGAAATGAAGGGGCCCATATCTGACAGGCTCTGTGAGTGACAGGCTCAAATGAAAAGCAATATGAGGGATATAGTAGAAATGAATTGCAGATACAGTGACTCCACAGTGCTGTTCTAAGAGTAATAGGGGAGGGAGCATGGTAAGGAATACTGTATAACGAGGAAAAAACATGGAATAACGGGAGAGTGGCGTAAAAAGAGGGACAGAGAAAGATGATGCAAAACAGAAAAAGTAAGGACAGAAAGGAGAGAGGAAGGAAAGAGAGAATGAGGGAGGGAGGAAGAAAGAGATGAGAAGTTCCTCTCACCCCATAAACTTGGTAGACAAACCTTGTTACCTAGGCTTAATTAAGACTTCTTTAGATGCATGTGGTGGGATGTGTGATGACATTTGGTGTGAGCTCCAATGCTGGTGGTGCCAGGTATAGAGGCATGAGGAATGCATTGGAAATTGCTCTTGGAACCGCCTTGAAACTGCCCCGGACCATGACTGTCCATTGTGTGGCCAAGTGTAAACCCAGCCCGCTCTCTCTCTCCCTCTATCTTCCTCCCTCCCTCCCTCTGGCCCAGCTGTGTGAGGTCATTAAATCAAGTAGAGCAACCAGGCAGAACAGTGGGAAAGAGGTTGAGAAGGAGAGAGGAGGGCTCAGAAGATGGGTGTGCTCAGCCTTTCGAGCCTTCCTCTCTCCTTCTCAACCCCTCCATCCCTCTCTCCCTCTTTTTTTCCTGGTTGCTCCATCCTCTTGGAAGTCACCCTTTCTGAGAGAGAGGATGGTGGAGTATAGTGTTTCGTCCAAAATGGCACCCTGTTCCCTTTATAGTGCCCTGTTCCCTTTATAGTGCACTACTTTTAAAAGTAGTGGACTATTAAGGAAACAGAGTCCTGGGATGCAAAATAGGGATGCATCCAAATCCACGTGCCCTCAAATAGAAGCAGGTTAAAAGCAGGTTGAAGGCCTTCACGGCAAACCCTCTAGAAGTAATCGTTTATGTCAAGTAGTCCACCTAGTCTATGATCCAAATAGATTGACCTTTTGCCTAGATATAGAGTATAGATATACACTGAGCGTACAACACATTAAGAACACCTTCCTAATACTGAGTTGCAAGCCCCCCCATAAATTGGCAATTTTTATCTGTTGATTGTGAGACTGATATAGACTGCACATTACACAGCTACATGCGCTTGCTCGAATAGACCGGGGAGGCCCTAATAGAAATAGACAAAGGTTGTGTCCCCAAAGGCACCCTATTTCTTATTTAGTGCAGTGCTTTTATCCAGGGGCCCTGGTCAAAAGTAGTGCACTACATAAGGAATAGGGTGCCTTTCGGGAATTAGTCAAATAGATGAATGAGTCTCTGCAGGCTATCTGGTGCACAGTTGTGTTTATGTTGTCTGATATACACACAGCCCTCTGGCAGGTATTTTAAGTGCTGTGTTTAGATGCACAGTATGGGTGTTGTGTTAATGTGTTAATTGAAGTAAGGCAGAGGGTTATGGAGATTAGAGAGATTTAGTAATGACATCAATACTGATATTTGATATATTTTGCACAACAAACATGTCAAGGGGAACCTTGTTGAGTGGGTCTACATATTATTGTCTCTGCTTTATGTGTAAAAATAATTGCTATCATGCGCCTTTCGGAATGAGGAAAAGTTATTTTGTGAAAAGGTAGACAAACAAAAGTACTCCCCACTGGGCACAGACGTTAGTTTTACATTTGGTTGAGTTGTCAACTAATGTGAATTCAACATGAAATCAACAATAAATATCATTGGATTTAGGTGCCATGTTGTGGTGGTAGTACAAAGTACGTTGTGATGGTAGTACAACGTAACATACCATACCCTCTCTGCCCATTCATCGCCATTTTACCTGTTGTTGTTGTCTTAGCTGATTATCTGTTGTTGTCTTACCCGTTGTTGTCTTAGCTAGCTCTCCCAATCAACACTGTGATTGCTTTATGCCTCGCTTTATGTCTCTCTCTAATGTCAATATGCCTTGTATACTGTTGTTTAGGGTAGTTATCATTGTTTTATTTTACTGTGGAGCCCCTAGTCCCACTCAACATGCCTCAGATACATCTTTTGTCCCTCTTCCCAGACATGCGGTGACCTCACGTAGCATAACAAGTGCCTCCAGAGATGCAACCTCTCTTATCGTCACTCAATGCCTAGGTTTACCTCCACTGCACCCGCACCCACCATAAACCCTGTCTGTACATTATACACTGATTCTATCCTACCACGCCCAGAAATCTGCTCCTTTTATTCTCTGTCCCCAACGCATTAGACGACCAGTTTTGATAGCCTTTAGCCGTACCTTCATCCTACTCCTCCTCCTCTGTTCCTCGGGTGATGTAGACGTTAACCCAAGTCCTGTGTGTCCCTAGGCGCTCTCATTTGTTGACTTCTGTAACCGTAAAAGCCTTGGTTTCATGCATGTTAACATCAGAAGCCTCCTCCCTAAGTTTGTTTTACTCACTGCTTTAGCACACTCCGCCAACCCTGATGTCCTTGCCGTGTCTGAATCCTGGCCTAGGAATCTGAGATTTCCATCTCCAACTACAACATTTTCCGTCAAGATAGAACTGCCAAAGGGAGAGGAGTTGCAATTTACTGCAGAGATAGCCTTCAAAATTCTGTCATACTTTCCAGGTCTATGCCCAAACAGTTTGAGCTTCTAATTAAAAAAATGTAATAACTACTATCTGTGAACTAATGTTATCCCTCTACAGTATGTGGTTAGTTTTCGGAATGAGAGAATTAGGTGAAAATGAGGCGTTGCTTGATAAACAAGTGTAGCTGGTGCTGAGCCTGCCTTAAGATGGATGCCGCTATAGAGGTGAAAGGAACACCACACACTTTCCCTCTTTCTAACTTTTTTCAATATAGTGTATAAAAAGGGGTATGCCAGGTGTTCTCTCTGCCTCAATTATGCCAACAAAGGGTATCATGCTCTGCTGGCACATTGTAGAACAGATGCCCACAGGCAGATAGTGTACAATGTAATAATGTGCAGTGTATCCCAAAGATATTGCTTTGTTGTGTTGAATTTGACAGTAACACTTGTGAGTCCGGGGGGATTATTTCATTTTTTACGCAGTGAACGTTATTTTTGCACACATGTAGCCTTGTGCACTTGATCGATGTCTATAGTGGGCACTATAATAGAGCAAAAATAGAATGCATGTTTGTTTCATTCTATTTTTACTTTAAGATGTTTTTTTCCCAAGTGCAATATTTAGATGTGTGTGGTCACAAGTGTTCTATTTTAAAGCCTGTCATGGCTAACTGCAATATTAGTGTATTGTTCTTTCTCATTTGCAGTAAAGTCTAGGCAACAAATAACATTGGATTGCTTACTTTACATTTTTTGGCTGTGAGTTAGGTTCACATTAACCACTTTTTATTTTACACACAGAGACTGATCGTGTAGATCATTCTTTGTTGTTTCCCTCTAACAGGGATTTTTTTGCATGTTTCAGTGCCATAAAATAGTGTCACCTTTTTGGGCCCTCACCAGTTTGCATCCCTGACAGTAGGCTGGGCAGCACCTCTTACTGGAGAGTTGATCTATCTACAGCTATATTTAACAAGGCAAGTCAGTTAACAACAAATTCTTATTTACAATGACATCCTACCAAAAGGCAAAAGGCCTCCTGCAGGGACGGCTGGAATAAAAAAAAATATATATAGGACAAAACACAAATCACGAGATCAAGAGAGACACCACAACACTACATAAATAGATTTCTAAGACAACAACAGGGGACAGGTACAGGATGGCAACAACAACTGCCTGAGTTACACCAGGAATGCACAATCCCTCCATCAGTGGTTAGACTGTCCGCAATAGGCTGACAGAGGCTGGACTGAGGGCTTGTAGGCCTGTTGTAAGGCAGGTCCTCACCAGACATCACCGGCAACAACGTCACCTGTGGGCACAAACCCACCGTCACTGGACCAGACAGGACTGGCAAAAAGTGCTCTTCACTGACGACTCGCGGTTTTGTCTCACCAAGGGTGATGTTCGGATTCATGTTTATTCTCGATGGAATGAGCGTTACACTGAGGCCTGTACTCTGGAGCGGGATTGATTTGGAGTTGGAGGGGCGTCATGGTCTGGGGCAGTGTGTCACAGCATCATCGGACTGAGCTTGTTGTCATTGCAGGCAATCTCAACGCTATGTGTTACAGGGAAGACATCCTACTTCCTCATGTGGTACCCTTCCTGCAGGCTCATCCTGACATGATCCTCCAGCATGACAATGCCACCAGCCATCTTGCTCGTTCTGTGCGTGATTTCCTGCAAGACAGGAATGTCAGTGTTCTGCCATGGCCAGCGAAGAGCCCGGATCTCAATCCCATTGAGCATGTCTGTGACCTGTTGGGTCGGAGGGTGAGGGCTTGGGCCATTCCCCCCAGAAATGTCTGGGAACTTACATGTGCCTTGGTGGAAGAGTGGGGTGACATCTCACAGCAAGAACTGGCAATTCTGGTGCAGTCCATGAGGAGGAGATGCACTGCAGTACTTAATGCAGCTGGTTGCCACACCAGATACTGACTTTTGATTTTGACCCCCCCTTTGTTCAGGGTACAAAGTATAAATTGTCCATTCACAGTTAGAATTGGTCTATAACTTCAGTCTACCATCCAGGGTTTTAACCAAGCCCTGCTTAGCTTTGATATTTGTCACTGACTATTACTAATGTGCTATCATGAGAATGACTGTTGAGAAATCGTCACTTAATAGATTCACTGTTGCTATCGAAGTCATTCCAAAGTGTAGGTTCAACAGAGCAAATAAATTGTAACCATACTTTTTCAAGCATATACTGTATCATTGATGATGCTATTTAGGCCTGTATAGCATTTGGAAATTCATCAAAAGCTATTGTTTAAATTCAGCCCAGGGATTCAACAAATCATAGAAAATACATATAGGCCTAGGGTTTCAAACTTTGGTTTATTGCAAAGGTAATAATAAATATGTTGGATTCATATCTCCATCTCGACCAAAAATAAAAGTTACAAAATTGTATTAAATCAAATCAAACTGCATTTAAAGTGGATTTAAAGTTTGATTTGATTTAGTCCTATTCTTTAACTTTTTGGTTGAAATGAAGACGTGAATCCAACATATCAATTATTAATTTGTAAACACATTTGAATTAAAGCCAGACTTAGTGGCAGAGAAAATACATCTCCTTCAAAAGTTCATATTTGGTTGCGTTATCAACCAAAAATAATTCAATATAAACTTTTGCAATACGGTTAATAGCCTATTAACTTGTCGACAAGTTAACAAATTATATGGTTTCTCGTGTGAGTTCCAAATATCTCTACCGGTCGCCCTAGCGTGAGTTGTTTTATGCACGTGATGCCAGAATGCACTCACTGTTCCTGTCACGATCTTCAATGACGGACCAAGGTGCAGCGTGCCAGGTTGAGAAAAACATGTTTATTAGTCTAACTCACCGAAACAAAAACAATGAACGAAGATCATACGGTGTAGCACCAACCGCACATACACACAAACAAAGTCAACTTCCCACAAAGACAGGAGGGAAAAAAAGGGCTACTTAAGTATGGTTCTCAATCAGAGACAACGATAGACAGCTGTCCCTGATTGAGAGCCATACCCGGCCAAAAACAAAGAAATACAAAAAGGAACATAGAATGCCCACCCCAAATCACACCCTGACCAAACCAAGATGAGACATCAAAAGGCTCATACAGGTCAGGGCGTGACAGTACCCCCCCAAAGGTGCGGACTCCGGCCGCAAAACCTGAACCTATTGGGGAGGGTCTGGGTGGGCATCTCTCCACGGTGGCGGCTCTGGTGCGGGACGTAGACCCCGCTCCACCTCTGGCTCCCTCTGCTTTGGTGGCGCCTCTGGGGTGGGGGCCCTCGCCGCCGACCCTGGACTGGGCACCCTCGTTGCGGGCCCTGGACTGGGCACCCTCGTTGCGGGCCCTGGACTGGGCACCCTTGTTGCGGGCCCCGGACTGGACACCCTCGTTGCGGGCCCCGGACTGGGGACCGTCTCTGGAGGCTCCGGACTGGGCACCCTCGTTGCAGGCCCCGGACCGTCTCTGGAGGCTCCGGACTGTCTCTGGAGGCTCCGGACTGGGGACCGTCTCTGGAGACCCTGGGCTGTGGGGAAGCACTGGAGATCTGGTGCTGGGAGCAGTGGCAGGACGTGCCGGGCCCTCGATGCTCACGGGGGATCTGGTGCGTGGAGCAGGGACAGGACGTGCCGGGCTCTGGAGGCGCACAGGGAACCTGATGCGTGGAGCAGGGACAGGCCGCGCCAGGCTCTGAGGCGCACAGGAGCCTGATGCGTGGAGCAGGGACAGGCCGCGCCGGGCTCTGAGGGCGCACAGGGGACCTGATGCGTGGAGCAGGGACAGGATGTGCCGGGCTCTGAAGGCGCACAGGGGACCTGGTGCGTGGAGCAGGGACAGGACGTACCGGGCTCTGAAGGCGCTCAGGGGACCTGATGCGTGGAGCGGGAACAGGCCGTGCCGGGCTCTGAAGACACACAGGGAGCCTGGTGCGTGGAGCAGGGACAGGATACACTGGGCCGTGGAGGCGCACTGGAGGTCTCGAGCGTACAGCCTGCACAACCTGTCCTGGCTGAATGGCTAATTTCGCCCGGCCACTGCGGGGCGCTGGCACAGGACGTACTGGGCTGTGGAGACGCACCGGAGACACAGTACGCAGAGCCGGCGCAGGATATCCTGGTCCGAGGAGGCGTACTGGAGACCAAGAGCGCTGAGCTGGCACACTCCTCCCAGGCTGAACACTCCCCTTAGCTCGACAGATGCGGGAAGCTGGCATGTCGCGCACCGGGCTGTGAACACGCACTGGTGACACCGTGCGTTTCACCGCCTCACACGGTGCCTTACCTGTGCGATGCTCCCTCTGGTAAGCACGGGGAGCTGGCCCAGAATTTTTTGGGGGGGCTGCCTCTCGGGCTTAAATGCCAGCCGTGTTCCCGCATACTTCTGCTCGTAAAAGCGCCGCTCTGTCTTTGCTGCCTCCAGCTCCTCCTTGGGACAGCGGTATTCCCCAGCCTGCCTCCAAGGTCCCTTACCGTCCAGGATCTCCTCCCATGTCCAGGACTCCAGATAACCACGCTGCTTGGTCTCTTGGTGGTGGGAAGTTCTGTCACGATCTTCAATGACGGACCAAGGTGCAGTGCACCGGGTTGAGAAAAACATGTTTATTAGTGTAATTCACCGAAACAAAAACAATTTCGAAGATTGTATAGCACCAACCGCACATACCCACAAACAAAGTCAACTTCCCACAAAGACAGGAGGGAAAAAGGGCTACTTAAGTATGGTTCTCAATCAGAGACAACGATAGACAGCTGTCCCTGATTGAGAGCCATACCCGGCCAAAAACAAATAAATAAAAAAAGGAACATAGAATGCCCACCCCAAATCACACCCTGACCAAACCAAAATGAGACATCAAAAGGCTCATACAGGTCAGGGCGTGACAGTTCCAAAATGTGATTGTTACGCAACAGGACGATTAACCCGCGCTCTCTGCTAATTATCTATAGGCTATGTTTCAACTTGTCAATTTCAAATTATTCAAATATTTATTGTTGGAACTGTGTGTGTGTGGGGGGGGGTCTGCAATCTGTGACAGAGCTAGAAGGCTAGAACACACAGGATGATGGGTGGTGGGGGAGGTGACGGCTGAGCGATAGTGACAGGGCGAGGGGGACCAGGCGCAACGCCTTGCAGCGCTCCCATCCTGTCCCGTTAATTACCCTCTCCCCAGGTCCCGGTTTCTCCCCAACCCCCTAAACCTCCAGCCCCCTCGCACGGCCTGTTTTGGAGCTGTCCGTCCCACGCCATCGCGCAGGATCAAATGGGCCTCAGGGAGCTACTGGAGCCGAGGAGAGGAGAGTTTATCTTGGACTGTCCTGTGCCCACCCTCACCCCTCCATCTCCTCTGTGTACTCTGCCCCCCTTCCTATTCCTGCAGCAGTCTAGCCTGATCCCAGAACTGTTTGTGTTTGGTATAATGGTCACGACCATAGGAGTTGGTTATAAAGTACAAACAGATCAGGGACCAGGATAGCAGCATCGAGCTTCCTCTGATCCACTGTTGTTAGTGCATTATTCTTCTGTTCCTTAGCTCAAATCATGTGTCTGATACTTGATCAATCACTAGAAATGTTGGGCAAAAAAACGTATGTACACTACTGTTCAAAAGTTTGGGGTCAATTAGAAATGTCCTTGTTTTTTAAAGAAAAGCACATTGATTAGAAATACAGTGTAGTGTGCCGATTAATGAAGCAATAAAACTGGCCTTCTTTAGACTCGTTGAGTATCTGGAGCATCAGCATTCATGGGCTTGATTACAGGCTCAAAATGGCCAGAAACAAAGAACCTTCTTCTGAAACTTGTCAATCTATTCTATTCAGTCTACCCGCAAAACACCAGTCTCAACGTCAACAGTGAAGGGGTGACTCCGGGATGCTGGCCTTCTAGGCAGAGTTGCAAAGATAAAGCCATATCTCAGACTGACCAATAAAAATAAAAGATTAAGATGGGCAAAAGAACACAGACACTGGACAGAGATATTGCTTTTTCTTTGCAACTCTGCCTAGAAGGCCAGCATCCCGGAGTCGCCTCTTCACTGTTGACGTTGAGACTGGTGTATTGCGGGTACTATTTAATGAAGCTGCCAGTTGAGGACTTGTGAGGCGTCTGTTTCTCAAACTAGACACTCTAATTTACTTGTCCTCTTGCTCAGTTGTGCACCAGGGCCTTCCACTCCTCTTTCTACTCTGGTTTGAGACAGTTTGCGCTGTTCTGTGAACGGAGTAGTACACAGCGTTGTACGAGATCTTCAGTTTCTTGGCAATTTCTCGCATGGAATAGCCTTCATTTCTCAGAACAAGAATAGACTGATGAGTTTCTGAAGAAAGGTCTTTGTTTCTGGCCATTTTGAGCCTGTAATCGAACCCACAAATGCTGATGCACCAGATACTCAACTAGTGTAAAGAACATACATTTTATTGCTTCATTAATAAGCACCACAGTTTTCAGCTGTGCTAACATATTTGCAAAAGGGTTTTCTAATGATCAATTAGCCTTGGATTAGCTAACACAATGTGCCATTGGAACACAGGATTGATGGTTGCTGATAATGGGCCTCTGTACGCCTATGTAGATATCTGCCGTTTCCAGCTACAATAGTCATTTACAACATTAACAATGTCTAGACTGTATTTCTGATCATTTTTATGTTTCAATGGACATTTTATTTCGCTTTTCTTTCAAAAATACAAAATAGTCCAAATTGGTGAAGTTACTTGTTTCAAAAAAAAAAAATGTATTTAAAAATGAACAAGTGGTGCGTGCATATGTATTCACCCCGTTTGCTATGAAGCCCATAAATAAGATCTGGTGCAACCAATTACCTTCAGAAGTCACATAATTAGTTAAATAAAGTCCACCTGTGTGCAATCCATCTGTTTCAGTCTTCCAGAGATTTGAGACTGGGACGGAAGTTCACCTTCCAGCAGGACAATGACCCTAAGCGTACTGCTAAAGCAACACTCGAGTGGTTTATGGGGAAACATTTAAATGTCTTTGAATGGCCTAGTCAAAGCCCAGACCTCTATCCAATTGAGAATCTGTGGTTTGACTTAAAGATTGCTGTACACCAGCGGAACCCATCCAACTTGAAGGAGCTGGAGCAGTTTTGCCTTGAAGACTTGGCAAAAATCCCAGTGGCTAGATGTGCCAAGCTTATAGAGACATACCCCAAGAGACCTGCAGTTGTAATTTCTGCAAAATGTGTCTCTACATAGTATTGACTTTGGGGGGGTGAATAGTAATGCACGCTCAAGTTCAAACATTTTTTGTCTTATTTCTTGTTTGTTTCAAAGTGGTAGGCATGTTGTGTAAATTAAATGATACAAACCCCCAAATCTATTTTAATTCCAGGTTGTAAGGCAACAAAATAGGAAAAATGCCAAGGGGGGTGAATACTTTTGCAAGCCACTGTACCTACAGTACTGTCCAGATGCCCTCATATCATCCCACTGTTGTCATACAGTACTCAGGAATGCTGAGTCAGGCGACAGCCTTTCTATCCCCACTGGAGTGAGACTACACAGATTAAATTATAAGAGAGATGGCATTACTCAGCTCATCAGAGCAACGCTGTCCCTCCATCCATCCTTCCTCCCTCCACTCCTCCCTCCCTCTATCCCTGACACAGCCACACGTCCCCTAATCCCTTTTGGATCACTCAGCTAATGAGCAATTGTTTTTTCATGGCAAGCAGGGGAGAGACGTATTAATCTATCATTAATTTATGTGATAATCCACAGATCTGCCCAGTCGGCTCCAGGCTACAGCCAGGGCCCTGGCTGGCGCTGGCTTCGAGAGGGGTTGTCACCAATGTTCCCGCAATGTTTGGGTGCACTTAGCACATTTTTGGTATTGTGAGCGGAAACATTATAATTTATAGTGTACTCTGAGGCTGTACCCTCACAGTTTTAGACAGTAGCCAATAAGCTATTGTGGCTATTTGAGCATAATGTAGGCCTACCAAACAAAAACAATGGGACAAATCCCATAACATTTTCACATGGAAATAGCTTTGATTTCTATGATATAACCTACAGTAGCCAATATGTGGTGTTCAATGCAGGCCTACATTGCATGAGACTTTTAAAAAGTTTGTACATTATGAAGAGCTTGACATGAATTAATGATGTTTTACTTGGTCTGTATAACACTATGGGCCAAATAGGTGACTTTAAATTGCATTGTATTATGTTGTATGATGCAAGAAACCACTTTACAAAATAAAATGAATTATTATTACCATACAGAGAATTAGATAAGGTAGGCTACCCCTCTGTCTATTGGCTTATTTGCATATTCAAGCCTGTCTTAAATTACAACACTTCCCCTTTAATTAACTTCTTAGGGAGCGGCAGGTGAGGTGATAGTTTTGGAGAGTCTGGCGTGCCCAAAGCAAAATGCCACTCAGGCTCAGAAAATAGGATATGCACAGAATTAGTACTATTGGATAGGAAACACTCTGAAGTTTCCAAAAGTGTTAACATAATGTCCGTGAGTATAACAGAACTCATTTAGCAGGCAAAAACCAGAGAAAAAAACATCCGGAAATCAGTTTCTGGTGACCTTTAGCTCTGTTAGACACACTCCCTATTGAATCCATTTGTTACCAGGACTGAGACTGCAGTACCTATGGCTTCCACTAGATGTCAGCAGTCTATATACAAAGACTCAGAGAGATTGGAGTAAACACAACGAATAGGTACAGGAAATGGCATGGGGACCTGAAATGTCAACAAGTTTTCTCGGGCGCGAGTCTAGCTGGCGCGCCCCACTTTATTTTACTTATATAAGGTATAGGTGACCATCCGAGTGAAATATTATCGCTAATATTCATAAAAGCTAGCTAAGGATGCATTTTAACTGGTATTTGATTTGTTTAGGAAAAGTTTATAGGTATATTTGAACGTGTTCTCTTCACGTTTCAATGGGCGATTTGACGTTGGATTTTCTGAACATAACGCACCAACCAAACGGAGATTTATGGATATAATAAATGACTTTTTCTAACAAAAGAACCATTGGATGTCTTCGTTGGACAATTGGGAAGCCCTCAGCTGAAGTTCTTCAAAAGGTAAGGGATTTGTTTTCACTGTGAAATGTGTTTTGTGTGAAACGCGATGGTTTATGCATTTATGCTAATGAAGAAATATTGGAGGTGCTACCCTCAAACAATCAAATGTTGTGCTTTCGCCGTGAAGCCTTTTTGAAATCTGACAACGTTGTTATATTGCCAAGAAGCAGAGCTTTTGATGACTATGCAACACTTGTATGTTGATGAATGTTTAATAATTCAACTTTTGGATTTTGAATTTGGCGCCTTGCATTTCACCGGGTAGTGTCGGGAGCGCCCCACTGCTACCTAAGTAGTTAAGACACTAAGGCTTTTTACCTGACTGGCTTTTCAGAGACGGCCTGAAATGTAGCCTTGTAGGAAGTAGTAACTCCTCATTGCTGACCTATACTTATCTATAACTGGGCTAATAACTTGCTAACTAGCAAAGAATATCAACAAATGTGCACATGCGTGGCTCTGCACTCTGATCTGAACTGATCTGAAAAGCGCAGTCACTCAGGGGTGATGTGATTGAAAAAACGCTTTTGGGCTACCCCTGCCAATAGAATTATACTCTGTTTCGCTTTGGCTCTGCCTACACCAAAATCACAGACTCAATCTTGCAACGTTAGATTTGTTTTGGTTTGTTGCATTGAAAAGGGGCTGATATAATGTTGATTCGGTCACAGAAAAAACGTTTATCTGTATAGTGCAAACTAATGGAGCGAACTCAGTGAAGTTCAATCTCTTGCGTCTCTGCGCCGCATAGCATTTCTTCTGTGTGACCTGGAACAAGTGCGTGGCTGCACACGCTCGCAGCTTAGAAGGAACATTGGTTGTCACCAAGGTTAAGTTAAGTCAGACACAATTGTCATGTAATCAATAGTATCTGGTGCTGTGGGCCGGGTGGGAGTCAGAGAGATACGGTTCCCTGTCGGCTGTTGGACGGGGGGGGGGGCTTTCTGGAACCAACCCAGAGGGTCCAGATATTCTTACGCTTCACTTTACAATCGTTTTTTGGTCTTAATCACACATTACCAAGAGATAAATGAGAAAAGACCCAAAACCTTTTTTCCCAGTAATTAAATAGCAGTACATTTTTGTGGGCTGAAAGCAGGAGAAAAGTATAAAGCAATTTTAATGGGCTCTGGTTATTAGCCAAATTGGCAGGAGTGACTCGTTTCTGCAGTGTAGCCTATCCTGACTTTAATTGAAGACTTAACGTTACAATGAAATACTGTAGTAGATTTTAAGTAGATCATAAAACATTTTTATGTACAGTACTACATGGGCTAAATCAGCTGAACTATTATACTATTTCAATGTGAAGTAGTAGTGAATATGAGCCATTTGGCAATGTGTTCCGTGTGATACAGTGGACTTTAGAATGGCTTAACACTTCCACAGTAAAATTATTTGCACTGAGTGTATGAGTACTATGGAACATGGTCTTGAACCATCAAGTGAGTTTGTGAGAAACTCTTTTAAATAGTACAGTGTTAGAAATGGGGAAAATGCATTGTAATGTGCCATGGGTTGCAATGAGGTTGTGGATTGCTTTCCACAGTAATAGTGCTTTAATAGTACTCTTTATACTCTCCACTAACCCAGTGTATTAGTGTATTGAAGCGAAAGGGAACGAGACTAGACCCGACACAGACCAGGAACAGACAGAGCCAACAGACGGAAAGAGGGAAAGATTGTCCAAGAGAGGCGAAAAGTGGAGGGAAGAAAGAGAGGAAGAGACATGCCTGGAGATGGAGCGGAGGAGGAGAGGGAGCAAGTGAGAGGGTGGTGGTGAGAGACCAGGAGATGAGCAGTGACTTTGACAGAGGGAGTCAGGGAAAGAGAGAGAGAAACAGGGAGATTGAGATAAGGATAGTGACAATGGAGATGGGGGCTGCGGTAGAGAGGACAGTGTGTAGTGTTGGGGCCCGCCTCACTGGTCTCTCCGTCTTCTGCAGGCCTCTATCTTTTGCCTCAACGCCTTGTAGAACCAAACCTGTACAGGGGTGAGTCGTATCCACTCATCCATCCATCATCTCAGAGATGTCCTTAGCGTTTGGGAGAGGGATTAGTGATGAGACTGTGGTAGCAGAGGTGTGTGTCAGTGTGTTTGTGGGTACATCTGTCAGTATGTGCCTGTCATTATGTGAGTGATTGAGAGGGTTACGACCATGTTGTGTCAAAGCTATAGAGCACTCTTTTGTTTTGTCAAAAATAGAAAATTGGCTCATTGTTTGTATCCACATATGAAACATATAACTATGCTTTAAAATGCTGCTTAATCCACTTCCCATTGAACCACATGGGCTATGTCCTGAATGGCACCATATTCCCTATATAGTGCACTACTTTTGATCAGAGCCTTATGGACCCTGGTCAAAAGTAGTGCACTATATAGGGAATAGCGTACCATTTGGGATACAACCATGGACTAATTGAACCCAATCAGACCCTTTGTGTTTTTAAGTAATGATAAACACTGGTCTGGGAGTGTGTTGTTATTGACTATTCCTGCTCTACACCATGGCTACACCCTATGGGCCCTGGTCAAATAAAGAGCACTAAATGGGGAATAAGGTGCTATTTGGGACAAAGCTCTTCTCTTCCTGTAGCTTTTTAAAGCTGAAATATTTAACTTCTTGGTCGACCCGACCAAATTCATTATAGAAATGTGAGTTATAGACCTGTCATTCTCATTGAAAGCAAGACTAAGAAGCGGTAAAACTGTTCTATGTGCGCTATTTCTATGCGTCCCATTATTGTATTTTGTAAATTATTTTACCCCTTTTTCTCGCCAATTTCATGGTATCTAATTGCAGTCTTGTCTCATCACTGCAACTCCCGTACGCACTTGGGAGAGGCGAAGGTCAAGAGCTGTGCGTCCTCCAAAACAGCTTCTTGACACAATGCCAGCCACACCAATGTGTCAGAGGAAACACCGTGCACCTGGCAACCATGTCAGCGTGCTTGCTCCCAGCCTGCCACAGGAGTCGCTAGAGCGCAATGAGACAAGGACATCCCCTAACCCGGACGACGCTGGGCCAATTGTGCGTCGCCCCATGAGTCTCCCGGTCGCAAGCCTAGACTCAAACCAGGATCTCTAGTGACACAGCTAGCACTGCGATGCAGTCTTAAGTCTTAAGTTTTGTTTTTGTGTCTTTTACTTTTGGTTTTGTACACCATCTTCAAACAGCTGAAAATACAATATTTTTGTTTATTGAAAATATATTTCACTGCGGTTTAGATGGTACAATGATTCTCTACACTATACATTCCTTGTTTTGTCACATAAACAATTAGCATTTTAGCAACCAGGAAATGTCGGAGCGATTTCTGCATATTGCACCTTTAACACAGCTCTCATAAGTCATTATTTACTTCCACTGCTTTATAGCACTAATTTGTGTTTGGCTAGATTGGATCGGTTTAACATTGCTCCAGGATTTGCAGCTAATACTAGCTAATACTGCCTCAGGCATTTTATGCTTTACTGATAAGCACTGCTGAAGTAGTAGATTATATAACACATGAACTGCTCCCTCGGGTCACTCAGGTTCTGTGTGGAGCATTCCTCGGCACACACAGACACGCGCGCGCACACACACACACACACACACACACACACACACACACACACACACACACACACACACACACACACACACACACACACACACACACACACACACACACACACACACACACACACACACACACTGAGGCGTGATGGCTCTCTCTGTGCACCCACTGAGTGGACATAATCTCCCCTGCTACAGGACCACATCCATGGGGGAGAGAGGGAGAGAAGAGGGATAGGGGGAGGTAGATGGTATGAGGAGAGAGAGAAGGGGGAGAGCACGGTCTCTAGGGTCTTCAGGGCATAGCAGGGAAAGGATGTAAAGAGGGTAAGAGAGAAGGAGAGAAAAGCTATAGAGAGGGCTACAGGAAACCGCAGTGGAGAGAAGACGAGGGGGTTGAATGCTATCTGCAATAATGCTGAGGAAACAGGAAACCAAATGAAAACAAATGTCCCCATTTGCACTGACACACCACTGCTATTATCTTCTCTACCTTTCCTGCCTCACCTGAACATTTCTCTTTATTTGGCTGAATTTAATCCACCGTGTGCCGTATCTCAAACAGCATACCAGAGACTGAATGGGAACTGCATGTTTATTTTACTGTATTTTATTGTATTTCACACATGTTTTTAGGCTGTTTATTTACCTTTGGATTATGCCTTCCAACTTTGCTGTTGGATTCTTGAGAGGCAGGCTGGCTGGTTTCCCTCTCTGCCTCTCCTTTGTACTGAAGGGAGTAAATTAGGACTGGGCAGTATACCGTTTTTTGCGATATACAGGTATTGATGCACGGACTGCCCAGGTTCCTGTCACTCAAGGAGCGCATTTGTTATTCCTCGACCACGAGACACTTGCGTTCAGTCTGCATGGTCAATGCAGCATGTACAACAATGTTGATGACAACGATGCAGTTGTCACTTTGCTTGTTAATTTAAATCTATTAGCATTCTATAATTACACTATTAGCTTGTGTTTCTTACATCTGCAAACAGCTAGTTTGTCTTTTCTTAGCAAGTTGTTCCTAAATCTTGTTAGCCACTGATTGTTAGCCGCTAATGCTAATCGCTAGCTAGCTAATAAATGTACTGAGTAAGAGCAAGCGTAATTAAATCAAATCAAATGTAATTGGTCACATACACATGGTTAGCAGATGTTAATGCGAGTGTAGCAAAATGCTTGTGCTTCTAGTTCCGACCATGCAGTAATATCTAACAAGTAATCTAACAATTTCACAACAACTACCTTATACACACAAGTGTAAAGGAATGAATAAGAATATGTACATATAAATATATGGATGAGCGATGGCCGAACGGCATAGGCAAGATGCAGTAGATGGTATAGAGTACAGTATATACATATGAGATGAGTAATGTAGGGTATGTAAACATTATATTAAGTGGCATTGTTTAAAGTGACTAGTGATACATTTATTACATCCAATTTTTTATTATTAAAGTGGATGGAGATTTGAGTCAGTATGTTGGCAGCAGCCACTCAATGTTAGTGATGGCTGTTTAACAGTCTGATGGTCTTGAGATAGAAGCTGTTTTTCAGTCTCTCGGTCCCAGCTTTGATGTACTTGTACTGACCTCGCCATCTGGATGAAAGCGGGGTGAACAGGCAGTGGCTCGGGTGGTTGTTGTCCTTGATGATCTCTTTGGCCTTCCTGTGACATCGGGTGGTGTAGGTGTCCTGGAGGGCAGGTAGTTTGCCCCTGGTGATGCGTTGTGCAGACCTCACTACCCTCTGGAGAGCCTTACGGTTGTGGGCGGAGCAGTTGCCGTACCAGGCGGTGATACAGCCCGACAGGATGCTCTCGATTGTGCATCTGTAAAAGTTTGTGTGTTTTTGGTGACAAGCCAAATTTCTTCAGCCTCCTGAGGTTGAAAAGGCACTATTGCACCTTCTTCACCACGCTGTCTGTGTGGGTGGACCATTTCAGTTTGTCTGTGATGTGTACGCCGAGGAACTTAAAACTTTCCACCTTCTCCACTACTGTCCAGTCGATGTGGATAGGGGGCTGCTCCCTCTGCTGTTTCCTGAAGTCCACGATCATCTTCTTTGTATTGTTGACGTTGAGTTTGGGGTTAGTTTCCTGACACCAAACTCCTCCTCCCTGTAGGCCGTCTCGTCATTGTTGGTAATCAAGCCTACCACTGTAGTGTCGTTAGCTATACAGCCTGATAATACCAGTGATAGTGTAGACCTAAATCAGCATGTTGTTTGTGCAACAGTATCTTCTAAATTAGAGGAATACACAAAGCAAGAATATGTTAGCTACATGAAGTAGCTAAGAGAAAACAGACAATGTAGCCAAAGATTATAGGGTCCCCTAGGAAACACCTATCAACACCTATCTGAGGAACTGGGGGATGGAGCTGGGAGGTGCTGCGCTTGACCGTTCATTTGCCCATAGTTTAGGGATCCCCATTGTTCCTGTGGATATGCCCTTCCCTGTGCACGCCCTAGATAGTCGACCATTAGGGTCAGGGCTGATTAGGGAGGCCACTGCTCCACTAGGCATGGTTACGCAGGAGGGTCACAAGGAGAGAATCAGTCTCTTCCTTATTGATTCTCCTGCGTTTCCCGTGGTGCTGGGCCTACCCTGGTTGGCCTATCATGACCCCATTATTTCGTGGCAACAGAGGGCTCTCAAGGGGTGGTCACAAAAGTGCTCAGGGAGGTGTGTAGGGGTTTCCATCGGTGCGACTATGGTGGAAAGTCCAGACCAGGTCTCCACCGTGCGCATCCCCTCAGAATATGCCAATTTGGCTCTCGCCTTCTGTAATAAGAGGGCGACTCAATTACCACCCCATCGACGGGGGGATTGTGCGATAGATCTCCTGGTAGACGCTGCACTTCCCAGGAGTCACGTGTATCCTTTGTCACAGGAGGAGACGGCGGCTATGGAAACATATGTCTCCAAATCCCTGGGGAAGGGATACATTCGGCCCTCCACTTCACCTGCCTCCTCAAGTAAATGTTTTGTGAAGAAGAAGGATGGAGGTCTGCGCCCGTGTATTGACAATCATGGGTATCAGTCAGATCACTGTGAGGTACAGCTATCCGCTGCCTCTCATAGCCAGTCAATGCATGGGGCGCGCTTCTTCACAAAATTGGATCTCAGGAGCGCTTATAACCTGGTGCGTATCCGGGAGGGGGACAGGTGGAAGACGGCATTTAGTACCACCTCAGGGCACTATGAGTACCTTGTCATGCCGCACGGGTTGATGAATGCTCCATCAGTCTTCCAGGCCTTTGTTGATGAGATTTTCCGGGACCTGCACGGGCAGGGTGTAGTGGTGTATATCAACGACATTCTCATATACTCCGCTACACGCGCTGAGCATGTGTCCCTGGTGCGCAGGGTGCTGTGTCGACAGTCCGTCTCCTTCCTAGGGTACCGCATTTCCACGTCAGGGGTGGAGATGGAGAGTGACCGCATTTCAGCCGTGCATAATTGGCCGACTCCCACCACGGTAAAGGAAGCGCAGCGGTTCCTAGTGTTTGCCAACTACTACTGGAGGTTTATCCAGGGCTTTGGTCAGGTAGCGGTTCCCATTAACTCACTGCTGAAGGGGGGACCGGTGCGACTGCAGTGGTCGGCTGAGGCGGACAGGGCTTTTGGTCACCTGAAGGCTCTGTTTACCTCGGCTCCCGTGCTGGCTCATCCGGATCCCTCTTTGGCGTTCATTGTGGAGGTGGACGCGTCCGAGGCTGGGATAGGAGCCGTGCTCTCTCAGCGCTCGGGTCGCCACCGAAGCTCCACCCCTGTGCCTTCTTTTCGAAGAAGTGGAGCGAAACTATGATGTGGGGGACCGAGAGCTGTTGGCTGTCGTCAAGGCTCTGAAGGCGTGGATACATTGGCTTGAGGGGGCGAAACACCCTTTTCTCATCTGGACTGACCACCGCAATCTGGAGTACATCCGTGCGGCGAGGAGACTGAACCCTCGCCAGGCAAGGTGGGCCATGTTTTTTACCCGTTTTGTTTTCACCCTGTCCTACCGACCAGGTTCCCAGAACGCTAAGGCAGACGCACTGTCCCGGATGTATGACACAGAGGAGCGGTCCATGGATCACACTCCCATACTCCCGGCCTCTTGCCTGTTGGCACCGGTAGTGTGGGAGCTGGACACGGACATCGAGCGGGCGTTACGTACAGAGCCCACTTCCTCTCAGTGTCCAGCTGGACGTCTGTACGTTCCGTCTGCTGTCTGCGACAGGTTGATCTATTGGGCCCACACGTCACCCTCCTCTGGTCATCCTGGCATCGGTCGGACAGTGTGCTGTCTTAGTGGGAAGTACTGGTGGTCGTGATGGTTTATGTTTCCTCCTGCTTGGTGTGCGCCCAGTGCAAGGCTCCTAGGCACCTGCCCAGAGGGAAGTTACAACCCCTACCCGTTCCACAGCGGCTGTGGTCGCACCTGTCTGTGGACTTCCTGACTGATCTTCCTCTCTCACAGGGCAACACCACGATCCTGGTCGTTGTGGATCGGTTTTCTAAGTCCTGCCGTCTCCTCCCTTTGCCCGGTCTCACCTACGGCCCTACAGACTGTAGAGGCCCTGTTCACACACGTCTTCTGGCACTACGGGGTGACTGAGGACATAGTCTCTGATTGGGGTCCCTAGTTCACGTCCAGGGTCTGGAGGGCGTTTATGGAACATCTGCGGGTCTCGGTCAGCCTCACTTAAGGTTTTCACCCCGAGAGTAACGGGCAGGTGGAGAGAGTAAACCAGGATGTGGGTAGGTTTCTGCGGTCATATTGCCAGGACCGGCCGGGGGAGTGGGCAGCGTATGCTGTTCGAGCCATCCTGGACTCGAGGCGTCGGGCGAGGGGCCTTCAGTACCTCATGGAGTGGGAGGGGTACGGTCTGGAGGAGAGATGCTGGGTGCCGGTGGAGGACGTTCTGGACCCTTCGTTGCTGCGGGAGTTCCACCGTCTCCATCCGGATCGCCCTGTGCCTCGTCCTCCGGGTCATCCTTGAGGCCGGTGTCGGCGCGCTGCTGGAGCCGCGCGTCAAGGGGGGGGGTACTGTCACGACTTCCGCCGAAGTCGGTCCCTCTACTTGTTCGGGCGGCGTTCAGCGGTCTACTTCACCGGTCTTCTAGCCATCGCCGATCCACTTTTCATTTTCCATTGGTTTTTCCTTGTTTTACACACCTGGTTTCAATCCCACAATTACTTGTTCATTATTTAACCCTCTGTTCCCCCATGTTTGTTTGTGAGTGATTGTTTATTGTATTGCGGTCCGTATTTGTGGGCTTGGCAGTATTTTGCCGTGCATTGTTATTTTGTTGAGTAAATTGCTTTTATTACTCATATCTGCTGTCCTGCGCCTGACTCCTTTACACCAGCTACACACAGACGCATTACAGAAATTCTATTTCCATGATTCCAACAGTTATCCCAAGTGTTTTCCTCTAAGTAAAATTGCAACATTTGGTTAAAAATAAGGCCCAGATTGCTTGCCCATATCATGCAGCCCTACGTGGCACTGTGTAAATGATCTCAAATTTAGACATTTATGAAAATGATAACTTTTTGGGTGGTTGAAGTTGAGTTGAACAGTATAAAACAATCAGAATGGAGAAAGACCCATTGAAATCACTTAGAATGTACAGTTGAAGTCAGAATTTACATACACTTAGGTTGGAGTCATTAAAACACGTTTTTCAACCACTCCACAAATTTCATGTTCACAAACTATAGTTTTGGCAAGTCGGTTAGGACATCTACTTTGTGCATGACACAAGTAATTTTTCCAACAATTCTTTACAGACAGATTATTTCACTTATAATTCACTGTATCACAATTCCAGTGGGTCAGAAGTTTACATACACTAAGTTGACTATGCCTTTAAACAGCTTGGAAAATTCCAGAAAATTATGTCATGGCTTTAGAATCTTCTGATAGGCTAATTGACATCATTTGAGTCAATTGGAGGTTTACCTGTGGATGTATTTCAAGGCCTATCTTCAAACTCAGTGCCTCTTTGCTTGACATCATGGGAAAATCAAAAGAAACCTCCACAAGTCTGGTTCATCCTTGGGAGCAATTTCCAAACGCCTGAAGGTACCACGTTCATCTGTACAAACAATAGTACGCAAGTATAAACACCATGGGACCACGCAGCCGTCATACCGCTCAGAAAGGAGACGCGTTCTGTCTCCTAGACTTGAACATACTTTGGTGCAAAAAGTGCAAATCAATCCCAGAACAACAGAAACGGACCTTGTGGAGATGCTGGTGGAAACAGGTACAAAAGTATCTATATCCATAGTAAAACGAGTCCTATCGACATAACCTAAAAGGCCGCTCAGCAAGGAAGAAGCCACTGCTCCGGAACCGCCATAAAAAAGCCAGACTACAGTTTGCAACTGCACATGGGGACAAAGATCGTACTTTTGGGAGAAATTTATAAAACATATAAATGCAACATGTAAAGTGTCGTGAATTGATTTTCATTAATCTGATGACTGTTATTTATTTAATCCACTAACTATGTTTAATTGTTACTTGATTAACTTCTTACGGAGTGGTGGGGCGCTAGCCCACTCCCGACACTACCCGGTGAAATGCAAGGCGCCAAATTCAAAATCCAAAAGTTGAATTATTAAACATGCATCAATATACAAGTGTTTCAAAGTCATCAAAAGCTCTGCTTCTTGGCAATATCACAGCGTTGTCAGATTTCAAAACGGCTTTACGGCGAAAGCACCACATTTGATTGTTTGAGGGTAGCACCTAACATATTTTTCCCATAGCCATGAATTCATAAGCTATCACGGTTCACAGAAAACACATTTCACAGCGAAAACAAATCAATTACCTTTTGAAGAACTTCTGCTGAGGGCTTCCCAAGTGTCCAACGAAGACAATCCATGGTTCCTTTGTTAGAAAAAGTCATGTATTATATCCATAAATCTCTGTTTGGTTGGCGCGTTATGATAAGAAAATACAGCCTCCAATCGTCCATTGAAACGTGAAGAGAACTCGTTCAACTTATACCTATAAACTTGTCCAAGAACAATCAAACATAATTGTAAATGTATCTTTAGGAACACTTTTATGTATAAATAGTATAACATTTCAACCGGAATATAAACTGGGCGATAAGAAAGGAAAAAACTACAGAGCATTTACTTCTATTGACATCTGTGTGGCCACTTCCTTACTCGTCTTCTTCTCTGCTCTAAAAGCATCTAAAAAAAATCAGAACACTTTCTCGATACTGTTGACATCGAGAGGAAGCAATAGGTACTGCATTCATATGCCCTTATATGGGCATTTTCATAAGGGAGCGGTTCTAAATGAGGCAATGTGTCAAAACCACTTTTTCCAGGACAGAAATTCCTCTGGTTTTCGCCTGCCATATCAATTCTGTTATACTCACAGACAAAATGTTAACACTTTTAGAAAATTCAGAGTGTTTCCTATTCAATGGTACTACATATGTGCATATCCTATTTTCTGGGCCTGAATGGGAGGCATTTTACTTTGGGCACGCCAGGGTCTCCAAAACGGTCACCTCGTGCGCTGCTCCCAAAGAAGTTAAATGAATCATGTAACAATTAACTCAATAGGATTTGGGGCACCAGGGAAGAAGTTGTTTAATGAGTTTAATGAGTTTACATACACTCAATTAGTATTTGGTAGCATTGCCATTAAATTGTTTAACTTGGGTCAAACGTTTCGGGTAGCCTTCCACAAGCTTCCCACAATAAATTGGGTTCATTTTGACCCATTCCTCCTGACAGAGCTGGTGTAACTGAGTCAGGTTTGTAGGCCTCCTTGCCTCCTCCTCCTAGGATATTAGTACTATTGGATAGGAAACACTCTGAAGTTTCTAAAACAGTTAAAATATTGTCTGTGAGTATAACAGAACTGATATAGCAGTTGAAAACCCGAGGAATTTCTGTCCTGGAAAAAGTGTTTTTGACACATTGTCTCATTTTGAACCCTTCCCTATTGAAAACAGCCATATCTGGGAGTAAGATTGCAGTACCTATTGCTTCCACTGGATGTCAACAGTCTCTAGACAGTGTTTGGTGATGTTAGGTTGTTCTGGATGGTAATAGAAGAAGAATTTCGAACTAGTCACAGGATGTAACCAGAAGAGGAGGCGCGTTCACGGGCTCACGCGCGCTGTGGTTTTTTCCTTTCCTATCGTCCAGTTTATAATCCGGTTGAAATATTATAGTAAATATACATAAAAGTGTTCCTAAGGATACATTATCAATGATGTTTGATTGTTCTTGGACAAGTGTATAGGTATAGGTTGAACGCGTTCTCTTCACGGTTCAATGGGCGAGTGGACGCTGTATTTTATGAACATAATGCGCCAACCAAACTGAGATTTATGGATATAATAAATGACTTTTTCTAACAAAAGAACCATTGGATGTCTTCGCTGGACACTTGGGAAGCCCTCAGCAGAAGTTCTTCGAAAGGTAAGGGATTTTATATTAGCGATTTTATGCGTTTTATGAGACCCGCGTTGGTTATGGATTTATGCTAATGCATAAAATATGAGAGGGGCTATCCTCAAACAATCAAATGTTGTGCTTTCACCGTAAAGCCTTTTTGAAATCTGACAATGCTGTGATATTGCCAAGAATCAGAGCTTTTGATGACTATGCAACACTTGTATATTGATGAATGTTTAATAATTCAACTTTTGGATTTTGAATTTGGCGCCTTACATTTCACCGGCTAGCGCCCCACTGCTCCCTAAATAGTTAAGCTATTTTGCCACAACTTTGGAAGTTTGCTTGCGGTCATTGTTCATTTGGAAGACCCATTTGCGACCAAGCTTTAACTTCCTGACTGATGTCTTGAGATGTTGCTTCAATATATCCACATCATTTTCCTACCTCATGATGCCATCTATTTTGTGAAGTGCACCAGTCCCTCAAGCAGCAAAGCACCCCCACAACATGATGCTGCCACCCACGTGCTTCACGGTTGGGATGGTGTTCTTCGGCTTGCAAGCATCCCCCTTTTTCCTCCAAACTTAACGATGGTCATTATGACCAAACAGGAGGACATTTCTCCAAAAAGTTCGATCTTTGTCCCCATGTGCAGTTGCAAACCGTAGTCTGGCTTTTCTATGGCGGTTTTGGAGCAGTGTTTTCTTCCTTGCTGAGGGGCCTTTTATGTCGATATAGGACTCGTTTTACTGTGGATATAGATACTATTGTACCTGTTTCCTCCAGCATCTTCACAAGGTCCTTTGCTGTTGTTCTGGGGTTGATTTGCACTTTTCGCACCAAAGTTCGTTATCTCTAGGAGACAGAACGAATCTCCTTCCTGAGCGGTATGACGGCTGCGTGGTCCCATGGTGTTTATACTTGTGTACTATTGTTTGTACAGATGAACGTGGTACCTTTAGGCGTTTGGAAATTGCTCCCAAGGATGAACCAGACTTGGAGGTCAACATAAAAATTCTGAGGTCTTGGCTGATTTCTTTTGATTTTCCCATGATGTCAAGCAAAGAGAAACTGAGTTTGAAGGTAGGCCTTGAAATACATTAACATGTACACCTCCAATTGACTCAAATGATGTCAATTAGACTATCAGAAGCTTCTAAAGCTATGACGTCATGTGTTTAAAGGCACAGTCAACTTAGTGTATGCAAACTTCTGACCCACTGGAATTGTGATACAGTGAATTATAAGTGAAGTTAAGTCTGTAAACAATTGTTGGAAAAATGACTTGTGTCATGCACAAAGTAGATATCCTAACCGACTTGCAAAAACTATAATTTGTTAACAAGACATTTGTGGAGTGGTTGAAAATCGAGTTTTAATGACTCCAACCTAAGTGTATGTAACTGTAAGTGTTGTGTCATGTTCCCTTGTGGCACCCCTCTAGACTTGACACTCAACTCGGTGACATTAACAGTAAATACCAGTAAACAAACACTGCAATTAGCAAGAAGCTTAATTATGCCCTCCTCATATTAAGAGTGATTATGCCTAATTAATATCAACCTTACAGTTGGCCTAATGATGCTGTGCTAACAGATAAGCTCGCTCTCTCTAAATATCATTAACACTGCTTCTTTTTAAAAATATTTTGCCAGAGACAGTGAGTTTCACGAGACATTAACACCTAGAAGTCCTAATTATGTGGCATTTAAGAGTGCAATATCAGCAGTTTCTGTTTAATTCCCCATCCACTAGTCGTCAGTGTCACAACTGCTCCAGCTCTTCCCCGCTGGAGCTCGAGGGCGCCGGGCTCCCCAGCATTACGCACTCCTGCCACCACATTACACACACCTGGTTCCCTCGTCATTTGGACTCACCTGGACTCAATCACCTGTTATTTCCTTCCCTATATCTGTCTGTCCCCCAGCTCTGTTCCCCGCTTCTGCATTAATGTTCGTATGTCGTTTTGTCACCCGTGTGTTGACGCTGTACCTGTCTTGTTCCTTGTCTGTTCCTCATTAAATGTTTGACTCCCCATACCTGCTTCTCGACTTCAGCGGCGGTCCTTACAGAATGTGGAATCCATGAAACGGAGCATCGTGAGTGCTGGCGTTTTGGTTGGTGGTGACGTCGGGTCCGGGGGCCGCCACCGATGGAACCGGGGGTGCCTAAGCCAGCTCGTCGGGATTTCACGCCCTAGCTTGCTCGAGAGGTTTCCTTGCCTTGATTGGCTCGGGAGGCACCCATCCCACGTCAGTTTTCAGCCAAATCGCCAGGGTTTTTTTTTGGCCTCAGCCGGCTCGCCAGGCGTCTATGCTTCAGCCGGCTCATCAGGCTCCCATGTTCCGGCGGGATCAGCAAGCTTTCGCGCCTCAGCCGGATCGTCAGACTCCTATGCCTCAGCCGGCTCGCCAGGCTCCCACTCCTCTGCCGGTGTTTGTAATGTTTGTATGTTGTTTTGTTCCTGTCTTGTTCCTTGTCTGTTCCTCATTAAATGTTCGACTTCCCGTAGCTGCTTTTCGACTCCAGCGGCGGTCCTTACAGTCAGGCCCTTCTAGTTAAGTACAGCTTCTAAAACTGTTCAATGAAAGAACATGCATTGTAGCAGGCAAACCTGTCTATTCCATAAAGACTCAGGTTGGGTTATACCAGGCTCACGTCCGCCTCCCATCACAATTACCAAGATCTGTGCTTCTTTTCACTTAGTCCCTCCCTGGGACATCCAGCCAACTTGACGCAGCTGTGGGAAGCATTGGAGTCCATGCCCTGACGAATTGAGGCTGGTCTGCGGGAAAATGGGTGGGAGTACAACTCAATATTAGGAAGGTGTCCCTAATGTTTGGTAAACTCAGTGTATAATATTAGTCTAAAGCAGACATAATAATAATCAGAACCCGTTCAGAAAGGAACACTTTAACTCACCAACGCATGTTGACTCATTCATACTGGCACCCTCACAGGAAGGCCCAACCTATTTTCCGCTATATGCAATGGCGACCCATCATTCATCCAGGCTGTATCACAACCGGCCGTGATTGGGAGTTCCATAGGGTGGCACACAATTGGCCCAGCGTCACCCGGGTTTGGCCGGTGTAGGCCGTCATTGTAAATAATAATTTATTCTTAACCGACTTGATATAGTGGCTAACTGTGAGCGTCGCAAAGCAATCACTATTTTACTTCCCCTGCCTACTATTTGGTGGAGAGGGTGTGTGGTCCAAGTCTGAGTATAAGGATTTAGAACATCTTTCTGAAAGGGTCTCTTTTCCAAGCTTAACTTCTTAGGAAGCGGCTGCATAGTTGACGAGTCTGGCATGCCCAAAGTAAAATGCATGCCACTCGGGCCCAGAAAATAGGATATGCACACAATTAGTACTATTGGATAGGAAACACTCTGAAGTTTCTACGTGTGTTAAAATAATGTATGTGAGTATAACAGAATTGATATAGCAGGCGAAAACCCGAGGAAAACCTGAGGAAAATCCATTTATGTAGGACTGAGACTGCAGTACCTATGGCTTCCACTAGATGTCAACAGTCTATATACAAAGTCTGGGAATTCTAGGAGTGACCAGAACAGATAGGAATAGGAAATTGTCAGGCGACCACTTTTGTAAACAAGGTTTGAGCCGCATAAGATTGTGAGCAGCGCACCACTTTATTTTTCTTTCCTATCGTTCACGTTATCATCCGGTTGAAATATTACAGCAAATATACCCAAAAGGATACCTAAGGATACATTAAAAATGATGTTTGATTTGTTTGTAGAAAGTGTATAGGTATAATTTATAGGTATAAGTAGTTAAAAGGATAAATATTCACACGCAACACCATTGGCCAGAAAAAGTTGAATACATTGGCCATGCTGTCAATCCAGCATGACTTCTGCCGCTCTCAAAACAACTGGAAACTCGGAACTTGGACATCTCAGACCTTAGTGCATTCAAGACAACTGGAAACTTGTAAAGAAACGAGCTCCGACTGGGAAAATACGTTTTGAACGGTCATCCAACTCGGAATTCCAAGTCTGGAACTCGTGCCTCTTTCTAGAGCTCCGACCTGAAGATCACTGACATCATGATTTAACCTCGTTTATTTAGTTCCCAGTTCTCTTGAAGTCACCATGAATCCAGACAATGCCAGAATATGATGCCAAAGTTTGGCCTCAAACAGGACCACCTTCCTGTTCAAGTGAGCACAGCACAACGGTCCAAAAATATGAATTGTATGCTGCTGCATAAATTATGTAATATGCCAGGGAGATATGTATATTGTAGATAAGAAAGTAATACTAAGTGTATGTTGTGTAGTAAGCTGTTAGTAACCCAGTAGCTCACCCTAAGAATTTGGTCCCTCTTCCCATCAGATCTACTGTTCTGACTTGGTGTGCACATGTAGCCTTTCATTGACTGTTTATATGCCCCTGTTATTTATCCTACAGTTCTAACTTGGTGTACAGGGAGAATACTGTAAGAACTCCCATGTACTGAATTCAAAGTGCTTATCTCGCTCATTAATTAATGTCTTAATCTAAATGACAGATTATCTCATATCCACCCCTCATTCCCTTATGCCATAGTTTGTACATCTCAATTGTTAAATTGCTTATATAGGGCAATCTCATTAGTATCGTATTCATCATTTTAGGCAATTTTGGAATGATGCATTTCATTGTTTTGCTTACTTTGTGTATTATAATTAGGTCATGTGCTTTTCTTCACAAGGAGGGGATACTATATAATGTTGTTGGGTCTTTAACCATGTTTGCCAGTGACAGTCTCTTTCCATTCAAATATATATTTTCAACAAAATGTTCAGTAATAGACCCATCTATTTCCAGTTGATATCGCGAGGGATTGTTTTGTTTGCGCGCTGCGCTGTCTGTGCTTCGGTATATTGTCTATAAAAGTGGATCCTCGTGATTGTATTTTCTTTCCTTTTTAGACCACATAGGCCTAATAAAATACTTCAAATGGTAGGCTAACCGCGTCCCTCTCTCTCTCTGTAGTGACTTAAAGAAGAGTAAAGTTAACTTGAGCAAGATGTTGAGGTCTTATCTTAACTAATATCTATCTGAAATTCTGTCTCTGTCTATTTTGAAAGTGCTGAATGAATAGGCCTACCTCGTCGCAGTTTGTTTGCTTGCACTTGTACTGAGAGCTAAGTGTATGGAGAATGTGGTTCTTATCGATTTACACAAATCCACAAATAGTCAGTAGAAACAATCTTTGTTTTAGCAAGTCAGCCATATCAGCTATGTTTTTTAAAAAGACAGCAAATGAGGCTGAATAAACTGTTTCGCTGTCAGACAAGACTCCGCTAATAGCCTGGTGTAGCGGTGGTAAGGATTCACTCCATGGTGCTAAAAGGAAAGCTCCGCTGTAAGGATAGCTTTATATAGGCCCTAACAGTTTGTGGGCACCATTTGTCACCGTTATAGTGCAATTCATGTATTGTTTAGTGTTGTGTGGTGGCTTTGCTGGCATGCATTAAAAGAAATTGATTGAGTTTGCCCCACCAAGATTTATTTGCTAAAATCGCCACTGGCTAGATGTGTTGTTTGGCAGTAACGATTGACAAGGGTTCGCCGCCATCGGATCGCAAGCATCATTGTGAAGGTCTTTTCTTAGATCTGGGTCGGAGCAATGGCGGAAGTGGATGTTCTGTTTGAAACTGACGGCAAGAAAGGAAGAAAGGAATCGAGAGGTAAAGTTGTTGTGAAATCTAGTATAACCAAGCCAAACTTGTTTTTAGTCTGAGTGAGGGTTTTGGATTTATGGAGTTACCTGAGAGATTTGTTTGACTTCTCAATAAAAATCATGGATGTGTTGGATAATGTGGCATCAGTGAGAGTTACAAGAAGTGGTCTTATTTCGTTTTCTTCTGTGTCCGCGGGAGCAGAAGAAGCGTGCTTTGCACCTAAAGATATTGGATTGGAATGTGTCGTGTATGTGTCTTCGAAGCAGGGATTTATCTCTGGGGTGGTGCAGATGATATACACTACATGACCAAAAGTATGTGGATATCTGCTTGTCGAACATCTCATTAAAAAAACCATGAGCATTAATATGGAGTTGGTCCCCCTTTGCTGCTATAACAGCCTCCACTCTTCCGGGAAGTGCTTTCCACTAGATGTTGGAACACTGCTGCGGGGACTTGCTTCCATTCAGCCACAAGAGCATTAGTGAGGTCGGGCACTGATGTTGGGCGATTAGGCCTTGCTTGCAGTTAGCGTTCCAATTCATCTCAAATGTGTTCGATGGGGTTGAGGTCAGTGGTCTGTGCAGGCCAGTCAAGTTCTTCCACACCTGTTAGGGTGAAGGAGACAGGTGGCAAGAATAAGGGCTGTCCAGCGTGTCTCCTATCTGGAGGTGGTGAGAAGAGTTGAAGTGGCATTGAAGAAGGGTAGTAGAGCCACCAGTGAATGTTTCTCGGCAACCGACTGATCCTGTCATATTGCATGTGAAAAAGGTTGACTTTGTATAATTTGTAGCAATTGTCAAATACTGCACAGCACAAGCAAAGAATTCTGAGAAAATTGCCATTGTGCCTGCTGAATGCTTTTTGTGACTGTGATTCCACAGCCGAGGCTCCTGAGCCTGTGTAGGGATGTGATTTGGGTTGGACTGTGACTGAAGGAGTGGGATTGGTTTTCATTAGTCTATTTTAGCATTTTGAATGATGTCCCCACCCCCCCCCTCCCCACCTCTTTCCCACAATTAATTGTGTAGGTATTTATTTTAAACCCCCCCAAAAAATCAATTTAAATTACAAGTTGTAATGCAACAAAATAGGAAAAACGCCAAGGGGATGAATACTTTTGCAGAACACTGTACAAACTTTGACACAGACAGGCGCAGAGCTCCAAGGACTAAACAGCCAACAAACTAAATGAAAGTGAGTCTAGCAAACGTTCGTGTACACTTCACTCAGAAGTTGTAGGTAAATGAAATGCAACAATACTGAATTCTCGAAGTGAAAAGTTGATCGAGTAGGCCGGTCGAGTAGGCCTATATCCTACACTGCCAAACTAATGTTGCAATACATGGTAAAGGAATTAAATGGTGTAATGATTGTAAGATTATATGGAATGTAGATTCAACAGAATTTAAGTTTAAATACAAAGTTTAAACATAAGTTTAACATGAACAAAGCGCTCTCAAATGGTGGGAGTGTCACGACTTCCGCCGAAGGCGGTTCCTCTCCCTGTTCGGGCGGCGTTCGGTGATCGACGTCACTGGTCTACTAGCCATCGCCGATCCACTTTTAATTTTCCATTTGTTTTGTCTGGTTTTCACACACACCTGGTTTTGTTTGATGCATGTCGGTTTATGCCGGGTTGTATGTTTCACGCATGCCTTTTGTTGGCTGGTATTTGTGCGGTTTATTGTAGTTCGTACTGCCTTACTTGTTTTGGGCATTTGTTTTATTTAACGCGGTTGCGTTATGTATTCTGCCTAGTAAAGTGCTTAGTCCACTCATCTCTGCTCTCCTGCGCCTGACTTCTTCACACCATCTACACCCACCGTTTGACAGGGAGTTTGGAGAGCACATGGAGAGACGCGCCTAGGGCGTTGTCGCCACACAAAGGAATATAAGGAATATCTACAGTGCCTAGAGAGATTATTCATACCCCTTGACTTATTCCACATTTTGTTATTGCTACTATACAGTATGCAAGGGCACCCCTGGATATAAGTGGCGGGTGTTCAAGCTTTGGTGCCAAAATAAAGGAATTGTTCCTTTTCAGCGCTTTCTGGTGGAGATTTTAATGTTCCTACAGAAGCTTTTTGAGCAGGGTAGTTCATTCTCTACTCTGAAGGTGCCTTCAGAAAGTATTTCTTCCCCGCTGACTTATTCCACGTATTGTTGCATTACAGCCTGAATTCAAAATGGATTAAATAAATAATTCTCACCCATCTACACACAATACCCCATAAAGTGAAAACATGTTTTTAGACATTTTTGCAAATGTTTTAAAACTTAAATACAGAAATATCTCAGAGTCAATACTTTGTATAAGCACCTTTGCCAGCGATTACAGCTGCGAGTCTTTCTGGGTCTCTAGGATTTTGCCTGTGCTTAGCCCCATTCTGTTTCTTTTTTATCCTGAAAAACTCTGCAGTCCTTAATGATTACAAGCATACCAATAACATGATGCAGCAATCACTACGCTTGAAAATATGGAGAGTGGTACTCAGTAATGTGTTGTATTGGATTTGCCCAGAACATAACACTTTATATTCAGGACAAAAGGTTGCTTTGTCACATTTTTTGCAGTATTACTTTAGTCCCTTGTTGCAAACCTGATGCATGTTTTGGTATATTTGTATTCCATACAGGATTCCTCCTTTTCACTCTGTCAATTAGGTTAGTATTGTGGAGTAGCTACAATGTTGTTGATCTATCCTCAGGTTTCTCCTATCACAGCCATTAAACTCTGTAACAGTTTTAAAGTGACCTCATGGTGAAATCCCAGAGCGGTTTCTTTCCTCTCTGTCAACAGAGTTAGGAAGGATGCCTGTATCTTTGTAGTGTCTGTTTGTATTGATACACCATCCAAAGTGTAGTTAATAACTTGTAAACAACAGCTGGTGCACGAAATCTAAGGAACTCTCTAGATTTTGCTCGCCTGAAGTAGAGTATATTGTGATAAATTGCAAGCCACACTACTTGCCTAGAGAGTTTTCAGCCATACTTTTCGTGGCTGTTTATTTACCACCACAGATGGATGCTGGCACTAATACCGCACTCATTCAGCTGTATAAGGAAATAAGCAAACAGGAAACTACTCACTCAGAGGCGGCGCTCCTAGTGGCTGGAGACTAATACAGGGACACTTAAATCAGTTCCACCAAATCTCCATCAACATGTTAAATGTGCAACCAGAGGGGAAAAAAATCTTGATCACCTGTACTCCACACACGGAGACGCGTACAAAGCTCTCCCTCGCCCTCCATTTGCTAAATCCGACCATAATTCTATCCTCCTGATTCCTGCCTACAAGCAAAAATTAAAGCAGGAAGCACCAGTGACTCGGTCTATAAAAAAGTGGTCAGATGAAGCAGATGCTACACCACATCAGTCACTGGCTTTATCAATAAGTGCACCGAGGACGTCGTCCCCACAGTGACTGTACGTACATACCCCAACCAGAAGACATGGATTACAGGCAACATCCGCACTGAGCTAAAGGGTCGAGCTGCCGCTTTCAAGGTGCGGCGGGACTCTAACCCGGAAGCTTACTAGAAATCCTGCTATCCCCTGCGACGAACCATCAAACAGGCAAAGTGTCAATACAGGGCTGAGATTGAATCATACTACACTGGCTCTGACGGTCATCTTATGTGTCAGAGCTTGCAAACTATTACAGACTACAAAGGGACGCACAGCCGAGAGCTGCCCAGTGACACGAGCCTTCCAGACGAGCTAAATCACTTCTATGCTCGCTTCGAGGCAAGCAACACTGAGGCATGCATGAGAGCATCAGCTGTTCCAGATGACTGTGTGATCACACTCTCCGTAGCCGATGTGAGTAAGACCTTTAAACAAGTCAACATACACAAGGCTGCGGGGCCAGACGGGTTACTAGGACGTGTGCTCCGGCCATGTGCTGACCAACTGGCAGGTGTCTTCACTGACATTTTCGATATGTCCCTGATTGAGTCTGTAATACCAACATGCTTCAAGCAGACCACCATGGTCCCTGTGCCCACAAAAAGGCAACCTGCCTAAACAATTACAGACCCGTAGCACTCACGTCCGTAGCCATGAAGTGCTTTGAAAGGTTGGTAATGGCTCACATCAACAACATTATCCCAGAAACCCTAGACCCCCTCCAATTTGCATACCGCCCAAACAGATCAACAGATGATGAAATCTCTATTGCACTCCACACTGCCCTTTCCCACCTGGACAAAAGAAACACTTATGTGAGAATGCTATTCATTGACTACAGCTCAGCGTTCAACACCATAGTACCCTCAAAGTTCATCACTAAGCTAAGGATCCTGGGACTAAACACCTCCCTCTGCAACTGGATCCTGGACTTCCTGTCGGGCCGCCCCCAGGTGGTGAGGGTAGGTAGCAACACATCTGCCACGCTGGTCCTCAACACTGGAGCTCCCCAGGGGTGCGTGCTCAGTCCCCTCCTGTTCACCCACAACTGCATGGCCAGGCACGACTCCAACACCATCATTAAGTTTGTAGACGACACAACAGTGGTAGGCCTGATCACCTACAACGACGAGACAGCCTATAGGGAGGATGTCAGAGACCTGGCCGTGTGGTGCCAGGACAACAACCTTTCCCTCAACGTAACAAAGACTAAGGAGATGATTGTGGACAACAGGAAAAGGAGGACCGAGCACGCCCCCATTCTCATCGACGGGGCTGTAGTGGAGCAGGTTGAGAGCTTCAAGTTCCTTGGTGTCCACATCAACAACAAGCTAGAATGGTCCAAACACACCAAAACAGTCGTGAAGAGGGCACGACAAAGCCTATTCCACCTCAGGAGACTAAAAAGATTTGGCATGGGTCCTGAGATCCTCAAAAGGTCCTACAGCTGCAACATCGAGAGCATCCTGACTGGTTGCATCACTGCCTGGTACGGCAATTGCTCCGCCTCTGACCGCAAGGCACTACAGAGGGTAGTGCGTACGGCCCAGTACATCACTGGGGATAAGCTGCCTGCCATCCAGGACTTCTACACCAGGCGGTGTCAGAGGAAGGCCCTACAAATTGTCAAAGACCCCAGCCACCCCAGTCATAGACTGTTCTCTCTACTACCGCATGGCAAGCGGTACCGGAGTGCCAAGTCTAGGACAAAAAGGCTTCTCAACAGTTTTTACCCCCAAGCCATAAGACTCCTGAACAGGTAATAAAATGTCTACCCAGACGTTTTGCATTGTGTCTCTCCCCAACCCCCCTGCCGACTAACCAGTGTCTGTATGTAGCCTCGCTCTATTTATAGCCTCACTACTTTTATAGCCTCGCTACTGTATATAGGCTCGTTCTGCTTCTGTCTGAAGAGCCACTGTCAGGTCCAGCTGTTTCTACTACATACAGTACATTAACAGGATGTAACGTTATGCGCTGAGAGTCATGACACAGAGGTGGGGGTGTTTCTTTAATTTGGAATAAACTTTTATTTTAGTATTTACCACTGTAGCAGTACAAATAGGAGAATGGTTAAATTAGCATTATTTAGACCACCTCGCTACTGTATATAGCCTGTCTTTTTTACCATTGTTTTTCTTTGTTTACTTACCTGTTGGCATACATAGATGAGGTAGTCATTTTTAAAAGGTGTGCTCTGTCTCAGGCCAGTTTCTAAACCTATTCCTCCCACTTGGGATTTGGATTTGGATGTGCTTTGTGAGGCCTTCTTTTGAACCGATGGACTATGTGGATCTAAAGATCCTCTCCTACAAGACCGCCCAGCTCATTGCTTTGGTCTCAGCTAAACATGTTGGAGATCTCCACGCGTTATCCATTCACCCCTCCCATGGCAACTCTAAGGTGACGTTGCTTCTTAATGCGACCTTCGCCCCTAAGGTCATGACTATGTCCTACAGGTCAATTGCTTTTGAAATGTTACATTTTTGCTTCCTCTGTTTGCTTCTGAGGAGCAGCGGAGGTTACATGCCCTGTGTCCGGTACGAGTGTTACGCATGTACATTGAGTGGACCAAGGGTTTCCATTTGTCTGACATACTTTCCCACTAAGCATTTACTGACACCAACGTCTTTTTTGGGCCTGTGAGGACGGGCCATAATTTTTTGGGACGTAGATTTTTGGTCTGGTTCGGACCAAATATGAACCAATCATAGATGTCTATGTTCGGTTCAGGTTTGGTCCGGTCTGGACTGGCCTATATTCCAACGTCCACAGATTTTCGGAATAAACTATACTGTACTGTACTCTACTGAATTAAACGTTACTGTACTGTACCGTACTGTACTCTACTTTAGTCTACTGTAGTCTACTCTACTAAATAAAACTCTACCGTCCTGTACCGTAACATACCATATCGTACTGTACTCTACCGTACTAAACTGTGCCTTACTGTACTGTGATGTTCAAACATGTGAAACATAGCCTAGACATCTATGATTTGTTCTTATCCAGAGCGACTTACTGTCAGTGCATTCAACTGAGGTAGATAAACAGCAACATATCACAGTCATAGAAACCCCCAAAATATTCTGTAACCGTTACTGAAAATGCTATTGGAGTGGTCTGTTGGTTTATTCTGTAGGTTGGACTACTTTGAACATCATTGCTGCCAGTTTTAGAGCTTTTGAAAAAGCTAACATAAGTGCATGTGACAGATGGGAGCAATAATAAATATTCTGTTGGACTCTTCAGTTGGCTCCTCTTTCCTATATTAAGATGCTTGAACAAGAGCAGTACTGAATTTAAGGAATTAATCCATACCTTGGGTTTATCACCTTTGGAAGGCGGGGCTTCTGGTGAGGCATGGTGTTCATTGGCCGTGTCAGGCGTGATTCTAATGTTCTTCAGTAGAGGGCGCTTGCGTGCAAATTCCCCACAGCTGTGTTGTACCTCATTTCCCTCCTTCAGGGAACAGTAGTAATAGTCATAAACGTACGTTTTCACTCTAAGGCAGACGGTGTCCTATGTGTGTGTATGTTGCAGTGTGGAGCAGGAGCAGGCAATGTTGTGGAGTGTGGGTTTCGGTGGCAGGATGACGGTTGCCAAGCTTCTCCTATCCTCCTTCATCCTAAACTCCTTTTGCGAAGGTGAGTCCCCACTGCTTACTACTTGCTCTCCATGTTAACCCTCTCTCATATCCTTCCATCCATCACATTCCACTCCTATATTCCCTTTGTTCTCCTCCCTCTCCTCTCCTCTCTTTTATACTTACTCTTCTCTGAACCAACATTTTCCTCCCTTATAATTATTTTTGATTGTCTTACATTTCTATCAATCGTTAATCCCTCTTATCACTTCTTGTCTCTTTAGTATAGCTTTCTTCATCTACACCTGATGATCAATCTTGAAAATGTGTCTGCCTGGACTTTAACAAAGCAAATTTGAGGAAAACGCTACCGAAGTTCTATCAACACGTTGTCTGTAGAACTTGCGCTTCAAAACTCTCGCTACTTTGAAGAATTTCAAATATAAAATACATTTTTATTTGTTTAACACTTCTTTGGTTACTGCATGATTCCATATGTGTTATTTCATAATTTTTATGTCTTCACTATATTTCTACAATATAGAAAATAGTTAAAATATAGAAAAACCCTTGAATGAGTAGTTGTGTCCAAAGTAGTTGTGTCCAAACTTCTGACTGGTACTGCAGGTAGTCATTCAAATCACATGGTTAGCAGAGGTTAATGTGAGGGTAGTGAAATGTTTGTGCTTCTTGTTCCAACAGTGCAGTAATTTCTAACAAGTAATCTAACAATTCCACAACAACTACCTAATACACACAGATCTAAAAGGATGAAATAACCATATGTATGGATAAGCGATGGCCGAGCTACATAGGTAAGATGCAATAGATGGTATAAGATACAGTATATAAATATGAGATAAGTAATATAAGATATGTAATCATTATTAAAGTGTCATTATTTAAAGTGACTAGTGATCCATTTATTAAAGTGGTCAATGATTTGAGTCTGTATGTAGGCAGCAGCCTCTCTGAGTTAGTGATTGCTGCTTAACAGTCTGATGGCCTTGAGAATCTGTTTTTCAGTCTCTCGGTCCCAGCTTTGATGCACCTGTACTGTCCTCGCCTTCAGGATGGTAGCGGGGTGAACAGGCAGTGGCTCGGGTGGTTGTTGTCCTTAAATATATTTTTGGCCTTCCTGTGACATCGCATGTTGTAGGTCTCCTGGAAGGCAGGTAGTTTGCCCCCAGTGATGCGTTGTGCAGACCGCACCACCCTCTGGAGAGACTTGCGGTTGAGGGCGATGCAGTTGCCGTACCAGGCAGTGATACAGCCCGACAGGATGCTCTCAATTGTTCATCTGTAAAAGTTTGTCAGGTTTTTAGGTGACAATCAATATGTTGACAGAATTTAGCTAGCCTTGTTCTCAAATTTGCTTTGTTAAAATCCTAAATGTACGCAAGCACGCATACTCACATATCCGTATTCCTGCAGTGTATGCCTATGCCTCCAGGTACTTAAACATGTATTAATTCACATTTCTCACACCTGTATAGGGATATCATAAGACCCTATAGTGCCTAACGTAATCCCACTCTTCTCCTCTCTTTCTCTCCTCTTCCACAGCCTCCAACCAGCCTCCACGCTTCGATAACTACTTTTTCCACTCCTATCTTCTCATCTACGAGAACACACAAGTCGGTGAGTCTTAGTGTATGTGACCTAATTTGATTTGTGTGTCAATTCAGCAGACAGTCCAGTTTTCATTTGTGATTTACAGAGATATGGAGGACCAGAGCGATATAGAACATTAAAGAGTCACTGGTTCAGGTGTGATTTCCCCTCCTTTAGAGAATGAAAAGGAAAGAAAAGATGTGACAAAGACATGAAGAGATTATGTGAAGTGAGAAGTGTCTGTGGAATGACAGTTTTTACGGCTCGTAAAATATCACGGTATCAGTGTGGGGAAGCTTTGATGTCAATATATTATTGTTGGTGAGATAAGTATTTACGTTACATTGAATATTGATTATTTCACAGATTGTAGAACAGTTTGGATGTCAGTTTTAAGGTCAGAATTATTATGAGAGTTGATGTTAAAGGTCCAATGCAACCGTTTTTATCTCAATATCGAATTATTTCTGGGTAACAATTAAGTATCTTTCTGTGGTTGTTTTCAATTTCTCCAGCAGGAATTTTGCTAGGTCTTTCTGGGAGAGGTCTGAGTGGGAGGGGAAAACTGAAAACTAGTTGTTATTGGCAGAGAGGTTTGGATTGCTCTTTCTTATTGGCGGTGTCACCAGGCAGGCCAAAACTCCATCCCACAAAAACAGGCAGACATTTCAGGCGGTCTTTTCAAGCAGCTCTTACACTAAAAGGGATCATAATTTTCACAATTGTACAGTATTATTCCAACCTCATAGTGTGGAAATATATTTAAAACATAGGAAAATCACGTTCGTTTGGTTCCATTGGCTCAGTGGGTTCGAGCCAGATGCTAACGCCAGGCTTGTGGGTTCGATGTCCATGTTGGCCACATATGTGATTCGTTTCAGGAAACTAGGCATATGTCACATGTCATTACTTCACAGTAGAATAATTTGAACGTGAACATAAGTTTTTGTAACAAAATGTGTGTTTTTGACAGAAATGCCATCTGGAACATGTGAAGAATGTTTTGTTGCGAAATAGGAAGACGATTCTAGATTTAATTTTGAATTGGAGATGCTTAATGTGGGTCTGGAAGGACAGTTTACAGTCTAACCAGACACCTAGGTATTTGGAGTTGTCCACATATTCTAAGTCAGAACCGTCCAGAGTAGTGAGGCTGGACGGGTGGGCAGGTGCGGGCAGCGTTCGGTTGAAGAGCATGCATTTAGCTTTACTTGCATTTAAGAGCAGTTGGAGGCCACAAAAGGAGAGTTGTATGGCATTGAAGCTCGTTTGGAGGTTTGTTAACACAGTGTCCAAAGAAGGGCCCGAAGTATACAGAATGGTGTCGTCTGCGTAGAGGTGGATCAGAGAATCACCAGCAGCAAGAGCGACATCATTGATGTATACAGAGAAGAGAGTCGGCCCAAGAATTGAACCCTGTGGCACCCCCATAGAGACTGCCAGAGGTCCGGACAAGAGGCCATCTGATTTGACACACTGAACGCTATCTGAGAAGTAGTTGGTGAACCAGGCGAGGCAGTCATTTGAGAAACCAAGGCTGTTGGGTCTGCTGATAAGAATGTGGTTATTGACAGAGTCAAAAGCTTTGGCCAGGTCGATGAATATGGCTGCACAGTATTGTCTCTTATCGATGTCAGTTATGATATCGTTTAGGACCTTGAGCGTGGCTGAGGTGCACCCATGACCAGCTTGGAAACCAGATTGCATAGCGGAGAAGGTACGGTGGGAATCGAAATGGTCGGTGATCTGTTTGTTAACTTGGCTTTCGAATACCTTAGAAAGGCAGGGTAGGATAGATATAGGTCTGTAGCAGTTTGGGTCTAGAGTGTCTCCCCCTTTGAAGAGGGGGATGACCGCGGCAGCTTTCTAATCTTTGGGGATCTCAGATGATACAAAGAGAGGTTGAACAGGCTAGTAATAGGGGCTGCAACAATTACGGCAGATCATTTTAGAAAGAGAGGGTCCAGATTGTCTAGCCCGGCTGATTTGTAGGGTCCAGATTTTGCAGCTCTTTCAGAGCATCAGCTATCTGGATTTGGGTGAAGGAGAAATGGGGAAGGCTTGGGCGAGTTGCTGTGGGGGGTGCAGGGCAGTTGACCGGGGTAGGGGTCGCCAGGTGGAAAGCATGGCCAATTATCGTGGATTTATCGGTGGTGACAGTGTTTCCTATCTTCAGTGCAGTGGGCAGCTGGGAGGAGGTGCTCTTATTCTCCATGGACTTTACAGTGTCCCAGAACTTTTTTTAGTTTGTGCTACATGATGCAAATTTCTGTTTAAAAAAGCTAGCCTTAGCTTTCCTAACCGCCTGTGTATATTGGTTCCTAACTTCCCTGAAAAGTTGCATATCACGGGGGCTATTCGATGCTAATGCATTACGCCACAGAATGTTTTTGTGCTGGTCAAGGGCAGTCAAGTCTGGAGTGAACCAAGGGCTATATCTGTAAAAGAAATTATGGGGCATGCTTATTAGAGCTGGTGAGGAAGGCACTTTTAAAGAATAACCAGGCATCATCATCTACTGACAGGATGAGGTCAATATCCTTCCAGGAGACCCAGGCCAGGTCGATTAGAAAGGCCTGCTCACTGAAGTGTTTTAGGGAGCGTTTGACAGTGATGAGGGGTGGTCGTTTGACCGCAGACCCATTACGGATGCAGGCAATGAGGCAGTGATCGTTGAGATCTTGGTTGAAAACAGCAGAGGTGTATTAGGAGGGCAAGTTGGTTAGGATGATATCTATGAGGGTGCCCGTGTTTACGGATTTGGGGTTGTACCTGGTAGGTTCCTTGATAATTTGTGTGAGATTGAGAGCATCAAGCTTAGATTGTAGGATGGCCAGGGTGTTAAGCATGTCCCAGTTTAGGTCACCTAGCAGCATGAGCTCTGAAGATAGATGGGGGGCAATCAATTCACATATGGTGTCCAGGGCACAGCTGGGGGCAGAGGGTGGTCTATAGCAAGCGGAAACGGTGAGAGACTTGTTTCTGGAAAGGTGGATTTTTAAAAGTAACATAAAAAAAAACATAATAAAAAAAAAAAAGAAACATAATTTAAACCAGGTGATGTCACCGCATGTGTGGGAGGTGGATCTGAAGGGTTAGCTTATTGAGCAGGGCTACGGGCTCTACATTGAAATAAGACAATAATCACTAACCAGAACAGCAATGGACAAGGCATATTGACATTAGGGAGAGGCATGCGTAGCCGAGTGATCATAGGGGTCCAGTGAGTAGTTAAGCTGGCTGGAGACACGGCGATTCAGACAGCTAGTGGGCCGGGGCTAGCAAGCTTGCAGAAGGGCCTTAGATTGACGTCGCGACGGAAGAAGTCTGTTGTAGCCTCCTCGTGCAGAGCCTCCTCGTGCGGTTCCGTCGGCAGACCAGCCGTGGTGGATTAGTATGGTTCCGTGTAGTAAAGGGACCCAGTCCAATTGGCAAAATGGGTATAGTGGCCCAAGAAATTAACCGATGGACCTATTCAGCTAACAGTCCGATTTGCTCTAGACAGCTAGCGGGCCGCGGCTAGCAGGCTAGCAGATGGGCATTCAGGGGACGTCGCGACGAAAGGGCTTGTTGGAAAAAACCCTTGGGCAGATTACGTTGGTTGTCCAGTTGTGATGGATTGCAGGGCTTCGTGTAGTAAAAGGGGTCCAGGCCAATTGGCAAAATAGGTATTGTAGCCCAAGGAGTGACTGATGGACCTCTTCAGCTAGCCCGGGAGATGGACCTAGCATGGGCTAGCTCCAAGCTAATTGGTGCTTGCTTCGGGACAGAGACGTTAGCCAGGAGTAGCCACTCGGATTTCAGCTAGCTAGCTGCGATGATCCAGGTGAAAAGGTTCAGAGATTTCGGTAGGAATCCAGGGGATATGGAGAGAAAATAAGTAAGGTATGCTCTTGTTTGAATCGCGTTGTGCAAACTGGCGAGAGTTTTCCGAGCTAGAGGTTATCTGATGACTACTAGCTGACTACTAGCTAGTTAGCTGGCTAGGTTCTGTTGGGAGATTCTGGTTCGAAAGTAAAGAAAAATACTTTAGAGAATAGCAGATCCATACCACATTGGGTGAGGCGGGTTGCAGGATAGTATTTTGATGTTGAGGTTTAGAAAAATATTTTAAAAAGTATGCGAACAAAAAATATATAAAAAGATACACAGGACACGACAAGACGAGGACAAAGACGTCTGACTGCTACACCATCTATAACGTGAGCTGCTCAGTATGTGTTGACTACAAAAGTTTTGCTACTTTTCTCAACAACATTGATGCCCTAAATTTAGCAGATCGCTAGCTATCGGCAGATCGCTAGCTATCGACAGATCAGTTGGAAAAAGTGATGGGCAAGTCTCTGCACATGCCACGGTCAGTGTGAACCAGAGTGACTTGACACAACGCTAGCCAAACAAGATGTAGCTACAAACAAAACTTAGTTAAGTTTGCCGTGAAGCGTTCATCCATCTATATGGCCAAGAGTCTAGCTACATTTTCAGATATCGTACGTTTCTAATTTTGTCAGAAAGTAATTTTCATTGCAAGTTAAAGCGTACTGTTAGCTAGCTAGTGACCGTTAGATTGCTGCCTCGCTAGCTAATACAACGTTTATGATCTGTGTAGTAATATTATTTGATTCAGAAAATATTTGCATTGCTAGTTAAAGCCTAATGTTAGCTAGCTAACATTGAACCTAGTTGGTTAGCTCATCAGCTACAGTAGCTTGCGAAAGTATTCATTCCCTTGGCATTTTTCCTATTTTGTTGACTTACAACCTGGAATTAAAACATATATTTTTTGGGGGGGTTGTATCATTTGATTTACACAACATTACTACCACTTTGAAGATACATAATATTTTTTATTGTGAAACAAACAAGAAATAATAAGAAAAAAAACAGAACACTTGAGCGTGCATAATTATTCACCCCCCCAAAGTCAGTACTTTGTAGAGCCACCTTTTGCAGCAATTACAGCTGCAAGTCTCTTTGGGTATGTCTCTTTAAGCTTGGCACATCTAGCCACTGGGATTTTTGCCAATTCTTCAAGGCAAAACTGCTCCAGCTCCTTCAAGTTGGATGGGTTCCGCTGGTGTACAGCAATCTTTAAGTCAAACCACAGATTCTCAATTGGATAGAGGTCTGGGCTTTGACTAGGCCATTCCAAGACATTTAAATGTTTCCCCTTAAACCACTTGAGTGTTGCTTTAGCAGTATGCTTAGGGTCATTGTCCTGCTGGACGGTGAACCTCCGTCCCAGTCTCAAATCTCTGGAAGACTGAAACAGGTTTCCCTCAAGAATTTACCTGTATTTAGGGCCATCCATCATTCCTTCAATTCTGACCAGATTCCCAGTCCCTGACAATGAAAAGCATTCCCACAGCACGATGCTGCCACCACCATGCTTCACTGTGGGGATGGTGTTCTTGGAGTGATGAGAGGTGTTGGGTTTGTGCCAGACATTCCATAAAGCCCAGCTCTGTGGAGTGTACGGCTTAAAGTGGTTCTATGGACAGATACTCCGATCTCCGCTGTGGAGCTTTGCAGCTCCTTCAGAGTTATCTTTGGTCTCTTTGTTGCCTCTCTGATTAATGCCCTCCTTGCCTGGTCCATGAGTTTTGGTGGGCGGCCTTCTCTTGGCAGGTTTGTTGTGGTGCCATATTCTTTCCATTTTTTTTTATAACGGATTTAATGGTGCTCCGTGGGATTTTCAAAGTTTTGATATTTTTTTATAACCCAACCCTGATGTGTACTTCTCCACAACTTTGTCCCTGAGCTGTTTTGGTCTTCATGGTGTCGCTTGCTTGGTGGTGCCCTTGCTTAGTGGTGTTGCAGACTCTGGGGCCTTTCAGAACAGGTGTATATATTGAGATCATGTGACACTTAGATTGCACACAGGTGGACTTTATTTAACTAATTATGTGACTTCTGAAAGTAATTGGTTGCACCAGATCTTATTTAGGGGCTTCATAGCAAAGGGGGTGAATACATATGCACGCACCACTTTTCCTTTTCTTTTTTTAAAACAATTTTTTGTTAAACAAGTTATTTTTTAAATTTCACTTGACCAATTTGGACTATTTTGTGTATGTCCATTGCATGAAATCCAAATAAAAATCTATTTAATTTACAGGTTGTAATGAAACAAAATAGGAAAAAACGCCAAGGGGGATGAATACTTTTGCAAGGCACTGTACCTGCAGATTCATACTACAGCTATGACAATATTTCTATTGGTAGTAGAATGAGTTGGTATTTTGCCGGTTTATTGTTTAGCTAGCTAGCTACATGTCTAAACAAAGGACTCCACTTCGCCAGATGATTCTCCAGGTGTGTCTGGTGGGTGATTACGGCCATCTATTGTATTTCATGAACATGTGTACATGTCTAAACAATAGTGACCTATCCACTTAGCAAGATGTGGCTGGAGTGTGTTTATAGCATTTTCTTCACATGACCCATCAATTTAGACAAGTTTGTCATGTAAGCTTAATCTAATAATTAGATGGGCACATTCTGTTTTTGATATTGCTACTATGCAAGTAACCATTTCACTGTACCGTTGAACCCTTTTGTTTCCTGTGCATGTGACAAGTAAACTCTTTTGATTTTATTTGATATAGTGTGTTTACCAGAGACAGAAATGTGGAGAACAAGATGACCTGCACCAAAGTCAGATTAGTATATAGGCCAAGGACTAGATAGTGTATTTTTACCTGTAGTTTTTCCTTATTGTAGGCTACTACTTTTACCACTTTTAGTCTTGAAACCTTTGGTTGTTTACTAAACTACTCACTCTGTTTAGCACATGGCATCACATGTGAAACCTTGAAGAGAAGGGTGGGGCTAAGGCTTAAGAGGGTGTGAACGATGCTGAATGGGTGTAGACAAAGAAGAGCTCTCCAGTTGGTCTACCAAAACATTCAAGGGCCATTTTCTCAAAAGTGGGGTTACAAGTTTATCAACTTTCAAAGCAGAAGTAGTTTCCCATTGTTCCTCAACTGTAGTGTATGATATACAGTTTTGTAGCTCTGAGTCTGTACTTTTATCCAATGTAAAAAATACAATTTCAAATTTTGCTACATAAGACCTAATCGAGGTAGTCGGTCACGTATATGACCGACCGGTTTGATTCGGTTTAATGCAGCAACATTTGAAATTTAGTTTTTTACATTGGATAAAAGTAGAGACTCAGAGCTACATAATGGTATATCATACACTAAAATGAAAACGACTTACTGACAAAGTTAGAAAAAGTATAATATCTGAAAATGACTCTCTTACCCGTACACATGGCGAACGCTTCTCCCTGTGTCAAGTGTTGTAGTGTAAACGTGAGTAAGGACTCAGTAGTATCTTGAGTCGATGTCTGCGTCCCAAATGGCTCTGGTCAAAAGTAGTCCCAGCCCTTTTTCCACATTTTGTTGTGTTACAAAGTGGGATTGTCACGTCCAGGCCAGAGTTTTAGGCTGGCGTGTTTAGGATTCGTTTTGGTGTAGGGTTTTTTGAGTTCTAGGTGTTCTATTTCTAATTGGGAACCATATATATGTTTGGGGTTTTCATTTAGGTTTTGTGGGTTATTGTTTATGCATAGCGTTGTTCGTGTGTGAAGTCTATGTTTCGTTACGATCTTCGTTAGTTTTGTTTGTTGTTTTGCCCAGTATCGTTGTTTAATAAAAGATGTATACTGGATGCCTCGCTGCGTCTTGGTCTGTCCATTCTGAAGATCGTGACAGAATAACCCACCATATAAGGACCAAGCAGCGAGAGAGCCAGGATTTCTGGAGCTGGGAGGAAATCCTGGCTGGAAAGGGGCCTTGGGGGAAGACGACGGAGCATCGTGACAATTAAAATTGATTTAATTGTATTTTTTTGTCAACACTAAATTCTTTGTAATGTCAAAGTGGAAGAAAAATTCTAACATTTGTAAAAAAATATATGAAATATAAAACACTAATGTATCTTGATTAGATAAGTATTCAACCCCCTGAGTCAATACATCACCTTTGGCAGCGATTACAGATATTAATATTTCTGGGTAAGTCTCTAAGAACTTTGCGCACCTGGATTGTACAATTATTCTTAAAAACAATTATTCTTACAAAAAAGTTCTGTCAAGTTCGTTGTTGGTCATTGCTAGACAGCCATTTCAAGTCTTACCATAGATTTTCAAACCGATTTCAGTCAATACTGTAACTAGGCCACTCAGGAACATTCAATGTCGGAATTTGTCTCCCAGTGTCTGTTGGAAAGCAGATTGAACCAGGTTTTCCTCCAGGATTTTGCCTGTGCTTAGCTCTGTTCCATTTCTTTCTTCTTTTTTGTGGTACTTTTTACCCCTTTTCTTCCCAATTTTGTGATATCCAGAACAACAGATTTTTACCTTATCAGCTTGGGAATTCAATCCAACAACCTTTTGGTTACTGGCCCAACGCTCCTACCCGCCAGGCTACCTGCCACATGGCCTGTCTGCAAGGAACTTGAAACATTGTATAAACTATTAACTTGGTAAGGCCCAGAAACTGGTGTGGACAAAATTGTATAAAATATTCTTTAGGATATTTGCGCAAGGGATAAGAAGTAATCAGGTAGGCCTATTTTATGACATTATAAACCTGATCAGAGCATGACATTTTTTCCCCTTTCATGCTGAGTTGTTATCGAAAGGGAGACAGCTGAAAGATTTTTCAAATAGGCTACGTTTGAGGCGAAGAAAACATTACTTTGAGAAGCTGATGATGGTGAGTTAAGACAATCAGAAATAGTATCAGATCCCCTTTCATAAGCCTACATATGCGTGCAGTCCAGGTAGCCTAGGCCTACTTCTATGCGTAATCAGGTGAGTGTCCTTACTCAACATTGACTGGAGCGCTCCATCCTTAACCAAAACTTTTTTCTCACATTGTGTAGACTACGGTTGTGCGCTCTGCAAACAATGTTTCCATTCCTACAATGACAACAATAAGACTGTAATACTAATATATTGAATGCATTAACAAAAATAAGCGTAACCAAATAAACATTGTAGATTAGAACTCAATGCGAAGGAGATATGTCGAGCTGCATGAGGCAAATGGTGGTCACACTAGATACTGACTGGTTTTCTGATCCACACCCCTTATTGTTTTGTGACCAACAGAATCATATCTGTATTCCCAGTCATGTGAAATCCATAGATTAGGGTATAATAATTCATTTCAATTGACTGATTTCCTTATATGAACTGTAACTCAATAAATTATTTAGCTTGTTGCCTTCATATTTTTGTTCAGTATATATTGGATTCAGTTGCTTTATATACTGTATATATTTGTATATTATTTTTTTTATTTTTTTTCGCCCAAGTGTTTCTACAAAAACAAAGGAATAAAGGCTACGGAGATGACTCAGTAAATGCAGATTGGTCTCTACTATGTCAGTCATTCACCATAGAATGTGTGTTATCTCCCTCTCCCATCTCTCCCCGACATTCTTTATTTATCACTCCATTTCTCCTCTCCTCCTCTCCCTCTCTTTTGTGTGGATCTTTCGTTAAGCCTGTTTACTGATGGTAAATTGCCTGGCAGTTTGTGTGATGAATACAGTTCTCTGTTCTGACCCTTTCTATAGATTAGAATTTGATTACTCCATAATCACAATCAGAGAAGAACTCTGGTAGCTTTGGAGAGGAGAGAGAAAGGGTGAGGGGGACAATCATTTTCAGGTTTTGCCATAGATTTTCAAGCTCCCCAGTCCTTAATGATTACAAGCATACCCATTACCCATCTACCAATAGATCCCTTCTTTGCGAGGCATTGGAAAACCTCGCTGGTCTTTGTGGTTGAATCTGTTTTTGAAATTCAATGCTTGACTGAGGGACCTTACAGATAATTGTACATGTCGGGTACAAAGATTAGGTAGTCACTCAAAAATCATGTTAAACATTTTTATTGCAAACAGAGTGAGTCCATGCAACTTATTATGTGAGGTGTTAAGCACATTTTTACTCCTGAACGTATATAGGCTTGCCATAACACAGGGGTAAAATACTTGTTGACTAAAGACATTTCAGCTTTTCATTTTTTCTTAATTTGTGAAAACATAGTTCCGCTTTGACATTATGGGGTTTTGTGTGTAGGCCAGTGACAAAAAATATGAATACTTTCTGAAGGCACTGTAACTTTTGTAAAACAACAAGGGGATTTTTTCATTAGAATTTCATACCAATTTTATTATTTAAAATTGGAACATGAATTGTATCATTCAAGTCACAAGTGTGTCTCGAAATTGATGGGGTTTATTGATCCCCTCGCCACTCTCTGGAAGTCACCCCTAAATGTATTCCCTGTAAGCCTTCTTGAGGTTTAGTTAGGCCTACTGAGTTTGTGCAGAGAGTGAGAAATGGGTATGATTATAATATTGCACTTTACTGTACATTACCTTAATGTCATGAAAGCTGAATGTTTATGGGTAGGCTACATTGTGTGCATCTTTTTATCTGTATCTAAAGAGCCATACTATTTGAAATCCTTCTTTTGGGCGGCAGGTAGCCTAGTGGTTAGAGCGTTGGGCCAGTAACTGAAAGGTTGCTGGATTGAATCCCCGAGCTGACAAGGTAAAAATCTGTCGTTCTGCCCCTGAACAAGGTAGTTAACCCACTGTCCCCCGGTAGGCCATCATTGTAAATAATATGTTCTTAACTGACTTGCCTAGTTAAATTCCCATTCAGTCTGTCTACAAACAGGCTCTCAAAGTGCTTGATAGGAAGCCCAATAGTCATCATCACTGTTACATCCTCAGAAAGCATGAGCTCCTGAGTTGGGAAAATCTTGTGCAATACACTGACGCATGTCTTGTATTCAAGATCCTAAATGGCCTGGCTCCCCCTCCACTTAGTACTTTTGTTAGACAGAAAACCCAAACATATGGCAGCAGATCCACAAGGTCTGCCATGAGAGGTGACTGTATAGTTCCCTTAAGGAAAAGCACCTTTAGTCAATCTGCTTTCTCTGTGAGAGCTTCCCATGTCTGGAATACACTGCCATCAGACACACATAACTGCACCACCTATCACACTTTCACAAAAAATATTAAGACATGGCTAAAGGTCAATCAGATTTGTGAATATAATCCCTAGCTGTGTATTGCCGCTTTCCATGCTGTCTGTTGTCTGTAGCTTGTGAGGTGTGGAAACACTGTTGCTTTTATGTATTTTGTCTTGTTGCTTTTTGTGCTATGTTGCTCTGTCTGCATGCTATGTCTTGCTTGTCCTATGTTGCTCTGCGTGTGCTCATTGATTGTCTGTATTGTAATTGTTTTTAATAACCTGCCCAGGGACTGCGGTTGAAAATTAGCCGGCTGGCTAAAACCGGCACCTTTACTGAAACGTTGATTAATGTGCACTGTCCCTGTAAAAATAAAAATAAACTCAAACTCAAATAAAGGTTACATAAATTTAACATGCAGTATACAGTCTCAGACAGACAAGTTATATGATATATTCAATTTAGCAGTCACTTTTGTTCAAAGCAATTTACGGTCATGTGTGTATATATTTTTGTATGGGTGCCCCCAGCAGGATTCAAACCCACAACCCTGGCATTGCAAGTGCCATGCTCTACTTACTAATCCACACAAGACCAAACGATTCAATAGATTTACCGACTTTGAGAAGGGACTCTGCATTACCTAATCCTTGACGATCAGGTATCCGCAATAGCTCTGATTGGTCTGTTTAAGTTACCATGCAGTTTGCTGTGTGTCCTGGTGATGATGCAACAGTGTGGGGCACGCGTTGGGCCAGGTGAGGACTGGGTGACTGGGTGTCAGCCGACACCCTGTCCCGTGGCCCTGTGATGGCCTGACACACACACACACACACACACACACACACACACACACACACACACACACACACACACACACACACACACACACACACACACACACACACACACAGGACACATACACGACAGGCACGGGCAGATCATGTTCTTCAGATGTCTTCATGATCAGACGTGTGTGTGAGTGGCGTACAGGAGCATCGTTTTCCTTTGTGTATGGCCCCTACCTACCCCTCCATCCCTACCCACCATTTCCTCACTGTCCTCCCCCCTCTCCCCTCTCCTCCTGGGCAGAGGATCAGTAGCTGGGCTGCGTCCACCACCGGGCCCTGGTGCCTCTAGCCCTGGCCCTAGCCAGTCCCAGCCAGATGGGGCCCATTTGTATTTATGAAGGAACAGACAACATTTCACCACTACATGGATATTTGATCTGAGGCTGAAGCGTCTCCTCTTCTCTCCTTCACCGGAGGGGGTCTGGTCTAGACATCAGTGATGTTTCACACGTACAGTACAGTGGTAGTGTTCACAGGTTGTCATGGTGTTTGGGAATACACTTTAGAGGCATGGTATCTGAAAAGAAAAAGCTGAAGTCTAGGTTGTTTGTCAAACTCTAGGTTGTTTGAGTATAAATATTCTCCTGAAGAGTTTCTTATTTCAGGGACATTGCATGTTCTTGTCCCAAACTAATCAGTGATCACCGAGTGACTTAAACCACAGCCTTTTAATTTTCATGACACAAACAGATGTTTTAAATGTATCTTCTCACACAGAGATTTTGTGTGTGTCTGTGTACTGTGTGTTTGCATGTCCAGTTGAAGTCGGAAGTTTACATGCACCTCAGCCAAATACATTTAAACTCAGTTTTTCACAATTCCTGACATCTAATCCTAGTAAAAATTCCCTGTTTTAGGTCAGTTAGGATCACCACTTTATTTTAAGAATGTGAAATGTCAGAATAATAGTAGAGAGAAGGATTTATTTCAGCTTTTGTTTCTTTCATCACATTCCCAGTGGGTCAGAAGTTTACAAACACTGAATTAGTATTTGGTAGCTTTGCCTTTAAATTGTTTAACTTGGGTCAAATGTTTCAGGTAGTCTTCCACAAGCTTCCCACAATAAGTTGGGTGAATTTTGGCCCATTCCTCCTGACAGAGCTGGTGTAACCGAGTCAGGTTTGTAGGCCTCCTTCCTCGCACACGCTTTTTCAGTTCTGCCCACAAATGTTCTATGGGATTGAGGTCAGGGCTTTGTGATGGCTACTCCAATTCCTTGGCTTTGTTGTCCTTAAGCCCTTTTCCACAACTTTGGAAGTATGCTTGGGGCCATTGTCCATTTGGAAGACCATTTGCGCACCAAAGTACGTTCGCACCAAAGTACGTTCGTCTCTAGGAGACAGAACGCGTCTCCTTCCTGAGCGGTATGACGGCTGCGTGGTCCCGTGGTGTTTGTACTTGCGTACTATTGTTTCTACAGATGAACGTGGTATCTTCAGGTGTTTGGAAATTGCTCCCAAGGATGAATCAGACTTGTGGAGGTCTACAATTTTTTTTCGGAGGTTTTGATTTTCCCATGATGTCAAGCAAAGAGGCACTAAGTTTGAAGGTAGGCCTTGAAGGTAGGCCTTACATCCACAGGTACACCTCCAATTGACTCAAATGATGTAAATTAGCCTATCAGAAAGCCATGACATACTTTTCTGGAATTTTGCAAGCTGTTTAAAGGCACAGTCAACTTAGTGTATGTAAACTTCTGACCCTCTGGAATTGTGATACAGTGAATTATAAGTGAAATAATCTATCTGTAAACAATTGTTGGAAAAATTACTTGTGTCATGCACAAAGTAGATGTCCTAACCAACTTGCCAAAACTATAGTTTGTTAACAAGAAATTTGTGGACTGGTTGAAAAACGAGTTTTAATGACTCCATCCTAAGTGTATGTAAACTTCCGACTTCAACTGTATGTGTGTTTGCGTGTGGGTGGGGGCACAAGTGCAGGGGAATAATGTGCTTACCTGGGGGTCACCCCTCTATTTTAAGTAGTTGTTAATTGTGTTCATTGTGACAGGAAATGCAACGTGTAATTAGGGAGATTGCAGTCTTTAATTGTGCACTCTCATCTTTTAACCTGTTTGACCTAGGGTGCAGTATTTTGAAGTTCGGATGAAAAACGTGACCAAAGTTAACTGCCTGTTACTCAGGCCCAGAAGCTAGGATATGCATATACATATAATTAGTAGCTTTGGATAGAAAACACTCTGAAGTTTCTAAAGCTGTTAAAATAATACTTGTGAGTATAACATAACTGATATGGCAGGCAAAAACCAGAGCAAAATCCATCAAGGAAGTGGGATTTTTTGAGGTGACCAGTTTTCAAATGAAGGCCTATTGGTTATATAGGGGAATATCTCCCAGATCCTATGGCTTCCACTAGATGTCAACAGTCTTTAGAAAAAGGTTTCACACTTTTATCTTCAATAACCGTGGAGTTAGAGAAGTTCTTCCTGAGGTCACGTCAAGTGTACTATTGTGGATTTCGCGCTTAACAGTCAGCACGCTCTTAGCACTTTTTCTCTTCTATTCATCAGGCAATTTTCCGTCTGAAATATTATCATTTATATTCATTTTAGGGTATCTGAGTTTTGATTAGAAATGCTGTTTGACTTGTTTCGACGAACTTTACCGGTACTTTTGGGATATTGTTTGTCTGCATGGATGAAAGCCTTTGGGCAGGTGGATTACTGAATAAAATGCGCCAACCAAATGGAGCTTTATGGATATATAGAGGGACTTTATCGAACAAAATGACCTTTTATTGTGTAACCGGGACGCTTGGGTATGCCATCAGATGAAGATTTTCAAAGGTAAGTGATTTATTTTATTATTATTTTGGTTTTGTGACACCTCTGCTGTGTTGTTATTATGCTAATTGAATATTTGAGCGGGGCACTGTCCTCAGACAATCAAATGTTCTGCTTTCACCGTATAGCCTTTTTGAAATCTGACAACGCTGTTAGATTAACAAGATTCTAAGCTTTTGAATAGTGTGCAACATTTGTATTTTCACATCGACGGCACTGAAAGAAATTCATTGGACTCTATGTAAATTGGAAACCACATATCCTGAGGCTGCATTTATTGTGGCTGGGGATTTTAACTTCTTGCCGCACGGATCCCGTGAGCGGGATCATTTTCGATAAAAACAAAGCACGCCAAATTCAAAATAAGAATTTGTGATATTTAACATTCATGGAAATACAAGTGTTGCACATGGTTACAAAGCTTAGCGTCTTGGTAATCTAAATCTGTTGTCAAAACATTTGATTATCTGAGGTCAGCACGTCACAAAAATAGCTTTTTCAACCAGCACTGGCGACACAAAATCACAAATTAAAGATATAAAAACTCACTTACTTTTTAAGATCTTCTGATGTTTCCAACCAGGAGGGTCCCAGCTACAAAACCGCTGTTCGTTTTGTTCGATAAAGTACATATTTATATCCAAAAGACGCTCTTTAGACGGCGCCATTGAATTCAGAAATCCACAGGAAACACCTCCGTCAAAACGACGACAGAAAAGTCTAAATTGCTCCCGGTAAACTTTGTCTATTTTTGTCAAACAAAGACTCTATATAATCCTTAGGTTGTCTAAAATGTAAAAAAAACGATATAAAAAACGATAAAACTTCACGCGGAAACAACTATGTTCAATAGACAAGGCAAATTCCTTCGCGAGTGCTCTCCCCAGAACGCACCCAAATACTGTTTTGCTTCCGGTTCACTCTTTCCTTCATGTGAAAAAACGTCTTCATTTTTCAAAATACAAGCCCAAAGCCATCAATAGTAGACTGTTACCATATAGGGGAAGCCATAGGAATAGGAAAATGGTGGATGGATTCAATGCTTTTCAATAGCTTTTCAAAATAAGAGCATGGGAGCAGAATGGTTTTTTTTTCTGGTCGGATTTCCTTCGGGTTTTCACCTGCCAAATCAGTTCTGTTATAGCCACAGACCTAATCTTTTCTATCCAAAGCTACTAAATGATATGCATATCCTAGCTTCTGGGCCTGAGTGATAGCCCGTTTACTTTGGGCACATCAGACAGGCGGAAACTAGGAATTCTGCCCCCTAGCTGTAAGATGTTAAAACCTCTTAGGGATAAACGGTGCGCTAGCGGACCGCTCCCGACACTACCCGGTGAAATGTAAGGCGCCAAATTCAAAATCCAAAAGTTGAATTATTAAACATTCATCAATATACAAGTGTTGCATAGTCATCAAAAGCTCTGATTCTTGGCAATATCACAGCGTTGTCAGATTTCAAAAAGGCTTTAACGGCGAAAGCACAACATTTGATTGTTTGAGGATAGCACCTCTAATATTTATGCATCAGCATAAATTCATATCCAGCGCGAGTCACACAAAACTCATATAAGAGCTAAAATAAATCACTTACCTTTCGAAGAACTTCTGCTGAGGGCATCCCAAGTGTCCAACGAAGACATCCAATGGTTCTTTTGTTAGAAAAAGTCATTTATTATATCCATAAATCTCCGTTTGGTTGGCGCGTTATGTTCAGAAAATCCACCGTTGAGTCACCCGTTGTACAGTGAAGAGAAAGCGTTCAAATATACCTATCAACTTTGCCCAAACAAATCAAACATCATTTATAATGCATTCTTAGGTATCCTTTTATGAATATAAAATAATAATAATATTTAACTCGGAAGATATCATAAATGATATGAAAGGAAAATAAAGTGGGGCGCGCTCACAATCCCGTGCCCGGGAAACGTTGACATTTTGTGGTCCCTTGACTATTTCCTCTTCCTTTCAGTTCTGCTCAGTGCCAAAGCCTCCAAACACTGTATAAAGACTGTTGACATCTAGTGGAAGCCGTAGGTACTGAAACCTAGAAGCTATTATCCATGGATTTCAATAGCAAGTCTATAGAAAAGAGGAAATGTCACAACAACAAAAAAATTCTGGACAGAAATTCCTCGGGTTTTCGCCTGCTATATCAGTTCTGTTATACTCACAGACATTATTTTAACGGTTTTAGAAACTTCAGAGTGTTTCCTATCCAATAGTACTAATTATGTGCATATCCTAGTTTCTCCGCCTGAGTGGCAGGTATTTTACTTTGGGCACGCCAGACTCTCCAAAACCGACACCTCGGCTGCCGCTCCCTAAATAGTTAATCATGAGAATATCTTCTTTCTAATTATGTAAGCCTGGGCAGGTAGCTCGGTTGTCATCAAATGCCAACCCCAAAATACTTTTTGCCCTTGGAATACTGAGCTCCCCCTGTTGTTTTCCTATGGAGAGGCGTACCGGTCTATTTCACCAAATATCTTACTGTGTATATTTTGTTTTTTTCAAGTCGGGTGTAACTGGTGTGAAATGGCTAGCTAGTTAGCGGGGTGCGCGCTAATGGTGATGTCACTCGCTCTGAGACCTTGAAGTAGTTGTTCCCCTTGCTCTGCAAGGGCCGTGGCTTTTGTGGAGCGATGGGTAACAATGCTTCAAGGCTATTTGTTGTTTATGTGTGCAGAGGGTCCCTGGTTCGAGCGCCAGGTAGGGGCGAGGAGAGGGATGGAAGTAAAACTGTTACACGGGCAACATTTTAAACCAGGAGAATCTCGTCTTTGTAATTACGTAAGTATAGGCAGGGAGCTCGCTTGTCATTGATCGTTAGACCAGAACTAGTCAGATGTTTTTTCATTTTTTCCCTACTTTTTCATTACGCAGACATACGCACAGTTGACACCATCCAGGTGCGGATGTTTACTTTCTACTTTTTCCAGTTTCGTTTGACAAACAGATTGTACTGGTAAAATAAAAAAGGATACATTTTTTATGGAATTCTAAGCATCACTCCGTTCAAAACAGGCTCTGCGAACATTCGATTCCATGCTATGGGCTCGTGCTAGTGATCCAGTTTAGCCAACGTTCTTAAGCCGTTTTTCAGCCTTTTTGACTCGTTCTATTGTTGTAGGAACAGCGTAGCTAACAAATTGTCAGCCAACATAACGTGTAAGGTAACTTATTTGAAAAGTCATTATTTTATTACATTGAGTAGCAAGCTACCCCTTGGTCGTTAGGGCAAATCTGGTCTGTGAGGAGATTTTTTTCACACCTAGCTCTGCTATTAGACTATTCTTTAGTAAAGGTTGTTTGTTCAGATATATTGTTCAGATATTAGCCCCCCTCCCCAACCTGCAACAAATTGTTGTTCCCATCTCATTCCTTTCCCTCTTCCACACGTCATCATTCTGCTCCTGAGTGACTCGCTTGTGGGCGTGCTGGCAGGATATGGCAGCATCTTCGGTTGTGTGTCAAGAATTCTACATACAGTAGAACGTTTGTATGAAGGTGTGGTTATTCACAGGCAAATTGTTATATGTTATGGATGTACATTTGTGTCTTTTTGTCGTGAGCAAAACCTTTTTATTTTCAATGAAAAATCATTTTCCGTCACAAAGGAAGTCAAAGCGGACACTTACGAAGATGGCATTTCAGGTAAGCAGCACTGGGCTGTATTGACGTATCCTAAAAATGACAACTTCTGCTTTAGATTGAACGGTCACATCTCAGTTATTGTTTTCAAATCTATAAAAAAATAAGCTGTTTTCTTTACTTTCAGAGAGCGAGCTGATCATGGGGTCGAAAATGTAGATATTGCCAGATGTTCACTGTCCGAGGAACTGGCCGTGGAAGCTTTATTGCTGGCAAATGTGTCCATAACCATAGGTAATTAAACTGTTCTGTGATCTTTTTCTCTCTTCCTCTCTGCCTGTCTTGTTGTACATGGAACCTGTCTCACATGCATTAATTAAAAAACCCTTAAGATGTCAGCTGCTAATTTTAAGATTTACACCACATAAACAATCAGACATTTTCACTGGACTATCAAGCCCCTGTTGCTGCCAAATCTATCGTCACTAATACTGATTTGTTTTTTTAAGCATTCCAGATTCAGCAGGTGGAGGACCTGCTTTATCAGGAGGATAATCTGGAATCTGGAAACACCGATTTACACCACATAAACACAGCCATTTTCACTGGACTATCGGTTGCTATCTGTTGCTGCCAAGTCATGATTTCCCTGGGGGTTATCCTTGCAATAACAAGTGGTGAGACACAGCCCTCTATATTTAAATGTTTCAGGTACATTCTGATAGGTGCCTACGGTATCTTCTATTGACATTATCTTCTATTTTTTGTCCTCATGTGTCTGTTTTTCAGCATAAAGTACTCTGTAGCCACTTAGTGTGGACACCAGGTGAGACCACACACACAACAGTATCTCTTCTTCACTTCATCCCTCTCTCCCTTCTCCCTAAATCCTCTAGGTTATATCAGCTGTTTTGGTGAACCCCTCCCGCATCTGAACTGGCTGACACAGAGGGCACAGCATGATCAGAGGTGAGATGTCACTTGGTTGGGTCAACAGGAAGTATTATTAAAGAGATGCTTCACAATGAAATAAGAATAAATTAGAATAATAAATCAAGGCTTAATCATGCTCTCTCTCTATCCATCTGTCACTCGTCTGCAGGTAGGTTTTGATGTGAGAGAGGAAGCCAGTCCCGTCATCGCCACCTCACCCGCTCTTAAGATAACCTTCGGGTCAACTGGGGGCCCAAGGCTGGTTAGGAGACACCGCAATTGTGATGAACTGAGAGAATATTAGGGTAGCACTAAAATTCATGAATCATATGCTGTCTGCTGCTGTTCTTACCTCTTTCCCTTTCTGTCTTCTACACCTCTCTCCCCACCTCGTCTTTCTTCCTAGTTTTATAATGCACACCATATGTGCATTGAAGTACAGATTGAACTTGTATTTATAATATTACAATTATTATAATTATAATGCATGTATGTATTTATAACACCTGGAAAATGAACTTCCTTCAATAAAGCGTTTCACATTCTCCACTGGTTTAAATTAAGTATCTCATTGAAATACTATCCTGTGTCCTCAGATTATTGCAGATGAAGGGAGTTAGATATGCATCGTTTTTTTCTGTATATATGAATTACAAATTAATCATGTTTCTAGTCTATTGCATAGTTACAATGTGTAATCATTGATGTCCCAGGAGCAGGAGTGGTAAACACAGTTGACGTGTATAATTGTAACACATACATGCAGACACAGCATCATTGAAAATAATAGCTGAGGTTCATAGATAGGTTCTGAACTCATATTCATACCAAACGTTAGGGTCCATACACAGATCGGCTACATACTGTAGCTAGCTACACATCCATAGGCATACAATTTTTTTCATCCTCCACTGCACAATAAGCAAGTAAATAGTTCGCTATGTTACTTCAGCTGCATTGCAAGGAAAGCTTAAAAATTGTACATTCAATTTGCAGTAAATGCTTAAGCTAGCTAGAGTCTTTACATCCACTGTTTCACAAGACGACAGCCTGGTTTGCTGGTTTTCTCAGGAGCCCCTAAAACATTAAACAACACAAATTACAAATAAATTCAACTAACACTAGCTAGTGGGCTAATGTTAGCTAGTCAGAGAACTTGCTAAATAGTGATTTTCGTAAATTTTGCTTTTTGACAAATAAATATGCAAACTTTTATTTCTACATTAATTAACATATTCCTCTCAATTGTAAATGTTTTGCTTGACTCGTTATGACGTTATAACAACTTACATTTGGTTCCACCGTAATGTTTTGTCAGCCATCTTTGTTGAAGAACGCCCCCAGGCACAGGTGGCTCGTGTCAAAATTTGTCATTGGAACCACTCAATATGATTGGTCATTTAAAAACATTGGGACCCAAATGCATAATGAGTGCTCTAACTCCCCCTTGTGGTGGTCTGGAGCAATGAAACAGTGACGCTGGGTACCTCTATGTCCCGTGGTGCAAGCTCGCAAATTTTAAAGGAGGAACCACTGTAGGCTGTCCTTGTAAGTAAGAATGTGTTCTTAACTGATTCCATATGTGTTAGGTCATAGTGGTGACATCTTCACTATTATTCAACAAAGTAGAAAATAGTACAAATAGTTTTTCACACCTCGGCTATTAGACTATTCTTTAGTAAAGGTTGAATAGTCTATTGTTCAGCTATTAGCCCCCCTCCCCAACTTGCAACAAATGGATGTATTTTTGTCGAAACCAAAACTTTATTTTCAATCAAAAATAATTGTTCTGAAAGCAAAAACGAGGCTTTAAAGTAAAACAAACATTTTGTAATCAAATATTTTGTAATAGAGTGCAAAACGTTATGTATTATATATAGTTTTAAGACAAATATTTAGAGAACAAAAATGTAGAGAACAAAAATCAACCACCCTCCATTTTGGCAATTTTTTAAGTGTCAGTTTGGCTACAACCAATACTGTTCAGCCTTTCTTTCCGACACAAAGGAAGTCTTAGAGGACACCTACGAAGGACTGTGTGATGATGCTATATCAGGTAAGCAGCAATGGGCGTTCTTCCGTCCAACTTCTAACGTTACATAGCGAGTAGTTAGCTCCTACGATTCAGTGTCGGTTCATAACATTCTACTATATTACATAGATACATACATACCGTAGAATGATATATCATGCAATTATTATTCTCAAGCTAACCAAAACATTTAGCTACGAACGCCTGTTCTCGCCATTTTCAGTTGAATTCATCTAACTTTCTTTCATGGCAACTCATAAGCAGGCCATGTCCTATTTGTTTCATAGTCGATATATAATCATATTTCATGACAGTGTAACGGTTAGCTTTTTTTACAGAAGGATGAAAGAACACTATGTCTGTCAGGGAATGCTATTCTGATATGTCAGATGAAGAGTTAGACCAGAAAGTCAGGGCCATTAAGGCAAGGATGCCCCATGCAGGCTTTAGAATTGTTAAAGGAAGTCTCCAAGCAATGGGCCATCATGTACAATGGCGAAGAGTTAGGGAGTCTTTGCAGCGTGTTGATGGTGCAGGTATCATTGCCAGAATGATCCAGCTTCGTTGCATTGCTCAGCAAAAATACTCAGTTCCTGTTCCCCTGTCTTTCGTCCACATTAAAACAAATCATAAATTGATAGGGTACTAAGATGTATAATCTCTCCAAATCTTAGAAGTTATTTTAACTTTTTTATTCTTACTTATTCGTAGACACATTTTCAATGATGTATGAAATTGGAGTTGTTCTTCATCAACTGGTAATACATAAATAATGAAGCAGGTTAATAGGTTAAACATTTCACCTTTTATATCAATGCTTTTTGTCAAGATACAACATTATCATCTTTGGTAGTATAGATGGATTTTCAAAAAAGGTAGGTATATTATTTTGTATGCATATTGCATATTTCTCATCACCTAATGAAAAAATAATAATGTTTAACTGGTAAATAACCTAACCTGATATAATACTTAAAGCTGCAATATGTAACCTTTTGTAATTTTTTTATGTTCAAAAGCTCCAATAAGTTGCTAGTGGTCATCCAATGTGATGCAACAATAACAATGTAGACCTTACAGTGAGACCTTACAGTGAAATGCTTACTTACAAGCCCTTAAACAACAATGCAGTTTTAAGACAATACCCCCCCAAAAAGTAAGAGATAAGACTAACAAATAATTAAAGAGCAGAAGTAAATGACAATGGCAGGGCTATATACAGGGGATACCGGTACAGAGTTGATGTCAATGTGCGAGGGCACTAGTGTCGAGGTAATTAAGGTAATATGTACATGTAGGAAGAGTTATTAAAGTGACTATGCATAGATAATAATTCACTGGTATTCATTTTCCCAGTTGGGTCGGATTTTCCCGCCAGATTTTGTGGCGCGCACAATGAGTGATGTGTTTTCCGTCAGTGAGGAGGCTGTGTGATAGCTAGCTAGCTGAGCCCATGGCCAATACTTGGCTAATGGCTAGCAAAAATAACCTTACTTACAGACATGGCAGACGCGAGGGGCTAACAAGCTGACCCAGTAACAACTACTCCTCCATCTAAGCCAAAGAAACAGAGAAATTTGGAGAGCAGACAAGCAAAAAGGAAAGCGATAGAGCCTGAGCTAAGACGAGAGTAAACCTCGGATTTGCATTTACACAGTGGTGAGAACTAAGGGAGTTGAAGGGATAAAAAAAAAAATCTGCTGAAAAGGTAAGACATAACTACCTAGATAATACAGTATATCTTGCTAGATATAAGGTGAAATGTTGCTATTTAGTTGTAAATATGTATGCCAGCAATATTATGGATTACTTGTTTTGATTGTTTTCAAGCCACAAGTCTAATAGTTCGTATTTGCTAGCTAGCTAACGTTAGCTAGTAGCTTGTTGGCAGACTACGACATTGGTTTGTTTCATTTGAATATAAAATGTCACTTTACTAATTAGTAGTAATTACCTACCTTTTGTGTTTAACGTTACATGGGTTACATATCTGATGTGTGTGGTCTTAAAACCACGCTGATATTGACTAGCTAGCTAAATACTTCAATCATATTGTTGGCTGGAGTAATCAAGATTCAACATGTCAACTTTAGCCAAGGTCTTGCGACCGTTTAGCCATTCAAACTGTACCCTGTTTCTGGTGCATGTATTTCATGACACTGGTTTGCTACAAGTGGCAACATTGTTTCAAAGTTTAATCACGGAATTGTAAAGCGGGACCGTTACTGTGGAAACGTCTGCACGTCTCGTTTTCTTTATCTGAATGCCCCATCTTTAGTCAGCTGTTGTACAACACATTCTAAAACTAGCTAGTTGTATCTCTGATCTAGGTCAGGGGGGCTAGATTGGTGACACACTTTTGCCCCAGGCCCAGCTAACACATGACTTTAATAATCAACTAATCATGGTTTTCAGTTTAGAACACAATTAGTATAATCAAAATACTCACCAAATATGATTATATTTCAGCTAAAGGAGACTCTACAATAACACGTCTCAAAGGTGAAGTGTCTATGCAATGAAAACTACAAAGGACACCGACATCCCAGAACTTCAGAGAGCAATTTTAAGAAGACTGGGCTCTCAATTAGGGCAACCAAGGAAAATGATCCTGAGATCAGATTACCCAAGACTCCTTGAAGAATCCAACAACTGCTGAGCTGCTACAACTTCGAGGAGACATCGCCGTGCAACACAGGGTGCAGTAAGCACACCTTTGGACTGGAAAGGACTGGAGCTTTCCATGTTGTCTGACTTGGTGGTTCCCGGAAAGTGTGTGAACCTACAGAGTACTCAGAATTGTTGTGGAAAGAGGTGGGCCTACAACCAAACATATACATCATATACTGTAAATAAGGGAAGTTTGTGTGTTCAACAATAAACTTATGTGAGAAACAATACATGTGCATTTTTTTATATAGCATGTAGTCATCAATATTATACTTTTAGAATGGTTTTAGAATTATTTACTAAACTGTTCTCTTTTCCTGGATATCTAGTTTACACTTCAAATTAGCAGGCCTACAGGTGGGTAGATATGCAGAAAGATGGATAGACTACCCTGGTGTAAATACAGTACAAAACAAGTTGGTCCAATTACACAGATTAGGTCAAATAGTTTTATTTGGAAGATAAACAAGAATACAAGTTAGCCTCTGTAACCTTCCTCAAAATAACAAAAGCACAGTGTAAGGGAAACATTCTGATAAAGTACTGAAGGAAAAATGCAAAAAAGAAATACTTACAAAGATATAACCAAATGGATTTTTCCTAATTGGGATCCAAATGAAAAAATAAATTACAGTGTAGTTGTGGAAAGCCGGAGACCGACCGTCGGATAGCTCTCCGGTACTCCATGTTATCAAAAATCACTCCAGATAGAAGGGCAGCAGCCAGCTCCAGCACCTCTCCCCTTTCTTTAAAGCACACCTCTTGAAATGTAGCCTGTAATAAGAAAAAAAGCAACATGGAATTACAAAATGCAGCCAAATGTTGTGTGATATGATTATAATGTTGTGAAACGGGTAAACAGGACCACGGGTGAAAGATTAATACTAACCTTCATCTCAGCTAGCCTCTCTTCTTTCAGTCGGGCAGCCTTTTCAAGATCTTGTCCAATTCTTTATGCAGCCCTGCCTGTGCCCCTTGGACGTTCTGCAGCTTCTCAAAACTGGAATCCTACCGAAAGAATATGTACATAACACTTATTGGGATTGTGTTGTAATGTTCACTACATGGTCTTATGTGTAACCAATAAGAATTTTCATGCAGAAGAGTTGAGTAAATCTAAATTGCGCATAGGCTGGAATAATACATAATGGCCTTTCTCTTGGATTTCAAAGATCATGGTAAAAAAACACATTTGTGTTATATTCTACATTAATTTCAAATTTCCACAAACTTCAAAGTGTTTCCTTTCAAATGGTATCAAGAATATGCATATTCTTGCTTCAGGTCCTGAGCTAGTTAGATTTGGTTATGTCATTTTAGGTGAAAATTTAAAAAAGGGTCCGATCCTTAAGAGGTTAAAACTCAGGAGCCAAACAAAGGGTGTCTTCATCACCCTCGAGTCTAAACTTACACAATGTAATCTTCTTCTCTGTATGTTTTCAACAGTGTTTTTTATTATTGAAAAAGGCCTTGCAGTCAAGACATTGGCAATCTTTATATATTTTTTTATTGTCGCACCAAAACACCAGGTAAAAACAGATTAAAAAGAGAATCACATTGAATCACATTACTGTACATAGAAGAGTATGGTTTATGATTTAACACGTGAAATTATTAAACATTCATCAATATACAAGTGTTGCATAGTCATCAAAAGCTCTTCTTGGAAATATCACAGCGTTGTCAGATTTCAAAAAGGCTTTACGTCGAAAGCACAACATTTGATTGTTTGAGGATAGCACCTACAATATTTAACCATTAGCATAAGTTCATAAACCAGCGAGGTTCACACAAAACCCATTTCACAGCAAAAACAAATACCTTACCTTTTGAAGAACTTCTGCTGAGGGCTTCCCAAGTGTCCAACGAAGACATCCAATGGTTCTTTTGTTATAAAAAGTCATTTATTATATCCATAAATCTCCGTTTGGTTGGCGTGTTATGTTCAGAAAATCCAACGTTAAATCGCCCATTGAAACGTGAAGAGAACGCGTTCAAATATACCTATAAACTTTTCCTAAACAAATCAAATACCAGTTATAATGCATCCTTAGCTATCCTTTTATGAATATTAGCGATAATATTTCACTCGGATGGTCACCTAAACGTTATATAAGTAAATTAAAGTGGGGCGCACCCAGACTCACGCCCAAGAAATCTTGTTGACATTTGAGGTCCCCTTACCATTTCCTGTTCCTATCCGTTCTGCTTACTCCAATCACTCCCAGTCTTTGTATATAGACTATTGACATCTAGTGGAAGCCATAGGTACTGCAATCCCGGAGCTGGATTGCCTTGAAGTCAATGGGGGAGAGTGTCAAACAGAGCAAAGGTCACCAAAAACTGCATTTCCGGATGGATATTCCTCGGGTTTTTGCCTGCTATATCAGTTATGTTATACTCATAGACATTATGTTAACACTTTTAGAAACTTCAGAGTGTTTCCTATCCAATAGTACTAATTATGTGCATATCCTATTTTCTGGGCCTGAGTGGCAGGCATTTTACTTTGGGCACGACAGACTCTCCAAAACCGTCACCTCTGCTGCCGCTCCCTAAGAAGTTAATGTGGATGCTACCATGATTACGGATAATACTGAATGAATCGTGAATAATGATGAGTGAGAAAGTTACAGAGGGTCAAAGATCATAACCCCAAGACATGCTAACCTCTCACCATTACCAATAGCAGGCGAGGTTAGCATGTCTTGGGGGGTATGACATTTGACCCTCTGTAACTTTCACATGTTTTATTAATACAAAGGTAATTCCACTGTAACAGAATGACACTGAGACTCAGATTTTTCACTTTAAAATGTATGCCAAACCTAAACCTATGATTGCAAACCTTACAACTCAAAAACACATTTACTTGAAGAACAGTGCAGATGCAAAGTTTGGTAACAGAATGACAGTACAAACAGCACAAACTTTGCATCTGCACTGTTCTTCGAGTAAATGTGTTTTTGTAAAATGTTCTGTGTAAATTGTTAAATGTAGTCCTTGTGCATAGAGTTGCATGGTTTGTTTAACTTTGTAATCAATGGTTTTTGTTTGACATACATGTTAAAGTGAAAAATCTTTGTCTCGGTGCCACTCTGTCACTGTAAAATTGCCCACTACCAAAAAGTAGTTTTAATGTTCTTCCCAAAGGCTCCTGTTACACTCTTATTCAACTACATTACTGCTCCTTTCAAGGTACAATTCAGCCGTTATTATCTCAATAAATAATTTCTGGTTAACACTGAAGTACCTTACTGTGATTGTTTTCTATTAAAATTAACAAAAAAAGCTTCTTAGCAAAGAGCAATTTCTCAAGCAAGAATTTAGCTAGGACTGTCTGAGAGTGGGGACGGGAAAACTGAAAAGTAGCTGATATTGGCAGAGAGGTTTGGAACTCTCTTCCTTATGGTCTATGAACTAATTTACAACATGGTGATGCCACCATGGAAGGCCAAAACTCCATCCCATATTTTCCAACAGCTCTTATACTAAAAGTGCATTATCATAATTTTCACAATTTCACAGTATTATTCCAACCTCATATTGACTGCACTGGGCATTTAAAGATGTTTAATTTGCAAATATCAGTAAGCTTAAGAGCAAAATCATTCCATAGCATTTTTACAATAGAAGAATAGCATAAGGTAGCTTACAGTCTTTTCTATCCATCCCTCCCTCTCTCTTACTCCCTCTGTTGTTAACAGGTTGTGCATGTCTTTCGCTCTCTGTCTCCCACTTGCCGCCACATTCTCTCTCTGTCTCCCACTTGCTGCCACACTAAATACCTGGCAATTTTAATTAACTCATTCAATAATAAATAAGGAGCAGGAGGTTGCCCCCGGGAGCAACTTATTAAGCCCTCCCCCTAAACGTGTTGATAATGTCTGTGTGTATTCAGTTCCTCCCCCCCTGCTGACTACCAATGCCTGCTTCTCAATACTGATGATTCTTTTAGTACTCATCCCTGTCTCGGGGGTGTGTGTATTGTACGTGTGTGTGTATGTCTTGTGTACTGTGTTTACTTAACTGTACATCAGGGTTGAGGAGTGGCCTGGTCTCTTCTCTTTCTCCTTCTGCTCTATTGATTGGCCAGGCCATTACCAGAATGGAGTAGGGGCTTCACCTGGCTCTGTATGTGTAAATCACTAGCTATGGGAAGGGTCACTCAATGACCAACTGATTTGCACAGAACAAGGAATTTGTATACCCCCAGTATAGGGTCTGTAGCTGCTCTCTCTTTGGATCTCAAGTTGTAAGTTGGAGTGTGTATGGTGTGCATTGTGTTTTTCCAGTGAGTAATTTTTTTTACTTTGGTTTTCATGGGAGCTTTTTCATGGCGGAGGGGGTGTACAGTGGTGTTTTAAGTTAGCAAATATGTCTCAATGAAGAGCCAACGTATCAAAAGTCAATCTCTATCTCTCTCTCACTCTCTCTAACATGAATATGTGGTCTGTCGTACGGTTATTTGGTAAAAAGCCAATTTGACATTTGCTCAGTACATTGCTTTTTATTTGTATTTATTATGGATCCCCCATTAGCTGCTGCCAAAGCAGCAGCCACTCTTCCAGGAGTCCAGGAAATTAAGGCAGTTTATACAATTTTAAAACATTACAATACATTCACAGATTTCACAACAGTGTTTCACAGACGAAATGTACTGTTAATGATAATGCAGAGGATTTTCCCTAGGTTGCTGTTGACATATATCCCATGGTAGTTATTGGGGTCACATTTGTCTCTCTTTTGCAGATTGGGGTGAATAGTCCTTTGTTCCAAATATTGGGGAAGATGCCAGAGTCGAGGATGATGTTAAAGAGTTTTAAGTATAGCCAATTGGAATTTGTGGTCTGTATATTTTATAATTTCATTCAGGATACCATCAACACCACAAGCCATTTTGGTTTGGAGGATTTGTAATTTGTCCTGAAGTTCATTCAATGTAATTGGAGAATACAGTGGGTTCTGGTAGTCTTTAATATTTTTTTTACCAGGTAAGTTGACTGAGATTACATTCTCAATCACAGCAACGACATGGGGAATAGTTACAGGGGAGAGGAGGGGGATGAATGAGCCAATTGGAGGCTGGGGTTGATTAGGTGACCGTGATGGTATGTGGGACAGCTTGGGAATTTAGCCAGGACACCAGGGTTAACACGCCTACTCTTACGATAAGTGCCATGGAATCTTTAGTGACCATAGAGAGTTAGGACACACGTTTAACGTCCCATCCGAATTGCGGTTGATTCTAAGAGTTGTCTTTGATCATGTACATGTTCTTGCTGTTTGTTCTTTGTTATAGAGCCAAAACGATTGAAGAAGTGGTTTATCCATAAATCTTTTTGACAGGTACCATGGACAACATGTCAGTTCATGCTGTAAGAGGTCTGATAGGTTGGAGGACGTCCTCCGGAAGTTATCATAATGACTGTGTAAGTCTATGTTAGGGGTGAGAACCAAGAGCCTCTTAGGTTTTGTATTGAAGTCAATGTACCAAGAGGAGGGCGGAAGCTAGCTGTCCTTCGGTTACACCATGGTGCTACCCTACAGAGTGCTGTTGAGGCTACTGTAGACCTTCATTGCAAAACAGTATGTTTTAATCAATTATTTGGTGACGTGAATATATTTAGTATAGTTTGATCTAAAAAATACAACTTTTTCAATGTTTTACAGTTTTTTTTCCCCTCTCCGTTCAGCTATCTGCAATAGACCTACAGGCATGATTGAAGAATGAAGCAGGTGTTAAACATGGGCTTTGCTACACAGAAAGCAGGAATTGACTACTCCATTCTTGCCACTTTAAATCATATTAGTAGGCCTATATCAAAAAGATTATTTTTAATAACAGGTAGCCTAGTGGTTAGAGCGCTGGACTTGTAACCGGAGGGTTGCAAGTTCAAATCCCCGAGCTGACAAAAAAACACAAATCTGTCGTTCTGCCCCTGAACAAGGCAGTTAACCCACTGTTCCCCGGGCGCCGAAGACGTGGATGTCGATTAAGGCAGCCCCCCGCACCTCTCTGATTCAGAGGGGTTGGGTTAAATGCGGAAGACACATTTCGGTTGAAGGCATTCGGTTGTACAACTGACTAATAATGGTGACTTTGATTAGATTTTGTATCCTTCAATCTGTTTCCTTTTGTCATATTTAGGAGCACTACCTATTGTTCCTGAGGATGAGGATTCACCATTTTAATTTAATGTTTTCATAATTTATCTGCAGTTAAAAAACGGTACTAGCCTAGGCGTAGCTTGACCCATAGAAGACCACATCATGCCACTGCTTTGTGCTGGTTAACTGTAGACTCCGGCTTTGTTGGTAATTGTTGCATGAGTGTGTTTGTGAGAGAGAGTTTTAGAACCGGAATTGAACCTAGCTGTCAGAGTCATTCTCTCTCTCTCTCTCTCTCTCTCTCTCTCTCTCTCTCTCTCTCTCTCTCTCTCTCTCTCTCTCTCTCTCTCTCTCAAAAATTGCCACTGCCAACGTCTTTATCAGAACCAATATACATTTTTGTTAATTAGGACCTGGAGCTAATGAACATTATAGATAATTAGTTAATTTATAATCCATAAAACAAGCTTGGGTTGTTTGTAGATGAAAAAGCTGCAACACCAACCCAGGCAAACGGGCACAATGTCTAGTGGGCAGGACATTACAGAGAGTAGAGGTTGCAGAGAAGCAAACAATCTGGACACACACTGGCTGGCAGAGAGGTGTGACACATACACTTAGAAATGTCCTTGTTCTTTTTAAAAAAGCTATTTTTTGGGGGTCATTAAAATAACAACAAATTGATCATAAATACCGTGTAGACATTGTTAACGTTGTAAATGACTATTTTAGCTGGAAACGGCAGATTTGTTATGTAATATCTACGTAGGCTTACAGAGGCCCATTATCAGCAACCTAGAAGGCCAGCATCCCGAGGTCGCCTCTTCACTGTTGACGTTGAGACTGGTGTACTATTTAATGACGTTGAGACTTGTGTACTATTTAATGAAGCTGCTAGTTGAGGACATGTGAGGCGTCTGTTTCTCAAACTAATGTACTTGTCCTCTTGCTCAGTATTTACCCTGGGTCTCCCACTCCTCTTTCTATTCTGGTTAGAGACAGTTTGCACTGTTTTGTGAAGGGAGTAGCACACAGCATTGTAAGAGATTAACAGTTTCTTGGCAATTTCTCGCATGGAATAGCCTTCATTTCTCAGAACAAGAATAGACTGACAAGTTTCAGAAAAAAGTTATTTGTTTCTAGCCATTTTGAGCCTGTAATCGAACCCACAAATGCTGATGCGCCAGACACTCAACAAGTCTAAAGAAAGTCAGTTTTATTGCTCCTTTAATCAGGATGAACGGGTTTCAGCTGTGCTAACATAATTGCAAAAGGGTTTTCTAATGATCAATTAGCCTTTTAAAATTATAAACTTGGATTAGCTAACAGAATGTGCCTTTGGAAAACAGATTCAAGTAATTTTTTTCATGAATGACAAATCAAATCAAATCATTTATTTGTCACATGCGCCAAATACAAAAGGTGTAGACCTTACAGTAAAATGCTTACTTACAGGCTCTAGTCAATAGTGCAAAAAAGATATTAGGTGAACAATAGGTAAGTAAAGAAATAAAAACACCAGGAAAAAGAAAATATTGGAGGTGCTACCCTCAAACAATCAAATGTTGTGCTTTCGCCGTAAAGCCTTTTTGAAATCTGACAACGCTGTGATATTGCCAAGAAGCAGAGCTTTTGATGACTATGCAACACTTGTATATTGATGAATGTTTAATAATTCAACTTTTGGATTTTGAATTTGGCGCCTTGCATTTCATCAGGTAGCGCCCCACCACTCCGTAAGTAGTTAATGGACTTGCCTAGTTAAATAAAATAAAACATTTACTCTGTATCGGTACCCCCTGTATATAGTCCTGCTATTGTTATTTCCCTGCTGCTCTTTAATTACTTTTTTACTTTTATCTCTTATTCTTATCTGTATTTTTTTAAATGGCATTGTTGGTTAGGGGCTCCAAAGTAAACATTTCACTGTTAGGTCTACACCTCTTCGGCGCATGTGACTACTTCGGCGCATGTGACTAATACAATTTGATCATTTTACAGTGGTCCCTGCAGTGTACACTCAAACCGGTGTGATTAGAACGTCCAGTTTCGATTAACGCAACAATCAGCATTTGAGCTGGCCACACAGTTTTTTCACAGAAACATTTTGCACAAACACAGTCCTTACGGAGTTATGTCCAGAATGTGATCAGTTTATTTTTGGATGCAATGTTCAGACCTTCACCGAAGTAGCTACAGCAAACACATTCATCCAAACCGGAAAATGTAGGCTACAATTGTCTTAGCGCTAACTGAGGAAAAAATTGTGAGTGAGCCCACTCCCTTGGCTGAGAAGCAACCCCACACATGAATGGTCTCAGGATGCTTTACTGTTGGCATGACACAGGACTGATGGTAGCGCTCACCTTGTCTTCTCCGGACAAGCTTTTTTCCGGATGCCCCAAACAATAGGAAAGGGGATTCATCAGAGAAAATGACTTTACCCCAGTCCTCAGCAGTCCAATCCCTGTACCTTTTGCAGAATATCAGTCTGTCCCTGATGTTTTTCCTGGAGAGAAGTGGCTTCTTTGCTGCCCTTCTTGACACCAGGCCATCCTCCAAAAGTCTTCGCCTCACTGTGCGTGCAGATGCACTCACACCTGCCTGCTGCCATTCCTGAGCAAGCTCTGTAGTGGTAGTGCCCCGATCCCGCAGCTGAATCAACTTTAGGAGATGGTCCTGGCGCTTGCTGAACTTGGGCGCCCTGAAGCCTTCTTCGCAACAATTGAACCGCTCTCCTTGAAGTTCTTGATGATCCGATAAATGGTTGATTTAGGTGCAATCTTACTGGCAGCAATGTCCTTGCCCTTGAAGCCCTTTTTGTGCAAAGCAATGAGGACAGCACGTGTTTCCTTGCAGGTAACCATGGCTGACAGAGGAAGAACAATGATTCCAAGCACCACCCTCCTTTTGAAGATTCCAGTCTGTTATTCGAACTCAATCAGCATGGCAGAGTGATCTCCAGCCTTGTCCTCGTCAACACTCACACCTGTGTTAACGAGAGAATCACTGACATGATGTCAGCTGGACCTTTTGTGGCAGGGCTGAAATGCAGTGGAAATGTTTTTTGGGGATTCAGTTCATTTGCATGGCAAAGAGGGACTTTGCAAATAATTGCAATTCATCTGATCACTCTTCATGACATTCTGGAGTATATGCAAATTGCCATCATACAAACTGAGGTAGCAGACTTCGTGAAAATTTATATTTGTGTCATTCTCAAAACCTTTGGCCACGACTGTACAGTCTAACATACACACGGCTAAATTATGTTTTAGCGATTCAGCATCCAGTATCTTACGCACACACACACGCAAGCACAGTAGCACACACACCATGACGTGTCAGTGGAGGCTGCCGAGGGGAGGTCAGCTCATAATAATGTCTTAAACGGAGCAAATGGAATGGCATCAAACCATGTCGTTGATGTATTTGATACCATTCCACCTATTCCACTCCAGCCATTACCACTAACCCGTCCTCCCCAATTAAGGTGCCACCAACCTCCTGTGCGATATATTGGACATGGTTTTGTATGGGTGTATGAGGGTATTACATGTTATTTTATGTATTATTTAAGATGCAAAACAAAACTTAAGAACGGGAAGCATAGAAAACACATCTACCACTTTTTGGACTTGCTTTCAAGTGAATTTTGTCAGCTCACCCCAAAAGTTACATATTGCAGCTTTAATGTGTATTTAGAGTGCATACATGAGGTAAATTCATTCAATTAAACAAAACACCAACAACAATGAAGTCTATCCCATCTCTCTCTGTTGTGGATGTAACAAGATCTCATAGTTTTGATGTATTATGGATGAACGTCTATTTTTTTATGCATTAATTCCACGTGGTTACAGGGTTAAAACAGAAACAACTCAAAGGGTTAGGTTTAGGTATTAATTCAGAGTGGTTAAGATTAGGGCAATGGTTTGGAGAAGGCTTAAAACAGAAATGACGCGCTGCACTATTACCATCAAGTATCATCAGCGTGCTCTGGCTCCGAGCATTATGAGTTTGCATCCAGTGCTGTGCAATTGTGTATCTTTCTTTTTTGTGAGCGCCGAGGAAGGCATATATCAACGTTCTGGGAACATTTTTAAACGTCCGAAATTGCAGTCTATTTGTAGTGATCAGGCTGGTGGCACAGGGTGACAAATTTAGCTGCCAGCTTAGCTGTCTTTTGCTCCTCTCCAAGCAGGATGGGGAGTTAATGTACATCAGGGATCTGTCTAAAGTTTGGTATATATTTTTCTAAATCTCTGTAGTGTTTCCTTTGTTGTAATATTTTGGGCAGGAACACAGGAAGCACATCTCAGTTTCTACCTCGTGAATCACAATTTCTACGTAGTCTCTGATCTTTTGCCAGCCAAGATGTAAGGTGTCTTCCTCTTTCAATTTCCAGACTGGTAGCTCAGAGGGTTTTTCTTCATTTTACATCATGGAGGCTTAGATATTCTGCAAATGCCAGAATTTTAAATGCTCTTGTCTGCACTTAAATACAATGCAGACCAATATAACAGTGTTGTTTGCATCCCTCTCCTTGACCCAACCTGGGCTCAAACCTGGACACTCTGAACACATCATCAACTGCCAACCAAGAAGCATCGTTACCTATCGCTCCACAAAAGCCCTTGGTCTAAGAGCGAGTAACGTCACCAATTGAACGCTACTAGCGTGCGCGCACACACACCTCCCGAACGTAGCCTCACTCTAGCTTGTCTGCATTGCGGGTATCGGCTGGTCAACTGTTGAGCAAATCTTCTGGCGGCGTCAGCTCCTCTCCTCAGAGAGTGACCACTAGACCCAGCCTGCCCTTCTTCATCCATCTCTATCTGTCATTCTCTTGCACTCTCTCTCTGTATCTGTGTCCTCTCTCTCTTCCTCCCTCTCTTTCTCTCTGGGGACAGTGGGTCACTGCTACCCTGTCTGCCTGGGTAAGTGTGGTTAGTGATAACATCACCTCAAAGAGACACTAGCCTGTGTGTGTGTGTGTGTGTGTGTGTGTTTGTTTGTTTGTATCAGGGCATAAAAGTGTGCAGAATGAGTGGAACTGTAGAGAAAGAGAGAAGGCAGGAGAATAATAGAGTAAAATTGGAAGCGGAACCGATGGACATACGGAGAGATGAAGGGAGAGATTGGCAGAAAGGAGGAGAGGAGGGAGAGAGAGAGTGATGGCAACAGATGGATGGGATGCTTCAGGAAGCAGCAATGTTTGAAAAGAGGAAAGAGAGCGAGAGAGGTGGGAAAGACAGAGATGTGATTGTCAGTCTGTCTACAGAGATAATGTCCAGCTGTCCGACCGACCTAGGGTTGTTGTCCTGTCGGAAGGTGAACATTTGCCCCAGTCTGAGCTCCTGAGCGCACTGCAGAAGGTTTTCATCAAGGATCTCTCTGTACTTTGCTCAGTTCATCTTTCCCTCGATCATGTCTAGTCTCACTGTCCTTGCCGCTGAAAAACATCCCCACAGCATGATGCTGCCACCACCATGCTTCACCGTAGGGATGGTGACGGTTAATTCCAGACGTGACACTTGGCATTCAGGGCAAAGAGTTCAATCTTGGTTTCATTAGACCATCAGAGTCCCAACTGGGCTGTCATGTGCCTTTTACTGAGGAGTAGCTTCCGTCTGGCCACTCTACCATAAAGGCCTGATTGGTGGAGTGCTGCAGAGATGATTGTCCTTCTGAAAGATTCTCTCATCTCCACAGAGAAACTCTGGAGCTCTGTCAGAGTGGCCATTGGGTTCTTGGTCACCTCCCCGATCAAGCCTCTTCTCCCCCGATTGCTCAGTTTGGCCGGGAGTCTAGGAAGAGTCTTGGTGGTTCCAGACTTCTCCCATTTAAGACTGATGGAGGCCACTGTGTTCTTGGGTACCTTCAATGCTGCAGACATTTTTTGCTACCCTTCCCCAGATCTCTGCCTCGACACAATCCTGTTTTGGAGCTCTACAGACAATTCCTTCGACCTCATGGCTTGGTTTTTGCCCTGACATGCACTGTCAACTGTTGGACCATTTTATAGACAGGTGTGTGTCTTTTCCAAATCTTGTCCAATCACTTGAATTTACCACAGGTGGACTCCAATCAAGTTGTAGAAACATCTCAAGGATGATCAATAGAAACAGGATGCATCTGAGCTCAATTTCGAGTCTCACAGCAAAGGGTCTGAATACTTAAGTAAATAAGGTATTTCTGTTTTATTTGTAATAAATTTGCAAAAAAATTCTACAAACCTGTTTTTGATTTGTCATTATGGGTTAGTGTGTAGATTGATGAGCATTTTTCAAATCCATTTTAGAATAAGGCTGTAATGGAACTACTGTGAAGGGTCTGAATACTTTCCGAATGCATTGTATGTGTTCCAACAATGAGCTGAAGTTTTGAAAAGATTGCATAATTTCGCTTAGGCTACTTTGTGGTTGTCACTAGATACCACAAGCAAAAAGTCCAAATTGGATACACCCCCCCCCAAAAAAAAAATTAATTGCTTTTTGGTCTTAATTTAAGGTTAGGGTTAGGCATAATGTTAACAGTGTGGTTAAGGTTAGGGTTAGGTTTAAAATCAGATTTTAAGAAGCGAAATTGTAGAAACAAGCAGGGTTTATGATTTTGTGGCTGTGGTAACTATTAGTAACTATAGTGACGACCCTACTTTGCGAACAGCTAGTGGCATTTAAAATTATTTACCCCCCCTGAACATAGACGGGTTCCACACTGAAAATATGCTAAAACATTTGTATTTGTATTTATTATGGATCCCCATTCGCCACTGCCAAGGGGTCCAGCATAATTAAGGCAGTTCTAGATTTTTTTAACATTCACAACAGATTTCACAACACATTATCTACAAAACATATCTACAACACAAAATCCATGTGTACGTGGGTGTATAGTAAGTATGTTATCATGTGTGTGTATACATGTGCCTGTGTTTGTGTTGCTTCAAAGTCCCTTCTGTTGCATAAGGTGTATTTTGATCTGTTTTTTAAATCAAATTTTACTGCTTACATGAGTCACTTGATGTGGAATACAGTTCCATGTAGTCATGGATCTATGTAGTACTGTCTGCATCCCATAGTTTGTTCTGGACTTGGGGACTGTGAAGAGACCTCTGGTGGCATGTCTTATGGGGTATGCTTGGGTGTCCGAGCTGTTAGTTCCAACAGACTGCTCGGTGCATTCAACATGTTAATACCTCTCACAAATACAAGTAGTGATGAAGTCAATCTCTCTTCCACTTTGAGCCAGCAGAGATTGACATATTAATGTTAGCTCTCTGTGTACATCCAAGGGTCAGCCGTGCTGCCTTGTTCTAAGTCTCTCTTTGTGGCACCTGACGACAAACTACGGCCTGTAGGACCTGCCTGGTTGATAGTGCTGTTAAAAAGGCCAGAGCAGCGCTTTATTATGGACAGACTTCTCCCCATTTTAGCTAATGTTGTATCAATATGTTTTGACCATGACAGTTTACAATCCAGTGTTACTACAAGCAGTTCAGTCACCTCAACTTGCTCAATTTCCACATTATTCATTACAAGATTTAGTTGAGGTTTAGGGTTCAGTGAATGATTTGTCCCATATACAATACTTTTAGTTTTAGAAATATTTAGGACTAACTTATTCATTGCCACCCATTCTGAAACTAACTGCAGCTCTTGAATGTAGGAGAATATAACACAATAGATCTGGTAGAAGAAAATACAAAGAAAAAAACATACATTTTCTGTTTTTATTGTTGTTGACTCGTTTTCTACATGAACAAGAAAAGCCAAACATTCAGATACGATGCTGGGGATAATTTAGATGGAGAACAACACAAGAGGGCAACAGTGTGTGTGCAAAGTTTCAGACTGATAACTTCAGAGATGAGCGAACTACATGACATTTACCATGAAGTCACCCAGGTGTCCCACACAAGTTGCCCAAATGTACCCAAGTGTCCGAATTGGTAAAGTGATACATTTTGAAGCAAATAACTATATACAGCATACAAAAAAACTATTCTAACTCACCCCAAAAAATATTTACACAAATCTATAAAAAAATATTTATTTGGGTAACCATTTACACACTTTCGTTTTACAATATTTGGAAGACCCTCAGTCCTCTACACAATATTGTGCTGCTGATGCCATAGCCCAGAGCAGTCTCTTTCTGGTGTAAAGCAGAGGGTCTCCAAAAAGAGGGGCAGGTGACAGAGGATTTCCTGTGACAAAGAGCACAGCTTCGCCTCCCTACTGTGCCCTTTCTGCCCGGAGGCAAATTCATGTCTGCCGATATGAATTTCAGCAAGTGGACACCACTGGTGGCAGGAGCAGAAGGGACTGCTGGAATGGAGAAATCTTTTGTGGTCCATGCCCCTCTAGCGTTCTTCACATGTCTGACGATGTGATCGCCACTGAAGGATTTGGTATCCATCCACTTTACAAAGAGCAGGCCATCTTCACGAATCCATCTCATGGTACCCCGATCAGCCCGCTTAAGCATGTCGTTCACCTTTGTTTTTGGAAAGCCCACTCTGTTGGGACGAATGGTGCCACAATCTCACACATCCAGCTTCCTCAGGTCTGTAAACAGGGTCGGGCTTGTGTATAAGTTGTCCACAAACAGTTTGTAGCCCTTCCCCAGCAGTTGTAAATCCAATAACTCCATAACGGAATCATAGCTAAGTCCCTTACCGGTAGCAAAACTGCTTTTCCCCTTCATAAACAAAAAAATTGCACGTGTAGGCACACACAGAATCAGCCAAAACAAACAGTTTGTAACCCCATTTTGTTGGTTTGTTACGCATGTATTGTTTGAGGCCAATTCTGGCCTTTGAGGCTACCATCCTCTCATCTATCGACAAGTTCTGGGCGGGCTGAAAATAGGTCTTGCAGGCCTCAACCATGCTGAGGTTTCATTTTGCAGAGCCTATCAAACCTTGTTGTGCCTCTCTTCTTGTCATTGTCCTCATCAACTTGTGTGTCACTGATATGAAGCGCCCGGGAGATAGAGAGGTGACCTTTTCCAGTAGTCCTTCAGGGTCTTCAACTTCACCAGCCCCATGTAAATGACCAGTGAAAGGTAGCAGCAAAGGTCTTGCATGGAAATGGGCTTCCATGCGTCTTTCTTGCCTGCCTGCTTCTTTTCCCCATACTTATTAGTGTTGGACACCAGGGAATCAACAACAGACAAGGTGAAAAAAAGCTGGAAAAGTTCATAAATTTACCCAACACTTTGTTTGAATGGAAACTAATGTTGGTGTAGCCTACTATTGTTATTTTATTTGTTTTCTATTTATGTTATCCAAAAGTATTTTTTTATCAAGATCAGGGGTAAAATGTCCCTGGACTGTTCATATTTGAAATGTGTAACTACAATGTCAATCGGATCGATTGAGTTGTTTACTCCAGAAGAGCGTGTGACAGAATCGAACCCACACCGACATGGTAGCCCTATATGATAGCACTGAAGGCAGCAGCCCTAACCATTAGACCACCACAGGCAACAATTTAACAGTATGTTGGCTTTAGGATACACTTGTATGTCGTAGCCTAGTGGACACCAATATCTATCATGTGTTATTAAAGGTATAATTTGGATTTTTGGCAATCTACTTCCGTAATTGATACAATTTTGATGTCTCTGTGTCCAGTACGAAGGACGTTAGAGCCATTGTTAACTTCTTAGGGAGCGGCTGCATAGGTGACGGTTTTGGAGAGTCTGGCGTGCCCAAAGTAAAATGCATGCCACTCAGGCCCAGAAAATAGGATATGCACATAATTAGTACTATTGGATAGGAAACACTCTGACGTTTCTAAGAGTGTTAAAGTAATGTATGTGAGTATAACAGAAGTGATATAGCAGGCGAAAACCCGAGGAAAATCCATCCGGATTTGCAGTTTTTTTGTAAATGAGCATCTTCTCCATTGTGCCTATTGCATACAACTTTATGTAGGACTGAGACTGCAGTACCTATGGCTTCCACTAGATGTCAACAGTCAAAGACTGGGAATTCTTGCAGTGACCAGAACGGATAGGGACAGGAAATTGTCAGGCGACCACTTTTATAAACAAGGTTTGACGCGCGTGAGATTGTGAGATTGCACCACTTTATTTTTCTTTCCTATCGTTCACGTTATCGTCCGGTTGAAATATTACAGCAAATATACCCAAAAGGATACCTAAGGATACATTAAAAATGATGTTTGATTTGTTTGTAAAAGTGTATAGGTATAATGTGAACGTGTTCTCTTCACGGTTCAATGGGCGACTCAACGGGGGATTTTATGATCATAACATGCCAACCAAACTGAGATTTATGGATATAATAAATGACCTTTTCTAACCAAAGAAGCATGGATTGTCTTCGTTGGACACTTGGGAAGCCCTCAGCAGAAGTTCATCAATAGTAAGCGATTTTATGCGTTTTGTGAGACCCGTGTTGGGTTATGGATTTATGCTAATGTGTAAATATTAGAGGTGCTACCCTCAAACAATCAAATGTTGTGCTTTCGCCGTAAAGCCTTTTTGAAATCTGACAACGCTGTGATACTGCTCCCTAAGTAGTTAACTAGCACAATGTTTGGAAGTCTATGGGTATCTGCTAGCATGTTGATGTGTATGGCTGCATTTCAGGTTGCAGCAATAGTACCTAGGCCTAGGTCTGAGCGAGAGAGACAATTATTTTGATAACAAGACCTGATCCCAATGACTCGACTGCTCCCGAATTGTTAGTCCATTTTTCATGGACTCACAATGGCTCATTTAGAATGTCCATCTGTGTCATTCTCTCTGTGTCTGAAAACATTACTAGCCGTCAAATTCTTGCTAACTCCGTCCTTGTTTCCTTCAATTCCTACCTCCCTTTTAAAGCTATTTTGTGGAGAGGATCCAAGGTCCCTCACACTGACCAGGGGGAAGGGTCAATTCCATTTCAATTCAGTTAATTCAGGAATGCTGCTCTGTGACGACCTAATTGAATTGTAAGAGAGAGGAATAGGCGAAGCGAGAGGCCAAACTTGGCCAAAAATCTGTCTTATTCAGCAGGTTCCATATGTTTTTATTCATTTTTTTTTTTTTACAATCGAGAAGTTTTTGTATGGAGGTCAATAAGAGAGTGCCAAATTTGGTCAACAAATATTTTTATGGCTTATTTTCTACGTAAGATTTATTTGATTGAATATACGTTTTGTAATGCCTATGTTATAAGTGCACGGATAAAAGTAGGACACGTAATGGCCTCCTGAGTGGCGCAGTGGTCTAAAGCACTGCAGTGCAGTGCTAGCTGTGCCACTAGAAATCCTGTTTTGAGTCCAGGCTCTGTCGCAGCCGGCCACGACCGGGAGACCCATGGGGCGGCACACAATTGGCCCAGCGTCGTCCGGGTTAGGGGAGGGTTTGGCTGGCAGGGATGTTCTTGTCCCATCACGCACTAGCGACTCCAGTGGTGGGCTGGACGCAATGCACGCCGACACGGCTGCCAGGTGTACGGTATTTCCTCTGACACATTGGTGCGGCTGGCTTCCGGGTTAAGCGGGTGTTGTGTCAAGAAGCAGTGTGGCTTGGCTGGGTTGTGTTTCGGAGGACGCACAGCTCTTGACCTTTGCCTCTCCCCAGTCCATATGGGAGTTGCAGCGATGGGACAAGACTGTAACTACCAATTGGATACCACAAAGTTGGGAAGAAAAAGGGGTAATAAAAAAGTAGGACACGTGACATCCGGGCAACTTTGTGGAAAAAACTTTATATCGGAGTTGTCTCATATTCATGACATGAGGCTAGTACCTTAGCATCTCACTCCATTTAATACACATGGTTGACGTCAACAAACATCATAGAATATTCAAAAATGTATTAAAATAATGAAATGTATCCACCAATACAAAGAGAGGAATAGGCGGGAGCTTGACAGCCCGCCATGCCACTTTGTGGACAGCCACTCCTATTGTTAGGGCTGAGAGACAAGTATTGTATTTAGAATTTCAGTCCCCAACCTCAACACTGCCCCAGACATCCAATTAGCTTTAATAAAGAGGTGAGGAATTGTGAAAACAAGAACAGATTAAGCAAGGATTTGACAGCTTGTAGCACAAAGCCACTTTATTTTAACAGGGGGCGGTAAGATTAGCTGTTATTGGTTAGTCACAGTATCGTCAGTGAGCTGTTTTCAGCATAGAAGTAGAAGGACTAGATTCTATTTATATGCCTGAACCCAGCTCACTGCAGTATTGCCGCCTCTCAGTCTGTCGTCACTGGGGATATAGCTTGTTATTTGTTTTCCTTTCAGATATGAAACATCCAAAGCAATTACAAGTAAAATTTAAGCAAACACACAAACTGATACAGACAGACCTGCATGCAAGCAAGCAGGCATGCACATAAACTGAGCTTGGCACACACACACAGACAGACAGTCACATGCAAAGACACACACACACACACGCACACACACACACACACACAGGGGGGTTAGAAAAATAGATGCGCCAAGTCACTTACAGCAGATAACCTTCAGGCAGTGTTAATGTATGTGCAGACTTGTGTGTCTGTCTTTGTCTATGTGTGCCTACGAGTGTGTGTATGGGTGCAAAGTTGTGACAATGTACGAATGCGTATGAAAAGTATGTGTGTTGTTATGTGCGTGATCTCTAATGTTAAGGAAGTCTCAAGTTTTTGCTCACCTGAGTTAGAATACCTCATGATGATCTGCAATCCATACTATTTACCAAGAGAGTTTTCATCTATCATTTTTTAACTATCTATTACCACCACAAACCGATGCTGGCACTAAGACCGCACTCAACGAGCTGTATAGGGCCATAACAAACAAGAAAATGCACACCCAGAGGCGACGCTTCTCATGGATTTTAATGCAAGGAAACTGAAATCTGTTTTACCTCGTTTTTACCAGCAGATCACCTTTGCAAGTAAAGGCGACAAAACTCGAGAACAACTTCACTCCACACACAGAAAATCATACAAGACCCTCCCTCACCTTCCCTGACCATAACCCTATCCTACTGCTTCCTGCTTACAAGCAAAAAAACTGGAAGTACCAGTGATGTGCTCAATACAGAAGTGGTCCGATGAAGTGGAAGCTAAGCTACAGCACTGTTTCGCTAGAACAGACTGGAAAATGTTCCGGGATTCATCCGACAATCAAAGACGCAAAACGACAGTACATGAACAAAGTGGAGTCACAATTCAACGGTCAGACCCAAGACGAATTTGGCAGGGACTCCAGACAATCCCGGATTATAAAGGGAAAGCCAGCCTCATCGTGGACAGCCTCATTGCTCCCGGATAAGCTAAACACCTTCTTCACCCGCTTCCGAGGAAAACAACATCGAGCCGCCAACGTGGGCCCCCTCTGCTCACGAGGACTGTTTGCGCTCGTTCTCCGTAGCTGACGTAAGTCATTTAAGCATATTAACCCTTGCAAGGCTGCCGGGCCCAGACGGCATCCCAAGCCATGTCCTCAGAGTATATTCAATCTGTCCATATTCCAGTCTGTTGTCCCCACTTGTTTCAAGGTGTCCACCATTGTTCCTGTACCCAAAAAAGCAAACAGATCCACAGACGACGCAATCGGTATTGCACTGCTCACTGTCCTATCCCACCTGGACAAGAGAAATATCTATGTAAGAATGCTGTTCATCGACTACAATTCAACCTTAAACACCATAGTGCCCTCTAAACTCATCACTAAACTCAGGGCTCTGAACCCCTCCCTGTGCAACTGGGTCCTGGACTTCCTGATGGAGCGATGCTAAGTGGTGAAGGCAGGCAACAACACCTCTGCCACGCTGATCCTCAATGCTGGGGCCCCACAGGGGTGCGTGCTCAACCCCCTCCTGTACTCCCTGTTCACCTATGGCTGCGTTGCCATGCAAAAATCATGTTAGACCAAATACAATGTTATTTTACAGAAAACCAATTAACTAGACTTTCAGACTTTCAGCATGCTTGTAGGGAAGGGCACTCAACATGCTTGCCACTGACACAAATGACTGATGGCTGAAAGAAATTGATAATAAGTAGATGGTGGGAGCTGTTTTGCTAGACTTCAGTGCAGCCTTTGATATGATTGATCATAACATTGTCAGGTGTGTGCGTACTGGTAGCGCAGTCAGGTGCAGGAGAGCAGAGAGTTGTGAACAGGCGCACACTTTATTTGGACCGGAAGAAACCAACAGAATGAACGCAGCTGCATTAAAATCTCCATCCAAAAATAAGCAAAAGTGCAAAACCAGTCACACTAGATTATGTGTAACAATAAACATCTTCGTGAACAACACGGAAAATAAATCACACCCGTCTTGCGCGTCAAAACAAAATGACATGTAAACACAAACAATTCCACACAAAGACATGATGGGGAACAGAGGAATACATACATACAGTGTGATTGGGGAATGAAAGCCAGGTGTGCAGGAACAAGACAAAACAAATGTATCAATGAAAAATGGAGCGGCGATGGCTAGAAAGCCGGTGACGTCGACTGCCGAACGCCACCCGAACAAGGAGAGGAGCCGACTTCAGCTGAAGTTGTGACAAACATATTGCTGAAAAAACGTAGGTGTTATAGATTAACATCCTCTGCCTAACATAGATCTCCAGTCAGTTTTAGAAGGGGTAAATAGAAATAGGCTGGTGCTAAATATCTCAAAAACGAAAAGCATATTCTTTGGGACAAATCACTCGCTCAACCCTAAATCTCATCTGGATCGATTATTGATTAATGTGCTATTGAACAAGTTGAAGAGACTAAACTGCTGGGTGTCACCCTAGAGAGCAAGCTATCATGGTCAAAGCATATAGACTCAATAGGAACAGGTCTGTCCATGATAAGGCGTTTCTCTGCTTTCTTGATATCTCAGACAGGTCCTACATGCCCTAGTTGTGTCGCACCTGGACTACTGTCCAGTTGTGTGGTCAGGTGCGGCAAAGAAGGACATAGGCAAATTGCAGTTGGTCCAAATCAGAACAGCACGTATTACACTTAGATGTACACGGAGGGCTAATGTCAATGACATGCATGTCAATCTCTCCTGGCTCAAAGTTAAGAAGAGATTGACTGCATCACTATTGGTCTTTGTGCAAGGTGTTGATGTGTTGAAGGTACTGAACTGTGTTCAAGCAGTTGGTACACAGTTAGAACATTCACCGGTATCACACAACACATGCAACCAGAGGTCTCTTAACAGTCCCCAGGTCCAGAACAGAGGCTGGGAAACACACAGTATTAAATAGAGCCATGACTAAATGGAACTCTGCCACCTCAGGTAAACTAAGCTAGCAATAAAACCAGATTCAAAAACCATACATCAACAAAATGAAGGAGCTGATTGCGGACTACAGGAGACAGCATCGACGGGCCACAGTGGAGAGGGTCAAATGTTCCTTGCGTGCACATTACTGACGACCATAAATGGTCCCTTCACACAGACAGTGTGGTGAAGAAGGAGCAACAGTGCCTTTTCAACCTCAGGAGGCTGAAGAAATTTGATCCTCACAAACGTCTACAGATGCACCATTGAGAGCATCCTGTTGGCCTGTAATTGCACCGTCCACAACCGCAGGGCTATCTAGACGGTGGTACAGTCAGCCCAACGCATCATCGGGGGCATATTGCCTGCCCTCCAGGACATCTACAAGCACCTGGTGTCACAGGAAGGCCAAGAAGATCATGCACAGCCTCATCCACCTGAGCCAAGGCCTGTTCACACCGCTACCATCTACAAGGGGACAGTACAGGTGCATTAAAGCTGGGGCTATAGAGACTGATAAACAGCTTCTATCTCCAGGCCATCAGACTGTTAAACACTTTCCACTAGCTGTCCTCCCCCCAGTACCTTGCCCTGAACCTAAGTTACTGTTACTAGCCGGCTACCACCCGGTACTCTACTCTGCACCTAAGAGACTGCTTTGTCCTATGTACATAGAGTCATTGAACACTGGTCACTTTAATAATGTTTACATTATACTGTATACTACATACTTAATGAGTATATACTACGTACTATACAGTGCATTCGGAAAGTATTCAGAACACTTCCACATTTTGTTACATTACAGCCTTATTCTAAAATGGATTAAATAAATATTTGTCCTCATCTACACACAATACCCCATAATGACAAAGCAAAAACAAAGCGATGTTTGAAAATGTATTCAAAATAAAAAAACAGATCCTTATTTAAGTAAGTATTCAGATCCTTTGCTATGAGACTCGAAATTGAACTCGGATGCATCCTGTTTCCATTGATAATCCTTGAGATGTTTCTACAACTTCATTGGAGTCCACCTGTGGTAAAGTTAATTTATTGGACATGATTTGGAAAGTCACACACCTGTCTATGTAAGGTCCCACAGTTGACAGTGCATGTCAGAGAAAAGACCAAGCCATGAGGTCGAAAGAATTGTCCGTAGAGCTCCGAGACAGGATCTGGGGAAGGGTACCAAAACATTTCTGCAGCATTGAAGGACCCCAAGAACACAGTGGACTTCATCATTCTTAAATGGAAGAAGTTTGGAACCACCAAGACATTTCCTAGAGCTGGCTGCCCGGCCAAACTGAACAATCGAGGGAGAAGGGCCTTGGTCAGGGAGGTGACCAAGAGCCTGATGGTCACTCTGACAGAGCTATGAGTTCCTATGTGGAGATGGGAGAAACTTCCAGACAACCATCTCTGCTGCACTCCACCAATCAGGCCTTTATGGTAGAGTGGCCAGACGGAAGCCACTCCTCAGTAAAAGGCACATGACATCCTGCTTGGAGGCATCTAAAGGACTTTCAAACCACTTGGCCTGAATGCCAAGCGTCACATCTGGAGGAAACCAGGCACTGCTCATCACCTGGCCAATACCATATCTACGGTGAAGCATGGTGGTGGCAGCATCATGCTGTGGGGATGTTTTTCAGAGGCAGGGACTAATGGAGCAAAGTACAGAAAGATCCTTGATGAAAACCTGCTCCAGAGTGCTCAGGACCTCAGCCTGGAACGAAGGTTCACCTTCCAACAGGACAACGACCTAAGCACACGTCATACCCAAGAAGACTTGAGGCTGTAATCACTGCCAAATGTGCTTCAACAAAGGGCTGAGTAAAGGGTCTGAATACTTAAGTAAATGTGATATTTAAGTTTATTTTTTATTTATTTTTTGTTGCAAAAATGTCTAAAAACATACCACACACAACGTAAATGTTACCGGTGGTGGCAACTCACCACAACTTGTCATTATTAGCCATGTATTTGTTTTCATGGAAGTAGTATTTGTTGTGCAAGTGATAATGATCAACTGCCATCAGTTGACTGTTCAGAGGACCGAGGCTGGAAATAGGAGGAGAGCACAGGTGGCTTGTCGAAGGAGGGCGTTATTGAGGTGCTGCATTCTCCTCTACCAAACCGCAAATGTAAGTATGACGCGTTGTCAATTATTACACACTGTACTGGTCTGTATGTAGCCATATTCATTCTCAATTTTATACATCCAATTGGACTATAATATTAGAACATGTATGCCTGTCATAGCAAGTGTAATTTAGTGTAGCCTATAGGCCTATAGCCTACATTCAATAATGTACACACACACGTCAGAATAGGCCTACATCAAATAATGTGAAAGTTATTTATTTTGTTTCAGTTTGGTAATGTTGCCTTTTCTCATCACAGACTGTTGGCAGAAGACCCTACTGTGTGCTAAATCCCAATGTGCCTATCCATGAGGTGTATTTGGACAATCTGGACCTCAAGCCCAACTTCCGAATGATCCAACCCTCTTTTGACAGCCTGGTAGAGGCCTTGCAGTAAGAAGTCCAGGACTATGGCTGGGGCAAGCCCCCTGCAGCAGACCAGCAGGATTACCTGAACAGAACAGAACACTTCTACATTAATCATGGTAGCATCCACATTAATGTAGAAGTGTTTAAAAACATATTATATTCTTATTTACAATAAAAGTGACTCCAAAATTACACCATACATTATTTAACATTGATTTCCATTGGGCAACATTTTTATGAAACACAACCAAAATAAACAGCAAATGCATCCAACAAAGAGTCACAAGCTTGATGTAGTCATTGCGTGCTATGAATATGGGACCAAATACTTAACTTTTTAATATTTTAATATGTATATACAGTTGAAGTCGGATGTTTACATACACTAAGGTTGGAGTCAACCACTCCACAAATGTCTTGTTAACAAACTATAGTTTTGGCAAGTTGGTTAGGACATCTACTTTGTGCATGAGTAATTTTTCTAACAATTGTTTGCAGACATATTATTTCACTTATAATTCATTGTTTCACAATTCCAGTGGGTCACAAGTTTACATACACTACGTTGACTGTGCCTTTAAAGCTTGGAAAATTCCAGAAAATGATGTCATTGCTTTAGATTAATTGACATCATTTGAGTCAATTGGAGTTGTACCTATGGATGTATTTCAAGGCCTACCTTCAAACTCAGTGCCTCTTTGCTTGACATCATGGGAAAATCAAAAGAAATCAGCCAAGACCTCAGAAAAATGGGCGCAATATCCAAACACCTGAAGGTACCATATTCATCTGTACAAACAATAGTACGCAAGTATAAACAGCATGGGACCACGCAGCCGTCATACCGCTCAGGAAGTAGACGCATTCTGTCTCCTAGAGATAAACGTACTTTGGTGCAAAAAGTGCAAATCAATCCCAGAACAACAGCAAAGGACCTTGTGAAGATGCTGGAGGAAACAGGTACAAAATGTTCTATATCCACAGTAAACGAGTCCTATATCGACGTAACCCGAAAGACCGCTCAGCAAGGAAGAAGCCACTGCTCCGATACTGCCATAAAGACTACGGTTTGCAACTGCACAAGGGGACAAATATCGTACTTTTTGTAGAAATGTCCTCTTGTCTGATGAAAAAAAAACTGAACTGTTTGGCTATAATGACCATCGTTATGTTTGGAGGAAAAAGGGGGAGGCTTGCGAGCCGAAGAACACCATCCCAACCGTGAAGCACGGGGTGGCATCATCATGTTGTGGGGGTGCTTTGCTGTAGGAGGGACTGGTGCACTTCACAAAATAGATGGCATCATCAGGATGGAAAATTATGTGGATATATTGAAGCATCTTCTCAAGACATCAGTCAGGAAGTTAGAGCTTGGTCGCAAATGGGTCTTCCAAATGGACAATGACCCCAAGCATACTTCCAAAGTTGTGGCACAATGGCTTAAGACAACAAAGTCAAGGTATTTGAGGGGCCATCACAAAGCCCTGACCTCAATCATATAGAAAATGTGTGGGAAGAACTGAAAAAGCGTGTGCGAGGAAGGAGGCCTACAAACCTGACTCACTTACACCAGCTTTGTCAGGAGGAATGGGCCAAAATTCACCAAACTTATTTTGGGAAGCTTGGGGATGGCTACCCGAAATGTTTGACCCAAGTTAAACAACTTAAAGGCAATGCTACCTAATACTAATTGAGTGTATGTCAACTTCTGACCCACTGGGATTGTTATGAAAGAAATAAAAGCTGAAATAAATCAATCTCTTTTATCATTCTGACATTTCACATTCTTAAAATAAAGTGGTGATCTTAACTGACCCAGAACAGGGAATTGTTATTGGGATTAAATGTCAGGAATTGTGAAAAACTGAGTTTAAATGTATTTGGCTAAGGTGTATGTAAACTTCCGACTTCTAATGTAAGTGAATTTGTCCCAATACCTTTGGTCTTCTAAAATTGGGGGACTATGTACAAAATGTTACTTTAGTTTCTAAACGGTTCACACGATATAGATGAAGATGAAATTTTAGCTGACAGTCATTTTAAACTTATTGTCAATGTATAATTTCAAATTCAAAGTGCTGGTATATAGAGCCCCAAAAAAATATACTTTGGGAGCTCACTATATGTGTGTGTGTGTGTATTCTTGCTTCTATGCGTGCTTGTGTGTGAGTCCGTGTGTCTTTACACAGTACCTAAATGCCACCCAACACAATTATTTGTGCCATAGGTCCTTTTGTAAACTGGCTTCTTTATCTCCTTCTTTTCTTATTGACTTCCCTGGGGACTGGCTTTACTGTCTGTCTCGATGTGCCTCTGTCCCTCCCTCAGTAAATAAAGTGTCTGCTACCTCCCTCCATGCCACCACATTAAGCCGAAAGCACACAGAGATACATCGTCAACGGCATCAAAATGTGCATGCGAGAATAGAGAGCGTCAATTCACATACGCTGCGTAGCGTATACCAACATAATTGTCATATGAATCCATATAAACAATATTATTGTTGTGTGTTCCTTTTGACTCACCTTATATGTCCTACGGGAGCCACCGTACCGCCTGCCTGCACTAAACAGTTGTTATGTTAGAAAAGGAAGACACACACACACACAAACACTAACAAGCCACTCTTTTAAAAAGACCCGACGGAGCTCATTGCCTTCTTGAATCATGCAGAGATGAAGGTCTCATCATTGATTTTGTTGGAAAGGGGAGAAATTGTGCTTTACATTGGTATTGATATTACAGTTGATCTGGAAGTATAACGTTTTATGGGCGCAAAAATAAGGTCAATTGTATGGACCAACGCGATGTACAAAAGTGAGTGAGCTTACATTAGCTCCTTAGTTTGTTGTCCTTAGTGTTAGAGATTGTAAGTCCTTGCACTATCGTCTGTGGAGAAGGTGTAGTAACATGATCGACAGTGACACACACACAGACTCATCAACTCATGGATTACATGACAGATCAGCACTGACACTACCTCTGCTCAAGACAGCCCATCAAGTATTTATAAAGGCCAGGTGTAGCTCATGGTGTTCAGTGCTCAGCTGTCCTCTCTATTGCCTGGTAGTAGCTAGCCTACTCCAGTTTAGCCTCTAGAGAATTCCCCCCTGTCTTGTTTACAGACTACTTTGAAGTAACCCTGAAATAAACAGATATACTGTACACACACAAAAGCAGGCACACATACGTGCGCATTCACAAACACACACACACACATGCATGCGGACACACACATACACAGACCTCAGATGCGAGTTGTTTGAGATACTTTTCAAAGAGGTAGGGTTTCAGACGCTTTCGGTAGATGGGTAGGGACTCAGCTGTCCTGACTTCCGGGGGGAAGCTTGTTCCACCATTGGGGTGCCAGGACAGCAAAGAGCTTTAATTGAGTGACTTAGTGTTAAGGGAAAAGAGGAGAGAGCCTAAAACTGAGCCCTGGGGAACACCAGTAGTGAGAGCATGTGTTGTAGACACAGATCCTCTCCATGCCACCTGGTAGAAGCGACCTGCCAGGTAGGATGCAATCCAGGAGAGTACAGAGCCTGAATCGCCCAACCCTGAGAGGGTGGAGAGGACGATCTGATGGTTCACGGTGTCGAGGGCAGTGGATATATCTAAGAGGATGAGAACAGATGAGAGAGAGTCAGCTTTGGCAGAGCGTAGAGCCTCTGTGGCACAAAGGAGAGCAGTCTCAGTGGAATGAGCCTCCTTGAAGCCTGACTGGTTAGGGTCAAGAAGATCATTCTGAGAGCGATAATGAGAGAGTTGGTCAGAGAAAGCACACTCAAATGTTTTGGATAAAAAGTAAAAAAGGCATACCGGCCAGTAGTTTTTAACGTCAGAGGGGTCGATTGTTGTTTTTTTGAGGAGGGGAGCGACTCTGGCCATCTAGATGTCAGAGGGGACGCAGCCAGTTGTCCCTGCGCACTCTGCATGCGCTCTGCTCATGGTGGCTCTGGGTCTGTGAGTATCCATAGCAATGGTCCCACCTGGGCTGCTATGCTCAATGATGAGACATGAGAGAGCAGTTAGCTGTTACTTTTTGTCACTCTAAACTCAAGGAACATTATTATTTTCTGTGAAATAATGTCTCGTGTTATATTTGACTAGGTTCAAGCACTTCTGACAGAGGATATGACTGTACTGCGCAGCAGAGCACAAGTAAATGGCTCAGCTTCAAAATGTTAGAGATCAATTTAGTGATGCCCGAGCCCTGCCTGTACCCTAGTTATTGATGAAGAAAACAGGCCCTAACCCGATGTATAATGTTGAGGCCCGGCGGGCTCAGTTCGGGTAGCAGAGCTCTAATGCAATGCCAAGGAGCGGGAGGGGAAGGTCAAGACGGATGAAAGGGACCAGTAAGAGTCAAAAGATCCGGAAAGGGAGGAGAGTAGGGTCAAAGAGGCAGTCAGGAGATAGGAGGGTTGAAGGATTTAGCAGAAGGAAGAGATGATAGGATAGACCAGCGCATGACCATCTGGGTAGAGATGTAGAGAAAAGGAAACAAAGTAGTGATCAGAGACATGGAGGGGGGTTGCATTGAGATTAGTAGGCGAACAGCAGGCGAATAGCCTCTAGTGAAGATGAGATCCATTTCCTTGTGAGTGGGAGGTGACTGTGAAAGGGTGAGGTCAAAAGAGGTAAGGAGTGGAAAGAAAGAGGTGGGAAAAGCGTCTGGAGGTTAAAGTTGCCCAGTACGATGAGTGGTGAACCAATGTCGGTAAATTATCAAGGTGTCAAGCTCATTGAGGAACTTTCTAAGAGCACCTGGTGGGTGATAGATGACAACAATGTTAAGCTTGAGTGGACAAGTGACAGTGACTGCATGGAATTCAAATGAGGAGTTATAGTGGTTCCTCCTTTAAAAGTTACGAGCTTACACCGCGGGACTTAGAGGTACCCAGCGTCATGGCTTCATTGCTCCAGACCACCACAAGGGGGAGTTAGAGCACTCATTATGCATTTGGGTCCCAAGCTTTTTATATAACCAATCGTATTGAGTGGTTCCAAAGACGATTTTGACACGGAGTCACCCTTCCCTTGTGGCTTTCTTCAGCAAAGAAGGCTGACAAAACATTATGGGGAGGCAAATGTAAGTAGTTAATACGTCATAACGAGTCAAGCAAAAAATGTACAATTGAGAGGAATATGTTAGTTAATGTAGAGACAAACAATTGTGCATATTTTTTTGTCATATAGTTAATTTACAAAAATCGTTATTTTTTCCTGTCAGATCCAATACCAGATGTATCAAACTCCGTGTCTGCATGTATGTATTACAATTATACACTTCAACAGGGATTACCACTCCTGCTCCTGAGACATCAATGATTACACATTGTAACTATGCAGAAGACTAGAAACATGATTTTGTAATTCATATATACAGAATAAATAAATAGTACATCCTGCCAGCACGCCCACAAGCGTGCTGAATGACGCGTGGAAGAGAGCGAGGAAGAGCTCTCTTCCAAGCTAAAGAATGGTGTATGACACTTGTATTTTCATGAATGTTTAATATTATGATTTTAGTTTTTTGAATTTCGCGCTCTGCAATTTCACCGGATGTTGTCGAGGTGGCACGCTAGCGGGACACTGTTCCGTAAGAAGTTAACTACTTAGGGAGCAGTGGGGCGCTATGTAATGTAAGGCGCCAAATTCAAAATCCAAAAGTTGAATGATTAAACATTCATCAATATACAAGTGTTGCATAGTCATCAAAAGTTCTGCTTCTTGGCAATATCACAGCGTTGTCAGATTTCAAAAAGGCTTTATGGCGAAAGCACAACATTTGATTGTTTGAGGATAGCACCTACAATATTTATCCATTAGCATAAATTCATAAACCAGTTCGGTTCACACAAAACCCATTTCACAGCGAAAACAAATTCCTTACGTTTTGAAGAACTTCTGCTGAGGGCTTCCCAAGTGTCCAACAAAGACATCCAATGGTTCTTTTGTTAGAAAAAGTCCTTTATTATATCCAAAAATCTTCGTTTGGTTGGCGCGCTATGTTCAGAAAATCCAACGTCAAATCGCTCATTGAAACGTGAAGAGAACGCGTTCAAATATACCTATAACATTTTCCTAAACAAATCAAATACCAGTTATAATGCATCCTTAGCTATCCTTTTATGAATATTTGCAATAATATTTCACTCGGATGGTCACCGTTATATAAGTAAAATAAAGTGGGGCGCGCACCCAGACTCGCGCCCGAGAAATCTTGTTGACATTTCAGGTCCCCATATCAGAAAATGGTTTGTATGGTAATCATTTATTTATTAACTGTTTTATTCATGTTTTTAAGTACTAGTGATAAATCATGCATTCCGATTCTTACATAGATTGTAATTTACTTGTGATGTGTGTAAAATACTTTTTTGAAGGTTGTATTGATTATGATGAGCTAATGCTAAGCTATTTTCCGGCTATGTGGAGCCATGTTTGTTGACATCATTCAAGTCATGCTGAGTGTCATGTTAACGTCTGTCAGATCAAAGATGTTACAGCAAAACAAGGTGAAGGGATGGTTCCACACTGCATACAGACCCAACGCGTCTTGTCACCTATCCTTGTCTTTGGTTGACGCAGAAAAAAAATGGCAGCACGCACATACTATACCCACTGTCGGGTTACTTTAGACTTTTAAAAATTGTTTTACTAAATTATTTAGATCACTGACTAGCTCACCCGTGATGTGATGAATTGTTAATAGTAATTCATATTATGGTTTCTATCAGCTAAAAGTTGACTGCTTGTGTTAGCGCACTCTTTACTTAGCACTAGGACTAATGTAGAATACATTTTCTGATTTGGATGGGAATTGTGTTATGCTATTGCTACTTCTGTGAATGTCTGAACATTGCATCCAAAAATAAACTGCTCACATTGATGACATAAAGTTGTTTATGAAGACTGTGTTTTTGCAAAATGTTTGTGAAAAAACAGTGTGGGCAGTTTAAACGCAAGTGTTCTAATCACACCGGTTTGAGCATATGCTGCAGGGACCACTGTAGAATGACCACTGTAGAACACATCAAAGGATTATTGTTTCAATGTAGCAAAGGGTTTCTGGAGGACATTCTTTACTGGCTTGTGCAGAGAATTTTTTATTTATTTTGCTATTGGATTTGTTGTGCTACCAGATTCCGAAGAAGATGAAAACATTTGGTTTTAGGCGATGGCTTTAAGTGATAGCTAGCAACTTGTAAACAATTACCCATTCCTAATTATTATTATAATAGCAATGTTAAATATTACAACATTGTCCAATTATATTATATGACTTTAGATTCCTATTTTAATTATATAAAATGTTATTCTCATGGTAATGAACTTTGTTTATGATGATAGTTGGGCTGTTTTCTTTAAAAAGAGCCAGGTTGGGTTGTTGATGCTGGGTTATTGATGCTGGGTTATTAAGATATGACCCAACGGGTCAGACCAGAAGACTGGAGGCGTGGCTTAGTAGGGGCATTGCTTTCAGATAGTTCTTGTTGGCCAACAGATGAACGGGAAATGTCATTCCAGGTCATCTGTTCTGTTGTGTTGTCATAACATGCTAAGGTTTAACACTGACAGTTTTGTAGCTTTGATGAGTTTTACACAGGTGTATGAGTTCCTCAAGAGCCTATGCAAATCCCAATGTTGGAATAGTTACCCCTTTATTACTATATGTAATAAGCAATGTTAATATTATATTAGATAATACAGTGTCTTCTGAAAGTATTGAGACCCGTTGACTTTTTCCACATTTTGTTATGTCACAGCCTTATACTATAATTGATTAAAATCCTCAGCAATCTACACACAATACCCCATTACAACAAAGAGAAAACAGGTTTGTAGAAGTTTTTGCAAATGTATTAAAAATAAAAAACAAAAATACCTTATTTACATAAGTATTTGGGCCCTTTGCTATGAGAATTGAAATTGGGCTCAGGTGCATCTTGTTTCCATGGATCATCCTTGAGTTTCTACAACTTGACTGGAGTCCACCAGGGGTACATTTAATTGATTTGACATGATTTGGTAAGGCACACACCTGTCTATATAAGGTCCCACATTTGAAAGTGCATGTCAGAGCAAAAACCAATCCATGAGGTCGAAGGAATTGTCAGTAGAGCTCCAAGGCAGGATTGTATCGAGGCACAGATCTGGGGAAGGGTACCAAAAAATGTCTGCAGCATTGAAGGCCCCCCAGAACACAGTGGCTTCCATCATTCTTAAATGGAAGAAGTTTGGATCAACCAAGACTCTTCCTGGAGCTGGCCGCCAGGCCGAACTGAGAAATTGGTGGAGAATGGCCTTGGTCAGGGAGGTAACCAAGAACCCGATGGTCACTCTGACAGAGCTATGAGTTCCTATATGGAGATGGGAGAACCTTCCAGAAGGACAACCATCTCTGCAGCACTCCACCAATCAGGCCTTTATGGTAGAGTGGCCAGATGAAAGTCACTGCTCAGTAAAAGGCACATGACAGCCTGCTTGTAGTTTGCCTAAAGGATCCTAAAGACTCTCAGAAAATGAGAAACAAGATTCTCTGGTCTGATGAAACCAAGAACTCTTTGGCCTCAATGCTATGCTTCAAGTCGGGAGGAAACTTGGTGCCATCACTACGATGAAGCATGGTTGTGGCAGTATGATGTTTTTCAGTGGCAGGGACTGTGAGACTAGTCAGGATTGAGGGATAACTGAACGGAGCAAAGTACAGAGAGATTCTTGATGAAAACCTGCTCCAGAGCACTCAGGAACTCAGACTGGGGTGAAGGTTCACCTTCCAACAGGACAACGACCCTAAGCCTACAGCCAAGACAACGCATCGGGACAACTCTCTGAATGTCCTTGAGTGGCCCAGCCAGGGCCCAGACTTAAACCCGATCTAATATCTCTGGAGAGACCTGAAAATAGCTGTGCAGCAACGCTCCCCATCCAACCTGACAGAGCTTGAGAGGATCTGTAGAGAAGAATGGGAGAAACTCTCCAAATACAGGTGTGCTTTTTCATTATGGCGAATTGTGTTTAGATTGATGAGGGAAAAAACAATTTAATACATTTTAGAATAAGGCTGTAACCTAACCATTTTTTTTATTTGTATTGTACAAACTTAATATGATGAACAGGAATTACATTTGCTCTCAGGGGTGGCAAAAAATAACTGTCTGAAAGCCACACCTCCAATCTTCAGATAGGGTGCTACCGCTACAATATATTATTAAAAAGGTTAAAAATTGAAGCCCTTGCTTTACATAGGCAGCCCAGTATCAGCATATAAGCGTCAATCTATAAAGCATTTACGAAGAAAAGATATGCATCATGTCAATGTTTTAAACCCCAAAAGGTTATTCGAGCCTCCTGAGAGTGTAGTTGCTAGAACTGTGCAGGAAAGATCAATGGGAAAATAAAAAATCTGAGCCAGCTCAGTTTGGCTTGGGTTTGCTCTATAGTGTGAATCAGGCATTTGTATGGCAGATGCTCTCTCTATGGCCCAATCATGTCTTCTCTAACCCTCTGTTTCTGCCCTGGTTTGGCCTCTCCATACACAGTGTCAGATTGTTGCAGCCTGTTGGTGCTTATCTGTCTGAAACAGGTTATGACAAGTAATGAAGAAAGATAGAAAAGATAGATAGAAAAGAGAAAGAGAGAGAGAAACTGATGATTCCCCCAGCCCATCACTCTTGTCAGAGTTGCAGGCTGGGGAGTGGAGGAGAGAGGGAGAAGGCAAACTGTTAACGTGCACTGTATAATTCATAATGGTAATACTGGCATCACTTGCTGCTAAATAGCATAATTTGTCAAGGAAAAGGGCTGGGTGCCTCACTGTTACAGATAAGCACCATTTGATTTGGCCCTTTTCATGATTTTCTAAACCTAGCCAGCTTCAGTTAGCTTCAAAATTCTAGCTCAGGCTTCATCCATGGATATTTATCATGCAACCGCCATTAACTCGAGCCAGCTTGTAACTGTGCATTCGTGTTGAACGTGGATAGTCGAAGGCTGCCTTCACTGCAACACACACTTGCAAACGCATACACATGTGGGCACGTCACACACAAGAATGCACAAATACACACGGAAGCATGCAAACAGTGTGCATGCACATACATATATATACACACACACACACATACACACAACCAGCGGTAACACTTTACTTGACACCCAGCGTCAAAACACATTATGACACAGTCATAACCATGTCATAAAATGTCAAAGAGCTGACATAACTTGTCATAACCTGTCATAATATGGTCATAACATTGTCATGACACATATATTTAAACCTGTTGTGACATATATTGCAATATTTTATGGCTGGTTATGAATGCAGGTGCAGATTTCAGGAGCAGGACAAGACACCCTCTTTTTGATTGATGACTGGCATAAGGCCATGTAAACTCAGCAAAAAAAGAAAGGTCCTCTCACTGTCAACTGTGTTTATTTTCAGCAAACTTCAGCAAATGTGTAAATATTTTTATGAACATAACAAGATTCAACAACTGAGACATGAACTGAACAATTTCCACAAACATGTGACTAACAGAAATTGAATAATGTGTCCCTGAACAAAGGGGGGGTCAAAATCAAAAGTAACAGTCAATATCTGGTGTGGCCACCAGCTGCATTAAGTACTGCAGTGCATCTCCTCCTCATGGACTGCACCATATTTGCCAGTTCTTGCTGTGAGATGTTACCCCACTCTTCCACCAAGGCACCTGCAAGTTCCTGGACATTTATGGGGGGAATGGCCCTAGCCCTCACCCTCCGATCCAGCAGGTCCAAGACGTGCTCAATGGGATTGAGATCCGGGCTCTTTGCTGGCTATGGCAGAACACTGACATTCCTGTCTTGCAGGAAATCACGCACAGAACGAGCAGTATGGCTGGTGGCATTGTCATGCTGGAGGGTCATGTCAGGATGAGCCTGCAATAAGGGTACCACATGAGGGAGGAGGATGCCTTCCCTATAACACACAGCGTTGACATTGCCTGCAATGACAATAAGCTCAGTCCAATGATGCTGGGACACACCGCCCCAGACCATGACGGACCCTCCACCTCCAAATCGATCCCGCTCCAGAGTACAGGCCTCAGTGTAACTCGTCAGTGAAGAGCACTTTTTGCCAGTCCTGTCCTGTCTGGTTCAGCGACGATAGGTTTGTGCCCATAGGCGACGTTGTTGCCGGTGATGTCTGGTGAGGACCTGCCTTACAACAGGCCTACAAGCCCTCAGTCCAGCCTCTCTCAGCCTATTGCGGACAGTCTGAGCACTGATGGAGGGATTGTGCGTTCCTGGTGTAACTCGGGAAGTTGTTGTTGCCATCCTGTACCTGTCCCGCCGGTGTGATGTTCGGATGTACCAGTCCTGTGCAGGTGTTGTTACACGTGGTCTGCCACTGCGAGGATGATCAGCTGTCCATCCTGTCTCCCTGTTGCGCTGTCTTAGGCGTCTCACAGTACGGACATTACAATTAATTGCCCTGGCCACATCTGCAGTCCTCATGCCTCCTTGCAGCATGCCTAAGGCATGTTCACGCAGATGAGCAGGGACCCTGGACATCTTTCTTTTGGTGTTTTTCAGAGTCAGTAGAAAGGCCTCTTTAGTGTCCTACGTTTTCATAACTGTGACCTTAATTGCCTACCGTCTGTAAGCTGTTAAGTGTCTTAACGACCTTTCCACAGGTGCATGTTCATTAATTGTTTATGGTTCATTGAACAAGCATGGGAAACAGTGTTTAAACCCTTTACAATGAAGATCTGTGAACACATTTAGATTTTTGCTAATTATCTTTGAAAAAGGGATGTTTCTTTTTTTGCTGAGTTTACATGATACGCCTATCTAGCTTATATGATTATGATGGTCATAATTCTTTATGACAGTGCCATAAAGTGTATTTTCTACACATGTTTTTAAATATCATGAAAAACAACATGACTGTAAAGAATTCATTACAACAACAGCAAAGGACTTAAGAAACAAACTTTTAAACGAAAGGAAACTTCTTCGCAGAGAAAAAACACATTTGAATAAATGTGGGTTTTGACACTCTTATGTATGTGTCATAACCAGCCATAAAATGATGCAATATATGTCACAACAGGAGTAAATATATGGGTCATGGCAGTGTTATTACCATATTAAGAAAGAATTATGACCGTGTCATAACGTGTTATGAAACTCGGTGGCAAGTAAAGTGTTATGCAACCAGCAAACACACACACACACACACCACTCAAGAGTGCATGTCAACACACACATGTACATCCCTGTGCAGTCAAACATGCACATAATTCTCAAATCAATGCATACATTCTTTAACCTAGACGAGCACACATGAGACCTCCCACTCATACACAATGTCACTTCTACTTGCAGCAAAGAACCCTCTACAATTAATGTTCTACACTCAATCACACTCTCTTTCCCTATGTAGGAGTTGGGGATAGGCGTTCCGTCAACGGGACAGTTGTAAATCATGTGTCACGATCGCAGATTTTAGAGAAACAACAAATGTCGGTACATATAAGTGTCTTATATCGGTTGAAAGCTTAAATTCTTGTTAATATAACTGCACTCTCCAATTTACAGTACCTATTACTGCGAGAAAATACCATGCTATTATTTGAGGAGAGCTCAAAACAACAAAACAGTTTTTCACCGCGACAGGTTAGATAAATTCACCTCTGAAGGTGAAATGTGTACTTATATTCTGAAATGTTGCTCTGATTTATCATCCCAAGAGTCCCAGAGATAACATGAAGTGTCGTTTTGTTAGATAAAATCGTTTTTCATATCCTAAAAAGGTCCATATATCATGCACGATCGATTTTGTATTTTGCAAAGAGAGGAATCTGTGAAAATCTAACCCTCAACATTGTTTCAACCAGTCAAATTACGTTCGTATTTATTCCTCAGAGATCCTAGAACGTAACCAGACTTCACTATATCATTAGGAGTGTAGTATATCCTATAGGACACCAAATTTAGTCAGAGAGCGACGCCTTCATGGCAGGCCGATGACACAGGCGGTCTTCACTTGATTGACTGTAACTTTGTCAAACAAGCACCAATTGGGGTCAAACAAGCTTTAAAGGAGTATGTGGAAACCCTGTATCTGTCGCACAATTTTGCTGCTAACCTTGTGCGACAGCAAGCCTTTTCCTTTTGGACAAAAATTGCAAATATATGGAGAATTATGAAGTTATGAAAACTGGGTGTTTTGCAAATGTTGAACTTACAATATGGCTACTAATACTGGAAAAGCTAAATCAACGTCGAAGTTTACAGATTTGACGATATTCTTGCAGAAAAATTTCATGTAAATGTACATTTGGGAAAATCGTGAAGGACACCTGGGTGACTTCACACTAAATGTCATGTAGCTTGCTCATACTTCAAGTTATCAGTCTGAAACTTTGCACATACACTGCTGCCCTCTTGTCATCAGAGTGATGGCTCGATTTGGGACCTTTCTGTTGCATTTCAAAGATGGTTGTTTTTTTATTTTCTATTTTCTTCTACCAGATCTACTGTGTTATATTTTCTTACATTCAATTCACATTTCCACAAACTTCAAAGTGTTTCCTTTCAAATGGCACCAAGAATATGTATATCCTTGCTTCAGAGCCTGTGCTACAGGCAGTTAGATTTGTCATTTTAGGCAAAAATTAAAAAAAAGGGGGCTAATTAATCTTCCACTTTACTGTGGCTCGTAGAGACAGGATCCTGGTAAGAAAGTACCATTTGTTACACTTATACCTGCATCCCAAATGACACCCTGTTCCCTATAAAGTGCAGAGCCCTGGTCAAGAGTTGTGCACTATATAGTGAATAGGGTGCCATTTGGGACTCAGCCATGTATTTCCACATGCAGTGGACATTTCCTTTTCAATGGAGGAGAGCAAGAGAGCTGGAGAGGGAGAGAGCGCGGGATAGGGTGACTTACACAGTTATTATTGATGAGTGTGAGATAAAGTGCTTAATTTGCACGGTCTTCAACCAAATTCATATTGAAAGCAGAAAAATTTGCATAAATCTCATTAGATGCAATGAGAAGGGTTCATAAACTGTAATATTAATTAGTCATTTTTGCCTCCCTTTCATGGTGAAAATGGGTTATATTAATAAAAAGAGAGGGGTGTGTGATTGTGGAGCCTAATTGGTCTTTGTGTTATCAGCCGGGGTTTGGAAGTGACAGGCTTGATTTAGTTCACCTCTACAGTAGTCTCTAATGGAGAGAGAGGGTGAGGGAGAGGGAGAGGGGATGGAGAGGATACTACATGTTAGTTTTCCTGTGCTTGTGTGTGCTTGCCTACATGTGTGTTTGCCTGCCTGTGTGTGCATGTGTTTTAGTGTGTGTGCGTGTGAATGTGTGTGTGAGTGTGTGCGTGTGCCATGCTGGTAAATACACTACACAGCAACACTTTAAACTCTTAATGGCCCTTCCTGTTCTCCGTGTGGGTGACTAGTCACTCTACCAGACCCTATCCACCCCTCAGTGGCTCCCTATCTCCCCTTCAACCTCTATCCCCCATCCTCCATTTTCATGAATTATGGCATAGTAAGGAATAATACAGCTTGCTGCCTTTTTTGTTTCTTGATATACTAACGTTGCATCAGAAATGGAACGCTATTCCCTATTTAGTGCAGCCGGCCAAAGGAGTAGTGCACTAAATGGAGATTAGGGTGCCATTTTGGACACAACCAATGTTTCCTGTGATTGACCTATTACCCCTGTCTTCTCCTATGCATGTCAGGCACGTCAGTGACCCAGCTGCAGGCGGTGGACCCAGACCAGGAGCCCCTCATTTTCGGGGTGGTGGGAGAGGAGGCCATGAGGTACTTTGCAGTGGAGAGAGACACTGGGGTGGTGTGGCTACGACAGCCCCTGGACCGCGAGGTTAGAAGACACAGGCACACACACACACTGCCACACTCACACACACAACCACCCACACGTGCAAGCACACACCCACACAAACACACACACCCTGTCTCCATTCCCTCCCCACACTCCCTCCCTCCTTCCCATATGAAGGGTTTTGCTGACATCTCTCTCCATCTCTTCCAGACCAAGTCGGAGATGCAGGTGGAGTTCTTTGTGAGTGACAGCCAAGGGGTAAGAGCCAAACCTGCAGTGTGATCAACGCTGTTACACCTACTGGATGTCAAGCAGCTCACACACTGTAGATACAACTCCTCCTGACCAACTATTATTCACTCTGACACCTGTCTCACACGCAGCGTTCAAATGCTAAAACACACTGACATTTCAACCTACACAACCCTATGGGAAATGGTTAAGACACTAAATTGATACACTCATTCTATGCATAGAGTGTGTGTAATATTTTTGTGTGTGTTTGTGTGTTGGGGAGTTGATTGATTGTGTGTGTGTGTGTGTGTATGTTACTCACTCTGACACCTGTCTAACATGTACTGTTCTGATGCACTAAAACACACTGATATTTCAACCTACACATTCCTATAAGACACCACCCTCATTCTGTACATAGAGTAAGTGTATTGTGTGTCTGTGTTTCTCTCTGTCTGTGTGTTTGTGTATTAAACATTAGGACCTCTTGTGCTTTCGCAGGTGGTCAAAGACACAGTGAATATTCAGATAGGAGATGTGAATGACAACTCCCCTACTTTCCATGGCCAGCCGTACACAGTACACATTGCAGAGGTAGGCTACAGTCATGTATATGGAATGTGTAATAGCTACTGTATATAACTGTCCTCCCTAACTTGTCCCACTGTCCTTGTGGGGAACAGTATCATTGTCCTTTGGAGTCACTGCGGGATGAAGTCTCCCCTTGATACAGATCTAGGATCAGTTTCCCTCTTACAATTCTAACCTTCTAACCATTGCTGGGGGAAATGCAAAACTGACCCAATACGTATTGTGTATGTGTGTGTGTGTGTGACAGTTTGTTACTGATTTATGAGAAAAAGCATAATTTCTATTGCTCGATATAATACACAGACAGTGAGAATCTTTGAGTCAATGTCTCTCCATATTTGTTTGACTTATCAGACATGCAACTTTACAACAACAAGTTGTCCCTGCAAATGGCTGTAGACCTGCATGATAACCAACCATTGGTTTGGGAGTCCCCTTCTTTCTCATTTTTGGAGAGTCATCCAAATTGCCATCCAAATAGAAAAAAACTCTCCCTCTGCAGTGGTCCTCAATCTCTCCCACTACAGCTTTTCTTTCTCTCTCTCAGTCTACTTTCTCCACTAAGTCTCTCCCTCCTATTTCAGTCTCTCTCTCTCACCTCTCATTCTCCCTCCCTCCCTCTTTTAGTCTCTATTTATCTCCCTCTTACAGTCTCCCTCACTCTCTAGTCCGAAGGAGGAGAGGAAGGATGGCAGTCTCACCCCCTTCTCTCTCTCTCTTTATCCCCCTCTCCCTCCCTCTCTCCCCCCTCCCTTCTTTTTGCCCTCTCCCCCATCTAATTGTTGATATGAAGTAATTGCCAGAGTAGAGTAGAATGTTGGAGTCTGGAACTTCAAACAGAGGCAGAAATCTATCTCAGCCACGCACACACATATATCGTGTTGTGTTTATATTGAGTGCATAGCCTATCCCCAGTCTTCTCCAAATCTTCAAAGCCACTGGGATTTTTCCCCTCTTCAATCCATAAAGTCAAGCAAATAAATTCAGAGAAAGAGAGGGCTGTTTAGCCTGCCCTCTTTACCTCCTCCTATGAGTGGAGTGAAGAGTTGTCTCAGGTTCTCTCAGGTTTCTCTCCGTGTTTTTTCAGGGTTCTCTTACGGTTCTTTCAGAGGTCTCAAGGTTTTCTCAGGATTGTCTAAGGGTTTTCTGACGGTTCTATCAGTGTTTTCTCTGCATTATTTGAGGTTTCTCTCAGGGTTCTATTGGGGTTATCTCAGGGTTCTAGTTACAAAGAGCTGCTAAGGTTACATTTTTTATTTGAACCTTTATTTAATTGGGCAAATCAGTTAGGAACAAATTCTTATTTACAATGACGGCCTACCCTGGCCTACCCCTACCCCGGCCAAATTGCTGCAATTATACCTTTGAATAGATAGAGGCCTTTAGGGCAGGCAAGGCAGGTTGTCCTTGCTGTAGGTAAACAGCATAACAACATTTTGATTAGACTGTTCCTGTCTTGGATGCTGATTGCCTAAAACCGTGTTCCAAGCCATGATTTATTTCATGATAAACCATGGCAAATGCCTGTTTACTGAAGTGTCACTATGCATCCATAAGAGTATTTCCACTGTTCTTTTCACATTTCTACTGTCCCAGCCAGGCAATTCATGAACTTTTAACATTATCTCAGGCCATGTTTGTGTATGATACATGTACTCTGGGCACCAGCTGTAGCTCACAGAATACTCAGTGCTAAGCCATGGGGGGAGGAGATGATGCAGTGAGGGTGTTGTGACTCAGTTTGTTCCCTGTACTATCTTGTTTCCTCCATCCCCTCCCTCCCCTCCCTCTCATCCTCTTCCTCCTCCAACAACTTTCTGTCCTCCGCATTTTTATGGCCTCATTACCTCTGTGACTTCTGGTGACCTCAGTCGGGCAGAGCAAACACGCTGCGACATCACTCCATCAACCTGTCACTCACCGTACGTGCCACAGTAGCCAGCCAATCACAGATTATGACTTCCATCAGCAACTCTGAGACGATAAACTAGTTCCTGAAGTTGACTGCAGAGAAAAACAGACAGGCAGAGAAGGAGTGGGATGGACAGAGACGGAACTAGTTTGACGGAGAGGAAAAATAACAGAAAGGAGTGGAAAGAGATGGAAGTGAGAAAGAGAGAGATGTGGTATGTAGAGAGATAGATATACAGAGACAGAGAAGAACAGGGGGGGGGGAGTAACAATGGAAGGAATGGGAAAGAGCTGGAAGAGGGAGTGGGAAAGTGAGATTAAACAGGAATAGAGAAAAACAGCTCAACGACACAGCAATATGAAAAAAAAAATGTAAGAGAGGTGTTGAAAGAGAAAGCAAAACTTGGATGAAGATATTGAAAGGAACTACAGCCCAGTTAGTACAGTGAGCAGATTAAGCTGTTACACTTGCTCAATATGACCTGTGGATGGGTAGGTGTAGGGTAGTAAAGATGAGAGAAGTGTGTGTAATTGAGAAGGTATAGAGGAGAGGAGCGTGTGTAATTGAGGAGGTGTAAAAGAGAGGAGTGTGTGTGTGTGCGTGCGTGCGCTGGCATGCGTACTGTAATTGTGGTTTTAATTTGTGGTGCTATAAAGAGGGTGAAGGGGAGCAGGTGGGCTGCTAGCATTCCCTGTGTCAGCGCTAATGAGCTGGGCAGATTTACAGCAACCAGCCATGGCAGTGTGTGGAGACCGAGATAACTGTACGTCGCTCTGGATAAGAGCGTCTGCTAAATGACTAAAATGTAAAATGTAAATGAGATAATGGATGTGTCTCAAATGGTACCCTATTCCCTATTTAGTACACTACTTTTGATTAGGGCCCATAGAATCCTCCCATAGGGCTCTGGTCAAAAGCAGTGCACTATATAGGACATAGGGTGCCATTTGGGACACATTCAGGGACTATTACCAAAACACAATGTTCGACTAAAACAACAGATGGGCCTTAGCCAAATTCCCCATTTAATGTAATGGTGGTAATAGTGCAGGGGTGCTGCATACTGTGGTTTAGAGTAAGTTGTATCCCTGTTAGCTTACTATTTGGTATGAGCTCAAGAAAGTAATAATAATGTCTTTCAGCCATATGATTCTTGATCTAAATCTAGCATAACAAACCTTAAAGTACAATGTACATTAGACGTGTATATTTGAAATGTAGTCTGTCTGTGTGTCTGTCTGTGTCTGTCCGTCCGTCCGTCTGTGTGCGTGCATGCTTTATTGCGTGCTTTTGTGCATGTGTGTGTTTGTGTGTATAACTCTCTAGTTGAACAGTTTTTAATAACACCAGTCACCCCAGGGGAGTCCCTATCCACCCAGCAGCCTTTCCTCCCATGCTTCCTGACCCCTAAACCCTCTCCCACTGCGAACTAGTCTCTGTGTCATTGACACGCCGCCACCATCAAATGCCACCACTAATGACTTTTCTGAGACTCAACCAGTGTTTTCGGTGTCCTGCTGCTCACCCCAGACCCACCCCGATCCCACAAACACACTCTTTCTCCTGCTCTATCTTTTTTTTTTCTCAGACTTCCCCTCTTTCTTTCCTTTAATTCCACTCTCTCCCATTCATGACTTATACTGTATAGACAGACAGACAGATGGAGTAATGAACGTACAGAGTGATGAATGCATGGACAGACAGGCACGCGCTCACACACATACACACAAACAAAATAAATTCTACCTTTCATGCACTATATCTCTCTCTGCTTATTTTACCAACGTCATAACTCATCAATTATTTATCTATCGTCCCGTAGACACACGGTGTTGTAGAATATTGAACACAGATAAGGCAACAGTGATGCAGAGGGAGATAGTACAGCCATGCCAAGTTTGGCCCTGAAATGCACTATACAGATAGATTGAATATATTGGCAAACAGGCAGACAGAGAAGCAGGCATCCACTGCACTGCTGGATAGCTAACGTTGAGCTTATCTGTTTACTTTCTCTCCCCCCATTCTGTCAGGCAGCGGGTGAAGGGAAATCCGTCCTCAGCCTAGGTATTTCTGTATTTTCTATCAGCCCTATCTCAGTGTCCCTCATGGTGCTGATAGCTCTTACATTGACTGCTATTATAAACCGGTCTTCATTTTAGCTGGGCAGGCCACACCATAGAAATATAATTACTATAATATGGGTACACTCAATATGGCCACCAGAATTTACAGTAAACGTAATCAATGAATATTGACTTGAATGGGAATGCAAGTTTTAATCATTCTATTTTATGAGGGACACAAGTTACTTAAACAATGAAAGAACATAGAAAGTCAATTAGGATCAAAGCTTGAGAGTCGTCAGGTCATCATACCTGTGCAGTATCCATCTAGCTATACTGTACTATATTGACTGCCACAGCATCCATGTGAGCTGATATTTCAATAATGTTACATTGATGTCACAATGATGTTGAAATCACAATCACAAGAGGTCGAATGATGGCTGGAGGGTTAGGCTGGTGAAGGGAGCATGGTTGGCAGGAAGGCAGGCAGACAGACACATGTACGCACACACTGATCTCTCAGATTGGTTTGGCAAAGCGTATCAAAGAGTGTTCATTATGCCTGTGAATGAGATGTTTAGAGCTTGATGTTGGATTGGGCAAAACAACAGAGCACTTCCACTATTTGATGTGCCCTGTGTCACTATAAAGTAGAAATCAGATTCATGTGATCTAGTCCTGTTTTCTCTTTCTCTTTGTACAATTATAATTAGATATAACTTCATGCCCTAATAATTTATGCCTCTGTGTATCACATTATCCTGCCTGAGGTTATTATACACATATTACATTCGTCGTATTAAAACCATTATTTTACATATGACCTATAAGCAATGACATTCTGAAACAATCCTATTAATTTAAGAATCTGTTAAACTAAGTCATTACTGTCGGCATAAAGAAACGTTTTTTTACTGTTGTTATCATAACTGCCTTAACATTCAAACACTCCACCACATATACCATAGCGCGCACACACACACGCGCGCGCTCACGCACACCTATTACTGTGATTTGCTCTATGCGTAATGGTTTCTGTATCGTCTCCGCAGGATGAAAATGAATGGGGTGGTTAGTGAGAAGTGACTGGGTGACACTAATACCAAGAGCCACAGAGAGAGAGGTGGAAGGAAGGATATAGCGAGGGAGGGAGATGGGGAGAGAGAGGGAGGATGGATAGAGAAAGAGAGAGGAAATTAGGAATAGACGGAGAGAGAAGGGAAGAGGAGGAAGGTTGCATGGAAAAGAGTCAATATGGTATCCACCCTATAGTTGATATTAGTTTTGGTGGAACTTTTATTTTCAAGGCTTACGGTATATTAATGTCTAGAGGTCTCTCTCCATCTGTCACTATGCATATATCTGAGAGCATTGATTAACGCTCAACACTTGATATCTTGATGTCTACAATGTGTAATACCTATTTAATCTTATACATTTGGTCTTCTTACATCTATGCACTATAAAAAAGCCAACTTAACCAATTGCTTACACAGCTGTATTATGTGAGTTGAGTGGACTTTAAAAGGACAATAATTTTAGCTTAAGTGAATACTGTATTATTTACAGTTAACACATTGTATAACTAATGTAGTATATATATATATATATATATATATATATATATATATATATATATATATATATATATAAACAATGTTTTTATAAATGAAAATGTGTTGTTTTACAGGGTCAGCCATAGTAGTGCGGCACACCTGGATGAAATGTGGGGTTAATACTAGTAATTAATGTGGTGTTTTTGCAGATTGTAGTATACTGTAGTATTTACTGTAGTGTTTTTGCAGACATTATTGTAGTATTTACTATTGTGTTGTGTTTTATTATATTTGACATAGAAGTGAAAGCTTTTTCCTTGAGGAAACCTACTGGAGAAATACTAAAATAGCAAATTGTCTATAACCAAATTGTCTATAAACTTTTAGTTGAGCAACCACTGTAAGTGTTCATATAGCTGTACCATACTATTTGCACAGTTTAGCATACTGTAGCTGCAACTTTGTAAACCTCCAATTGTCCTAATATTCCACCCACTAAAATCTCCCCCCATGTCTAGGTCTGTTGTCACTAAGACCATCAGACCATCTCCCTGACTCATGACGCACCTTTGCGTCCTAAGGCAAACGCTTGGCCGCCAAATGACGTAGGCCAGAGGGAAATATAGGCAGTCCCATGATAACATAATTCAATACTGCCACCCTTCACTAACACATTCAAAGCCCCGTAGGTCTATTGCATATCTATGAGGATGCTTTTTAGGAGAACTAATCAAATAACATGGAAAACAGTCAGAAAAAAAATCTATAATAACAATAATAGATCATACTAATAGAAATAATAATAGCAAAATATTATAAATTCATGCTCATATTTAGAAAGTCCTAGCATGGCTATAAGCATGTCAGCCCAGCCTGCTCAGTTCATTGGATCCAATTGTTTGGAAATAAATGAAGAGTAAATGACCTATATCGCAGTTCTTTATGTCCATTACATGCAAAACATATTTCATGTAGTCCTCATTATATCAGTTTTATTCCAACAAAAATGACAGTCATTACTGGCGCTAATGACTGCCAGTAAAAATTGGTCTTAAGCATCACACTACCCATAAAGGAATGCCTAAATTGAACTTACAATCAACCCTGACACAGTCATGGCATGATAGCCAAGAATACATGCAGTACTGACAATCCAGAGCGAGTAAACCTGTAAACCTGACTTGCCTAGTTAAATATAGGTAATAAAAATGTTTAAATACAAATAAAAAAAAACACCTCTCCACCCACACACATTTTATTTTTATTCCAGGGTCGTTTCTTTATGACCTCGGCTATTTTACACCTAGGCCTATATCATTAAGATCAAGAATATAAAATGTAGCCTAAATAACTTATATAGAAATATATAATATACCTCTCGCTTAGAGAAGTGCTTCCATAAGCTAGTTATTGTGTTGGTTCTACCGTTAACTTGAATCAATTTAACCCAGTGTTTACCAGACCGCCAAACACTAATAGAGACAATTTTGACAAAACCTAATACATTTTCCGGTGTGTATCGAAACAATAATATTCCCTTTACATTTTTTATATTGAGATGTATTTGTTTTATGTAAAAGGATAATGACACCAATTATTTTAGGATCATATAGGCCTACTTCAATAGAGAACCTAGGCAGGTTTTTAATTCTATAATCCTTTATCCCTGCCCTACATTATATCTATTCATATTTATTACAATTAGTCTTAAAAGCTAATTGTTCCGATTCACATCCGTGAAGAAAGGACGCACTATATAACAGCTGTAAAGTCATAATATACCCATAATATACCTCCCCCGATTGCTCAGGCAATAGATCCATATGTTTTAATTGTAATTCATCTTCTGGAGACATACAGTGGCTTGTGAAAGACCAGAGTACCTTCTTCCATATGTTTGGGGAGTCTCCCACATGCCTTTTGGTGAAAACCAAACATGTTTGCTTATTTCTTTCTTTCAGCAATGACTTTTTTCTGGCCACTCTTCCGTGAACCCCAGCTCTGTGGAGTGTACTGCTTAAAGTGGTTCTATAGACTGATACTCCAATCTCCACTGTAGAGCTTTGCAGCTCCTTCAGGGTTATCTTTGGTCTCTTTGTTGCCTCTCTGATTAATGCCCTCCTTTCCTGGTCCGTGAGTTTTGGTGGGTGGCCTCTCTTTGCAGGTTTGTTGTGGTGCCATTTTCTTTCCATTTTTTTATACTGGATTTAACGACTCAAATACCAGTGGGTCGCTAGCGGGATCATCCCGACACTACTAGCAAAAACCTGTAGCGCCAGATTTAAAATCCGAAAATTGAATTATTAAACATCCAGCTATATACAAGTGTTCCATACTCATCAAAAGCTCTGTTTCTAGGCAATATCACAGCGTTGTCAGATTTCAAAAAGGCTTTACGGCGAAAGCAGCACATTCATTTGTTTGAGGGTAGCACCTCACATATTTTCCAATAGCCATGTATCGATTAGCAATCATGGCACACACATAACACATTTCACAGCGAAAACAAAGTAATTACCTGTTGAAGAACTTCTGCTGAGGTCTTCCTAAGTGTCCAACGAAGACAATCCATGGTTCTTTTGTTAGAAAAAGTAACGTCTTTTATCCATAAATCCTCCATTTGGTTCATGCGTTATAATCAGAAACGACAGCCTCCATTACTCCTTTGAAACTTCGGCGCCGACTCGTTAAAATTATACCTATAAACTTGTCCAAAAACAATCAAACATAGTTTTAAATGTATCCTTAGGAACCCTTTTACGTATATGTACTATTATAAATCAGCCGGAATATAAACTGAACGCTAAAAGCGATAAATAAGGCACACAGCGCCTTCTCATGAACGCCAAGACTCTGAAGAGTTTTCATAGCGTGGTCTCTCGTTCCAAGCTGTTTATCAATGGCCGAAATTCCCCCAAGATGGAGTAAAACACCGTCTCATGGTTGATGACATCATAAGGAAGCGACGTGCACTGAGTTCACATGCCTATATATGGTCATTTTGGATAGGGAGGGGCTCAAAAATGAGCAATGTGTCAAAATGACTTTTTTCAGGACAGAGATTCCTCAGGGTTTTGCCTGCCAAATGCGTTCTGATTGACCCACAGACAAATGGTTAACAGTTTTGGAAAATTCAGAGTGTTTCCTATCCAATGGTACTAAATATATGCATATCCCATTTTCTGGGCCTAAATGGGAGGCATTTTACTTTGGGCACGCCAGGCTCTCCAAAACAGTCAGTTTTGCTGCTGGAGCCGGTGAAGTTGGTGCTCTGTGAGATATTCAAAGTTTCAGATATTTTTTTATACGCCAAGGGGGATGAATACTTTTGCAAGGCACTGTAGTTATAAAAACGTCTTCCTCCAATGTTACGTTTGAAATTTTTGACAGTGGCTTCCGTTCAGAGTTCGAGGAAAGGTCTTCTCTTTCTTTGCTTCAATGTATTTGATTATTTTTCGAGCATATCGAAATGTGGATCAGTAAATAGTTCAAGTTTCCCTATATTATCCAGAATGTTTGTTTCGCAGTTATCAGCTAATCATCAGTTTTTATGATTCATTTATGGGACAAGCTGTGCCTACCACGCTGCCACCTGCCACATCATCAACCCAACCTCCGGAGGCCAAGATACTAGAATTCAAATTGTGAAGACTTAGTTATTTTGTTCCTTTGACAAAGTCATTTCTGAAGATTATTTATTTGATGTGATTTGTGATTAATTTACGTCTGTCACTCATTCTAAGGTCAACCCTGTTACGTGAACTGAACTGTCGTTTTAATATGGTGAAACTATTCCTATTTTTTTTTTTTATAAACATTTAACATATAATAGTCAAATCATAGAGTAATTGCATGGGAGCTGGTTCTACTCTTTTTGGCAATTTTCGAGTGTTTTGTGGTGGAAAACTGAGCGGCATTGTTAAAACATTAAATTGCCATTTGTAACGTCCAGGCCTGAGTGTACAGGCTGGAGTGTTTAGTTTTGTTTTGGTGTTGGGTTTCTTTTGTTCTATGGTGTGTATTTCTATGTTGGGGTAATGGTTCCCAATTAGAGGCAGCTGAGTCTCGTTACCTCTAATTGGGAACCATATATATGTTTGGGGTTTTGCACTAAAGTTTGTGGGTTATTGCTTGTTATGATTATCGTGTTTAGGTTCATGATTATCGTGTTTAGGTTCATGATTATCGTGTTTAGGTTCATGATTATCGTGTTTAGGTTCATGATTATCGTGTTTAGGTTCATGATTATCGTGTTTAGGTTCATGATTATCGTGTTTAGGTTCATGATTATCGTGCTTAGGTTCATGATTATCGTGCTTAGGTTCATGATTATCGTGTTTAGGTTCATGCCATTGTGTTTAGGTTCATGCCACAGTGTTTGGTCATAGCTTTGTTTTGTTAGACACGTTATGTTCCACATTACGATCTTTGTTCATTTTGTTGTTTTTGTCCCAGTTACGTTGATTTAATAAAGATGTATACTGGATGCCTCGCTGCGCCTTGTTCTGTCCGTACAGAAGATCGTGACACCATTCCCTGTTGAATACAACAAGCTTCCTATCCCCCTGTCATATGGGGATTTAAATTGCCAAGCCTGTTACGGTCAACTCTGTTACTTTCTTTATTTAACCTCTAGAGATGGGAAAACTAGTTTTTTTATGAAGTTGAACATGACAGAAAGTTAAAATTAGGTAAAATAAAATGTTTTTTGGGACTAAGTTACACACAATCCTTCTGTGTTTGTTTCAGTCAGTCCCTAATTAATCCTTTCATACCAAAATGGCTATTTGACTGAGTGACATGTCAAAGACTACCATCGTTGCACTATAGTAATAGTTTACTGCTCGTACATCATTTCCAATCCAGGGGGTTGTCCAAACTGCGTATGTGTCTGCTGACATTCAAGAATGTAAAGTATAGACTCGGAGGTGTGTGTGGGCGCACATGCGCATGTGTATGCTGCCAGTTGTAAAGGTAAATCACCCTTTCCCTCTCTTTAGCTCTCCATCGTTTACTTTATCCCACTGAGCATGAAGAGCACCTTGATTTGCGTGTGTGAAAATGTCTTTGTCAGAGAGGCAGGCTGGCATCTGAGTGATCATCGATGAGAGGGGGAAGGCAGAGAAATTCTCTCTCTCTCTCCTCCCCCCCATGGGTGGTTGTGAGTTCCAAATTGAAAAGAAGAGGAAATTTGGTAGTGCATTATCAGTTCCTCTTGTCATGTTAGTCATTGCATACCTTAGAAAGCTATTTATAACTTGCCAGAAATGTCCAGATCAACTCGCCCATGTCAGCTAAAAAAATATATTTAAACCATAGATATAGTTGTAATTCTTTTGTCACTCAATTATCACATGAATGCACATTAGACATTGCAAAATGTATAGAATTGCAAGAAAATGTACTTTAAAACTGCAAAACGTTATTTGCACATCATGACAAAATGTGTAGAATTGTAGGAAATAAGCCCTGCAAAATTATTTACCAACAAGAGGGGTGTGAACAGTTTGTGTCAAGACCAGTGCTTGTGCCCATACAAATATGGATGTTCCCCAATCTGGAAGGGGGGCCCCAAGTTAAAAGGTTTGGGAACCGCTGGACTAACGAACATGCCATAATTATTGCAAGTGTTGGTGAATGTAACCAGGGCTGTGTAACTACCTCTGTTGTCACTACTACTGTTTAGTTAAGTTTTAGCTAACCTTGTCATGTCATAACAACCTCACACACACACACACACACACACACACCACCAGCACCATCATCATCATCCTCATCAGACATGACAAACATGAAAAAAAACATATGGAACAGATGTTTAACCACTCAATTATAAACCCAAATGTTGACAAATGTTTGACGCAAATGTTCTCAGCCGTTATCATTTCAATCAATCAGCTGTTTAGTGGCTGTGTCTTTTCTGCGTCATCCCATTTGGTGGGAAAAACATATTTGTCCACGTCCGTACATCAACATGGTTCATGCGTGTGTTTCTGTGTGTGTGTGTGCGCGCACAAGAGTGTGTGTGTATTTACCGGTTGTGTTTTGGAGTCATGTGTGGTTGACATGCAAGCAAAATCTCTAAAAATGTTGGCACTTTTCCTACAGTATCAGAACCCTCTTTTCAAGCTGCGATGTCCCGTTCAATGGTCACTATGCCCTTTGGTTAGTCTTAATACTACAGTACCGTCCTCCCTAACACCATCTTAGCCCCTCTCCCCTCCACTCCCCCCCTCCTTGCCCCCTTCCCTCCCTAGTGTCCCTCCCTGACTATAAGTGCTTTGATGTATAATTGAGTTGTGCTCTCAGCCTCCCCTCTCCCCTTTCCCTCGCTTGCCTCCTTTCCCCCCAGGAGTTGGCTTAGAGAAAAGGTGGGTTAAAGGAGTGATGGAGAAGAAGGAAAAACATTGTAGAGAAGGAGTAAAACAGAGACATGGTCAGAGGTGGAGGGGTTTCAAACCATATGCTTGGGACAGGATTTAATTCATGTGTTGGGGAAGTCACACTGACATCAGAAACAGTTGTATTAGTAACTGTCTTTTTTCAGGAGAGTCCAAATAATGAATACTCAGTGGTGGATAAAGTACCCAATTGTCATACTTGAGTAAAAGTAAAGATACCTTAATAGAAAATGACTCAAGTAAAAGCCACCCAGTAAAGTACTACTTGAGAAAAAGAAATGCCCCTGAATATTTTGGTACACCTACTGGAGAGCTCTTCTTTGTCTACACCCATTCAGCATCGTTCACACCCTCTTAAGCTTTAGCCCCGCACATTTCATTAAGGAGCGTTCAGAGCGCACACTGGACACTGCCCGATCCGAGCGTTCTGTTCTAACAACAGCAGTCAAGCACCCAAGCTACCTGGCTAATGTTGGCAAGCTAGCTAACTACTTCCAGACACAGATGAGAGAACAGCTCACTTTGACCATTTTACTCCCCCTAGCAGAGCTGGTTATGCTGTTTTTATGTTATCCAGAGCATTGGTTTCTGCAACTGTGCTGCTGGCAACAATTTAGTTACGCTTTACTGGCAAAGTTTACTGACACCTGACATATTCACTGGTGTTAAGCATTCGTAAATTTGTCAGTTATTCTGCGCTCTGGCACACTCAGACGAGAATTCTCTGAAATTGGAGTAGATAGCCAGAGTGAATTTACCAGCTATGTCTATCAACCGTTGTCACAGTGATATCATGAACATTCTATTGAAATAGTTACTTGAATAGTGGAGTCTTTTGTTAAGATATGTAACGTGTAACATCTGAAAATATAGCTAGCTAGACTATCTACCCATATACATGGATGGACGCTTCTCCCTCTGTCACAGATGCCATGGTAGCCCTTACTTTGAATATGAGACAGGTGTTTTCTTCATCTCCTTAGCTATCATACTCAAATTCCACTGACTTCAAAATTCGGTCCTCCAGAAAGTGGAGAGCAACACTTATGCAGTTTTACTACGTGATATCTTAATAAAAGGCGCATCAGAAAGGATTAACTACTACAGATACTGACCAGCTCAAATAGACAGAAGCGTGCTACATGGCAGATCAATCCGAACTCATCTCTCAGCATGTCCAGCCCACTTTTTATCTCAGCCAAGCATGGCTAGCGGGAAGGTTTCTGTGTTTTTATGTGGCTAAACCAACTAGGCTCGTAATTTTGCAAATGTATTTGTATTTACAGATGGCATACAAGTTCATTATTAAGGCACATGAAAGTTCACATGTTCCAGAATGCATTTCTGCCAAAAACACATTTTGCCCCAAAAATTAAGTTTACGTTCAAATGGCTCTCCTGTGAAGTAGTGACACGCGACATACGCCTATTTCCTGAAACGAGTCAATGGTGGCCATTTGATTAATTGTTCAGCAGTCTTATGGCTTGGGGGTAGAAGCTGTTAAGGAGCCTTTTGGACCTTGACTTGGCACTCCGGTACCGCTTGCCATGCGGTAGCAGAGAGAACAGTCTATGACTTGGGTGACTGGAGTCTTTGACCATTTTTTGGGCCTTCCTCTGACACCGCCTAGTATATAGCTCCTGGACACCTTAGGGTCGTATGTCGAGCAGTTGCCAGACCAGGCGGTGATGCAACTGGTCAGGATGCTCTCGATGGTGCAGTTGGTGAACGTTTTGAGGATCTGGGGACCCATGCCAAATATTTTCAGTCTCCTGAGGGGGAAAAAGTGTTGCCGTGACCTCTTCATGACTGTCTTGGTGTGTTTGGACCATGATATTTGTTGATGATGTGGACACCAAGGAACTTGAAACTCTCGACCCGCTCCACTACAGCACCTTTTCCTTTAGTCCATAATCAGCTCTTTTGTCTTGCTCACATTGAGGGAGAGGTTGTTGTCCTGGCACCACACTGACAGGTCCTGACCTGCTCCCTATAGAATGTCTCATCATTGTTGGTGATCAGGCCTACCACTGTTGTGTCATCTGCAAACTTAATGATGGTGTTGGGGTCGTGCCTGGCCATGCAGTCGTGAGTGAACAGGGAGTACAGGAGGGGACTGAGCACGCACCCCTGGGGAGCTCCAGTGTTGAGGATCAGCGTGGCAGATGTGTTGCTACCTACCCTCACCATCTGGGGGGCGGCCCGTCAGGAAGTCCAGGATCCAGTTGCAGAGGGAGGTGTTTAGTCCCAGGATCTTTAGCTTAGTGAGGGTACTATGGTGTTGAACGCTGAGCTGTAGTCAATGAATAGCATTCTCACATAAGGGCAGTGTGGAGTGCAATAGTTGCATGTTGATGTGAGCCATGACCAGCCTTTCAAAGCACTTCATGGGTACCAATGTGAGTTCTACGGGGCGGTAGTCATTTAGGCAGGTTACCTTCGCTTTCTTGGGCACAGGGACTACAGTGGTCTGCTTGAAACATGTAGGTATTAGACTCGGTCAGGGAGAGGTTGAAAATGTCAGTGAAGACACTTGCCAGTTGGTCAGCACATGCTCTGAGTTCATGTCCTGATAATCCATCTGGCCCTGTGTCCTTGTGAATGTTGACCTGTTTAAGGTTAGGGGAATGGTTAGCTAAAAGGGTTAAGGTTAGGGGAATGGTTAGCTAACATGCTAAGTAGTTGCAAAGTAGGAAGTAGTTGAACATTTGCTAATTAGCTAAAATGTTGTCCATCGTGAGATTTCAACTCATAACCTTTGGGTTGGTAAACGTTTGCGTTATATGCCTGCCTACCCATCCACTCTGACCAACCACTACCGTACTTAAGTAACCATACCATATCATACTAGCAAAGTTTGCTAGTGAATGTTTATTTGGCTGTAGGCTAGTCCACCACCGGTAGGCTATACACATTTGCAAGCAATGTGTGGGTGGATCTATCTGTTTGCTAGCCAGCTAAATTAGCTAGCTAGCTTGCTTCACTTACCAGAAGACAGAGCTGGCTTTTGTGAATATCATCCATATATATATATCATCCATAATATCATCATCCTCTGAGGGATTACTTGTGACCCTCTCCAATTGCTGGAATAATGGGAAATCATAGACTCTGAGGGTCACGGCGCACACCGTCTCACAGGAGAAATGCTTCAGGAGTGTGTGTGTGGGGGGGGTTCTTGTGTGTGTGCATGCGTTTTTGTGTTTTATGTGTGCGTAGTCCATGTGTTGATGTCCATGTACCCATCAGCTAGTTGAAGCCTATGTGTGTATACAGTACAGTATTGCTTCTTAGACTGTACCCAGGGTAATTCCCTAAACGTGTGTGTTTCTGCGTGTGTGTGTGTGTGTGTGTGCGTGTGCGTGTGCGTATATAGGACTGAGAGAGAAAAAGAAGAGCGATCCAGTAGACTACAGGATAAAGGACAGACAAAGAAGGACTGAGAAATAGGAGAGGGTTATATTTGACAGGGTTATATAGAGGATTTCCAAGAACAACACCCGTGAGTGGATTGAATCCCTTTTGAAACTGCTGAGATTGCCTTAATATGGTTTTAGTGACACACTGGGGCTCCTTGCGACAGAGCTCTTTATTCAGTCCAGAGGTCTTGCTGAGAAGGATCTCAACCTTAGACACCATACTGAGGCACTGCCATTGCCACTACAGCTCTGTGGGAGATTGTGAGTTACACCCCCTGTAATCTTATTCATTGTGATCTAAAAGGCAAAACTGTTCAACACCCCTACTCCTGCTCGAGGTGTTTGATGCTTTCAGCCCTAAATCCACTAGACTGGACATCTTGGCCACACTTCGCAATAGCCATTTATTCTTGAAGCATATAACTTATAAATGCCTCATTGGCTTAGTTTAACAGTGGTAGCCCGTTTATTTTACATTGTTTGATAAAAACGAATGGATGGTCCTTCCTTGCATCCATAGCTCTGTCTATGAATTTGAGAGTGGTTACATTTCTCCGGTTCCCATCCCTCAGCTCTTTACCAAAACTTGACTGAGTTGACTCCTTATGAATTCAAATTTTAAAACAAACACAGCAATCAGGCATTTGACTGGCATGTCAAATGGAGCTGATAGAATAGTCTTGAGAACTCTAGTTTTTAAAAACCTGATCAAGGATCAGGTCCCCGTCTAGGGATCGTTCAAGTATCAATTCTGAAAGTTTTCATAGATTTCCAAAATAGCTTTTTAATTTCCATAGTTTCTTTAAAATCATGTAACTTTGGTAAATTACATGAAGTTTTGCAACCAGTCCAAATAATCTTATTTATTATGATCTAAAATGCAAAGCAGATACTAAATCAGCACTCCTACTCTGAGACTTAGGGCTTTTTCACATTTGGAACACTGGTTCGGTTTCCTGGAGCATTTGTGAGAATTACATTTTGCTTTCACAAGACCTGAAAATAACAGTTTCAGGGTGCGATTAGCAAGACGGACATTCTACATGATGTTAGCAAGCTAGATTGTATACAACAGGCAAAGAAGTTCCACGCGACTTGCGTTGCCGCATCACAATACCTGGTACTCTGGTCCTGGGTCTTGGACCCGCTACTCACACATTTCCAGGAATCATTACAGCCAGGGTTCGTTTGCATTTCACACATGCTTTACAGTGTGGATCAGGGTACCAAACGCTCCAAAGTCCAGATCATTAAGGGTATGAAAGCACCCTTAGTGAATACGAGGCCAAATCTAAAGACGTTCCTTTTGTAGTGGATTTTACTACGCATCGTAACAGATTAACGACACAAGCTACATGTACGTACAGCCTGCACCTTCAGCTAATTGAACAATGCACAGCAGTCGTTAACATGACACTAATGAGGGTAAATTGGTTGACAAAACTCATTATTGAGAAAATCTCTCTTTCTCCACTGCGTACCTACCCAGGTCTCTTGCTGCCTCTCCCTCACATCTCTCTCACACCAGCACACACAAACATGCACCTATTTCCCTTCCTTTTGTACACATATATACTCGCTCTCTCACTCTCACACACACAAACACACACAAACGGGCACACACCACCCTCTCTAGCGAGCTGTCCCTGATGTCTTCATAAGACCAAAGTGCTGGACTGATTAAAGTCTCTGTTTTATAGAAAGCCGGAGGAAAATATGATTAAATAAATAAATAAAGCCAAAGTGTCTAGCCCCCTAGGCAACATCCGTTTATATAATAATCAGCTCGGCTCTCATTTGCATTTCATTCTGTAGAAAAATAAGAAGTTGAGTAGAATGTGAAAAAGAGAGACATACACTATATATACAAAAGTATGTGGACACCCATTCAAATTAGTAGATTCGGCTATTTCAGCCACACCTGTTGCTGACATGTGTATAAAATCGAGCACACAGCCATGTAATCTTCATTGACAAACATTGTATAATGGCCTTACTGAATAGCTCAGTGACTTTCAACGTGGCAACGTCATAGGATGCCACCTTTCCAACAAGTCAGTTGGTCCAATTTCTGTCCTGCTAGACCTTCCCCGGTCAACTGTAAATGCTGTTATTGTGAAGTGGAAATGTCTAGGATCAACAACGGCTCAGCAGCGAAGTGGTAGGCCACACAAGCTCACAGAACAGGACTGCCGAGTGCTGAAGCGCATATTGCGTAAAAATAATCTGTCCTCGGTTGCAACACTCACTACCAAGTTCCAAACGGCCTTTGGAAGCAACGTCAGCACTGTTCGTCGGGAGCTTTATGAAATGGGAAAGAGAGAGAAAGAGAGAGTGAGAGAGAAAGAACAACCTCCATCTCCACTCTCTAGCCCCCTGTCCTCAGAGTGTCTGACACAGAAAAGAGTCATAGTTTTATACAGCAGCACCGGTGCTCAGGAGTTTCGGAAGAAAAGCAATTGTCGTGGAATTATTGTAATCAAAAGGAGAGACTTTTACATTTCTTCAAAATAAGTCAACTTTATTATTGAATTACTGGAGTAATGGAGCTTGTCAACGTAGGTGATTAGTTGAGAGCCCAACGAGCGGATTTGAGCCACAGCATTTTATATCAAAGTCCATCCTCCTGGATGTTCATGACAAACAACATATGTATCGAATGGGTCACAAGGTTACTAATAATTCACATCAGACAGTATCTGCGGTAAAGACTGTTCTATTTGTGTCGAAACCAGGGTCTGGCCCCGAGCCATCTCTCCCTGGTACCTTATAGATCAGAAACACCAACTCATGCTATGGAATGCGGTGTTGTTAGGTCTATCACCAAAGCATCATAGATCTTCTGTCAGCATTACATCTCCCAGAGGCCCACTTTCAGTCCACACACACAGATAAGAGTGTTCTAAAAACCCTTTATTCTGTTTCATAAAACAACCATTTGATGCAATAACAGTATTATAACATAATCTTGTAATTTCTGTTCTGACACCATTCAACTGGCCCGTCCTTGTCCTCTTCCAGTGGGATCAACCCTGAGCCATAGGCCTGTCTGTTTCTCTCTTTCCCATTCCCTACAGATCGACTGGACTTGATTTCCTTTACACTTAAATAAACAGGAGAGGCTCTTGGGAGGCAGCCAGCAATGAAGAGGACAAGACAGGCAGGAGGTGGGAGGAGGCTAATGAAGAAATAAAGATACTATTTCTTTCTCTCTCGTGGCTGTTAGAAACCCACCTCACACATAGGCCGATGTACGTCGTACATACACACACACTCCAGCATACACACATAAACACAGAGGAGCATGCACACACATAGACACGCACACGCAAGCCAGTGCATACACACACAAATGAGCATGAGCATACGTGCACACACGCACACACACTGGCTCCCCCTTGCTGTCAGTTAGTGTGGAATCATTTTGCTTGGCTAAGTGCCTCCAGAAAATCACCCATCGCTCATCCTGGCCAGAGAGCACGGACAAGGGGAGATGAAGAGAGTAGAGGGGGATAAAAAGAGAGACAAATTTGAGCACGATAGAGAGTGTCGTCGGAGGTGGAATACATAGGTGGCATGTGGGTTTAAAGTTTGGGGGAAAAAATAATTCACCTTTATGATAAAGCTTTGCATGCATCTATCATCGCATTTGCAGACTAATGTAAGACAGCCTACTATTACTAATGTGATGAGTAGATTGGATAGTCATACGTTTGGCTAATAATATAACTGACTCACTGTTCTCAAAATATAAAGTTCTGCGTTTCTTCTCTTTTCTTTGAACACATCCAGAGCTCAGCCCCAGCTACAGGAATTTTTTTCTCAGGTTCCCCCCCAAAATATAATTTTATAAACAATTTCATGCAATTCTACCACTTTTTACTTTTCATGACTGGAGACATTAGCAGAATCTTAAATGGGAATTTCACCCTGGCACTGCCACGGCATATAGTCATTACTATATTATCAACATTACGCTTTTGTCATAAACAAGTCCAGCATTCATAGCGAATGTAGATAACGACCAGTTAGGTAGATGGGACGTGCCCACAAACTTGGTTGATGGCGTTGTTTACTTCAAATGACAAACACAAAAAAAACACAAAAAAAGTACAGAGCCAAGACAACGCAGGAGACAAATCTCTGAATGTCCTTGAGTGGCCCAGCCTGAGCCCGGACTTGAACCCGATCTAACATTTCTGGAGAGACCTGAAAATAGCTGTACAGCAAGGCTCCCCATCCAACCTGACAGAGCTTGACAGGATTTGCAGAGAAGAATGGGAGAAACTCCACAAATATAGGTGTGCTAAGCTTGTAGCGGCATACCCAAGAAGACTTGAGGCTGTAATTGCTGACAAAGCTGAGTAAAGGGTCCGAATACCTTTGTAAATGTGATATTTCATTTTTCTGTTTTATAAACTAGAAACATTTTCCTAAAACCTGTTTTTCCTTACTTGTTTTTCACAAATAGACAGGTATTTGCCTTTTAATGATAGTAAGACCTTATCTAACTGTCTATTGAAATTTGTTGTAGTAAGTTCCTTTTTTTCTTTAGGGATATGAATACTGAGTATGTCCACTTCACCCTCAGAACATTTTATTGGTAAACTACACGGTAATGTAAAAAGTTGGATCACAAAAGAAATACAACACGTAATATGGTACACTTATGATAGTTCGGTTGTAATCCAGAAAGGTTAGAGAAATTATCTAGATCCTCTCTGAGGCTTTGCAGGATCCAGATTGTGGATTTAAGAGGAAACTTGAGTCATCAGCATACAATGACACTTTTGTTTTTAAGCCCTGGATTTCTAGCCCCTCTATAACATTTTGATGGCCATAATAAATAGATATAGACAGTAGACAACCTTGTTCTATGCTTCTTGACAGTTTAATAATTACTTTCTGAAAATTAGCCTTTATTTATTATGTTACACCTGGGGTTACTAGAGATACCTTTAACCAATTGTATAAGAGATTCTCCTAAATTAAAATAGTCCAGACATTTATATATACATTCTAGTCATACTTTATCTAAAGCCTCTTCAAAATCTGTTATAAATACCAGACCTGGTTTCCTAGATTTTTCATATCGCTCTATTGGTTCAAGTACTTTTATGCACAGGCACATGAATACACACACACGATAACATACGCACTATACACACACGTACGCATGGATTTTGTACTGTAGATATGTGGTAGTGTTGGATTAGGAGCCTGAGGGCACACAGTCTGAATGTATTGTAATGTTTTAGAAATGGTATAAACTGCCATAATTTAGCTGAACCCCAGGAAGAGCAGCCAATGGGGACCCATAATAAATACAAATACAAATATTATCTCCAATGTGTCATCCCTTTAAAAATGTCTGGTCAGGATGAATAATTTTCGACAACACCTTTTTAATTCTATGTGCTATGCATTTTGCCAAGATTTTTGCATCACAACACTGAAGTATAAGGGGACTTTTTAGATATATTGGGTCCTGTTTCAGTAATAGTGAAATCAGACCTTCTTGGTGAGTACCTGAAAGTAATTTTTTTTAGGAGTGGTTAAAACATGCTGGATCTTACAATAGTGGATCTTTGAGTAGATCAAAAAAAGTTTCAGTTACCTCAACTGGTATGCCATCCAGCCCTAGTCTAAAGGCTTTAATTGCAATTTTGCCTTCACACAAGTCATTCTGTACAGCTGTTACTTTCACACTATTATTAGGAAAAAAATCTTTACAGTTAACTTCAGTTAGTGTAAATGGAGGAGACTGAAAATAGAACACATTAAAGTACATTGCTTCCTATTTCAAAATATAATTTGGTGAATCGTGGATTACTGTCATTTGTAACAAGTTTCTGTAAATTATTTTTGGTAACATTTCATTTCTGTTGAAGTTTCAAAAATAATTTGGCGCATTTTTCACAATTTTTCCATCCATCCATTCCATCTTTATTTGTATAATACACTGAACAAAAATATAAACGCAACATGTAAAGTGTTGGTCCCCTGTTTCATGAACTGAAATATAAGATCCCAGAAATGTTCCATACGCACAAAAATAGTATTTCTCAAAAATATTGAGAAGCTGATTAAACAGCATGATCATCACACAGGTGCACCTTGTGCTGGGGACAATAAAAAACTCTCAAATGTGCAGTTTTGTCAAGCAACACAATGCCACAGATGTCTCAAGTTTTGAGGGAGCGTGCAATTGGCATGATGACTGCAGGAATGTCCACCAGAGCTTTTACCTGAGAATTGAATGTTAATTTATCTATCATAAGCCACCTCCAATGCCAATTTAGAGAATTTGGCAGTACTTCCAACCGGCCTCACAACGCAGACCACGTGTATGGTGTCGTGTGGGAAAGCGATTTGCTGATGTCAAGGTTGTGAGAAGAGTGCCCCATGGTGGTGGTGGGGCTATGGCAAGCATAAGCTACGGACAACAAACACAATTGCATTTAACTACTTACGGAGTGGTGGGGCGCCCACTCCCAAAACTACCCGGTGAAATGCAAGGCGCCAAATTTAAAATCCAAAAGTTGAATTATTAAACATTCATCAATATACAAGTGCTGCATAGTCATCAAAAGCTCTGCTTCTTGGCAATATCACAGCATTGTCAGATTTCAAAAAGGCTTTACGGCGAAAGCACAACATTTGATTGTTTGAGGGTAGCACCTCCAATATTTTGCCATTAGCATAAATTCATAAACCATCGCGGTTCACACAAAACACATTTCACAGCGAAAACAAATCCCTTACCTTTTGAAGAACGCGCATCCTCTTCTGTTTACATCCGATGACCAGTTCGAAATTCTTCTTCTATTACCATCCAGAGCAACTATAACATCACCAAACACTGTCTAGAGACTGTTGACATCCAGTGGAAGCAATAGGTACTGCAATCTTACTCCCAGAAATGGCTGTTTTCAATAGGGAGGGGTTCAAAATGAGGCAATGTGTCAAAACACTTTTTCCAGGACAGAAATTCCTCGGGTTTTTGCCTGCTAAATCCGTTCTGTTATACTCACAGACATTATGTTAACACTCTTAGAAACTTCAGAGTGTCTCCTATCCAATAGTACTAATTATGTGCATATCCTATTTTCTGGGCCTGAGCGGGAGGCATTTTACTTTGGGCACGCCAGACTCTCCAAAACCGTCACCTCGGGAGCCGCTCCCTTTAATCAATGTCAATTCATCCGCCGCCATAACCTCATGTTAAAGCATTATAATGCATGGCCCCATGTTGCAAGGATCTGTACACAATTCCTGGAAGCTGAAAATGTCCCAGGTCTTGCATACTTAGCAGACGTCACCCATTGAGCATGTTTGGAATGCTCTGGATCGACGTGTATGGCAGTGTGTTCCAGTGCCCGCCAATATCCATCAACTTTGCACATCCATTGAAAAGGAGTGGGCCAACATTCCACAGGCCACAGTCAACAGCCTTATCAACTCCATGCGAAGGAGATTTGCCTCAAGCAGCGCGACACATGGTGTTCACAACAGATATTGATTGGTGGATTTTTTTTTTGTTGGTGTCTGTGACCAACCGATGATACCAATCTGTATTCCCAGTCATATAATATTAATAGATTAGAGTCTAATTTATTTATTTCAAATGACTGATTTCCTTATATGAACTGTAACTTAGTAAAGTCTTTGAAATTGTTGCATGTTGCATTTATATATTTTTCAGTACATATTATACTTATACCGAGTTGCTGATGTTACACATTTGCTAAGAAGTTACAAACAGGAGGCCTGGAACATAGTAACAAGTTAGCAGGTGCCATGATAAGTAACTAGCCAACTCCAGTCATGTGCTAATATTTTATGGTAAGCCTATGATTAGGTGGCTGGTAGTAACATTATAGCTTTCTGTTTAGTAGCCATATCTACGATTAAAAAGAGAAGAGGTTTTACAATTGAGATACAATAGATCTCCAATTGTATAACCTTTTCTATTTTTTGTCATATATATGGCTACCTGTAGTTGTTTAGCTAACTTAGCTAGGTAGACTAACTAGCTACCTAAGTTAGCAAACATACATATTTTTAACACAATAGTATGCTAGCCAGCAATATGGGTTTCAGTCGATAAACTAAAGTTAGCCAGCTAGCTAGGTGGCATGCAGGAAAGATTACTTCGCTAGCTACCATATTTGTCATCTGCCCTCTTGGTGGTCATCTGCCCTCTTGGTGTTAGCATCGACTGTAGCTGAGATTCAAGCTAAATACAACTCTTCGTTTCAAATCCTCTTCACTATATTCCGGTTGAAACATGTCAAATCAAAATCAAATCACATTTTATTAGTCACATACAGTGAGGGAAAAAAGTATTTGATCCCCTGCTGATTTTGTACGTTTGCCTACTGACAAAGAAATGATCAGTCTATAATTTTAATGGTAGATTTATTTGAACAGTGAGAGACAGAATAACAAAACAAAAACCAGAAAAACGCATGTGAAAAATGTTATAAATTGATTTGCATATTAATGAGGGAAATAAGTATTTGACCCCCTCTCAATCAGAAAGATTTCTGGCTCCCAGGTGTCTTTTATACAGGTAACGAGCTGAGATTAGGAGCACACTCTTAAAGGGAGTGCTCCTAATCACAACTTGTTACCTGTATAAAAGACACCTGTCCACAGAAGCAATCAATCAATCAGATTCTAAACTCTCCACCATGGCCAAGACCAAAGAGCTCTCCAAGGATGTCAGGGACAAGATTGTAGACCTACACAAGGCTGGAATGGGCTACAAGACCATCGCCAAGCAGCTTGGTGAGAAGATGACAACAGTTGGTGCGATTATTCGCAAATGGAAGAAACACAAAAGAACTGTCAATCTCCCTCGGCCTGGGGCTCCATGCAAGATCTCACCTCATGGAGTTGCAATGATCATGGGAACGGTGAGGATTCAGCCCAGAACTACACGGGAGGATCTTGTCAATGACCTCAAGGCAGCTGGGACCATGGTCACCAAGAAAACAATTGGTAACACTACGCCGTGAAGGACTGAAATCCTGCAGCGCCCGCAAGGTCCCCCTGCTCAAGAAAGCACATATACATGCCCGTCTGACGTTTTCCAATGAACATCTGAATGATTCAGAGGACAACTGGGTGAAAGTGTTGTGGTCAGATGAGACCAAAATGGAGCTCTTTGGCATCAACTCAACTCGCCGTGTTTGGAGGAGGAGGAATGCTGCCTATGACCCCAAGAACATCATCCCCACCGTCAAACATGGAGGTGGAAACATTATTCTTTGGGATTGTTTTTCTGCTAAGGGGACAGGACAACTTCACCGCATCAAAGGGACGATGGACGGGCCCATGTTTCGTCAAATCTTGGGTGAAAACCTCATTCCCTCAGCCAGGGCATTGAAAATGGGTCGTAGATGGGTATTCCAGCATGACAGTGACCCAAAACACATGGCCAAGGCATCAAAGGAGTGGCTCAAGAAGAAGCACATTAAGGTCCTGGAGTGGCCTAGCCAGTCTCCAGATCTTATCCCATAGAAAATCTGTGGAGGGAGCTGAAGGTTCGAGTTGCCAAACGTCAGCCTCAAAACCTTAATGATTTGTAGAAGATCTGCAAAGAGGAGTGGGACAAAATCCCTCCTGAGATGTGTGCAAACCTGGTGGCCAACTACAAGAAACGTCTTGACCTCTGTGATTGTAAACAAGGGTTTTGCCACCAAGTACTAAGTCATGTTTTGCAGAGGGGTCAAATACTTATTTCCCTCATTAAAATGCAAATCAATTCATAAAATGTTTCACATGCGTTTTTCTGGATTTTTTTGTTGTTATTCTGTCTCTCACTGTTCAAATAAACCTCCCATTAAAATTATAGACTGATCATTTCTTTGTCAGTGGGCAAACGTACAAAATCAGCAGGGGATCAAATACTTTTTTCCCTCACTGTACATATGGTTAGCAGGTGTTAATGTGAGGGTAGTGAAATGCTTGTGCTTCTAGTTCCGACAGTGCAGTAATATCTAACAGAGAAATCTAACAATTCCCCAACAACTACCTAATACACACAAATCTAAATGTATGGTTGAATGTAACCACTCTCAAATTCATAGATAGAGCGATGGATACAAAATAAAAAATGTAACCATATTCAGAGGCTTAAACAGTGTTTGTTAAAAATAAAATTGTTAACCAACAGTTGAGTTGAACAAGTTAAATGTTTGGGGTTCTGATAGGGGATGACAATTGGACTAATAAGTTAATGAGGCATTTACTATATAATTTATATTCTTCAAGAGTCAATGGGTGTGTGTAAATAATTTAAAAGTAAAAAAAATAAAAATATGAAGCAATCACAGATTGACCGTTTAAATCAGAGCCACTGGAAAACGTGTGGGGAGACCACATTTGCTGAGTACTGTAATTCTCACCACTTTCAAAGAAAGCAGCAGCACCGACCGGGTCAGTTCTTAGTTTAACATTTACCTGCACTGTCGCAGTCTACCATTGAAAACCATTGAAGACTACATGCAGAAAAGTTGTGCTATTTGTATTTGAGAAATATGACTGGCCGTTCATTCAGGCACCACTATGCTCCCGCGAATGACAAATTCCCGAGCACTCGAGCAGTACAGAAGTTGATACTTTCACACAGCACACGCAAGCTGTCCTGAGCAAAAATAAGCACCCATCCAGTGGTGGAAAAAGTACTAAAGATAGTGAAACTGATTTTCAAAGGTAAACTAGAAAATGACTCAAGTAAAAGCCACCCAGTAAAATACTACTTGAGTAAAAGTCTAAAAGTTTTTCGTTTTAAAAATACTTAAGTATCAAGACTAAAAGAATAAATCATTTCAAATTCCTTATATTAAGCAAACCAGATGGCACCATTTTTTTATTGATGGATAGCCAGGGGCACACTCCAACACTCAGAAAGAATTTAAAAACAAGCATTTGTGTTTCGTGAGTCTGCCAGATCAGATGCAGTAGGGATGACCAGGGATTTTCTCTTGATAAGTGTGTGAATATGACAATTTTCCTGTCCAAATTTAACGAGTACTTTTGGGTGTCAGGGAAAATTTATGGAGTAAAAAGTACATTATTTTCTTTCAGAATATAGTAAAGTAAAAGTTTCCAAAAATATCAATTGTAAAGTAAAGAACAGATACCCAAAAAAATACTTAAGTAGTACTTAAAAATATGTTTACTTAAATACTTTACACCACTGCGCCCATCAATCTACTTTCTGAGCGTATTTATTTTAGGGAAACTGATTTTCGAAAGTAAACTTTCAATAGTGAACATACTAGCAATATGCTGGCTACTGTTGATAGTCTACAAAAAGAAAGCTACAAAAATACACTTTAGCATTCATCTTGTCTAGTTACTGTAGCCAGGTCAATATCTCTTTTGGAACACAGTTCTCCTAAAAGGGGCAATGTCCTATTTTGAGGTGTAATTTTTTTTTTATACTTTAGAAACAAAAATGAATACAATTAATATAACGCAATTCTTAAGAATAGTGTAATGACTTACATTGCTAAATTGTATTAAAAAGCTTCATAATAACCAAGGTGGCAGCAGGTAGCCTAGCGGTTAGAGCGTTGGGCCAATAACCGTAAGGTTACTTCTTTGAATCCGTAAGCTGAAGGTGAAGAATCGGACGATGTGCCCTTGAGCAAGGCACTTAACCCTAATAGCTCCACTTAACCCCAATAAGCACCCATTAAATGTTTATTTTATTATTATAAATATAGCCTGTTAATAGCTGCATATAGAGAGAAAGCATGCCAACTAGTGAAGCACCGATATTACATTTTTGGCCGATACCGATATCCGATATTTTCCTTGACATAAAACCCGATTCAGATAACCAATATTTAAAATTTAGCAGCCTTTTAAGCATTCTAGTACAGTTAAATAGTTAAAGACACACACATGGACGCAGCGGTCTAAGGCACTGCATCTCAGTGCAAGAGTTCGTGCCTACAGTGCCTGGTTCGAATCCAGGCTGTATCACATCCGGCCGTGATTGGGAGTCCTATAGGGCGGCACACAATTGGCCCAGCATCGTCTGGGTTTGGTCGGGGTAGGCCGTTATTGTAAATAAGAATTTGTTCTTAACTGACTTGCCAAGTTAAATAAAGGTTACACACACACACCACACTGACTAAAAATGTTTTTTGTTGGCATTTACTTATGTCCCCGTTACTAGTAAAAACATAATCAAAACCTGTGCTGTGCTGTTTCATTGTTCATTTGTTCAATTGTTTCATTCTCAACCAGGATGTATATGGAACGCCGTTTGTGTCTTGCTATGGAATGCCGTTTGGGTCTTTGCGTGTCGAAAAAATATACTATTTAACACTATTTGACGTGTCAAATAAGCTTGTTGATCAATCAGGACCTGAACATGACTGCATATACAGTAGACGTTTAATAAACTACCCAAAGGTTCAAACAACACGAGAGTACATGGGCAGAAAATAGCCCGTAATGCACCAGTAAATAACGTGCACAAGCACTATAAAGAACAATCCCACACAAAGACATGGGGGGGAACAGAGGGTTTAAATACAACACATGTAATGAGGGAATTGAAACCAGGTGTGGAAACACAGACAAAACAAATGGAAAATGAAAAGAGGATCGATGATGGCTAGAAGACCGGTGACGTCGACTGCCGAACACCACCCGAACAAGGAGAGGCACCAACTTCAGCGGAAGTCGTGACAGATTCATCGATACGTACGCTATGATGCTGGTAAAGTAGTCTTGCTCACCTACAGAGCTGGTCATAAAAGCTTGCTTTGTCATGGATGCAAACAATGTCCTTCCCCAAAAACATAGCAAAATGACAATCTGTTTCAGTAGCTATAGTTTGCTAGCTAACTAACTCTATAGCTAGGTGTCATCATCTAAAATAACCCTCATTTATAAGATAGTTCTTATTTGATTAATGGCGGTCTGACCCATCTATGTGAACCTAGCCACAAGAAGGATTAGCCACAATAGTGGACTTTGCGGTCGAGCCTCACTAGCCAGATGAAGATAGCTGGCTGCTTATAATGTTAGCTTTCGGCAACAGGGTTAAGTTGATGACTAGCTATGAATTTAAATAGGCGAACAACAGGTGGCAACCTAGTTACTCACAAGGATTCCTAAATCATTGCTAAGAATAATAAAAATGGTTGCAGGTTCTACTGTTCATTGTTTTCAGGCTGGTTGTATTGGTGCTAGCTAGGTACCAAGCTAAAGCTAGCTACCCCAGAAATTGCTGTCGAACAAATGAAGCTTTAATACCAACGCAGTATTGTAAACACATCGTTCGTAGCCGGTGTTTGCTTGTTTGCAGACTTTTTTGACACTCAATGACCCAAACGGCGTTGCATAGTATGTATGTCATGAAGCTAATAGCAGTGACGCTATTACTGTGTAACTCTGGTAGGACAACATGTGAAAAATAGCGCACTTGGTAGTGTGTACCGGTGCTCGACCCGTCAGCGGCAAAAGCCAACATCACCCACGACAGAGAACGGTTGATTGGCAAGGTCAATGAATTCTAAGGGCAATGTAGGTACATGCCGTCATTACGTCATGTACCTACACTACCGTTCAAAAGTTTGGGGTCACTTAGAAATGTCCTTGTTTTTTAAAAAAAGCTACTTTTTTGCCCATTAAAATAACATCAAATTGATCAGAAATACAGTGTAGACATTGGAATATCTACATAGGCGTACGGAGGCCCATTATCAGCAACCATCACTCCTGTGTTCCAATGGCACATTGTGTTAGCTAATCCAAGTTTATCATTTTAAAGGCTAATTGATCATTAGAAAACCCTTTTGCAATTATGTTAGCATAGCTGAAACTGTTGTTCTGATTACAGAAGCAATAAAGCTGGCCTTCTTTAGACTTGTTGAGTATCTGGGGCATCAGCATTTGTGAGTTCGATTACTGGCTCAAAATGGCTAGAAACAAATAACTTTCTTCTGAAACGTCAGTCTATTCTTGTTCTGAGAATTGAAGGCTATTCCATGCGAGAAATTGCCAAGAAACTGCAGATCTCGTACAACGCTCTGTACTACTCCCTTCACAGAACAGCACAAACTGGCCCTAACCAGAATAGAAAGAGGAGTGGGAGGCCCCGGTGGACAACTGAGCAAGAGGACAAGTACATTAGAGTGTCTAGTTTGAGAAACAGACGCCTCACAAGCCCTCAACTGGCAGCTTCATTAAATAGTACCCACAAAACACCAGTCTCAATGTCAACAGTGAATAGGTGACTCAGGGATGCTGGCCTTCTAGGCAGAGGTCCTCTGTCCAGTGTCTGTGCTCTTTTTCCCATCTTAACTTCTTAGGGAACGGCAGCTGAGGTGTCGGTTTTGGAGAGTCTGGCGTGCCCAAAGTAAAAGGCCTGCCACTCAGGCCCAGAAACTAGGATATGCACATAATTAGTACTATTGGATAGGAAACACTCTGAAGTTTCTAAGAGTGTTAAAATATTGTCTGCGAGTATAAAATAAAGGCAAGCTGCCTGGCTCCCTAGCCAAGGAGAGGAAACAATGAAAAAGACATCCTTGTGGATGTCATTAATTTATTGGGAGAGGCTAGCTAGAGGGAAGATGGTGCACTACACTAACACTCAAACTGACCAGTCAACCCAACCCTTAGATCGATTGCAATGCATTTCCAAAATACCCAATGCTTTAAATCTAGACTCCACTGAGCAAAGAAAATGTCTAAGAAATCGTCTAATACCAATAAATATATGGAAATATATGGAATCCCGATAACTAATATTCTATTAGCCTAGTAAAGACACTTAATTTAACATCTCTTTCTCATTATCTCACTCCTCTCCTCCCCTCACTCTGGCCATCAGCTCAGAGATACAATAAGAGAGTGGAGGGAGGAGGAAAAGAAACAAAAATAATATTTAAAAAGGAAGATAATTGAAAACTGGATGCAGGTAATTTAGCTGCAGTGTGAATGTGAATGCCCCACTTCCTCCTTTCGCTCTCTCTACTGCTTCCTCCTTTCGCCTCCACTTTTTCCCTATTTGATTTATTTACCTGCTGCTCCTGATTGGTCGACCTCACCCTAAACCCCTAGAAATAGCATTTGACCTTGTGGGGACTAACAAAATGTCCCTAGTTGATCAAATTTTTGTTGGTTTATTATTATTGTCCCCTCAAGTATAGTTAAACACGTCCACACACACATGCATGAAGGCACACACACACACATGCACACTGTACCTATACACACACCAACCAATCTTTTTACAGAGGATAAGTAATTTCTTAGTAATTTTGACAATTTATAGTGACAGCCCTCCGAATGAAGGACATTAAGACACAATTTAATAACATGCTGAATTATTGATCAGCTCATTTCAGAGGTGAAATATAGCTAATTGTCTCGCTTCAGTGATTAATGGAAGGGTTTCTGGGGTAGCTGCATCTATTTCAGGATCTCAGGAAGAAACTAGAGGGTGAGACTCTTACAGTAATTCTTCCTAATCAGTACTGTACCTGTATCTCATCTGCCAGTACAGTACATCACCTTTTATTAGCTCTTGTAACCTCTTATAACCTTGTATAACCTAGTATAACTAGTACCTCAGCAGCGACCATTTAGCTCTAACAGCCTAATCAGTCTTTTTTGTATTACTATGCTATTGGTACACTGTTAGGGATTGCCATGAATTTGACAGTAATTTACAGGCAGCTAAAAGGCAAGTAAGTTACTGTAGTTCATATAGGAGTACACCTACAGTTATCTAAATACAGTATCAAAACAAGTACTGTGTAATGACAAAGTACACTACCATAGAATTGACTGTATTATACTGTAAAAAAGTTATTGAAATTCATTGAGGGGATTGGGGTTTGTATTTCACTGTAATTCAATTACTGTTATGGAATTGGTGCAAGCAGGTTGACTGCTAGGTGATGTGTTTATACATTACAGCATATCAATGAATAGCTGGTATTTTATATCACTACTACTTCTAGAAGCCTTAAAAGGATTCTAAACTGGCAGTGACTTCAGGGCAATGCAGACCAAAAGGACATAGCAAAATGCTCAACCATAAGTTTAAGACTTTCTGCTACTCCAATCTGTCCCCTACATTTAAAATTGATGGTGCACTATTACCACAAGTTAAATTGTTACAGCACTCTCAGTAACGGGTGCAAGAAATATAGCCTCTTACAAGGCACCCCTCAAAATATGTTAATGACCCAGAAACAACAATACCATGCACTCACGAGTGGTCAAAAGATTTTTGGAGCTCCCAAATACGGTATGATACTGTATTCCACACCCACAAAATTTTCCCACAATGCACAACAACTTCCATTATGCTGCAGTAAAACGTTTCACAGTATTTTACTGTTGAAAATATCCAACATTGCCATATAAATTCCAGTTTTTCGTTAGTGTATTCTATGCCAAATTCATCAAGAAACAAAGCATACAACTTTTAACCTTTGTTGCATACAGCATTTGAACTTGGTTAACAATAAAGGCTCCAACCATTTCCATTTAGCCTGACCCTTACTTCATTCTCACCTTCACAATCCCCGTCTTTCTTTTATCTCACTTCCTTCCTTCAAACCCAATAATAGCTTCAGCAGTGAGACAAACTGTAGTTCTGGAAGGAACGAGGGAGTGAGAAAATGAAAGAAGAGAGTGGAGTGTGAGAGAACTGGCACAATCACAGCCCCGCTGGCTGAAAAGCAGAGGGCAGTTGAGAGCAGGAGAACAGGAGGAGGCGGCGAGATGGGGGGAGAGGCGAGGCCCCTTAGTCAACATAGGTGTAATCATGGCTCCATTGTGGTGAGCAGTTGGACCTCAGTTCCTCTGTACAGGCGCCCAGCGGGACACCCCTATCCACAGCCCCTTCAGTCCTTTTGTACATCTCACGTCCAGACACCGCCTGCACAAATTACACCTTGTTAACATTCTGCACATGCATAAAAGAACAGGACATCAAATGAGAGGGTGACTGCAACTTGATGTGTGTTCACTGTATTCTTTCAATATAAGCAATAACAGACATTGTGCTTTTCGTAAGTGGAATGCACTGCTGTGTCTAATTGTCAGTGAGTGCACTCGGAGAATAGCTGGCTAACGATGTAGGTGACGATAATAATTACTTTATTTAGTTACATTTGTTTATAAAGCACTTTTTGTACAGTGTATATAATATTATGATATATGCCATTTAGCAGACACTTATCCAATGAGTCTTACAGTCATGCGTGCATACATTTTCATATGGAACTCAGTTCACCCAAATTTCAAAATGACACATTGGTTTCCTTACCCTGTAAGCAGTCTATGGAATAGGTATGACAGCAGGCCGTCATTGTAAATAAGAATTTGTTCTTAACTGACTTGCCTAGTTAAATAAAGGTACATTTAAAAAATGTGGTTTTATTTACCTGCCAGTTTCTAAATGCAAAAACGTTTGCATTTGTGGCACAAATCCCAATCAAGTCATGGAACCGATAATAAGATTTTTCGGGCATCATGTCCAAATCTTCTGAAAGTATCTAAAATTGATTGTGAAGCTAAAGAAAAGATTCTGGTTCCAGTGGCATGTATTGAAACACTTGGCCTTTCCGTGGCGTTCTTTTGCAAATAACTATGAATTAACAGACTTGTTTCCTAAAACCTGTCAATACTAAACACCATATAAAGGTGTGGGACATGCTTTGTGTGACAAGAAATAACTAGCAGGTCTATTACGCCCCAGGAGCTAGAATTGTTCCGTCTACAATTCTACTGTGGAAACATGGCAGTTCTCAACACCAGACAACAGAAAAAGCAGGACGCTACTATACGAGAGATTGTTTGTGAGGAGATTACAGGACCTCTGCCTTCGACTTACAATTAAAACCGGTAAATTAATTATTGTCAGTGCTAAAGTGAATACCTACTCAACCAAAGTCTGGAGAAGACAGCCAATGCGACAGAGGTGCGACTCCATGACCTGGAAACAACCCAAGCTAAGTTAGAAAGGACAATCAAACTCCCAAAGAAAAAAAAACAGAATCCCTTGAAAATCATTCTCGTAAATTCAATGTGCCGGTCACAGGACTTGAAACTGGTCTGAAAGCGGGCAAACACAACTTCTTTCATGAGCAATCTTTTCTATGAACTGTTTGGGCAGGAGAAGCTGGTTTCCATGCCACTGATTAACATTGCGAACCGCATGTGTCCTCTCCGGAACGGCTCTCTCGCTGTATGATTGTACGGATCCACAGCTTTTTGAAGTCAACCTGCGAATTGTTCGCCTTGCAGTGGAATCTATGGGTCTGACATATGCAGGGAAGAGGATCAGCATCTACCCAAACATGAGTGCCAAACTACTAAAACAGAAAGAGACCTACAACGAGGTGAGATCCCAGCAATGCAAGTTAACCTGAGATGCGGCTTCATCCACCCGGCAAAACTCATCTTGACCTTCCAGAACACAACACACACATTTTCCACTGCCAAGGCAGCTCAATACTTCTTCGAGAAGCATATCAAACCCAACACACATGAAGGCGACAGATGGAACCCCATGACTGGGTCATTATTCAGGTATGCTATCCATGCACAATCATACAGCCTAGCCTATGGCTATGATGCTGCCCTCAGCATAAGACAATATTATGTGGGTACAAGGAACAATATTACTACTTTATTATTTATTTTTTAATATCAAGAATATGCTGCTTAAGAGATTTCATTTACATAAATGTTTTTGTCACTTAGCAGACACTCTTATCCAGAGCGACTTACAGTAGTGAGTAAAAACATTTTCATACTTTTTTGTACTGGTCCCCCCGTGGGAATAAAACCCACAACCCTGGTGTTGCAAGCGCCATGCTCTACCAACTGAGACAGACATTTCATATGTAAGGCTGCCACTCGCTGTTATGCTACAACCCTGTTATTAAAGTATAGGGAGGGGGGGAACAGGGGCTGGAGGGGAAGGGGGATTTATAGAGAGGGTATTCTGGGTGGGGAGTGACCAGTGGGTGGGTTTCTCTGTGGATCCTGCTTTTTAATTTTACATCTGTTGTTACAACCAAGTATTGAGTTATTTGTTATAATTAATTGGTGTTAGATTTTAACAGGTGATTGAATTGATCCTTAATTGTAATATTGTTAATGCAATTATTTTCAATAAATATTTATTTAATGTATAACTGAATAAATTGGTTTACTTTTAAGTTAAAGTTTTGACCAATAAGGTGGCTTGTTAAGTTGTGGCCAATGGGAGAGTTGACCTGGTTAACGGGAGGCCTGGGGGAAAAAGAGAGAAAGAGAGACGTTGAGAAAGGATGGATTTTGGGATTATGACAGTTGGCGAAGAGGAATTATAAAAGAAGACGACAAAAAACCTAGAACAAGACACATACCTACTAAGATATGAAGGGAAATACAGATTTTATAGGAGAGTTGTTGTAATTTTTGTTGAGAGGGGACTTGGTGAAGACTGAAGCTACCGTCTCATTGTGGAGGTGTTCGACAGCCTTGAGGTTGGCCTAGCATCGTGAGACGCCAGGAGAGAATTGCTTGGGAGGGCTTGGCGAGTTCATGTTCCCATGGGGTGTCGGTTGCTGTGGACCATGTGAGGAAAACCTGCACGGAACTGTCATACTTCGCTGAAGCAATATCTACACTTAGTGAGTAACCACAACGTGAGGTGCTTCTGGACTTTTTGTGTGTCGTCATATTTTTTTAGCTCCAACGCGTGCCAACGGGTTATTAAGCAAGCTTTGAATAATTTGGACATGGGTTGTGCACGACTCATTGGGGTTTATTATTTTTATTTCTTTTGATGTTGTGCTTTGAAAATAATAGTACACATATTGAACCTTATGTATATTGCCTTGGTGGAGTCATTTAATGTTTCAATATAATTTAATGCATGGGATAGATTATCCTGAAACAATAACAGAAACCTATAATCATTTATTCTGAAGTTAATACCCTATTGTCATAACCCTAGATAGTTTAAAATCGGAATTCTTATTGGAGATGTCCTTCTCACCTAGCATCCCATGCTGTTGAGATACTCTATGTAAGTTAATATCGTGAGAGTCAAATTCGAGGCTGGTGAGAGGGTTACACATCCATGGGCTTATCAACAGTAAAGATGACAATTACATTTTAGAAAAACAAGGGCAAAACTAGCTATTCACTTGTGGAATTTGAAAGGCCTTAATATTCCTTGTAGCTCCCTCCAGTAACCACGAGCACAACCGTTCCTTTATTTTAACTGGCGGTTTTATTCTGTGGTTTTAGTCAGAATGATCACCTTCCGTGAGAACTATAAAGTAATTGAAAACACAGTTAAGCACACTTACAACTTTGTCTTACGAGTGGCTTATTAGCTTGATAGAACTCAAGTGCTTACATACATAAACAATTTAGCCGGAGCTACAACAGTATAAGATTAAACACATTAAAAGGAAAAATACCTCATTGGCTGCTTATTACAGAAGGGAGGAAATCAAACTTCACATGTATTATTCCTGGAATGAATTCACGCTTCATCTTTAATTATTATAGCGTTACCATCTTAACAAACACACTTCAATCTCACGAACTACACGAAGACATGAAAACTTAGCTAACACAGCGGGATTGCCTTCCCTCCAAAATGTGTGTTGCTACGATAATAATCCCGTTGCAACAGTTATTAGCCACTTAGTTCCGCTTGTCTTATCATTTCCCCCGGATAGCGAACGTGTAAACTATTTAAACAAAAAACAGCAACATCAATTTACAGGTTAACTGTCAGTTACATTCCTATCAACCGTTCCAGCTGGTTTGATATTCTAGCAAGAAACCATGTTGATATAGCAATGCTCCAAGAATCACACCTGCTCCAAAAGGGAACACATACAGTACTAGTCAAACGTTTGGACACACCTACTCATTCCAGGATTTTTTAAACATTTTTACTATTTTCTACATTGTAGAATAATAGTGAAGACATCAAAACTTTGAAATAACACATGGAATCATATAGTAACCAAAAAAGTGTACATACAAAAAACAAATACATTTGATATTCTTCAAAGTAGCCACCGTTTGCACACCCTTAGCATTCTCTCAAACAGATTTACGAGGTAGTCACCTGGAATGCATTTCAATTAGCAGGTGAGCCCTATTTGGTTAAAAACCAAGTCCATATTACGGCAAGCACAGCTCAAATTGGCAAAGAGAAACGACAGTCCATCATTACTTTAAGACGTATAGGTCAGTCAATCCGGAAAATGTCAAGAACTTTGAAAGTTTTTTCAACTGCAGTCGCAAAACCCATCAAGCGTAATTGGCTCTCATGAGGACCGCCACCGTAAAGGAAGACCCAGAGTTAACTCTACTGCAGAGGATAAGTTCATTAGAGCTACCAGCCTCAGAACTTGCAGCCCAAATAAATGCATGACACAGTTCAGGTAACAGACACATCTCAACATCAACTGTTCAGAGAAGACTGCGGGAATCAGGCCTTCATGGTCGAATTGCTGCAAAGAAACCACTACTAAAGGACACCAATAATAATAAGAAACTTGCTTGGTCCAAGAAACACGAGCAATGGACATTAAACCGATGGAAATCTGTCCTTTGGTCTAATGAATCCAAACGTTTGATTGTTGGTTTCAACCGCAGTGTACAGTGAGGGAAAAAAGTATTTGATCCCCTGCTGATTTTGTACGTTTGCCCACTGACAAAGAAATGATCAGTCTATAATTTTAGTGGTAGGTTTATTTGAACAGTGAGAGACAGAATAACAACCAATGTTATTAAAATGCAATTCCATTTATGAGGGAAATAAGTATTTGACCCCTCTGCAAAACATGACTTAGTACTTGGTGGCAAAACCCTTGTTGTCAATCACAGAGGTCAGACGATTCTTGTAGTTGGCCACCAGGTTAGCACACATCTCAGGAGGGATTTTGTCCCACTCCTCTTTGCAGATCTTCTCTAAGTCATTAAGGTTTCGAGGCTGACGTTTGGCAACTCGAACCTTCAGCTCCCTCCACAGATTTTCTATGGGATTAAGGTCTGGAGACTGGCTAGGCCACTTCTTCTTGAGCCACTCCTTTGTTGCCTTGGCCGTGTGTTTTGGGTCATTGTCATGCTGGAATACCCATTCACGACCCATTTTCAATGCCCTGGCTGAGGGAAGGAGGTTCTCACCCAAGATTTGACGGTACATGGCCCCATCCGTCGTCCCTTTGATGCGGTGAAGTTGTCCTATCCCCTTAGCAGAAAAACACCCCCAAAGCATAATGTTTCCACCTCCATGTTTGACGGTGGGGATGGTGTTATTGGTGTCATAGACAGCATTCCTCCTCCTCCAAACATGGCGAGTTGAGTTGATGCCAAAGAGCTCCATTTTGGTCTCATCTGACCACAACACTTTCACCCAGTTGTCCTCTGAATCATTCAGATGTTCATTGGCAAACTTCAGACGGGCATGTATATGTGCTTTCTTGAGCAGGGGGACCTTGCGGGTGCTGCAGGATTTCAGTCCTTCACGGCCTAGTGTGTTACCAATTGTTTTCTTGGTGACTATGGTCCCAGCTGCCTTGAGATCATTGACAAGATCCTCCTGTGTTGTTCTGGGCTGATTCTTCACCGTTCTCATGATCATTGCAACTCCACGCGGTGAGATCTTGCATGGAGCCCCAGGCCGAGGGAGATTGACAGTTCTTTTGTGATTCTTCCATTTGCGAATAATCGCACCAACTGTTGTCACCTTCTCACCAAGCTGCTTAGCGATGGTCTTGTAGCCCATTCCAGCCTTGTGTAGGTCTACAATCCTTGGAGAGCTCTTTGGTCTTGGCCATGGTGGAGAGTTTGGAATCTGATTGATTGATTGCGTCTGTGGACAGGTGTCTTTTATACAGGTAACAAGCTGAGATTAGGAGCACTCCCTTTAAGAGTGTGCTCCTAATCTCAGCTCGTTGCCTGTATAAAAGACACCTGGGAGCCAGAAATCTTTCTGATTGAGAGGGGGTCAAATACTTATTTCCCTCATTAAAATGCAATTTCATTTATAACATTTTTCACATGCGTTTTTCTGGATTTTTTGTTGTTGTTATTCTGTCTCTCACTGTTCAAATAAACCTACCATTAAAATTATAGACTGATAATTTCTTTGTCAGTGGGCAAACGTACAAAATCAGCAGGGGATCAAATATCTTTTTCCCTCACTGTATTTGTGAGACGCAGAGTAGGTGGTTCCCACCATGGAGTAGGAGTTGTGAGGGTGTGGGGGTGTTTTGCTGGTGACACTGTCTGATTTATTTAGAAATTAAGGCACACTTAACCACCATGGCTACCACATCATTCTGCAGAGATACGCCATCCCATCTAGTTTGCGCTTAGTAGGACTATAATTTGTTTTTCAACAGGACAATGACCCAACACACCTCCAGGCTGTGTAAGGGCTATTTGACCAAGAAGGAAAGTGATGGAGTGCTGCATCAGATGACCTGGCCTCCACAATCTCGTGACCTCAACCAAATTGAGATGGTTTGGGATGAGTCTGACCACAGAGTGAACGAAAAGCAGCCAACAAGTGCTCAGCATATGTGGGAACTCCTTCAAGACTGTTGGAAAAGAATTCAACGTGAAGCTGGTTGAGAGAATGCCAAAAGTGTGCAAAGCTGTCATCAAGGCAAAGGGTGGCTACTTTGAAGAATCTCAAATATAAAATATATTTTGATTTGTTAAACACTTTTTTGGTTACTACATGATTCCATATGTGTTATTATTTCATAGTTTTTATGTCTTCACTATTATTCTACAATGTAGAAAATAGTACAAATAAAGAAAAACCCTTGAATGAGTAGGTGTGTTCAAACTTTTGATTTGGCACTGTTAAATAGAGAACCATTTGTACAAACTGGCTGTTTTTTCATTTAGTCTCAAGCAAAACTAAAGGTGTAACCATGATGATACATAAGAAACTCAAAATCACCATGCTTGGTAAAGGCAAAGACCAAGGCAGAATCACTTTCCTTAAATGTATCCATCATGGAAGGAAAATTACCTTTATTAATGTGTATGCTCCAAATTCCTACGTTTTTTTTATTCTTTGAACAGCGTATTGTTAGAATTAACTGAATTCCATCTGGTTATTGGGACAGACATGAATGCCATTCTGGACATGCGGGACAAATCTAAAAAGACCAACTACAATCCACAGGCGAGCTCATGACGCTAAGGCAAAAAATAGTACACATTCTATTCAATCAGGCACAAGACATTCTCCCGAATCGATTTCGTACTATTATCTACTCAAAGAGAGGGGTGATAATGAGAACACTGGGTGGCATCCTTACCTTTTTTTAATAAAAGCAAAATTAGTACTGTGTTCACATCTGAACCTTTGTGAATAGCTGTATTAATCATTTTAAGCAAAAGTGATTGATTCCAACATTTTAAATAGACTTCAGGAGGAATACCATCCCATCCAGGTGATTTGCCTTTATTCATGTTATCCAATGCCCCTTTGAGTAAATGGAGAGAGATTTTGGCTCCCAGCAAGCTGGCTTCCTCTGAGAGAAGAGGACTTCTTATATCTTTAAATAAGGACTCGATCTGGCTTGGTGTGGAGTCACAATCAGAGGTGTACAATTCTTTATAGAAACGGGAAAAAAATTGTTTGATTAATTAGGGTTCTGATAGTAATTCACCTGATTCAGAAGTTGCAAGATCCACTAATTGATCATTACTGTGAAGCTTGTTAGCTAGCAGACGACTGGGTCGATTGCCATGTAAGTAATGGTTGAGTCTAACTCAACGGATAGCAAATTCTGCTCTCTGTCTGATCAATAGATTTAGTTATGTCATGAATTTGAAGACTGAAGTCGCTACCTGGTCTGAAAAAAAGTTTGAGAATGCTCTAACGTCGTTTAACAACTTTTCCAATACTTTATTTGTGATTTATTCATTCTCGACGGAAATGCAGTTTTAATAAAACCTTCAATTGCATAAAATCCGAGGATCATCGACTGAACTTTTGTAAATCATTATGAATTCTTTAAATTTGGTTTGAAATTGTTCACAGAAAGTATGATTTTGTAGTAAGGAAACATTAAGGCACCATCTTGTGGCTCATTTAGGAGATTCTGAAATGTGTATATGGCAGTAATAAGCATGATGATATGCTCATATGTCAAATTTCTTGATTAAAGAAAATTGATGAACACAGATATTAAACTGTTTTCCAAAATGTTGTTGTCTCAAAGCAGGTTCGTTAAAAAGCGTTTATCCTCGGATAACCTCCGTTCACTATTACATACAGTTGAAGTCGGAAGTTTACATACACTTAGCTTGGAGTCATTAAATCTCGTTTTTCAACCACTCCACAAATTTCTTGTTAACAAACTATAGTTTTGGCAAGTCGGTTAGGCAAGTCTACTTTGTGCAGCAATTGTTTACAGACAGATTATTTCACTTCTAATTCATTGTATCACAATTCCAGTGGGTCAGAAGTTTACATACACTGAGTTGACTGTGCCTTTAAACAACTTGGAAAATTCCAGAAAATGACATCATTTGAGTCAATTAGAGGTGTACCTGTGGATGTATTTCAAGGCCAATCTTCAAACTCAGTGCCTCTTTGCTTGACATCATGGGAAAATCAAAAGAAATCAGCCAAGACCTCAGAAAAAAATTGTAGGCCTCCACAAGTCTGGTTCATCCTTGGGAGCAAATTCCAAACACCTGAAGGTACGATTTTCATCTGTAAAAAGAATAGTACGAATGTGTAAACACCATTGGACCACGCAGCCATCATATTTCGCAAGAAGGAGACGCATTCTGTCTCCTAGAGATGAACGTACTTTGGTGTGAAAGGTGCAAATCAATCCCAGAACAACAGCAAAGGACCTTGTGAGGGTGCTGGAGGAAACAGGTACAAAAGTATCTATATCCACAGTAAAACGAGTCCTATATCGACATAACCCTAAAGGCCGCTCAGCAAGTAAGAAGCCACTGCTCCAAAACCGCCATAAAAGCCAGACTACGGTTTGCAACTGCACATTGGGGCAAAGATCGTACTTTTTGGAGAAAGGTTCTCTGGTCTGATTAAACAAAAATATAACTGTTGGGCCATAATGACCATCATTATGTTTGGAGGAAAAAGGGGCAGGCTTGCAAGCCGAAGAACACCATCCCAACCGTGAAGCACGGGGGTGGGAGCATCATGTGGGGGTGCTTTTCTTCAGGAGGGACTGGTGCACTTCACAAAGTAGATGGCATAATGAGGCAAGAAGATTATGTGGATATTTTGAAGCAAGATCTCAAGACATCAGTCAGTAAGTTAAAGCTTGGCCGCAAATGGGTCTTCCAAATGGACAATGACCCCAAGCATACTTTCAAAGTTGTTGCAAAATGGCTTAAGGACAACAAAGTCAAGGTATTGGAGTGGCCATCACAAAGCCCTGACCTCAATCCGGTAGAAAATGTGTGGGCAGAACTGAAAAATCATGTACAAGCAAGGAGGCCTACAAACCTGACTCAGTTACACCAGCTCCGTCAGGAGGAATGGGCCAAAATTCACCCACCTTATTGTGGGAAGCTTGTGGAAGTCTACCCGAAACATTTGACCCAAGTTAAGCAATTTAAAGGCAATGCTACCAAATACTAATTGAGTGTATTGAACTTCTGACCCACTGGGCAAGTGATGAAAGAAATAAAAGCTGAAATAAATCATTCTCTCTACAATTATTCAGACATTTCACATTCTTAAAATAAAGTGGTGATCCTAACTGACCTAGACTGGGCATTTTTACTAGGATTAAATGTCAGGAATGGTGAAAAACTGAGTTTAAATGTTTTTGGCTAAGGTGTATGTAAACTTCCGACTTCAACTGTATCGTAGGTGCTTCATCAGAAACAACAGCTCATTGGACTGTATTATATCTTGATGCATAAAATGCTTTTGATAGAGTAGAATGTTAATGTCTCTGGTCCGTCTTGAAACATACAGTGCATTCGGGAAAATATTCAGACCCCTTGAATGGATTGTGTCGAGGCACAGATCTGGGGAAGGGTACCAAAAAATGTCTGCAGCATTAAAGGTCCCCAAGAACACAGTGGCCTCCATCATTCCTAAATAGAAGAAGTTTGGAACCACCACGATTATGTACAGTATGTGTGCCATTCAGAGCGTGAATGGGCAACACAAAATATTTAAATGAATGGGGTATGGTAGTAGGTGCCAGGTGCACCGGTTTGAGTGTGTCAAGAACTGCAACACTACTGGGTTTTTAACTCTCAACAGTTTCCAGTGTGTATCAAGAATGGTCCACCACCCAAAGGACATCCAGCCAACTTGACACAACTGTGGGAAGCATTGGAGTCAACATGGGCAAGCATCCCTGTGGAACACTTTTGAAACCTTGTAGAGTCAATGCCCCAACGAATTGAGGTTGTTCTAATGTTTTGTACACTCAGTGTGTGTGTGTGTGTGTGTGTGTGCGTGTGTGTGTGTGTGTGTGTGTGTGTGTGTGTGTGTGTGTGTATATATATATTACACTGAGCATACACCCCTCCCTTTGCCCTCAGAACAGTCTCAATTCATTGTAGCATGGTGTTGAAAGCGTTCCACAGGGATGCTGGCCCATGTTGACTCCAATGCTTCCCACAGGTGTGTCAAGTTGGCTGGATTTCCTAAAGTAATTCAGCCAGACAGCTCACACTCCCAATGGACTCTCCACCATCCTCCCTGGACTAGAATGGAGACATGGAGTCTCCAGAATTCCTCAGCTCTCTATAAGTGGGTGGAGAGAAAGTAGTCTTTTGCTGCTAGATCTAGAGTGGCTGAGGTCGTGTAGAGGGTGAGGCTGGTGAAAGAGAGGGGGGCTAACGGCCCTATTGCACATTATAGAGCAGCCAGGCCAGTTAAAAGAGAAATGGAAGCCCCTTTCGTATTACAGATTTTGCATGGCTATTAGAGGCATGGATTTTGTCTCTCTCTTACGTAAGTAATTCCACACAAATTTGCTGGTCAATTGTGTTCAGCTCCTCACTACTGAACTATTCACTGTGCCACTCACAGCTCTGAAACTACATATTGACTGGTGTGTGTGTGTGTGTGTGTGTGTGTGTGTGTGTGTGTGTGTGTGTGTGTGTGTGTGTGTGTGTGTGTGTGTGTGTGTGTGTGTGTGTGTGTGTGTGTGTGTGTGTGTGTGGTTATTTACTGAGCCGCAGCGGCAGTTGTGTTAATGAGACATTGTTTAGCAGGCTGCTGGGTGGAGAGAGATAGAGACAGACTGTCAGGCTTTAGGAAGGGAAAAGGATATCCCCATATCTTGTACACACTCCACACTCCCTAAACAGTCACTTGCACTCCACAAATATGAATGATCACACTCTCTCAAATATATCTAAACACTCTATACAAGTACTCTGCACACATTTGGGACAACCAGAGTGGCCGTGTCCGAAATGTGGCTTGCCTACTTCTTACTTCAGCTGCATAATGTGTAATGACAAAGCAAAAATATGTTGATGTGTCAGGGGATCTGTAAGAAATTGCCATTTGTTATTGTATTTGCTTTGTGAAGGTGTTTTATGGGATCACTGATGATGGATTGATTCTCCCTGTGTGGAGGGTGGATTTACTAAATCATGATTGATTTGATTCTGTGGATTCGATGCCTGATGACATCCGAAAAATTCCTCCCTTTCTTTCAGAGTAGGAGTTTATCCCCCCACTACCACCATTCATCTTTTTCTCCCCCTTATTTATTTCTCTCTACCTCTCTCTCACACATCTCTCTCTTTATTTATATATATATATATCTTTCCATCCCTCTCTCAATAGGTGACAGGCACCTTAATCCAGTGAGACAGATGTGTCATCAGCACTACTGATGCATGCCTGTCTTCCTGAAAGAGGACAGGAGGGAGGGATGTAGGACTTAGAGGGAGAACGCACATTGGTGTGTGTGTGTGTGTGTGTGTAACAGAGAAAGAGATAGAGTTTAGGAGAGAGAGAGAGAGAGAGACGCTATCCGGGTAAGGTGGAGTGATAGGCAGTGATGTCAGAGGATGTAGACAAAGGCAGCCAGTCAGCTTCTTTTACATGTGTTATGCTGTTGTGTTCCCTGGGCAATGAACCTTGGCCTCACAGCACACCCAAACGACCACTGATAGTGTGTGTGTGTGTGTGCATGCGTGTTGTTGGGTTTCCTGGACAATGGACCTTGGCATCCCAGCATACCCCTGTATTACAACTGATATGGGCTGAGTAGCATACACAGACTCCCATAGAAACACACACCCTCTGGTGGGAGGTGCAACACAGCAAACAGACAAAGAAAGTCACATAGCCACATACTGTATACAGTTGAAGTTGGAAGTTTACATACACTTAGGTTGGAGTCATTAAAACTAGTTTTTCAACCACTTCACAAATTTCTTGTTAACAAACTATAGTTTTGCAAAGTCGGTTAGGACATCTACTTTGTTTACAGACAATTGTTTACAGACAGATTATTTCACTTATAATTCACTGTATCACAATTCCAGTGGGTCAGAAGTTTACATACACTAAGTTGACTGTGCCTTTAAAGCTTGGAAAATTCCTGAAAATGATGTCATGGCTTTAGAAGCTTCTGATAGGCTAATTGACATCATTTGAGTCAATTGGAAATCAGCCAAGACCTCAGAATTGTTTTTTTAGACCTCCACAAGTCTGGCTCATCCTAGGGAGAAATTTTCAAACGCCTGAAGGTACCACATTCATCTGTACAAACAACAGTACGCAAGTATAAATACCATGGAACCACGCAGCCATCATACCGTCTCCTAGAGATGAACATACTTTGGTGTGAAAAGTGCAAATCAATCCCAGAACAACAGCAAAGGACCTTGTGAAGATGCTGGAGGAAATGGGTACAAAAGTATCTATCCACAGTAAAATGAGTCCTATATCGACATAACCTGAAAGACCGCTCAGCAAGGAAGAAGCCACTGCTCCAAAACCGCCATTAAAAGCCAGACTACGGTTTACAACTGCACATGGGGGCAAAGATCATACTTTTTGAAGAAATGTCCTCTGGTCTGATGAAACAAAAATAGAACTGTTTGGCCATAATGACCATCGTTATGTTTGGAGGAAAAAGGGGCAGGCTTGCAAGCCGAAGAACACCATCCCAACCGTGAAGCACGGGGGTGGGAGCATCATGTTGTGGGGGTGCTTTGCTACAAACCTGACTCAGTTTCACTAGCTCTGTCAGGAGGAATGGGCCAAAATTCACCCAACTTATTGTGGGAAGCTTGTGGGCTACCCAAAACGTTTGACCCAAGTTAAACAATTTAAAGGCAATGTTACCAAATACTAATTGAGTGTATGTACACTTCTGACCCACTGGGAATGTGATGAAAGAAATAAAAGCTGAAATAAATCATTCTCTCTACTATTGTTCTGACATTTCACATTCTTAAAATAAAGTGGTGATCCTAACTGACCTAAGACAGGGAATTTTTACTAGGATTAATTGTCAGGAATTGTGAAAAACTGAGTTTAAATGTATTTAGCTAAGGTGTGTGCATGTGTTTGTGCGTGCTTGTCTTTGTTTCTATTGTATTTGGGAGTTTGGATATATTTGCCTATGTTTCAGTGTAAGCGTGTTTTTATAAGCTACAATTCCAATTAATGAACATGTTTCACAAGTTTGCTGACATACTCCTTTGCATTGACAAGGGAGTGTGTGTGTATTCCTACAGTGGCTGGCTTTACAGACTGGCCATGAACAAAGCACACAAGAACCTTCAGCATTCTAAACTGCTCCTCTGCCCAGAGCCCATCTTTATTTAATTTATTTAACTAGGAAAGTCAGTTAATTAATAACAAATTCTTATTTACAATGACGGCCTACCCCGGCCAAACCCTAACCCGGACAATGCTGAGACAATTGTGCGCCTATGAGACTCCCAATCACGGCCGGTTGTGATACCGCCTGGAATCGAACCAGGGTCTGTAGTGACGCCTCTGCACTGAGATGCTGTGCCTTCGACCACTGTGCCACTCGGGAGCCCACTAAGCAATCTTATTTGTGTATTGTACATACAATAAAAATTCTATTTGGTTCAGTATACCTGTGTTTCCTGAACATGCCTCTCTGACTCTGGAATTGAGGATTTGAAAGCCAGATTCTATCAGATCCGCGCTAGCCGACAACCGCATAGCAGTTGTTTTGGTGGTGTCTGAGGTGGAACTGTGTTAGTGATGTCAAATCCAAAAGCGGCTCCTGGCATAATACCTATCGCGGTCATTGCCATTGGCTGCATGGAGTCGCATTATTAAAAAACTCCCATGCAGCTGTGTTTACAAGTGTGATGTATTCTACACCTCGATTAGGCTGATAGAAATCTTCATTATTTAGTTTAATGATTTTCAATTTGAATGTCATTATTTATATATAGCCTACACTTTCTCATTCTGAACTTCGAACGCGAGTGGGACGGGTGTGGCTTAGTGAATGACCATACGAGCAGCACTCCTCGATTTGAAAGTTCCAACAAAGTTATATAGAACAATAAACTGCTATGCAGGTGTTGGTTATCATGGGTTATATATTCATCATATTCAGCACCACCCCGACTTCAACATGTGTGAAAATGGAGTGTTTCTACAGTACCAGTCAAAGGTTTGGACACACTTACTCATTCAAGGGTTTTTCTTTTTTTTAAACTATTTTCTACATTGTAGTGAAGACATCAAAACTATGAAATAACACATATGGAATCATGTACTGTAGTAACCAAAAAGTGTTTTATATTTTATATTTGAGATTCTTCAAAGTAGCCACCCATTGCCTTGATGACAGCTTTGCACATTCTTGGCATTTTCTCAGCCAGTTTCATGAGGTAGTCACCTGGAATGCATTTCAACTAACAGGTGTGCCTTGTTAAAAATGTATTTGTGGAATTTCTTTCCTTATTGCGTTCTAGCCAATCAGTTGTGTTGTGACAAGCTAGGGGTGGTACATGGAGAAACCCTATTTGGTCAAAGACAAGGTCTATATTAATGCAAAAACAGTTCAAATAAGCAAATAGAAATGACAGTCCATCATTACTTTTAAGACATGAAAGTCAGTCAATGCGGAAAATGTCAAGAACTTTGAACGTTTCTTCAAGTGCAGTAGCAAAATTCCTTCAAGCGCTGTGATGATCCTACAGAATGGCGCTGACAGAGATGGTCGCCTCGCTTCAGGTCCTTAGTAAACTATGCAGTAATTTGTATTATTTCTTACATTGTTAGCCCAGAAAATCTCAAGTGTTATTACATACAGCCGAGAAGAACTATTGGATATAAAAGCGACGACAACTTACCAACATTACAACCAGGAATACGACTTTCCCGAAGCGGATCCTTTGTTCGGACCTCCACCCTGGACATGGGATCTTATCCCAGAGGCCGACCCAAAACAATGCGGTCACCACAGGAGAGGCAGACGGAGTGGCCTACTGGTCAGACTTAGAAGGTGAGCACACCATCCACCGCTTCCGAGCATATTACTCGCCAATGTCCAATTTCTAGACAACAAGGTGGACGTAATTAGGGCACGAGTTGCCTTCCAGAGAGACATCAGAGATTGCAACATTCTCTGTTTCACGGAAACATGGCTCACTCAGGATATGCTGTCAGAGTCGGTACAGGGACTCGGTTTATTCACGCATTACGACGACAGAAACAAACATCTCTCTGGGAAGAGGAAGGGCGGGGGTGTATGCCTTATAATTAATGACTCATGGTGTAATCATAACAACATACAGGAACTCAAGTCCTTTTGTTCACCTGACCTAGAATTCCTTACAATCAAATGCCGACCGCATTATCTACCAAGAGAATTCTCTTCGATTATAGTCACAGCCGTGTATATCCCCCCCAAGCAGATACCTCAACGGCCCTGAAAGAACGTCACTGGACTCTATGTAAACTGGAAACCATATATCCTGAGACTGCATTTATTGTAGCTGGGAAAAGCTAATCTGAGAACAAGGCTTCCTAAATTCTATCAACATATCGAATGCGCGACACGAGCTGGTAGCATTCTGGACCATTGCTACTCTAACTTTGCTATGCATAACAAAGCCCTCCCCCGCCTTCCCTTTGGAAAATCTGACCATGACTCCATTTTGTTGCTCCCAGCCTATAGACAGAAACTAAAACAGGAAACGCCAGTTTTCAGGTCTATCCAACGCTGGTCTGACCAATCGGATTCCACGCTTCAAAATTGCTTCGATCACGTGGACTGGGCTATGTTCCGGGTAGCCTCAGACAATAACATTGATGTATACGCTGACTCAGTGAGCGAGTTTATTAGCAAGTGCATCGGGATGTTGAACCCACTCTCACTATTAAAACCGTTCCTAACCAGAAACCATGGTTTGATGGCAGCATTCGCACAAAACTGAAAGCGTGAACCACTGCTTTTAATCAGGGCACGGTGACTGGAAACATGACTGAATACAAATGCCTACTCATAATTGGTTAAAATCAAACAATGCACACCGATGATGTAATTGGAAACATCTTCCTCTCATTTTTTTACTACAAAACTAAATGTGCAATTTTCACATTTACAACACATTAACTTCTCAAGGATCAGTGGGGCGCTAGCGGGCTCCTCCCGACACTACCAGGTAAAATGTAAAGCGCCAAATTCAAAATCCAAAAGTTGAATTATTAAACATCCACCAATATACAAGTGTTCCATACTCATCAAAAGCTCTGTTTCTTGGCAATATCACAGCGTTGTCAGATTTCAAAAAGGCTTTACGGCGAAAGCAGCACATTTCATTGTTTGAGGGTAGCACCTCACATATTTTTCCAATAGCCATGTATCGATTAGCCATCATGGCACACACAACACATTTCACAGCGAAAACAAATCAATTACCTGTTGAAGAACTTCTGCTGAGGTCATCCTAAGTGTCCAACGAAGACAATCCATGGTTCTTTTGTTAGAAAAAGTAACGTATTTTATCCATAAATCCTCCATTTGGTTCGCGCGTTATAATCAGAAACGACAGCCTCCACTAGTCCATTGAAACGTGACTGAACTCGTTCATCTTATACCTATAAACTTGTCCAAGAACAATCAAACATAGTTTTAAATGTATCCTTAGGAACACTTTTACGTATATTTACTATTATAAATCAACCGGAATATAAACTGATCGATAACGACGGTAAAAACACACTGCGCTTTCACGGAAGCGCCCAGCCTACTGTTGTCATCAAGGGGGGACTTCCTTGTTTGGTCTTTTTCTCTGGTCTAATTCATCCAAAATGGAAAAAATACACTGTCTCGAGACTGTTGACATCATAAGGAAGCGACGTGTACTGCATTCATATGCTCTTATATGGTCATTTTCATTAGGGAGGGGTTCCCAAATGAGCAATGTGTCAAAATCACTTTTTCCAGGACAGAAATTCCTTGGGGTTTTGCCTGCCATATGCGTTCTGTTTCACTCACAGACAAATGGTTAACAGTTTTGGAAAATTCAGAGTGTTTCCTATCCAATGGTACCAAATATATGTATATCCTATTTTCTGGGCCTGAATGGGAGGCATTTTACTTTGGGCACGCCAGGCTCTCCAAAACGGTCACCTCATGCACCCATCCCCAAGAAGTTTTAAGAACACCTGCTCTTTCCATGACACACTGATGTCATGACTTTCCCTCCTGTGTGAGGATCAAATCAGTTGTTGTTTTGTGATATCATTAAGGACATTATAACAGTAATTCTACAAATGTATGTCCCAATTATCAGATTTACATCTAAATGTTGTGGAACTTATATGATTAAAGAACGAGTGTCTCATGAAACACATTCCAGACAGTGGTTCTTGCTATCATGGCATAACTGTGCTTTGACAGATAAGTATCAGCTAGCTAATGTAAACTAACCCCATTCCGTACAAATGTGCGCAACCGCGACATTCAAACGAGGCTGCAAAGAAAACTAATGGGACTGTAGCGACTGTGTTGACTTCAAAATCTGGGGTGTGAAATACGTTTCTATTCAAGCGTTGATCGACATGATAATGGCTCTATAGTATTGGAGAAAAGTTGAAAAAACTGACCCTCCTTTACATCGTGGTGTATCATGCATAATGTACAGCACGCATAAAGCAACTATTTCTGTCTTACAATCTCTCTCCACCAGGTGTAGCACTTCTCTCATCGTTTAAAAACAAGGAAGGGACAGGGACTGGAGTAAGGGGGATACCTAGTCATTTTTTGCGTCATCACTGCAAGTGATCATGACTCTCAAAAGCCACTGTTTACTTCTGAAGATCACTTTAGCACCGACCTAAAAACACGATTCAAACTCGACACAAACCTTAAAATAGGTATGTAATGACACATTATATAAACTCTTTATAGTGTTTTATTTACATTTTATAGGTGATAAGGTGATAAGTTGGACAGATCGAGTGAAAAAAGCAATTTCCCCACACGACATCTCTCCTTCTGTCACGTCCAGGCCAGAGTTTAGGCTGGCGTGTTTTTGTTTCATTTTGGTGTAGGGTTATTTTGGTTCTAGTTTGTCTATTTCTATGTTGGGGTAATGGTTCCCAATTAGAGGCAGCTGTGTGTCGTTGTCTCTAATTGGGAACCATATATATGTTTGGGGTTTCTATAGTATTTTGTGGGTTATTGTTTATGCATAGCTTCGTTGTTTATGTAAGTCTATGTTTATGCACGATCTTCGTTCGTTCTGTTTATTGTTTTGCCCAGTTACGTGAGTTACGTTGTTAAATAAAAAGCATGTATACTGGATGCCTCGCTGCGCCTTGGTCTGTCCTTTCCGAGGATCGTGACACCTTCTCACTATCACGCATAGTTTCGCTTCCCCACCCAACATTTTTAAAAAGACCCGATGGAGCTCATTGCCTTTTCGAATCATGCAGAGATGGGCATCATGAAGGTCTCATAATTGATTTTGTTGGAAAGGGGAGAAATTGTGCTTTACATTGGTATTGACATTACAGTTGATCTGGAAGTACTACGTTTTTTGTTGCTAAAATAAGGTCAATTGTATGGACCAGTGTGATGTACAAAAGTGAGTGAGTTTACGTTAAATAGGTTAGCCAGCTGCAGCTACCCCTAAGTTATGCTAGCTAGCTGCTGTCAGGTTTGCTAAACACAAGGTCTGCGCAGGCTTCAGCCTACACATTGAACTGAATTAACAGGTCGTCTGAGATGGTCAGTCAGGAGGGGAGAAGTCCTCAACTTCTAAACTTCTCTACATAGCAAAGCTACCTTAGCTTACCTCGCTGTCACTGCTCACAACTGCACTTGTTTGTTGTGATTAAATGGCAAAGACACACCCAAGAAACACCCACATCAAACCACACCCCCAAGACAACTCTTGTTTGGCTTCATTCATGGCCACTAGCATTTCTTTATGGGCAAGCTGAAAACCGAGGCCAAATCAGGAAGTTCAGCCCCCCTTTAAATGTGCAGAACAGTAATCTGTCTCCATCCATTGTTTCTACATAGCCATCCAACTTTTAAAGAACCCCTCAAACTTCTGAAATATGACTTTAAACCAACCTGTGTGCCTGTCTTTCTCTGTTCCAGAACACTCCAGTGGGCACCTCAGTTTACCAGGTGAATGCCACAGACCCAGACCAAGGCACGGGGGGCAGTGTGCTCTTCTCTTTCCAGCCCCCCTCTTCCTTTTTCTCCATCGATGGAGCCCGTGGTACGGTCACTGTCACCAGGGCTCTGGACTATGAGACCACATCGGCCTACCAGCTCACTGTCAATGCCACGGTGAGGGGATACACAAAATACACACAAACTTAAACATAGATTTTTATAAAGTAACACGCATAACCATCTTGTCTAATGTTTATTTTGTTGTGGTTAGTGTAAATAAATACAATTTAACTGAGAATGGCATGGAAATTTTGGCACATTGTTGTGAAGGCAGGATGGTGTTTAATGGGGCTATGGTTTTAAAACTTTAAAAGAAAAAGAGCAAGTCCAGGTTTGAGTCTGTTTTCTTCCCAATGAACATGGCCCAGGGGTGACAATGCTTGTGTGTGTCTGTTCTCTCCCTCAGGACCAGGATAAGAAGCGCCCTCTGTCCAGTCTATCTAATTTAGCCATCACCATCACTGATGTTCAGGACATGGACCCCATCTTTACCAACCTACCTTATAGCACCAACATAGGGGAGGACGTCCCACCGGTCAGTAATACTATGTTTCACCCCCCCTTGACTTTACTTCTCCATCTCCTCCTTTCCTTCCCAATATGGAAAAAAATACATTTAAGTATATTGAACTTCACCTAAAAATGTGTTTCAAATACATGTAGATACAATTGCAGCCTTGCTCAAATGCATGTAATGTCTGACAATATTTCAGAAATGCATGGCCATAACATCTAATTTACAGGGTGACAAAACTGGTTCCTAATTCGGCTTCTTAATTAATCTTTACTTATTGACGAACTGGGAGAATTGTTTTGTGCCACCAAGCCAAAACTTTTGCAGTGATATAATTTAAATTGTGATGGTGAGTAAAAAATGACTTACGATTTCACCAATTGTTTACATTCTGTCATACAGAGCACATGTTCAATGTAATACAAACACAAGTTTTCCTATCTCGAGGTAAAAAAATAAGACTATTAGTAAGTGCTCTCTTCAGCTTAATTAAATAATGAAAAAGATTGAGTGTCAAAGTGTTGGTCTACGTCTTGTGCTTCGAGTGAGTGGTATGTATGTACGGCTTTACAGTGGATGGTTAGCGGTGTTATGGTGTGTTCGTAATCAAGTGATAATTACTAGTTAAATCAGCCATGAATTACCTTGTGGCAGGGGGAATGGAAGCTTGTTGTGTGCAACAGGCAGGGACAATTGAATGCAAGATTCACACATTTTTTTTAAAATTGTTAAACATTTCTAGCCTGTCTATCGATGAGTAACAGGGTTGATGTGTTAGGCTCGACCCATTCAGTTTTTCACCACAAAACACCAGAACATTTTCAAAAAGAGTAGAACCAGCTCACCTGCTGTTATCAGATATTCAATGTTTCATTGGAAATAAATATTTAAAAAGGAATAGTTTCACCAGATTAAAACGAAAGTTCAATTCAAGTAACAGGGTGGAGCTTAAAATGAGGGACATACATTGAATCGTATGTCCCTCATGAATCGCTAATCACATGAAATAAATAATAACCTTCAGAAATAACTTTTTTTAAAGCAACAAAATAACTAGGGCTTTACAATGATGGTGCAAACTTGGAGTATTTTGGGGGGTTAGTGGGTTAAAATCTTCCTAAAACTCACAGAAGTCCGTGTACGTGTGATTCATTTTTTTGTGTTAAAAAGGAGCAATCAGCAATGTGAAAAACAGAAGAATTGCTTGTTTCTTTGCATATGAAACCAAATAATTAACTTGTTTTTGTATATGAAACCAAATAACGACTTGATGTTTCGATTTTCACATGTGCGTGAGGTTAAATGTGGAATGCCTGTCATCGCCCAAATGCACAGCCAACACTTCCTGTCCCTTCAAAATAGGAGTTCATTTGTTGAAGTGCCAAGGTAAGATTTCTACATTTTTTACTTCAGATTTAAGGTTACTTATGTAAGCTAGTCGCAACAATGATAGTGTATTGACATATTAATTAACTGATGTTACTGTACATTGTTAGCTAACTGATTGTATACTACATGACTACTACATGCTCGTTGAACATCTCATTCCAAAATCATGGGCATTAATATGGAGTTGGTGCTTCGCAGCTTACACTCTTTTGGGAAGGCTGTCCACTAAATGTTGGAACATTGCTGTGGGGACTTGATTCCATTCAGGCACAAGAGCATTAGAGAGGTCGGGCACTGATGTTGGGATATTAGGCCTGGCTCGCAGTCGGCAATCCAATTTATCCCGAAGGTGTTTGATGGGTCAGGGCTCTGTGCAGGCCAGTCAAGTTCTTCCACACCGATCTCGACAAAACACTTCTGTATGGACCTCGCTTTGTGCACGGGGACATTGTCATGCTGAAACAAGAAAGGGCCTTCCCAAACTGTTGCCACAAAGTTGGAAGCATAGAATCGTCTAGAATGTAAATGAATAATGTAGCATGAAGATTTCCCTTCACTGGAACTTAGGGGGCTAGCCTGAACCAAACTTTAGAGTTGGCACTATGCATTGGGGCAGGAAGCGTTCTCCTGGCATCCTCCAAACCAAACCCGGACTGCCAGATGTTGAAGCGTGATCCATCACTCCAGAGAACACATTTCCACTGCTCCAGAGTCCAATGGTGGCGAGCTTTACACCACTCCAGCCGACGCTTGGCATTGTGCATGGTGATCTTAGGCTTGTGTGCGGCTGCTCGGCTATGGAAACCCATTTCATGAACTCCCGACGAACAGGTCTTGTGCTGACGTTGCTTCCAGAGGCAGTTTGGACCTCGGGAAATGTTATGTGTGAGATTCTTCAAAGTAGCCACTCTTTGCCTTGAGCTTTGCACATTCTTGGCATTCTCTCAACCAGCTTCACCTGGAATGCTTTTCCAACAGAAAATAGTAAAAATAAAGAAAACCCCTTGAATGAGTAGGTGTGTCCAAACTTTTGACTGGTCCTGTAAGTATTCAGACCCTTTGCTATGAGACTCGAAATTGAGCTCAGGTGCATCATGTTTCCATTCATCATCATTGAGATGTTTCTACAACTTGATTGGAGTCCACCTGTGGTATATTAAATTGATTGGACATGATTTGGAAAGGTACACACCTCTCTATATAAGGTCCCACAGTTGACAGTGCATGTCAGAGTGAAGGTCGAAGGAATTGTCCTTAGAGCTCCGAGACAGGATTGTGTCGAGGCACAGATCTAGGAAACAGTAAAAAAGTATTTCTGCTGCAGATATAAATCCCCAATAACACAGTGGCCTCCATCATTCTCAAACGGAAGAAGTTTGGAACCACCAAGACTCTTCCTAGAGCTAGCCGCCCAGCCAAACTGAGCAATCAGGGGAGAAGGGCCTTGGTCAGGGAGGTGACCAAGAACCCGATGGTCAGTCTGACAGAGCTCCAGAGTTCCTCTGTGGAGAAGGGAGAAACTTCCAGAATGACAACCATCTCTGCAGCACTCCACCAATCAGGCCTTTATGGGAGAGTGGCCAGACGGAAGCCACTCCTCAGTAAAAGGCACATGACAGCCCGCTTGGAGTTTGCCAAAAGGCACCTAAAGGACTCTAAAGGAGATCTGAGACCATGAGAAACAAGATTATCTGGTCTGATAAAACCAAGATTGAACTCTTTGGCCTGAATGCCAAGTGTCACGTCTGGAGGAAACCAGGCACCGCTGATCACCTGGCCAATAAAGTGGTGGCAGCATAATGCTCTGTGGATGTTTTTCAGTGGCAGGGACTGGGAGGCTAGTCAGGATTGAGGGAAAGTTGAACGGAGCAAAGTACAGAGAGATCCTTGATGAAAACCTGCTCCAGAGCTCTTAGGACCTCATACTGGGGCAAATATTCACCTTCCAACAGGACAATGACCCTAAGCACACAGCCAAGACAATGCAGGAGTGGCTTCGGGATAAGTCTCTGAATGTCTTTGAGTGGCCCTGCCAGAACCCAGACTTGAACCCGATCAAATATTTCTGGAGAGATCTGAAAATATCTGTGCAGCGACGCTCCCCATCCAACCTGACAAAGCTTGAGAGGCTCTGCAGAGAAGAATGGGAGAAACTCCCCAAATGTGATATTTCAGTTTCTTAACTCCTAAAAACCTGTTTTAGCTTTGTCATTATGGGGTATGGTGTGTAGATTGCTAGGGAGAAATAAACAATTTAGTAAATTTTTGTACTTTCTGAGTGCACTGTATATTTATTACTGTACATATTGATCACATTCCTTGTGTGTGATCATATATTTTGATACATTGAATGTTAATATTGTGAACCTATGTTATATATTTTTACCTCATGTTTCACTAAGTGAAGTACTGCCCCTATATAAAGGACCTTCCACCCCCACCTGGGATATGGATGCCTGACGAAGACCTAAGGGTTGAAACGCTGTCATAAATAAAATCACCTGGGAGCCTGAGCAGCATGCTTTAATTAAATTTTTGTTTTTATAAAAATTTTGTCCGTATGGTCTTCAGTTTTTTATTATCATATACAGTTGTTTACATAAGTCTGAAGTTTACATACATTTAAACTCAGTTTTTCACAATTCCTGACATTTAATCCTAGCAGAAATTCCCTGTCTTAGGTCAGTTAGGATCACCACTTTTATTTTAAGAATGTGAAATGTCAGAATAATAGTAGAGAGAATTATTTATATCAGCTTTTATTTCTTTCATCACATTCCCAGTGAGTCAGAAGTTTATATACACTCAATTAGTATTTGGTAGCATTGCCTTTAAATTGTTTAACTTGGGTCAAATGTTTCAGGTAGCCTTCCACAAGATTCCACAATAAGTTGGGTGAATTTTGGCCCGTTCCTCCTGAGAGAGCTGGTGTAACTGAGTCAGGTTTGTAGTAATGCAATCCCCAAAACATGATGCTGCCACCCCCTTGCTTCACTGTTGGGATGGTGTTCTTCAACTTGCAAGCCTCCCCCTTTTTCCTCCAAACATAACGATGGTCATTACGGCCAAACTGTTCTATTTTAGTTTAATCAGACAAGAGGACATTTCTCCAAAAAGTACAATCTTTGTCCCCATGTGCAGTTGCAAACCTTAGTCTGGCTTTTTTATAAGGGTTTTGGAGCATTGGCTTCTTCCTTGCTCAGCGGCCTTTCAGGTTATGTTGATATAAGACTCGTTTTTACTGTGGATATAGATACTTTTGTACCTGTTTCCTTCAGCATCTTCACAATGTCCTTTGCTGTTGTTCTGGGATTGATTTGCACTTTTCACATTAAAGTACGTTCATCTCTAGGAGACAGAACGTGTCGCCTTCCTGAGCGGTATACGGCTGCGTGGTCCCATGGTGTTTCTACTTGCGTACTATTGTTTGTACAGATGAATGTGGTACCTTTAGGCATTTGGAAATTGCTCCCAAGGATGAACCAGACTTGTGGAGGTCTAAAAATTTTTATGAGGTCTTGGCTGATTTCTTTTGATTTCCCATGATGTCAAGCAAAGAGGCACTGAGTTTGAAGGTAGACCTTGAAATACATTCACAGGTACACCTCCAATGACTCAAATTATGTCAATTAGCCTATCAGAAGCTTCTAAAGCAAGACATCATTTTCTGGAATTTTCCAAGCTGTTTAAAGGCACAGTCAACTTAGTGTATGCACACTTCTGACCCACTGGAATTGTGATACAATGAATTATTAGTGAAATAATCTGTTTCTAAACAATTTTTGGCAAAATGAATTGTGTCATGCACAAAGTTGATGTCCTAACCGACTTGCCAAAACTATAGTTTGTTAACAAGACATTTGTGTAGTGGTTGAAAAACAAGTGTTAATGACTCCAACCTAAGTGTATGTAAGCTTCCGACTTCAACTACTAATGAGCAGTTACATTTGGGTAAGCCTTTTTATGCGGAGATCTACATTCAATGTCCAAAGTGGACTATTGGTACTTTTGTAGATTTAACCCATTTTATACATAGCAATTTACAATTTAGGCCTTGAAAAAACTTCTTCAGGATCGGTGGGTCCCCTGCGGGACAGTTGAGCTAACGTAGGATAATTCGATTAGCATGAGGTTGTAAGTAACAAGAACATTTCCCAGGACATAGACATATCTTATATTGGCAGAAAGCTTAAATTCTTGTTAATCTAACTGTACTGTCTAATTTACAGTAGCTACAACAGTGAAAGTATACCATGCTATTGTTTGAGGAGAGTGCACAGTTTTTGAACATGAAAAGTTATTTGTTAAGAAATTAGGCACATTTGGGCAGTCTTGATACAACATTTTGAACATGAATGCAATGGTTCATTGGATCAGTCTAAACTTTGCGCATACACTGCTGCCATCTATTGGCCAAAATCTAAATTGCACCTGGGCTGGAATAATATACTACGGCCTTTCTCTTGCATTTCAAACATGATGGTAAAAAAAAAAAAACTTGTATTATCTTTTACCAGATCTAATGTGTTATATTTAACTGCCTGTAGCTCAGGCCCTTGGTACCATTTGAAAGGAAACACTTTGATTTGTGGAACGTCAAAGGGTTTCCTTTCAAATGGGACCAAGACAATGCATATCCTTGCTTCAGGGCCTGAGCTACAGGCAGTTAGATTTGGGTATGTCATTTTAGGCAAAAATTTAATAAAAGGGGCGGATCCTTAAGAGTTTAAATAAGGTCCACGTGTGCAATCTGTGTCACATGATCTCAGTATATATACACCTGTTCTAAAATGCTGTCTGCAACACCACTAAGCAAGGGGCACCACCAAGCAAGTGGCACCATGAAGACCAAGGAGCTCTCCAAACAGGTCAGGGACAAAGCTGTGGAGAAGTACAGATCAGGGTTGGTTATAAAAAAATATCTGAAACTTTGAACATTCCACGGAGCACCATTAAATCTGTTATCAAAAATTGAAAGAATATGGCAGCACAACAAACCTTCCAAGAGAGGGCCACCCACCAAAACTCACTGACCAGGCAAGGAGGGCATTAATCAGGCAACAAAGAGACCAAAGATAACCCTGAAGGAGCTGCAAAGCTCCACAGCGAAGATTGGAGTATCTGTCCGTAGGATCACTTTAAGCCGAACACTCCACAGAGCTGGGCTTTACAGAAGAGTGTCCAGAAAAAAGCCATTGCTTAAAGAAAAAAATAAGCAAACACATTTGGTGTTCGCCAAAAGGCATGTGGGAGACTCCCCAAACATATGGAAGAAGGTACTCTGGTCAGATGAGACTAAAATTTAGCTTTTTGGCCATCAAGGAAAATGATGTCTGGCGCAAACCCAACAACTCTCATCACCCCGAGAACACCATCCCCACAGTGAAGCATGGTGGTGGCAGCATCATGCTGTGGGGATGTTTTTCATCAGCAGGGACTGGGAAACTGGTTAGAATTGAAGGAATGATGGATGGCGCTAAATACAGGGAAATTCTTGAGGGAAACTGTTTCAGTCTTCCGGAGATTTGAGACTGGGACAGAGGTTCACCTTCCAGCAGGACAATGACCCTAAGCATACTGCTAAAGCAACACTTGTGTGGTTTAAGGGGAGAATTGAAATGTCTTGGAATGGTTCTAGTCAAAGCCCAGACCTCAATCCAGTTGAGACTCTGTGGTATGACTTAAAGATTGCTGTGCACCAGCGGAACCCATCCAACTTGAAGGAGCTGGAGCAGTTTTGCCTTGAAGAATGGGAAAAAAATCCCTGTTGCTGTTTGGAGAGCTCCTTGGTCTTCATGGTGCCGCTTGCTTGGTGGTGCGCCTTGCTTAGTGGTGTTGCAGACACTGGGGCCTGTCAGAACTGGGGCCTATCAGAACAGGTGTATACAGTATATGGCAGTAATGAGCAGGAATTAACCCTGGAGTCTATTTGAATGTTAAATTCAATACAAATGTACATATTTGAAATGACAAAACACAAGTGTAATAAACGCACACACACACAAACACACTGCGTTAAAAAGAGATTCAGTAAGGTTTTGCTCGCCTGAGGCAGAGTATCTCATGATAAGCTGTAGACCACACTATCTACCTAGAGAGTTTACATCTGTATTTTTTGTGGCTCTCTACATACCACCACAGACCGATGCTGGCACAAAGACCGCACTCAATGAGCTGTATACCGCCATAAGCAAACAGGAAAACGCTCATCCAGAGGCGGCGTTCCTAGTGGTCGAGGACTTTAATGCAGGAAAACTTAAATCCGTTTTACCTAATTTCTATCAGCATATTAAATGTGCAACCAGAGGGAAAAAAAACTCTAGACCACCTTTACTCCACACACAGAGACGCATACAAAGCTGTCCCTTGCCCTCCAGTTGGCAAATCTAACCATAATTCTATCCTCTTGATTCCTGCTTACAAGCAAAAATGTATCAGGACGCATCAGTGACTCGGTCAATAAAAAAGTGGTCAGATGAAGCAGATGCTAAGCTACAGGACTGTTTTGCTAACACAGACTGGAATATGTTCCGGGATTCTTCCAATGGCATTGAGGAGTACACCACATCAGTCACTGACTTCATCAATAAGTGCATCGATGCCGTCTTCCCCACAGTGACTGTACGTACATACCCCAACCAGAAGCCAAGGATTACAGGCAACATCCACACTGAGCTAAAGGGTAGAGCTGGCACTTACAAGGAGTGGGACTCTAACCCGGAAACTTATATGAAAGGTTAACAGGTTAACATTCATAAGGCCGCTGGGCCAGTCGGATTACCAGGACGGATTACCAACTGGCAAGTGTCTTCACTGACATTTTCAACCCTGTCTGAGTCTGTAATACCAACTTGTTTCAAGCAGACCATAGTCCCTGTGCCCAAGAACACTAAGGTAACCTGCCTAAATGACTACTGACCAGTAGCACTCACGTCTGTAGCCATGAAGTGCTTTGAAAGGCTGGTCATGGCTCACATCAACATCATTATCCCAGAAACCCTAGACCCACACCAATTTGCATACCACCCCAACAGATCCACGGATGATGCAATCTCTATTGTACTACACACTGCCCTTTCACACCTGAACAAAAGGAACACCAATGTGAGAATGCTATTCATTGACTACAGCTCAGCGTTCAACACCATAGTGCCCTCAAAGCTCATCACTATGCTAAGGACCCTGGGTCTAAACACCTCCCTCTGCAACTGGATCCTGGACTTCCTGACAGGCCGCCCCCAGGTGGTAAGGGTAGGTAACAACACATACGCCACGCTGATCCACAACACGGGGGCCCCTCAGGGGTGCATGCTCAGTCCCCTCCTGTTCACTCATGACCCCACGGCCAGACGAGACAGCATATAGGGAGGAGGTCAGAGACCTGGCCGTGTGATGTCAGGACAACAACCTCTCCCTCAACATGGCCGAGACTAAGGAGATGATTGTGGACAGGAAAAGGAGGACCGAGCACGCCCCCATTCTCATCGACGGGCTGTAGTGGAGCAGGTTGAGAGCTTCAAGTTCCTTGGTGTCCATATCACCAACAAACCAACGTGGTCCAAGCACACCAATACAGTCGTGAAAAGGGCACAACAAAACCTATACCCCCTCAGGAGACTGAAAAGGTTATACATCCTCAAAAGGTTATACAGCTGCACCATTGAGAGCATCCTGACTGGTTGCATCACTGCCTGGTATGGCAACTGCTCAGCCTCCGACCGCAAGGCACTACAGAGGGTAGTGCGTACGGCCATCACTGGGGCCATGCTTCCTGCATTCCAGGACCTCTATACCAGGCAATGTCAGAGGAAGGCCTTGAATATTGTCAAAGACTCCAGCCACCCTAGTCATAGACTGTTCTCTCTGCACCCGCTCGGCAAATGGTACCGGACCGCCAAGTCTAGGTCAAAGAGGCTTCTAAACAGCTTCTACCCCCAAGCCATGACACTTCTGAACATCTAATCAAATGGCTACCTAGACTACTTGCATTGCCCCCCCACTCTCTTTTATTCTGTTGCTATTCTCTGTTATTATCTGTGCATAAGTCACTTTAATAACTCTACCCACATGCATACAGTGAGGGGAAAAAAGTATTTGATCCCCTGCTGATTTTGTAAGTTTGCCCACTGACAAGGAAATTATAAGACTACCATAAAGATTATAGACTGATTTGAACAGTGAGAGACAGAATAACAACAAAATCCTGAAAAACGCACGTGAAAAATGTTATAAATTGATTTGCATTTTAATGAGAAATAAGTATTTGACCCTTCTGCAAAACATGACTTAGTAATTGGTGGCAAAACCCTTGTTGGCAATCACAGAGGTCAAACGTTTCTTGTAGTTGGCCACCAGGTTTGCACACATCTCTGGAGAGATTTTGTCCCACTCCTCTTTGCAGCTCTTCTCCAAGTCATTAATGTTTCGAGCCTGACTTTTGGCAACTCTAACCTTCAGCTCCCTCCACAGATTTTCTATGGGATTAAGGTCTGGAGACTGGCTAGGCCACTCCAGGACCTTAATGTGCTTCTTCTTGAGCCACTCCTTTGTTGCCTTGGCCGTGTGTTTTCGGTCATTGTCATGCTGGAATACCCATCCACGACCCATTTTCAATGCCCTGACTGAGGAAAGGTGGTTCTCACCCAAGATTTGACGGTACATGGCCCCGTCCATCGTCCCTTTGATGCGGTGAAGTTGTCCTGTCCCCTTAGCAGAAAAACACCCCCAAAGCATAATGTTTCCACCTCCATGTTTGACGGTGGGGATGGTGTTCTTGGGGTCATAGGCAGCATTCCTCCTTTTCCAAACACAGCGAGTTGAGTTGATGCCAAAGAGTTCCATTTTGGTCTCATCTGACCACAACACTTTCACCCAGTTGTCCTCTGAATCATTCAGATGTTCATTGGCAAACTTCAGACGGGCATGTATATGTGCTTTCTTGAGCAGGGGGACCTTGCGGGCGCTGCAGGATTTCAGTCCTTCACGGCGTAGTGTGTTACCAATTGTTTTCTTGGTGACTATGGCCCAAGCTGCCTTGAGATCATTGACAAGATCCTCCTGTGTAGTTCTGGGCTGATTCCTCACCGTTCTCATGATCATTGCAACTCCACGAGGTGAGATCTTGCATGGAGCCCCAGGCCGAGGGAGATTGACAGTTCTTTTGTGTTTCTTCCATTTGCGAATAATCGCACCAACTGTTGTCATCTTCTCACCAAGCTGCTTGGCGATGGTCTTGTAGCCCATTCCAGCCTTGTGTAGGTCTACAATCTTGTCCCTGACATCCTTGGAGAGCTCTTTGGTCTTGGCCATGGTGGAGAGTTTGTAATCTGATCGATTGATTGCTTCTGTGGACCGGTGTATTTTATACAGGCAACAAACTGAGATTAGGAGCACTCCCTTTAAGAGTGTGCTCCTAATCTCAGCTCGTTACCTGTATAAAAGACACCTGGGAGCCAGAAATCTTTCTGATTCAGAGGGGGTCAAATACTTATTTCCCTCATTAAAATGCAAATCAATTTATAACATTTTTCACGTGTTTTTCTGGAATTTTTTGTTTTGTTATTCTGTCTCTCACTGTTAAAATAAACCTACCATTAAAATTATAGACTGATCATTTCTTTGTCAGTGGGCAAATGTACAAAATCAGCAGGGGATCAAATACTTTTTTCACCTCACTGTATATTACCTCAGTTACCTCAACTAACCTGTACCCCCTTTATATAGCCTCGCTGTTGTTATTTTACTGCTGCTCTTTAGTTATTTGATTGAAAGAAAACACAGATAGGGTACAGTTTGTTAACCTCTCTGCGCACGGATCCCGCTAGCGGGAACGTTTTCAGGGCAAACATAACGCGGAAAATTCAAAAAGAAAAATCATAATATTTAACATCCTTCGATATACAAGTGTTGCATAGCCATCAAAAGCTCTGCTTCTTGGCAATATCACTGCGTTGTCAGATTTTCAAAAGGCTTCACGGCGAAAGCACTACATTTGATTGTTTGAGGCTAGTACCTCACATATTTTCTACATTAGCATAAATTCATATCCAGCTCGGTTCTCAAAATGTCCATATCACAGCTAATATAAATCACTTACCTTTCAAATAACTTCTGCTGAGGTCTTCCCAAGTGTCCAAACAAGAGAATCCATGGTTCTTTTGTTAGAAAAAGTAATTCATTATATCCATACATCTCCGTTTTGTTGGCACGTTATGTTCAGCTACTCCACCAAGCATTGTCAGTCTACTCGCCCGTTTTACAGTGAAGGGATCGCGTTCAAGTTATACCTCTCATCTTTTCACAAACAAATCAAATATCATTAATAATGCATCCTTATGCATTCTTTTATGAATAATAGCGATCATATTTTACACAGATGGTAAATGAAATGTTATAAAAGGAAAAGAAAGCTGGACGCGCTCACGTTCTCGTGAACGTCCACGGTTGTTTACATTTTTCCCTTCCTGTAGTCTTTCTTCTTCTATAAGGATCTCCTCAGGGCTTTTTCCTCCAGACACTTTCCAGAGACTGTTGACATCCAGTGGAAGCCATAGGTACTGCAACCTGTGTCCTATTCCTCATTTATTTCTATTACCAGGGCTTCAAAGTGAGAGGAGAGCAACAGAAAAAGTAATTCCGGACAGACATTTCTCGGGTTTTTGCCTGCTATATCTGTTCTGGTATACCCACAGACTATATCTTAATGGTTTTAGACACTTCAGAGTGTTTCCTATCCAATAGTACTAATTATGTGAATATCCTAGTTTCTGGCCCTGAGTGGCGTGCATTTAACTTTGGGCACGTCAGACAGGCGAAAATTCGGAAAATGGGACCCTAGCTGTAACAGGTTAACACCATCTGTTCAAACCCATTCACCATCAGGTTTTTATGACACAAGCATGCATCAAATGTCAATATAGAAATAGTTGTTATATTACTACATATTGCATTACAGGCACTATATCACTAAATGCAAGCTTGAAACACCGTATTAACATGCATCAAATGGACCACTAGCTAGTACATTGGAGGAGGTCCAAGGGGAGATACGTTCAATTCTCTCCCCAATGTTTTTTTTTTTTACCTATATTTAATTAGGCAAGTCAGTTAATTCTTATTTACAATGGCAGCTTACACCGGCCAAATCCTAATCAGGATGACGCTGGGCCAATTGTGCGCTGCCCTATGGTACTCCAAATCACGGCCGGTTGTGATACAGCCCGGGATCAAACTAGGGTCTGAAGCTGCGTCACTTGGGAGCCCTTAAAAAATGTGCTTTGAGAGGGAGGTGAGGAATGAATTACAGAGGACGCAATGATTTGAAAGCTATTAACATTTTTAGTCAGTGCTTGAATGAGTGAATAAGTGAGTGAGTTGAGTGATTGAGCTGCCGTGATACCCAGACCTTGTCCATAAACAACCCCTAGATCCTAATCTCTAGACACTGCAGATCCAAGGAATTGATGGATGGTGATAGCTCCACCTTGCCATAGGCCATGTGGAATTTTGGCAATATTGCATACACCTGTCTAATCTCCTCAGGCCACCACAAGTGTCTAAGGGTTAGGGGTTGTTTCTTGACAGGACCCCACAACCCTGTGGGTTGGTGATGGACCTTCAGCACGGCACTTGAGGGATTGGTTGGATATGTAATTTCATTGCTGGAAACACCCACTGCACCCTATCAGGCTGAAAGTGAAGCAGGGGCATATCTGGGTCCACTTCAGGGTATGTTTGTGGATAGCTGGAGACCTGCTGTAAACAGTGAAAGGATATACACACTTGCTTCATTCCAGCTCGTTAGATGTGTAATCACTGACTAACTATAATAAGTCAGTACATAGCTAACCTTATGTCGAAATGAAGAAATCTCACCTTGGCACGGTATAGGCTTCTATTAGTTAGAAGGGTGAGCCTCTATTTTGAAGGGACAGGAAGGGTTGGCTGTGCATTTCGCCAATGACAGGCATTCCACATTTAACCCCACCCACAGTTGAAAATTGAAATATCAAGTCGTTATTTGGTTTTATATACAAAAACAATATTATAATTTATTTATTTTTATTAAATGGTCCGTTTTGCTCCATTTTAACACAAAAAAGGAATTAACCACATGACATGGACCCACAGAGTGTGCACAGAGGGACATGTCAAATTGTTGGAACTTTAGAAAGTCTTTATTCATATTGAAAATTTGATTTATTGAATTCTCCATTTGGTCTATATTAATTAATAGGGAGCGGCAGCCGAGGTGTCGGTTTTTCGAGAGTCTGGTGTGCCCAAAGTAAAATACCTGGCACTCAGGCCCAGAAAATAGGATATGCACATCATAGTAGTACTATTGGATAGGAAACACTCTGAAGTTTCTAAAAGTGTTAAAATAATGTATGTGAGTATAACAGAACTGATATAGCAGGCGAAAACCCGAGGAAAATCCATCCGGATTTGCAGTTTTTTTGTACATGACCTTCTTCTCCAAGCTGCCTATTCATTTCTATTTTAACTAGGACTGAGACTGCAGTACCTATGGCTTCCACTAGATGTCAACAGTCTTTATACCGAGTCTGGAAGGTCTAGCACTAAGCAGAACAGATAGGAAGAGGAAGTAGTGAAGGGACCACTTTTGTCAACAACGTTTGACGGGCGCGAGATTGTTAGCGCACCCCACTTTATTTTCCTTTCCTATCGTTCACGTTATCGTCCGGTTGAAATATTACAGTAAATATACATAAAAGGATACATAAAAAATGATGTTTGATTTGTTTGTAGAAAGTTTATAGGAATAATTTGAACGTGTTCTCTTCACGGTTCAATGGGCGACTCAACGGTGGATTTTCTGATCATAACGCGCCGACCAAACGGAGATTTATGGATATAATAAATTACTTTTTCTAACAAAAGAACCATTGGATGTCTTCGTTGGACACTTGGGAAGCCCTCAGCAGAAGTTCCTCGAAAGGTAAGTGATATTTTCTAGCTCTTATATGGGTTTTGTGTGACCCGCGCTGGATATGAATTTATGCTAATGTGGAAAATATATGAGGTGCTGTCCTCAAACAATCAAATGTTGTGCTTTCGTCTTAAAGCCTTTTTGAAATCTGACAACGCTGTGACATTGCTTTTGATGACTTTGCAACACTTGTATATTGATGAATGTTGGATTTTGAATTTGGCGCCTTACATTTCAATGGGTAGTGTTGCTAGCGCGCCGCTACTCTAAGTAGTTAAACGATATAAAAGGAAAATAAAGAGGAGCGCGTTCATGGTCTCGCGCCCAGGTTAAGTCATTGACATCTGTGGTTCTTTCACCAATTCTTCTTCTATTCGGTTCTGTTCCATAATAAAGCCTTGCAACACTGTCTAAAGACTGTTGACATCTAGTGGAAGCAATTGGTACTGCAATCTGGGAGCTATTTTACTGGGATTTCAATAGGAAGCCTATCAAACTGAGGAAATGTCACAAAAAAGGTTATTCTGGACAGAAATTCCTCGGGTTTTCGCCTGCTATATCAGTTATATCAGTTATACTCACAGACATTATTTTAACAGTTTTAAGAACTTCAAAGTGTTCCCAATTCATTAGTACTAATTATGTGCATTTCCTATGAGTGGCAGGCATTTTACTTTGGGCACGCCATACTCTTCAAAACCGACATCACTGCTGCTGATCCCTAAGAGGTTTTAAGTCGGATTGGCATTGAGTAAGGATAAGTCTTCCAAGAGAAACACGGCATCAAACAGAAGATATTTTCACCGTGGTTAAGCCGTTTACCGACCCCAAATCCACAAGGTGGTAGAGACTGCCATTACAGACGAGACAGAGATGGTGGAGGTTCATCTCAAGGCAGAACGGAAGTTATTTAGACGAGAAACAGGCACCTCACTCAGCAAAATGCAAACCTCTATATATAGCATGAAGGCTACACTGGCAAAACATTTAAACGAATGACCCACATTGAAAAGAAAAATGAGGAACTAATACAATGGGACCAAGTGATTAGCTACCTCATGGGCTAGGTAGAGGAATTGCAAAAGAAACTAGACTTTTCACGTCGTAATACTATTAACATTTTTGGGGTCGAAACCAATGCAGAAAGGGGGCAGAAAATGTCTACCTTTATGGACTTGATGCTGAGTGAGGTCTTGGAATCGAGGCTGCTACACCTCTGGTCATCGAGAAGGCCCACAGAGTCACACCTGCACCTTAGAGCAGGCACAGGAAACACAGAAGTCAAGCACTATCATCAGGCGCCTTCTCAACTTTTAAATGAAACAAGATAATGCAGCTGTCGATAAACCAAAGGAGAACTATTCTAAGGACAAACGCACATCTATCTCCAATGGCTATTATTTTAAACTTTAAACTATACTGCTGAGCTGTTGCGGAAAATAAAAGATTATAACGTGATCAATTGAGAATTGGCAGCCAAAACATCACATACTCTCTGATGTTCCCTGCGAAGCTGCGTGTCACCCATGAGAGCAAGACCCACATCTTCTGTGCCTGATGCCGAGTCCTTCCTGCGCTCCATTGTGATTACACCACCTTCCAGATCCGAGGACAGGGTCCCAAAAAATATGCAGACTACAGTATGGGGCAAACTGTTGGGCCAGAAGGACAGAAGGACTCAAGGCCCAGGAAGTCTACCGCGGAACATTTTACAATCCACATTGACTACTAAAGCAACCCCTTGTTCATAAGGACTAGAAACCTTTTGGGTATTTGAGACCTTATTTGAGACCTTATTGCTGGACTAATTCAGCGATCTGTAACCAACAGCTCGTCTGGATGGTATTTATTTAAACTAGAAAAAACGGTACAGTTTGTGAGTGTTTTTGGTGACAATTCTTCAGCCTCCTGAGGTTGAAGAGGCGCTGTTGCACCTTCTTCACCACGCTGTCTGTGTGGGTGGACCATTTCAGTTTGTCCGTGATGTGTACGCCGATGAACTTAAAACTTTCCACCTTCTCCACTATTGTCCCGTCGATGTGGACAGGGGGGTGCTCCCTCTGCTGTTTCCTGAAGTCCACCATCATCTCCTTAGTTTTGTTGACGTTGAGTTAGAGGTTATTTTCCTGACACCACACTCCGAGGGCCCTCACCTTCTCCCTGTAGGCCGTCTCGTCATTGTTGGTAATCAAGCCTACCACTGTAGTGTCGTCAGCAAACTTGATGATTGAGTTGGAGGCGTGCTTGGCCAAGCAGTCATGGGTGAACAGGGAGTACAGGAGAGGGCTGAGAACGCACCCTTGTGGGGTCCCAGTGTTGAGGATCAGCGGGGTGGAGATGTTGTTTCCTACCCTCACCACCTGGGGCCGTTATTGTGCTACAATCCCTTTACAATGTCTACACTTTACAGCAGACCTTATTTCTGTTGACAGGATTAAACCAAATCAAATTGTCACTTATACATTGAAGTTCGACACCAATATAAACTGAGTAATGACATTCCTAGACACTCGCCTACATTCCACAACCCAGCCCTCCTTCCTACTACTATGTCACAAGGATTTAGGGAATGGAAAGAGAGGTATTTGTAGAGTCTCAACTGTTGAAAGGCTCAATTCTTAAATCATTTCAAGATATCTAGGAGGAATTCATTATATCCCAAACAAATGTTTATAGGTACATTCAAGTAAGGCAATTCTAATAAAAAATGAAATACAATTTTATTGGTCACTTGCGTCGAATACAACAAGTGTAGACTTTGCCAGGAAATGCTGACTTACGAGCCAAATCCCAACAATTCAGAGTAAAAAAAAAAGGATTGTTAAAAAAGAATTGTTACAAAAAATTACTGAGCCGTTCCTATCGAAGAGATGATTGAATCACTTTATCAAGGGGAAAACATTGGGACTGTTTAACATTTTTTATCACAATATCCTTGACATGCTAATATTATCTTTAGATAATCTTGCATTTTTTTGTGCATATACAGGTGAATGTATGGAAAACACTATATAAAGCTACTAATCAAACAATGGAGTTCCAACTCAAAGTACTACATCATCTTTGTATGAGCCCTGATGAACTTGATAAAATTAACAAAGAAATATCCACTACGTGTTGGGGGCAGTGTGGACAAAGAGTTACTTTATCACATATATTTTGGCAATGTCCCGAAAATCCAGAGTCAATTTGGGAGAACTCTCTCTCTCCTCTCTAACTGCACTACCCCATCCCTCTCTCTTCCTTCTCTTACTCCCCCTCTTTCTGTCCCCTTCCTCACTCCCCCTTCATCTTGTCTTCCTCAGTCCCCCTCTCTGTCCCCTTTCTAATTGCGCTTCTCTCCTTGTACCATCTATGCGGTGCGGTAGTGAAATGTCAAGTGCTACATTTCAATGCATACTAACTGTGTATGACTGAGGCGACGCCTGGTGTCTCCTCGACTCTCCGATTCATCAGCTGTCACAACGAAGGTCAGGGGGAGCGGTAGTGGGAAGAGACGAAGGAGAGAGAGAAGAAGAAATAAGGTGTGAGGGAGAAAGAGATAGTAAGTGACAGAGGGTTGAGGGAGAGAGAGAAAGGAGGGGGCAGAGGGAAAGTGGGGCTAACAGAGTTTTCTGTCTTCATGAAGAGCTACTGGGTGGGTTTGGCTTTTTCTACTGCCCTACACTAACACACCTGATTCAGCTGATCCTGAGTAGTAGCTAATTAGTCGAATCAGGCGTGTTAGAATAGAGTTGGAACTAAATACTGCACAACTAGTAGTTCTTACAGCCTAATACCTCACCATGCGAAGATAATGAGACTTTTCCTAAAATGTTTTTATGAGATTAGAGAACACATTGGGAGGGATCTTAGACCATTCCTCCTTACAGAATCTTTCCATATTTTGATATCCTTCAATTCAAACCACAGGGTTTCAATGGGGTTCAAGTCCAAAGACAGTGATGGCCATTGCAATATTTAGATTTTGTGGTCAATTAACCATTTCTTTCTGGATTTTGATGTGTGCTTGTAGTTATTGTCTTGCTGGAAGATCCACTTGCGGCCACTTTTCAGCCTTCTGGCAGAGGCAACCATGTTTTTGGCAAAAATGTATAAGCAAAATAGCCTCATAACATCCAAGATCCACCACTAGGGCTGTTGCGGTGACTGTATTACCACCACACTGGCGGTTATGAGTCATGAAGGCAGTCAAATTCCACGTGTCTGTTTAGTCACGGTAATTAGGGTTCTCCAATCTCTGATGCTGCTGATAGTCATTAGTGTAATGAACACGAGGGGAGACAGAGAGCTGGTTTCACGTGCAGGGTGCAGTAGATGTTCATTGCAAAGGACCACAGGAGGAGGCAGGTAGCTGGCAGGCAGAAGGTCATACACAGGGGTCCAAAAGGGCAACAGTACAGGCAGGGAAAAGGCTAGTAACGTAGTCCGGGAGATTGGGCAATAAGTAGATAACAGGAAATCCAACACAAAAGGCGTTGTTACTGAGGCAGGCAAAAACTATCATACACGGTAGGAGTAAATCATGGGAAAAACAGAGCTCTGAAAGACGTGTGTCACAAAACAAACAATACCTCACAGTGATGGGGTGCAAAGAACTGAACTAAATAGTGTGATTAGAATTCAGTTGATTGGGATCTGGAGAGTTCGCTGCCTTCAGGGGATCTAGGAGTTTGAGTGTGAGAGCTGGAAAGTGAGCTGCGTTCAGGGGATCTACGTGTATGAGGGTGTGAGTTGGAAGCAGACATTACCATTAGTAGCCTACCAAACTTGCTAACTGCCTGGTACTCAGCACTCGATTGTCCAAATCACTCTGACATCAACGCAAATGTGTTCGAAAAACACTTAATTAGAGCCCATGAGCTCATGTTGTGCAACATTTCCATAGGCTATGTAATTGCGCGAGAAAACAGAGTGATGGCCAATACTAAAATAAGGAGGATCCCATCAGCTTTCTATAGGCTAGGCCAACTATATTTATTTCTCAACTTTCCTAATATTAAGCACATTGTTTTATCTTCACAACAAGAGTATAGCCTACCTGGCTTGCATGAAACTCAACCACGCGAAAAGCGTCCTCCATTTGCTATTTAAGTGTATAGATGACATGTATTTTTTCCCCCTGCCCCTGTTTCGAGACATGTGCATAATAATGGTCCATTCTAAATCGAAACAAATGTCACACATATATTATTTAGTAAAACAAGATTAAATCAAGAATAATCTGATGGGTGACAATATTTGCCTTTCACTTGTGAATTATATATTTTCACTTTGGAATGATGCCCAGTATAAGAAACTGCATTTTTCCCATGGGGTAAAGACATTTAAAAGGAGTGATGATATTAATTAACAGTAATTTTGATCCAAATATGCAAATTGTCCAAACAGATCATCAAGGTAGATGGATTATTTTAAATATGTTATGTTATGTTAAACAGATATTGCTTATTAACCTATACGGTCCAAATAATGATGATCCAAGCTTCTTTGAAAATATATGAATTTATCAACTCTACAAGCAACAATAGACTCTATTTTTATGGTGGGAGATTTTAATAAGGTTTCAAATACCTCTATGGATCGTAAAGGAAATCACACTACAAACTATCACTCTTAGGTACTTAAGGAAATCATGAATGTTATGGAAATATTGGATATATTAGTGGATATATGGAGGCTTAAATACTCTGACCTGGTGAGACATACAGTGGGGAAAAAAAGTATTTAGTCAGCCACCAATTGTGCAAGTTCTCTCACTTAAAAAGATGAGAGAGGCCTGTAATTTTCATCATAGGTACACTTCAACTATGACAGACAAAATGAGGAAAAAAAATACAGAAAATCACATTGTAGGATTTTTAATGAATTTATTTGCAAATGATGGTGGAAAATAAGTATTTGGTCACATACAAACAAGCAAGATTTCTGGCTCTCACAGACCTGTAACTTCTTCTTTAAGAGGCTCCTCTGTCCTCCACTCATTACCTGTATTAATGGCACCTGTTTGAACTTGTTATCAGTATAAAGACACCTGTCCACAACCTCAAACAGTCACACTCCAAACTCCACTATGGCTAAGACCAAAGAGCTGTCAAAGGACACCAGAAACAAAATTGTAGACCTGCACCAGGTTGGGAAGACTGAATCTGCAGTAGGTAAGCAGCTTGGTTTGAAGAAATCAACTGTGGGAGCAATTATTAGGAAATGGAAGACATACAAGACCACTGATAATCTTCCTCGATCTGGGGCTCCACGCAAGATCTCACCCGTGGGGGGTCAAAATGATCACAAGAACGGTGAGCAAAAATCCCAGAACCACACGGGGGACCTAGTGAATGACCTGCAGAGAGCTGGGACCAAAGTAACAAAGCCTACCATCAGTAACACACTACGCCGCCAGGACTCAAATCCTGCAGTGCCAGACGTGTCCCCCTGCTTAAGCCAGTACATGTTCAGGCCCGTCTAAAGTTTGCTAGAGAGCATTTGGATGATCCAGATGAGGATTGGGAGAATGTCAGATGAAACCAAAATATAACTTTTTGGTAAAAACTCAACTCGTCGTGTTTGGAGGACAAAGAATGCTGAGTTGCATCCAAAGAACACCATACCTACTGTGAAGCATGGGGTGGAAACATCATGCTTTGGGGCTGTTTTTCTGCAAAGGGACCAGGACGACTGATCCGTGTAAAGGAAAGAATGAATGGGGCCATGTATCGTGAGATTTTGAGTGAAAACCTCCTTCCATCAGCAAGGGCATTGAAGATGAAACGTGGCTGGGTCTTTCAGCATGACAATGATCCCAAACACACCGCCCGAGCAACGAAGGAGTGGCCGTAAGAAGCATTTCAAGGTCCTGGAGTGGCCTAGCCAGTCTCCAGATCTCAACCCCATAGAAAATCTTTGAAAGTCCGTGTTGCCCAGCGACAGCCCCAAAACATCACTGCTCTAGAGGACATCTGCATGGAGGAATGGGCCAAAATACCAGCAACAGTGTGTGAAAACCTTGTGAAGACTTACAGAAAACGTTTGACCTCTGTCATTGCCAACAAAGGGTATATAACAAAGTATTGAGATAAACTTTTGTTATTGACCAAATACTTATTTTCCACCATAATTTGCAAATAAATCCATAAAAAATCCTACAATGTGATTTTCTGGATATTTTTTCCTCATTTGTCTGTCATAGTTGAAGTGTACCTATGATGAAAATTACAGGCCTCTCTCATCTTTTTAAGTGAGAGAACTTGCACAATTGGTGGCTGACTAAATACTTTTTTTCCCCACTGTACATGGCGGAGGCTTAATCAAGCTAGTCGTCTTGCTTACTTTCTTATGTCATTCTCTCTGGCACCAAAAGTTTAAAAAGTGTTGATAGGGGAAAGAATGCTGTCGGATCATCACATAATTGGCATACAGTTGAAGTCGGAAGTTTACATACACCTTAGCCAAATACATTTAAACTCAGTTTTTCACAATTCCTGACATTTAATCCTAGTAAAAATGTCCTTTCTTAGATCAGTTAGGATCACCACTTTATTTTAAGAATGTGAAATGTCAGAATAATAGTAGAGAGAATGATTTATTTCAGCTTTTATTTCCTCCATCACATTCCCAGTATGTTTACATACAGTCAATTAGTATTTGATCAAACGTGGGTCAAACGTTTCGGGTAGACACAAGCTTCCCACAATAAGTTGGGTGAATTTTGGCCCATTCCTCCTGACATAGCTGGTGTAACTGAGTCAGGTTTGTAGGCCTCCTTGCTCGCACACGCTTTTTCAGTTCTGTCCACACATTTGGATTGAGGTCAGGGCTTTGTGATTGCCAGTCCAATACCTTGACTTTGTTGTCCTTAAGCCATTTTGCCAAAACTTTGAAAGTATGCTTGTGGTCATTGTCCATTTGTGACCAAGCTTTAACTTTCTGACTGATGTCTTGAGATGTTGCTTCAATATATCCACATCATTTTCCTACCTCATGATGCCATCTATTTTGTTAAGTGCACCAGTCCCTCCTGCAGCAAATCACCCCAACAACATGATGCTGCCACCCCCATGCTTCACTTTTGGGATGGTGTTTTTTCGGCTTGCAAGCCTCCCCATTTTTCCTCCAAACGTAACGATGGTCATTATGGCCAAACAGTTCTATTTATTTTCTATTTACACCACAGGTGTACAACACTTAAATAAAACACCCAAAATGTAAGGAAAATAATCAAAATGTATTTTGTGTGTTCAGATGCCCTGTGTGGACAAAGTCATTTAACCCTCTGACAATCAGATTAAATGAACTACTTTTTTCAGAGAGAAAACGTGTAAATCGGTCCAATTCGACCGGAACACAGAAGGAGGTGTCAAGAGATGGGTGTAGCTGGTGTAATGAGTCAGGCGCAGGAGAGCAGAGATGAGTGGACTAAGCACTTTACTAGGCAATGTCAAAATACATAACGCAAACGTGTCATAAAACTAATGCCCAAAAACCCAAGTAAGGTAGCACAAAGTACAAAATACCCGCACAATGCCGGCTGCCATAAAGCACGGGTGAAAACATACAACCCGGCGTACCAGCATGCCAAAACAAACAGTTCCCCAAACAGGCATGGGGGAAACAGGGTTAATTAAACACCAGTAATGAGAGCAAATGAAAACCAGGTGTTAGTGACTTAGTACTTTGTGATTGCCAACAAGGGTTTTGCCACCAAGTACTAAGACATGTTTTGCAGAGGGGTCAAATACATTTCCCTCATTTAAATGCAAATCAATTTATAACATTTTCACATGCATTTTTCTGGATTTTTGTTGTTGTTATTCTGTCTCTCACTGTTCAAATAAACCTACCACCTACAAATTATACACTGATCATTTCTTTGTCAGTGGGCAAACGTACAAAATCAGTAGGGGATCAAATACTTTTTTCCCTCACTGTATAGCCATTAGCCTATTAAATGTTTTTCTAACTAAAATAATATTATAAGAAAACAGAAAAAATTTATAATAATATACAGGTAGGCAAAGTGACTGTCACTCATTCCAAAGCAGGTTGTCCTAAACAGTGCATTTTAAATTCTGGAAATTAAATGTAATCCAAAATCATTGCCTAAATCAATAAAGGGTCAGCAAAGTTTTAGGTTAATATTTACAGTAACCTACACTTCAGTAGCCTATATGCAATTTCCATAAAACAACGTAAAAAGATGTCTCTTTACTCTATAGCATAGAGAAAAGGGGAATGATGAAAGTAGGCAGTACCGTTTGTTCTAGTTTAAATAAATACCATCCAGACGAGCTGTAGGTTACAGATCGCTGAATTAGTCCAGCAATAAGGTCTCAAATATGAGCATAAACCCAAAAGGTTTCTAGTCCTTATGAACAAGGGGTTGCTTTAGTAGTCAATGTGGATTGGAAAATGTTCTGCGGTAGATTTAGACTACTTCTTGGGCCTTGAGTCCTTCTGTCCTTCTGGCCCAACAGTTTTCCCCATACTGTAGTCTGCATATTTTTTCGGACCCTGTAATCGGATCTGGAAGGTGGTGTAATCCCAATGGAGCTCAGGAAGGACTCGGCATCAGGCACAGAAGATGTGGGTCTTGCTTTAATGGGTGACACGCAGCTTCGCAGGGAACAGAGAGTATGTGATGTTTTGGCTGCCAATTCTCAATTGATCACGTTATAATCTTTTATTTTCCGCAACAGCTCAGCAGTATAGTTTAAAGTTTAAAATATTATAGACTGATAATTTCTTAGTCAGTCGGCAAACGTACAAAATCAGCAGGGGATAAAATACTTTTTCCCCTCACTGTATATATACAGATCCAGTCCATCTAGCTAAATGCTTGGCGCATAGAATTAAAAAGGTATTGTCAGATATTATTCATCCTAATCAGACAGATGTTTTACATGGAGATAATATAAGTCAAGTACTGGAAACAATAGAATACTATGAAATATCGGGGAAACCAGGCCTGGTTTTCATGGCTGATTTTGAAAAGACTTATGATAAAGTACGACTGGAGTTTATATATAAATTTATATATATATATATATATATATATATATATATATATATATATCAATTTAGGAGAATCTCTTATAAAATGGGTTAAAGTTATGTATAGTAACCCTAGGTGTAAAATAGTAAATAATGGCTACATCTCAGAAAGTGTTAAACTGTCAAAAGGAGTAAAACAAGGTTGTCCATTATCGGCATATCTATTTATTATTGCCATTGAAATGTTATCTGTTTTAATTAGATCCAACAATAATATTAAGGGATTAGAAATCCGTGGCTTAAAAACCTCTCTAGATTAAAACCAAAGTGTACTACATTACGTATTGGGTCACAAGAAAATGCAACTTTTACATTTCCGTGTAGTTTACCAATAAAAGGGTCTGACGGGGACGTGGACATACTCGGTATACATATCCGGAAAGAAAGAAATGATCTCACTCCAATACATTTTTATAGAAAGTTTGCAAAAATAGATAAGATCTTGCTACCATGGAATGGAAAATGGAAAAATCACCCTGATTAACTATTTAGTCATATCACAGTTTATCTATTTGTTCATGGTTTTGCCTACACCTAGTGACCTGCTTTTAAAATTTTATGAACAGGAAATATTACATTTTATTTGGAATGGCAAGCCAGACAAAATTAAAAGGGCCTATTTATATAACGAATATGAATTCGGAGGGCAGAAATTATTAAATATTAAAGCATTAGACATCTCACTAAAGCCATCAGTCATACAAAAGTTACAGTTAAATCCGAAATGGTTCTCTAGTAAATTAGTAAGAATGTCTCATCTTCAAGAATTCCATTTTCACCTTTATTCCAAAGTGGCGCAGTGGTCTAAGACATTTTATCTCAGTGCAAGAGACGTCACTGCAGAACTGGGTTCGAATCCAGGCTGCGTCACATCCGGCCGTGATTGGGAGTCCCATAAGTCTTCAAAATATTGTTCTTTTTTAAACAAGCCTTAGAACGTTGGTTGCAATTCCAGCTTAATCCACCTGAAAAGACATAACAAATAATACAACAAATATTGTGGTTAAACTTAAATATACTAATTGATAAAAAAAAACATTTAAAAAAAAAACATTTTTTAAAGGTATAATCTTTGTAAATTATATCATAAATAGGACTGGTGGAGTTATGTCACACATGCAGCTAACACAGACATATGGAAATGTTCTCTCTACCCAAAATTAAAACCAACTACTTGCAACATTAAAACTCAGCAAAAAAACGTCCTCTCACTGTCAACTGCGTACATATGTGTAAATATTTGTATGAACATAACAACATTCAACAACTGAGACAAATTGAACAAGTTCCACAGACATGTGACTAACAGAAATGGAATAATGTGTCCCTGAACAAAGGGGGGGGCGTCAAAATCAAAAGTAACAGTCAGTATCTGGTGTGGCAACCAGCTGCATTAAGTACTGCAGTGCATCTCCTCCTCATGGCCTGCACCAGATTTGACAGTTCTTGCTGTGAGATGTTACCCCCCTCTTCCACCAAGGCACCTGCAAGTTCCCGGACATTTCTGGGGGAAATGGCCCTAGCCCTCACCCTCTGATCCAACAGGTCCCAGACGTGCTCAATGGGATTGAGATCCGGGCTCTTCGCTGGCCATGGCAGAACACTGACATTCCTGTCTTGCAGGAAATCACGCAGAGAACGAGCAGTATGGCTGGTGGCATTGTCATGCTGGAGGGTCATGTCAGGATGAACCTGCAGGAAGGGTACCACATGAGGGAGGAGGATGTCTTCCCTGTAACGCACAGCGTTGAGATTGCCTGCAATGACAACAAGCTCAGCCCGATGATGCTGTGACACACCGCCCCAGACCATGACGAACCTTCCACGTCCAAATCGATCCCGCTCCAGAGTACAGGCCTCGATGTAACGCTCATTCCTTCGACGATAAACGCATATCCGACCAAGACAAAACCGCGACTCGGCAGTGAATAGCACTTTTTGCCAGTCCTGTCTGGTCCAGCGACAGTGGGTTTGTGCCCATAGTCGACGTTGTTGCCGGTGATGTCTGGAGAGGACCTGCCTTACAACAGGCCTACAAGCCCTCAGTCCAGCCTCTCTCAGCCTATTGCGGACAGTCTGAGCACTGATGGAGGGATTGTCAGTTCCTGCTGTAATTCGGGAAGTTGTTGTTGCCATGCTGTACCTGTCTCACAGGTGTTATGTTCGGATGTACCGATCCTGTGCAGGTGTTGTTACACGTGGTCTGCCGCTGTGAGGACGACCAGCTTTCTGTCCTGTCTCCCTGTAGCGCTGTCTTAGGCGTCTCACAGTATGGACATTGCAATTTATTGCCCTGGCCACATCTGCAGTCCTCATGCCTCCTTGCAGCATGCCTAAGGCACGTTCACGCAGATGAGCAGGGACCCTGGGCATCTTTCCTTTGGGTTTTTTCAGAGTCAGTAGAAAGGCCTCTTTAGTGTCCTAAATTTTCATAACTGTGACCTTAATTGCCTACCGTCTGTAAGCTGTTAGTGTCTTAACAACTTTTCCACAGGTGCATGTTCATTAATTGTTTATGGTTCATTGAACAAGTATGGGAAACCGTGTTTAAACCCTTAACAATGAAGATCTGTGAAGTTATTTGGATTTTTACGAATTTTCTTTGAACGACAGGGTCCTGAAAAATGGACGTTTCTTTTTTTGCTGAGTTTATATACTGAGATCATGTGATACTTAGATTGCACACAAGTGGACTTTATTTAACTAATTATGTGACTTCTGAAGGTATTTGGTTGCACCAGATCTTATTTTGGGGCTTCATAGCAAATGGGGGAATTCATATGCACGCACCACTTTTCTGTGAATGTTTTGAAACAAGTAATTGTTTTCATTTCATCACCTATTTTGACTATTTTGTGTGTCACATGAAATCCAAATAAAAATCATTTTAAATTTCAAGTTGTAATACAACAAAATAGGAAAAACGCGAAGGGGGATGAAAACTTTTGCAAGGCATGTTAGTGCCACTATACTGTAAATGTGCTATGTTCACACACACACTCCTGCCCTCAGATCATATTCTAACAGGCATCTGTTATTTTCAGTTTGCTAGTGTTTGCCTGTGATAAGCCGCCAGGCTTGACTGACTGAGTGGGTGTCAACTGTCCTCAAGGCTGGTGACATTTTCAAGTAAACAGATATCAAACACGTAGCCCTGTCGTAGGTCATTTCTCAAATGCCATCCCTCCCTCTCTTTCTGCCTTTCTTTCTCCCTCTCTCCAGCTCTTGTTTTCTCTCTCTCTGTCTTTCACTCTCCCTCTGTCTCTCGCTCCCTACATCCCTCCCTGTACCTCTCCCTCTATGCCTTTCTGTCTCTCTCTTTCCTAAAACCAACTTGCCATCCATACAAAACTTTGATGGCGGGTTGAAAAGTATTTGTCAAAGAACAGCATAGGGACAGATTTTTTGGCTGTTATGGATTTGTGTTGTCAGAAATGCCATTTAAACCCTGTCTGGGACAAAGACAATTTGGCTGTCAAACTGGTGAGCTGAAAGGAAAGAGAGAGGGAGAGGGGGAGTATTTTTGGGTGGTGGGGGTAGAGGGTGTAAGGTAGCATTGTACAAGGATAAGGGATAAAGAAACAGAGGAGAAGAGAGGTGAGAGCTGAGAGGGGCGGTGGAAGGAATGGTGAGAGAGAGAGGAGGGTGAAGGGTAGGGGGATTAAATGCCGGTTGATTGAACATATTCCACTTGTGTGGACAGCAGGAGAATATTGCTCATGTTACTTCAGCGCTCTCCTCTCTCTCTCTCTCTCTCCCTGTCCCTACCCACCCTTTCCCAATCTCCCTCTCTCTTCCCTCTCTCTCTTCTCCCTCTCTCTGGTAGTGATCGTTCCAATCTAAAATACCTTTAATTGGTCAATGACAGAAGATGCTTTGGCAGAATTGGAGCATAAACATCCCTCAGACACAATTTGCTGGATCAATGGGAGTTAGATAGGAAAAGAGGGAGAGCAGGATGGAGAGAGAAGGGGGTGTTTTCTGGTTGGCTTAGCAAAGGTAGCGAGAGAGAATAGGAGAGAGAAGGAAAGGGATGGAGGGATGGAGAGAGAGATGTTTTTAAGCACCGCCACATTGTCTGATTGAGGCGCGGAGGCCGAGAACACAGCAGATCAAAGACTTTTCAAATAGCTTATTTTTCTTCACTCCTCCCTCTGTCTCATTCTCTACGTTTTTCACGAGTTGCAACCTCATCTGCTCAGCTGGAGAGTTTTGAAACTATATATGTTTGTGTGTCTGTATCTGTATGTGTAATGAGAAGTTGTGCTTACTATAGTGTCTACAAGATAATAAGTGCTCTAAACCTATTTTTTCCTGTGCGTGTGTGTCCACAGGGCTATGAGGTGCGCAAGATAAGAGCCATTGACCAGGATCTGGGGAGACCGAGAGGCATCGGCTACACCATCATCTCAGGTCTGTCACAATCAATTAGTTAATCAATCCCCATCGCACACACACTCACTCACTGCGTATTATTGGGTGTTAGGGTTGTAAAATAAACATTGCTTTTAGAGTTGAACTGATCATACCAAATCATACAACATACAATACTATCAGAAGCACAGTGCACTTTGTTTCATGTCTGTAGGCCTTACCATTGCTGAGCTATTACAATTTTTGTGTCAGTATTCTGGGTCAAAGTGAAGCGGGACATAATGCACAGGTCAAAGGCAAAGCCTTTTCCAAAAATGGTACAACAATGACACAGGTGGACTCAGATTAACAAATATAAACTCAAATATCTCAAGATAGGAATGTCCTATCAACAGGACTTTTTTCAGGGGTTATACAATAATATGGGCATGTTAAATTAAATCTTTCCGCTGACCAGGTGAAAGCTATGATCCATTATTGATGTCACCTGTTAAATCCACTTCGATCAATGTAGATGAAGGGGTGGATTTTTAAACCTTGAGACAATTGAGACATAGATTGTGTATGTGTACCGTTCAGAGGGTGAATGGGCAAGACAAAATATTTAAGTGCCTTTGAATAGGGTGTGGTAGTAAGTGCCAAGCGCACCGGTTTGAATGTGTCAAGAACGCTGCTGGGATTTTCACGCTCAACAGTTTCCTGTGTGTATCAAGAATGGTCAACCACCCAAAAGACATCCAGCCAACTTGACACAACTGTGGGAAGCATTGGAGTCAACATGGGCCAGCATCCCTGTGGCATGATTTTGACACTTTATAGAGTCCATGCACCGACGAATTGAGGCTGTTCTGAGGGCAAAAGGGAGCTGCAACTTAATATTAGGAAGTGTTCCAAATATTTTGTACACTCAGTGCATATGTACTGAACAAAAATATAAACACAACATACAACAATTTCAAGATTTTACTGATTTACAGTTCATGAAAGGAAATCAGTCAATTGAAATGAATTCATTAGGCCCTAATCTATGCATTTCACATGCCTGGGAATACAGATATGCATCTGTTGACCACAGATACCTTAACGAAAAAAGTAGGGGCGTAGACCCTGGTGAGGACGAGGAGCACGCAGATGAGCTTCACTGAGATGGTTTCTGACAGTTTCTGCAGAAATTCTTCAGCTGTGCAAACCCACAGTTTCATCCGCTGTCTGGGTGGCGGGTCTCAGACGATCCCGCAGGTGAAGAAGCCGGATGTGGAGGTCCTGGGTCTGCGGTTGTGAGGCCAGTTGGACGTCCTGCCAAATTCTCTAAAACAACATTGGAGGCAGCTTATGGTAGAGAAATGAACATTTAATTCTCTGGCAACAGCTCGGTTGGACATTGCTGCGTTCAGCATGCAAATGTATTGCTCGCTCAAAGCTTGAAGCATCTGTGGCATTGTGTTGTGCACATTTTAGAGTGGCCTTTCATTGTCCCCCGCACAAGGTGCACCTCTGTAATGATCAAACTGTTTAATCAGCTTCTTGATATGCCACACCTGTCAGGTGGATGGATTATTTTGGCAAAGGATAAATGGCCACTAACAGTAATGTAAGCAAATTTTGCAAAAAAAATTGAGAGCAATAAGCTTTTTGTGCGTGTGGAACATTTCTGGGATCTTTTATTTCAGCTCATGAAACATGGGACCAACACTTTACATGTTGCGTTTATATTTTTGTTCAGTGTAAATTCATTCTCTGGTCATTTGAGTGGGTGGACAACATGCCAGTTCATGCTGCAAGAGCTCTGATACATTTGGAGGATGCCCTCCGGAAATTTTAATACAGTAATTACTGTGTAAGTCTATGGAAGCCATAAGACTCCTGAACACGTAATCGAATGGCTACCTGGACTATTTGCATTGTGTGCCCCCCCAACCCCTCTTTTACTCTTCTGCTACTCTCTGTTCATCATATATGCATAGTCACTTTAACTATACATTCTACCTCAATTGGCCCGACCAACCAGTGCCCCCGCACATTGGCTAAGCGGGCTATCTGCATTGTGTCCGCCACCCCCTCTTTTACGCTACTGCTACTCTCTGTTCATCATATATGCATAGTCATTTTAACCATATCTACATGTACATACTACCTCAGTCAGCCCGACTAACCAGTGCCTGCATGCAGCCTCGCTACTCTTATAGCCTCGCTACTGTATATAGCCTCGCTACAGTTTTTTTTTTTTCACTGTGTTGTTTTATTTCTTTACTTACCTATTGTTCACATAATACCTTTTTTTGCACTGTTGGTTAGAGCTTGTAAGTAAGCATTTCACTGTAAGGTCTAAACCTGTTGTATTCGGGGTGCACGTGACAAAGAAACTTTGATTTGATTTGGAAGGAGATGAGAACCATGAGCCTCCTAGGTTTTGTATTGAAGTCAATGTAGCCAGAGAATTACAGAAACTAGCTGTCCTCCTGCTACACCATGGTGTGCTACACCTTCAGAGTGCTGTTTATTTTGTATTTTTTTAATTTAACCTTTATTTACTATGACAGCCTACCGGGGAACAGTGGGTTAACTGCCTTGTTCAAGGGCAGAACGACATATTTTTACCTTGTCAGCTCTTGGATTCGATCCAACAACCTTTTGGTTACTGGCCAAACACTCTAACCACTAGGCTACCTGCCGCCCCAGAGGTAACTGTAGACCTTCATTGCAAAACAGTGCATTATCATCAATTATTTGGTTACATGTGAATATATTTAGTATTGTTTTATCTAAAAATAATAAAGGTTTTCGAAGGTATCACTATTTTTATTTTTATGAAATTTACTGAGGAGGATGGTCCTCCCCTTCCTCTTCTGAGGAGCCTCCACTGCTAAAGGCATAGTATCATGTGAGGTCCCTTGTCAAGTCAGTCAGTCAGTACTTGCTGCAGATGTGCTCAATAGTGCTTGAGCATAATGCATAATGTTCACTATAATGTCCTGGACCAATCCTTTCATCATGTCGCACACATCGCTTTGGCTCTCTCTTCTCTTGTAGCTCCAAGTGATCGGTCTCCTCCACTATGTCTCCCATTAGCTCCTCTGTCAGAAACAGCTTGAAGCACTCTGCCTCAGAGGGAGATGGTAAGGGGCTTTGCAGGAGGGGTGAAATGGCTAGCTGCCTTCCAGCTACCGCAGACCTCACGTACTTCACCCACTGTTGGCCTGCCTCCATCACCACCAGCATCTTCAGAGGGACCTGGAACATCATCGGTGGGCAGGGGGGCCACTGATTCAGGGTTCTCAATGGCCACAAGGTTGGGGGGACATTCCTCACTGTCACTGTCAGAATCTGATTCCTCACTTTCATAGTCAGACTCATTGTTAGAATTTACGCATTTGTAAATTGTCTCCTTTTGAAAGATATTGCTAATGCTATAGCTTAGCCCACTAGCTACATACATAAACAACACTGAGTGGCTCTGAGTGAGTGTCAGAGGTTACATAATTGACTGCCGGCACCCAGCACTTGTATCAATGAATCATTATGGTTTGTGATGTAATAATTGATTGATTTCCTGTTTTATTTGTATGTTTTCAAGTAATGGTGACAAATCATGCATTCCGATTCTTGTAATATTGTAATGGGCACATATGATGTGTGTAAAATACTTTTTGTGAAGGATGTACTGATTATAATGAGGTAAAGCTAAGCTAATTGCCAGCTGTGTATGGAGACATGTTTGTTGACATCATACAATGCATTCTGGGTTTCACGTAAACGTCTGTCAGACCAAGGATGTTATAACAAAATGAAGTGAAGGGATAAACTCGTATTTCGAGTGAACTTCTGGAAGTGAATGATGGGAAGTGAATGATGGTAGACGTGTGTGTGTGTGTTGTGTATACTTACATTATACAGACTAATTGGTCAGAAAGAGTGGTAAATTATACTTCATTCTAAATGCAATTGTTCCTAAGAACCTGAGGTTTATATGTATTCAATGTTTATTTTAGTTTCACCAAACAATAAAGCGAGAGAGGGAGACAGAGATCACGGTAAGAGAGAACATCTAGAACATTTATTAGCCACCTACTCGCGGTAAATCTATGATCGTTTCAACAATTCAACTTGAAATCTTTATAGCAGCATAGCAAGATGTGCAGTGATATACATTTTTTGTTGTTGTGCATTTTGTCAAATGTATATGGTCAAGCACTGAGTGTAGATGAACTCTTTCGTACCTTCTTACCAAGGCGATTCTTTCCGTAGCTTTCTGCTAAAATATTTAAATTTAATTCACAGTTGATCAAGATATCATGATTTATAAAGTGAGCACCAGAGTCAAAGTAGAATTCTTTCCCTAGATTTTGTCACATGACCTATTTTCTGATGATAATCATACAGAATAATACACAAGGCTGATTCAAACACACAACAGTCAATACTTTCATATACTAATACAACAGAATAATAGAATAGGCATGTCCATAAACTATCAATCTCTGTTCAGTGCAACTGTGCAGAACATTGAATATATAATCATAAATAAGTATAAATATAAATATGACAGTAATCAATCAAGATCATACATCAGGGAGTTTGGCTGCTATACCACCTCTGCCTGGGTTGTATTAGGACACTAGCAAAATATTTTGCAAAGGAAACCGCAAATTAGCATGTATTATTGGACAAGTTCATAGTACCTCTCTCAATTTTTTGACTGGGCATGTTTACCTATGATAGGAAGGGACCAGTGTCAGTTTAGAAAGCGTATTAACAGTCTAAAGTGAACAACAAATCCATTTGCCTGGTTTCTTCCACCCACATGCGTTATGAGTTATCGTGTTACGACACTTTTCACAGGAAATGGGGAAGGATAGAGAACAGAGGAGGCTGGTGGGAGGAGCTATAGGAGGACGGGCTCATTGTAATGGCTCATCGATGAGCCCGATGAGCCCTATAGCTCGTCTCACCGGCTTCCTCTGATAGAGAGATACATTACATGTTTGTGTGTGTGTGTGTGTGTGAGTTTGTGCCTGTCTGCCTGCGCACATGTGGGTGTGATGTGTGTCAGAGACATTTTACCAACGTATTGTGCTGTAATGCTAGGAGACCTACTTTATGTTTTATTGTTGTGTGACTCAAACCAAGTTGTGTGGGGTTGGGTGGCTGGGTACGGTTCTTTAGCCTCTTAGACCACAATGGACAGAGAAATAGAGAGAGGGAGAGAGAGATGTGGAGATGGAGATAAAGAATCAAGAGAAAGGTGAGGACTGTATAATGCAGAGAAGACAGTTTCATCAACTAAACTGTATTTTACAAAAGTAACTGCAGATCAGTAAGCTAATTTTCACCCAACATCGGACACCCCCTAACTTCGGACACTCTGTAGCGGTTGGAGGACTAAATCACCTCGAGCTCAACATTTAACTCTAGCGGTTGGAGGACTAAATCACCTCGAGCTCAACATTTAAATGGCCTGGAAAATAACGGTAAGTTTTGCGACTAAAGACACGCTTCTAGCTAGCTGACCACCGATATTTATTGCATTTTATGTAAGTTAGGTTTTGAGAGTTTTCAAAAAAGTAATATGTATACACATTTTGTGGGACACACTGTATATTGTAAAATTTGACTGCGCGACAGACCACACATCATTTAACTTTTTACCTCTGAAATATAGCTAACGGATTTGCTAATGTTGCTAGTTTGTTTGCTAAATGTTGCTAGAACTGCTAAGTAAGCAAAAATAAAAAAACATTTTAAGCGTTAGATAATACAGTTGAAGTTGGAAGTTTACATACACCTTAGCCAAATACATTTAAAGTCAGTTTTCACAATTCCTGACATTTAATCCAAGTAAAAATTTAAGAATGTGAAATGTCAGAATAATATTATTTATTTCAGCTTTTATTTCTTTCATCACATTCCCAGTGGGTCAGAAGTTTACATACACTCAATTAGTATTTGGTAGCATTGCCTGTAAATTGTTGAACTTGGGTCAAATGTTTAAGGGTAGCCTTCCACAATCTTCCCACAATAAGTTGGGGGAATTTTGGCCCATTCCTCCTGACAGAGCTGGTGTAACTGAGTCAGGTTTGTAGGACTCCTTGCTCGCACACGCGTTTTCAGTTCTGTCCACACATTTTCTATAGGATTGAGGTCAGGGCTTTGTGATGGCCACTCCAATACCTTGACTTTGTTGTCCTTAAGCCGTTTTGCCACAACTTTGGAAGTATGCTTGGGGTCATTGTCCATTTGGAAGACCCATTTGCAACCAAGCTTCAACTTCCTGACTGATGTCTTGAGATGTTGCTTCAACATATCCACATAATTTTCCTACCTCATGATGCCATCTATTTTGTGAAGTGCACCAGTCCCTCATGCAGCAAAGCACCCCCACAAAATGTTGCTGCCACCCCGTGCTTCACGGTTGGGTTGGTGTTCTTTGGCTTTCAATCCTCCCCATTTTTCCTCCAAACATAACGATGAGCATTATGGCCAAACAGTTCTATTTTGGTTTCATCAGACCAGAGGAAATTTCTCCAAAAAGTACGATATTTGTCCCCATGTGCAGTTGCAAACCATAGTCTGGCTTTTTTATGGCGGCTTTGGAGCAGTGGCTTCTTCCTTGCTAAGCGGCCTTTCAGGTTATGTCGACATAGGACTCGTTTTACTGTGGATATAGATACTTTTGTACCTGTTTCCTCCAGCATCTTCACAAGGTCCTTTGCTGGTGTTCTGGGATTGATTTGCACTTTTCACACCAAAGTACGTTCATCTCTAGGAGACAGAATGCGTCTCCTTCCTGAGCGGTATGACGGCTGCGTGGTCCCATGGTGTTTATACTTGCGTACTATTGTTTGTACAGATGAACGTGGTACCTTCAGGCGTTTGGAAATTGCTCCCAAGGATGAACCATACTTTTGTTTCTGAGGTCTTGGCTGATTTCTTTTGATTTTCCCATGATGTTAAGCAAAGAGGCACTGAGTTTGAAGGTAGGCCTTGAAATACATCCACAGGTACACCTCCAATTGACTGAAACTATGTCAAATAGCATATCAGAAGCTTCTAAAGCCATGACATAATTGTCTGGAATTTTCCAAGATTTTTAAAGGCTCAGTCAACTTAGTGTATTTAAACTTCTGACCCACTGAAATTGTGATACAGTGAATTATAAGTGAAATAATCTGTCTGTAAACAATTGTTGGAAAAATTACTTTATGCCATGCACAAAGTAGATTTCCTAACCGTCTTGCCAAAACTATAGTTTGTTAACAAGACATTTGTGGAGTGGTTGAAAAACAAGTTTTAATGACTCCAACCTAAGTGTATGTAAACTTCCGACTTCTGTACATATCACAAAAACAACTGAATGTTGTCAAGCTTTACCATATCAAAATTGGAGTCTTATGACAGCGGTGTTTTGCACAATCTGCAAAAATTTGTTTAGAACGTTGAACCATTAACTTTTTGACACTTTGACACACTGTTGGCTATGTTTCATCTTACAACAGCTACATAGAGGCAGTATTTAGTCAAATGTTACAATGTATGCATCAATATTAAACTAATTGGGACTATTTTTATTTCAGATAACATCAAACAGAAAACATGGGTAGATTTCAGTTATTGTGAAAACGTTCATCATGTGTATAGTATGCCAAGTTATTTAGCTACATGTATTTACCACCACAGCATGGAGAAAGTCCACGCCATGGAGGACTGCGGGGCAGGTATGGCTATCCGCCAGGCTGCCAAGGTTAGGAGGCTGATGAAATATGTGTTTATGTATGTAGAATGCTGGACTGACTGTTTTCAATGTGTGTGATGTAAATGTGGATGTGTTTGGTGATGCCAAAACAAGCATTTTCATCCTGGATGGACAATTTTATATTCTATTCTGTAGGTTTCGGGCACCCAGGGGAAACAATCCCACTACTGGGGAAGAGGTGGTTGGAAATGTTCAGGAGGCTGGACACCCTGGACAGGGGGAGAGCTGAGTCTGCCACACGTCCGACGATTGACACCTTCTTCACTTCTTTTGAAAAGCACTTGGAGGTGAGTGGGTTGAGGGAGAAACCCAGACAAATCTCTAACTGCGATGAGTCTGGGTTTCGTAACAACGGCCAGAGCAGGCACAAAGTGCTTTCTACCCGGGGCGCAAATCACGTGTACCAGCAGGCTCTGGGGACCAAGGAGCACATCACAGTGCTGGCCTGCTTCAACGCAGCTGGGGAGGATGTCACCCTGCAGCCGCTGGACATGGCATACATTGTCCCTTTAAAGGCTGAGTTCTCCAAGGTAGCTGGAGACCTTATCCATTTTGACCACTCCTACATGGTAAACAAATCAGAATTTGCCATAGTATTCCGCTACCCGTACCAGCACTGCAAGGACGTGGTGGAAGGGTTTAAAAAGTGTGGCCTCTTCCCTTTTGACCCTTCAGCCATTGAAGGGTCCCGTTTAATGCTGTCTCAGTCTCTACCGGGTCCCACCACCGCGTCTCCTGGAACTAGCAGCACTGTGCCGTCCATCAGCACCTCCTCCCCAGCGACCACAGGAGGACCCTCAGCCCCTGCTCCAGTCCGAGCTCCATCCCTAGCTCTAGAAGAGCATCCCCTAATAGAGGGGGGTTGATAGTGAAGGACCTGGGGCACATCCTTAATGTCCTGAAGTATCGGCTAGACCGATACAGAAGACTCCCTGTGGTCGCCACATGCCTCACCGGGGAGGAATACATGCACCAGTGGCAGGAGAGGGGTGAGAAGGAGAGGGCAGAGGCAGGAAAGGCCCGAGGCCATGGATGAGACCATTGACGCCACCGCCTCTGCTGGACCCCCCACTGGAACCACTCCTGACAGCTGCATCAACACTGCCAATGCCTCCCTCAACCCCACCATTACAAACACTAGCTCCTCCAAGCAATCGTCGGCGGTTCCGTTCACCACCACTACGATGCACACCACCCCCCCTGTCTGTCACCACCAACGCGGCCTCCTCTGGACCAACTGCCTCCACTGTCTCCCCTGGTCACACCACCATAGCAGCCTCGTCTGGTGTCCCTGCCCCCTGCAATTAGAATACAGCCTCCTCCACAGGTAAACACAACAAATTCCAGAGAAATTACTATTTGTTATGTGTTTATAAAACTGCAATGTTTAAACTTGTTTTTCTCTCTTTACATATCTACAGTCCATTGCACCAGCCCTCAAGGCATGTCCACCTCCTCCAAAACTTCTGCAGCTTCCTCCAGATGTATTGATGTTGAAATGGGTTTTCATGAAATTATTTATTTGTAAAAAAAAAAAAATACATTTATTCAACCCATCTTGTGTATTTCTTCCTTTACTTTCCATGTGCATCTCTGCAACACAAACTCCAACAGTGTTTTAATTGTTTATGTCAATGCACATGACTGAAATTAAAGTTTTATTTGATGTAAATGATTCATATTAAACTGTTATCTACTTTCTCAAAACATAAAATTAATCTGTAAAACAAATGATGATACTTTACACTGAATATGTTGGTGAAGAACCATTTTTTAAGAGTCCACAGGAGGGTGTACCGAGCTACGCAATGAAAAGTTGACAGGCAAGTAATTTTCTTTTTAACCAGAAGACTAGCCGACTAGCCAACTAGTCAACTATCTAGTAAACACTTCGGTTACAGGGTTAGTTTCTCATTTTTGTACAAAATAAAACTGATATATCTTGTAATTTAACAAAATAGTAAGGTGGCCAATAACTGGGGACCGTATGCCGATAATACGGGAGACATTGTTTGGCTTAGCGGCTTATCAAAAAGCTGATAGTAGTAGTATTTCCATTGAAATGTCAAAAATTGTAATTGCTAACCCGTTAGATAACATTTTTACCACACCAATAATAACAAAACATTGATGGCTTGATCACAAGATAACACTGTTGAAGGTAATATATTTCTTAAACGCTGTTGAATATGCCGATAATATGGGGTGCTACGCTAGCTAGGTTACAGCAGGACACATACTGCAACTAGTTTCAACCAATGAGAAAATAGAGGATGCATATCGTACAGTAAATTAATAGAAATTAAGAGTGGGATAGATGCAGAGAATTTGTCTTTCTTGTATGCAAACCACATAACCAGCCTTGCCCAACAGCCACCCCCTGTGCCCTGGTATGCCCTGGCTAAACTCTGAGTGTCCCATAAGAGGGTCACCAGCCATGATGGTAGCACATTACATGGGTGCCCAATGCTTCCCATTGCAGTGCCAACTGGTTAATAATGTGTACTGGCACTGGTTGTGTCAGGGTGGCATGCAGGGTGGTAGTGTGGCACACTTCTTAGTGATAGAGATGCCCATCCCTTGACAATTTGCTGAGTCACTGGCTGACCTTAACCAGTCACTCTGCCTCTTTCACTTATAGAGACAAGGCACTGATCAAACACACACACACACACTGAGACACACACACGCACACATACAGGCGTTCCGCGCACACACACACACACACAGAATGGACAGAAAGCCTAAATCCCAGTCTAGTCCACTTCTTACAAAGCCACACCATGAAAACAAACACAGTGGCCTCTGCCTCTATAACCCCCTCCCCCCCAATGCTCTTGTGTTTTGCAGAGTTGAAGAAGAGCAGAGCATTAAAAATGCATTAATTAGATAGTATGTCTAGTCCTTTTGGCAGAGGGAAATCTTGAGTTATGGCGCTGTACTAAGCCCTTATGGAGAGGGAGCCTGTAGGGTTAATAAAATCATTATAATTTTAATAGATAATGGATAGTGAAGGATAATGATGCAGTGGTCAGAGTTTAAGGTGGGATGATGAGGCGGGGATGGGGGAGAATGATGCAATTTGTTGTGTGTGTCTGTGTTTTTCCACATGTTCGTGTGCTTGCGTACCCATGAGTGTATGACACGCGTGCAGGTGTGTATGCCTGTGTGCTTGTGTAAGACACCTACTTCTCATCTCGACTGTCGTCAGAGGGTGTGACTTAGTCCTGCGGGACTCGTCTCATTAGTACAGTAATTAAGATAAAAGGTTTAAATTGCAGAGTTGATTTATGCTAATGATCTGGGGACCTGGGATCAGGATATCCTCCCTCTCACCATCGGAGGGCTAATCTGGGATGTGATGCGTACAGTAGATAGTGACACCCTGTGAGCTCTGGATCTGTTATTGTTGATGGGTTGTGTGTGTGTGTGTGTGTGTGTGTGTGTGTGTGTGTGTGTGTGTGTGTGTGTGTGTGTGTGTGTGTGCAAGTGATGTGCGTGTGTGGGGCTAAGAAAGAGTTTGTATTAATAGTGACTACCCAGTGCCCACTCCCTGACCCCATCATGACGCCATGACCCTTTGACTAGACCTTAGATCTGAGGCTCACTCCTGTTCCTGCTGTTGATTTGTCTTTAGCCAGAAATGACAGTATGTCCCAATAATCTTTATTTTCTCCTGAAGGTTGCAATTGTTGGCTACCCTTCATAAATTTGAAAGTAAATGACTGGTATATGGAAACTCCCTGGAGCCCATGCCTACACCAATCCAATGTTTTTACATTTGTGGGGAATTGAGAACAAATGCACACTTCAGGAGAAAGGAGATATTATTGGGACGTTGCACCATACAATGTAAAAATGGGCTAGTTCTGCTAACTACATTTTTTTTGTGGAAACCCGTTGCCTAGAATCATTTGAGTAACCCAACTCAAATTATGTCATTGTTCATTCCAAATTTTTGTCAAGTGTAAGTAGTTCTGATTAGTCGTTTTCAGTGGTCGTGTCTAGGGCTGTGGCTGTCATGAAACTTTGTGAGCCGGTGATTGTCAAGCAAATAACTGCCAGTCTCACGGTAATTGACCGTTAATTAGTATCTCCTGGCTTCCACACATAGCCTACAAGCCACTGATGCAGACCTTTGGAACATCTACATTTTAAAAAGTTGTCTACATCCATGTAATATAGCCTACACCATCACAATAAATCCATTTTTGATTTTAGACGGGTCTAAAGAAACATGATATGAAGAAAATGTAGTCTATATGCTTAATTTAGAGTTATTTATGTAACTTTAGTTGTGATACAAACGTTGGGCTATATGTTTTGATTTTTAATACATTCTAAGGCTGCATGATGCGACTCTAATGATGATTTGAAAAAGGTTCTGCAGGCTGTACATCCTTCATCAGTTTCCCTCATTAACAATTTGATGAGCACTTGATAATGACTCAAATTTCCCGGCTGTATCCCCTTTGTGTAGCTGTAATGCCGACTAAAAAAATCCATGTCTTATGCAGCCAGTGGCCATTGTACCCTAGGGCTGAATATAATTATTATAATTCCCTTCTCCTCGTTGCGTGCTGAAGCACCTCACATGGCTCTGTGTCACATTACTGGCTCTTTCTCACAGGCTACAAGTGAAGACAGACAGGCGCATATTTAAGATATTGGAAGAACTGTAATTTACTTTGTCAGCTAAAAAGATGAGTAGGACTAACAAACAGCAAAAGCACTAGCCTATGTCAATCTACTATCCCCATAGTACAAAAGGGAACCTATTCTAGTCTGTGCTATAAATAAACATTTCAGACATAGTCTGGGACAGTTGTAGTCTGGGACAGTCGATAGATCCCAAATTAATATACCCACTTGCATTTAAAAAGGCCAGTTTTAAGGCCAGGCAAAAATTGTGATTTTGCTTCCATCTGTCAATTTTCAGATTTTGGGATATTTTGCAACTATAACTTCCATACTTTCATAAAATGTACAAATAATTTGGCAAAAATGTATATAAATACTTGATTTGTATAATTGTATCCCAACTCTGTCAACTACACCTAGCATAAATGTCGTTCTTGTTAGTGTGTTTCATGTAGAACTTCAGCTGTTATTCTTAAAACTCTCCATGTTGAATCTTATATCATTCAAAAGCTTGTTTTCCGGAGCATATCGTGAGCTAGTCCATACGTGGCTATATAGACGTAGTGCCTCGTGCTGTAGGTTAGTAATTTCCTGACATCCGATTGGTTACTGGCATTTAAAGGCCCTTTCCGGCAACCTAATTGGTTAAAATGCCGCACTTCCTTGTTTGAAATCTCTCGCGAAGAATTCCCGTAAAGAGAGACAAAATGAGCAAATCTTGAAGAATATACCTACAGTATGTGAATAAATAGGATATCTCTGATAGCTAATGCAAGAAAAGCAGTCAATCAAATAACAAATTAACCTGATCAGCCGATCGAGGCAGTGGCAGTACAGGTAGAGGAGGAAAATGAGGTAGCCGGCAGAAGCGCGTAGAGATGCAAATTAGTTGAGATGAAGATGACAGCTATCAGCGATCATCCAGACAGCCAACAGTGGCTTTTATTCCACATGTCACAAATAAAAAACGTGTTTTTTATTTTATATGCCCTAAGTGTCTAAACACTGGACGGAAAATCACCAAAGACCCCACCAACCAGGGATTCTGCAATTCTGTCATGGTAGAATATGCACACTGTGAAGGTGATCGTGATGCATTTAGGAGGAGTATTTACACTACCTCCAGGCTGCAGGAGTGCTCCAGTGTAGATGTGGCATTTTATATCAATGTGAGTATGGTTCTTCTAGCCCACAAATTTGGACTTGGTTATGCAGCTCTAAAGAAAATGAGCAAAGTCATAGGGTTTCCTTCCTTGTATCTCAGCTCATATCAGAGACATGACAGGAGAGTGACAGGTAAATAAAAAGGGAGAGTAGCCCATTATTGTCAGGTGACTTGCTGTGTATAAATCATATTTATTTCCTTGCTCCAGCAAATTTATTCAAAGTGAATAAACAGAGTGAGAGGAAAACATAACTATACAATAAATGTCACATAGGCCTACAGTGTCATAGGGCTATAGCCTACTGTGATTACTGAGAAATTAGGAAATACATGCTGATATGCTAATATTTACAAAGAGTAACATGCTGATATTTAGTCCTGCAGTTTTGAATGTAATGTTGACAGACATCGTAATAAGTACTTTCCCCCCCACTTTAGTTGCAGAGATTTGAGAGAGGGCTACAGTCAATGGAGAGTGCATGCCATGCATGTGTGATGAAAAGGAAAAGTGGAAATACTGAGGAGTAGTTCAGGGAATGGAAGGATTCACATGCAGATGACTGTGCTCAAAACTTCTCAGGTTCGAGCAAAGCAATGGAACAGGACGCAGCTAAACGCATGTGGGCCAGATCAGTCAGTCGCCACCACCTTCGTTACGCTGAGATGCTCTCAGATGGTGACAGTACTGCATACAAGCAGTTGTCAAATTAGATCCCTACCCAGGCAATGAGATATGGAACTAGAATGCATCAATCATGCCCACAAGAGGATGGGAACAGCGCATCGTAAACTTAGTTCAGAGAAGCATCTTGGGGGGAGAGGTGTAGGGAAACTCACTACACACAAATGTAAGTCTGCAAAACTACAGGGGTGCGATTCTTGATAACCAGGGTGATATAGAGGGCATGAAGAATGCTATCTGGGCTGGTCTTTTCCATTCCATATCAACAGACGAAATCCATAATCACAGTAGATCTTGGTGCTGGTACCAGCGAGCCCTAGAAAATGGTGAAGATCCACCCAGTCACAGAAATCATACATTTTTTAATAGAGAGGTTGCACGGAAAATGGTACCTCTATGTCATAGGATAACCTCCTCAATAGAATGCAGCACGTATGAACCCAGAATGCAAATGAATGTCTGAACTCTGTAATATGGTCGCAATGCCCCAAAACTGTCTTCATGGGCAAAAGCCGCATTGAAGGAGCAGCCAGTATGGCAGTAGACACTTTTAATGAGGGAGTCACTGCTATATCATATGTGATGGACAAATTGTGGCTTGACAGCACTTTGGTGACACTGGAAGCAATCAGAGAGGAGGATGCAAGGCGTCTTGTGAGAGCTGGTGCTGATTCAATGGAGGGTGCCAAGCGTAGGCGCAGGTCCCATGTCAACAAAGTAAAGCGGCAACAGCAACAACTCAAAGAGGGCCTTACAAATGGGGCAAGCATAGCTGATTAATGTTCTGCACATTTCACCAGCCATTCAAAGGCCTTGTATGTGACAAATTGAGCGTTATGAGAATTTGTCCAAAACTGAAGATTTGCCCAACAGACCAGTATTCAAAGCATATGCTCTATTGCTTGAAACAAGCACATGTATTACATGAGCTAATGTATTTGTAAAGGGTATATTTGATGTTTTTTTGGTCAGTTTAGAAGTGATTTATGAATAAGAGATGAATTAATGTGACAAATGGTCATATTTATGGAAAGTACATTTTAATTGCATTAGTTTATCTTTATCGGCCATTTTCTCAAAATTACAAATTAATTTGTCTCAGTCTTCAAAGGACTTACATTTACATTGTTCCACACACAGTTTCTAGGTCTTATAGTGAGACTTATACAGAGGCTTTTTTTATATCTTGTGTCGTTTTTGATTTTAAGTGTCATTTTATCTGTAAATATATGCTAAATATGCATCCTTCATTCATGTGAATTGTGTTTTTTAAATAATTCCAGCCAGGGCTGTAGTAGAGCAGGTCGAGAGTTTCAAGTTCCTTGGTGTCCACATCACCAACAAACTATCATGGTCCAAACACACCAAGAAAGTCATGATGAGGGCACGACAACTCCTTTTCCCCCTCAGGAGACTGAAAAGATTTGGCATTGGTCCCCAGTTCCTCAAAAAGTTATACAGCTGCACCGCCGAGAACATCCTGACTGGTTGCAATCACCACCTGGTATGGCAGTGGTGGCTGCGTCATGGTCGGGGTATGCTTGACATCGGCGAAAACTGGGGAGTTTTTCAGGATAAAAAGAAGCACATGTTATTTTTTACTTTAGTTTATTTAGTAAATATTTTCTTAACTCCATTTCTTGAACTGCATTGTTGGTTAAGGGCTGGTAAGTAAGCATTTCACGGTACACCTGTTGTATTCGGCGCATGTGACAAATAACATTTGATTTGAAATAGCAAATGGAGGATGTTTTTCCCGAAGTTCATTTTCACACATCCTAACTTGATTCCAGGTTGCCTTACAACCTGGAATCACTTGATTTACACAACATGCCTACCACTTTGAAGATAATATATATATTTTTTTAAACAAACAACAAATAAGGTAATAAAACTGAAAACTTGGGCGTGCATAACTATTCACCCCCTCTACTTTGTAGAGTCACCTTTTGCAGCAATTACAGCTGCAAGTCTCTTGGGGTATGTCTCTATAAGCTTGGCACATCTAGCCACTGGGATTTTTGCTCATTCTTCAAGGCAAAACTGCTCCAGCTCCTTCAAGTTGGAAGGGCTCCGCTGGTGTACAGCAATCTTTAAGTCATACCACAGATTCTCAACTGGATTGAGGTCTGGGCTTTGACTAGGCCATTCCAAGACATTTACATGTTTCCCCTTAAACCACTCGAGTGTTGCTTTAACAGTATGCTTAGGGTCATTGTCCTGCTGCAAGGTGAACCTCCGTCCCAGTCTCATATCTCTGGAAGACTGAAACAGGTTTCCCTCAAGAATTTCCCTGTATTTAGCTCCATCCATCATTCCTTCAATTCTGACCAGTTTCCCAGTCTCTGCTGATTAACCCGTTTGGGCTAGGGGGCAGTGTTCGTTTACTTTGGGATTTTTGCTCATTCTTCAAGGCAAAACTGCTCCAGCTCGGAAGCCCAAAGTAAACTGCCTGTTACTCAGGCCCAGAAGCTAGGATATGCATGTAATTGGTAGTATTGGATAGAAAACACTGAAGTTTCTAAAAATGTTATATAATAATAAATAATGTCTGTGAGTTTTTTTTTTTTTTTTTTTAGCTCCCTGTCTCTTCTTATCTTATATAGCACCTAGATTGCAGTACTTATGGCTTCCACTGGATGTCAGTCTTTAGACAAGGTTTCAGGCTTTTATTTTGAAAAATGAAGTAGTTTAAGGAAATCCAGGTGTCCCTCATTCTGGCTGTAGTCTTGTGGCGCGCGTGACTGAGGATGCGCTCTTCATTATTTATCTCCGTTATTGAACATAATAAATTCAGTCTTAAATTGTATCGTTTATTTACATATTAGGGTACCTGAGGATTGATTAGAAACATTGTTTGACTTGTTTAGATGAAGTTTATTGGTAACTTTTTTAGGTTTCCTATGGCTGTATGTTGAAGGAGTGGAACTATTGGATTACTGAACTGAGTTTTTGGGATATAAAGAGGGACTTTATCGAACAAAACGACCATTCATTGTTTTCCTGAGACCCGTGGGATTGCAACCAGAGGAAGATCTTCAAAGGTAAGTGATTTATTTTATCTCTATATTTGATTTTGTAATGCGTGTGCTGGTTTGAAATATATTTATATGCAGGAAGTATGCAGGGCGCTATCCTCAGATAATCAAATGCTATGCTTTCGCATTGAAGCCTATTGTAAATCGGACAACGTGGTTCAATTACCAAGATTCTAAGCTAAATAATGGTGTACAACACTTGTATTTTCATGAATGTTTAATATTACTATTTTTGTCATTTTAATTTGGCGCTCTGCATTTCACCGGATGTTCTGCTGACTTTCTCATTATAAAAACAGCAATGGTGAGATTCAAATGGTGAGATTAATGCTACCACTATTAACGGGCAGTGTTCGTTTACTTTGGGATTTTTGCTCATTCTTCAAGGCAAAACTGCTCCAGCTCGGAAGCCCAAAGTAAACTGCCTGTTACTCAGGCCCAGAAGCTAGGATATGCATTTAATTGGTAGTATTGGATAGAAAACACTGAAGTTTCTAAAATGTTATATAATAATAAATAATGTCTGTGAGTTTTTTTTTCTTTTTTTAGCTCCCTGTCCCTTCTTATCTTATATAGCACCTAGATTGCAGTACTTATGGCTTCCACTGGATGTCAGTCTTTAGACAAGGTTTCAGGCTTTATTTTGAAAATGAAGTAGTTTAAGGAAATCCAGGTGTCCCTATTCTGGCTGTAGTCTTGTAGGTGACTGAGGATGCGCATTATTTATCTCCATATTGAACATAATAAATTCAGTCCAAATTGTATCGTTTATTTACATATTAGGGTACCTGAGGATTGATTAGAAACATTGTTTGACTTGTTTAGATGAAGTTTATTGGTAACTTTTTTGGTTTCCTATGGCTGTATGTTGAAGGAGTGGAACTATTGGATTACTGAACTGAGTTTTGGGATATAAAGAGGACTTTATCGAACAAAACGACCATTCATTGTTTTCCTGAGACCTGTGATTGCTTGAGGAAGATCTTCAAAGGTAAGTGATTTATTTTATCTCTATATTTGATTTTGTAATGCGTGTGCTGGTTTGAAATATATTTATATGCAGGAAGTATGCAGGGCGCCATCCTCAGATAATCAAATGCTATGCTGCATTGAAGCCTATTGTAAATCGGACAACGTGGTTCAATTACCAAGATTCTAAGCTAAATAATGGTGTACAACACTTGTATTTTCATGAATGTTTAATATTACTATTTTTGTCATTTTAATTTGGCGCTGCATTTCAATCGATGTTCTGCTGACTTTCTCATTATAAAAACAGCAATGGTGAGATTCAAATGGTGAGATTAATGCTACCACTATTAACGGCAGTGTTCGTTTACTTTGGGATTTTTGCTCATTCTTCAAGGCAAAACTGCTCCAGCTCGAAGCCCAAAGTAAACTGCCTGTTACTCAGGCCCAGAAGCTAGGATATGCATTTAATTGGTAGTATTGGATAGAAAACACTGAAGTTTCTAAAAATGTTATATAATAATAAATAATGTCTGTGAGTTTTTTTTTTTTTTTTTTTTAGCTCCTGTCCCTTCTTATCTTATATAGCACCTAGATTGCAGTACTTATGGCTTCCACTGGATGTCAGTCTTTAGACAAGGTTTGTGGCTTTTATTTTGAAAATGAAGAAGTTTAAGGAAATCCAGGTGTCCTCATTCTGGCTGTAGTCTTGTGGCTGATGACTGAGGATGCGCTTTCATTATTTATCTCCGCTATTGAACATAATAAATTCAGTCTTAAATTGTATCGCTTATTTACATATTAGGGTACCTGAGGATTGATTAGAAACATTGTTTGACTTGTTTTTAGATGAAGTTTATTGGTAACTTTAGGTTTCCTATGGCTGTATGTTGAAGGAGTGGAACTATTGATTACTGGAACTGAGTTTTTGGGATATAAAGAGGGACTTTATCGAACAAAACGACCATTCATTGTTTTCTGAGACCCGTGGGATTGCAACCAGAGGAAGATCTTCAAAGGTAAGTGATTTATTTTATCTCTATATTTGATTTTGTAATGCGTGGTGCTGGTTTGAAATATATTTATATGCAGGAAGTATGCAGGGCGCTATCCTCAGATAATCAAATGCTATGCTGCATTGAAGCCTATTGTAAATCGGACAACGTGGTTCAATTACCAAGATTCTAAGCTAAATAATGGTGTACAACACTTGTATTTTCATGAATGTTTAATATTACTATTTTGTCATTTTAATTTGGCGCTCTGCATTTCACCGGATGTTCTGCTGACTTTCTCATTATAAAAACAGCAATGGTGAGATTCAAATGGTGAGATTAATGCTACCACTATTAACGGGCAGTGTTCGTTTACTTTGGGATTTTTGCTCATTCTTCAAGGCAAAACTGCTCCAGCTCGGAAGCCCAAAGTAAACTGCCTGTTACTCAGGCCCAGAAGCTAGGATATGCATTTAATTGGTAGTATTGGATAGAAAACACTGAAGTTTCTAAAAATGTTATATAATAATAAATAATGTCTGTGAGTTTTTTTTTTTTTTCTTTTTTTTTAGCTCCCTGTCCCTTCTTATCTTATATAGCACCTAGATTGCAGTACTTATGGCTTCCACTGGATGTCAGTCTTTAGACAAGGTTTCAGGCTTTTATTTTGAAAAATGAAGTAGTTTAAGGAAATCCAGGTGTCCCTCATTCTGGCTGTAGTCTTGTGGCGCGCGTGACTGAGGATGCGCTCTTCATTATTTATCTCCGTTATTGAACATAATAAATTCAGTCTTAAATTGTATCGTTTATTTACATATTAGGGTACCTGAGGATTGATTAGAAACATTGTTTGACTTGTTTAGATGAAGTTTATTGGTAACTTTTTTAGGTTTCCTATGGCTGTATGTTGAAGGAGTGGAACTATTGGATTACTGAACTGAGTTTTTGGGATATAAAGAGGGACTTTATCGAACAAAACGACCATTCATTGTTTTCCTGAGACCCGTGGGATTGCAACCAGAGGAAGATCTTCAAAGGTAAGTGATTTATTTTATCTCTATATTTGATTTTGTAATGCGTGTGCTGGTTTGAAATATATTTATATGCAGGAAGTATGCAGGGCGCTATCCTCAGATAATCAAATGCTATGCTTTCGCATTGAAGCCTATTGTAAATCGGACAACGTGGTTCAATTACCAAGATTCTAAGCTAAATAATGGTGTACAACACTTGTATTTTCATGAATGTTTAATATTACTATTTTTGTCATTTTAATTTGGCGCTCTGCATTTCACCGGATGTTCTGCTGACTTTCTCATTATAAAAACAGCAATGGTGAGATTCAAATGGTGAGATTAATGCTACCACTATTAACGGCTTTATTATGTGTGCCTGCGTCAGCTACATAGGTTACAGAAATATCGGCATGCATGCATCCAATCTATTTAGTCAGGCAATGTCCATATTATTCTCACAAATTTAGAATGTAATAAAACTTATCATATTAATGCATTGGCAAGGCCCCCCACAAAAAAATATTCTTAAAATGGTAATGGCCTCCTTCTTTTTACACTTTTCACATGCTTTTGGGGGGGGAGGGAGGCTTCTATATTAGGCCCTATATGCACAATTATATAAATTATACAATTATATAACAATGAGGTCCTTGAAAACTACAATTAAGTGCTTGAAAAGGTCCCTGAAAGTCCTTAAATTTGACTTGCCAATGTCTGCATGAACTCTGCTTAAAGGATGTACAGTGAGGGAAAAAAGTATTTGATCCCCTGCTGATTTTGTACGTTTGCCCACTGACAAAGAAATGATCAGTCTATAATTTTAATGGTAGGTTTATTTGAACATTGAGAGACAGAATAACAACAAAAAAATCCCCAAAAACGCATGTGAAAAATGTTATGAATTGATTTGCATTTTAATGAGGGAAATAAGTATTTGACCCCTCTGCAAAACATGACTTAGTACTTGGTGGCAAAACCCTTGTTGGCAATCACAGAGGTCAGACGTTTCTTGTAGTTGGCCACCAGGTTTGCACCCATCTCAGGAGGGGTTTTGTCCCACTCCTCTTTGCAGATCTTGTCAAGTCATTAAGGTTTCAAGGCTGACGTTTGGCAACTCTAACCTTCAGCTCCCTCCACAGATTTTCTATGGGATTAAGGTCTGGAGACTGGCTAGGCCACTCCAGGACCTTAATGTGCTTCTTCTTGAGCCACTCCTTTGTTGCCTTGGCCGTGTGTTTTGGGTCATTGTCATGCTGGAATACCCATCCACGACCCATTTTCAATGCCCTGGCTGAGGGAAGGAGGTTATCACCCAAGATTTGACGGTACGTGGCCCCGTCCATCGTCCCTTTGATGCGGTGAAGTTGTCCTGTCCCCTTAGCAGAAAAACACCCCCAAAACATAATGTTTCCACCTCCATGTTTGACAGTGGGGATGGTGTTCTTGGGGTCATAGGCAGCATTCCTCCTCCTCCAAACACGGCAAGTTGAGTTGATGCCAAAGAGCTCCATTTTGGTCTCATCTGACCACAACACTTTCACCCAGTTGTCCTCTGAATCATTCAGATGTTCTTTGGCAAACTTCAGACGGGCATGTATATGTGCTTTCTTGAGCAGGGGGATTTCAGGATTTCAGTCCTTCACGGCGTAGTGTGTTACCAATTGTTTTCTTGGTGACTATGGTCCCAGCTGCCTTGAGATCATTGCCAAGATCCTCCCATGTAGTTCTGGGCTGATTCCTCACCATTCTCATGATCATTGCAACTCCACGAGGTGAGACCTTGCATGGAGCCCCAGGCCGAGGGAGATTGACAGTTCTTTTGTGTTTCTTCCATTTTGTGAATAATCACACCAACTGTTGTCACCTTCTCACCAAGCTGCTTGGCGATGGTCTTGTAGCCCATTCCAGCCTTGTGTAGGTCTACAATCTTGTCCCTGACATCCTTGGAGAGCTCTTTGGTCTTGGCCATGGTGGAGAGTTTGGAATCTGATTGATTGATTGCTTCTGTGGACAGGTGTCTTTTATACAGGTAACAAACTGAGATTAGGAGCACTCCCTTTAAGAGTGTGCTCCTAATCTCAGCTCGTTACCTGTATAAAAGACACCTAGGAGCCAGAAATCTTTCTGATTGAGAGGGGGTCAAATACTTATTTCCCTCATTAAAATGCAAATCAATTTATAACATTTTTCACGTGTTTTTCTGGATTTTTTTGTCGTTATTCTGTCTCTCACTGTTCAAATAAACCTACCATTAAAATTATAGACTGATCATTTCTTTGTCAGTAGGCAAACGTACAAAATCAGCAGGGGATCAAATACTTTTTTCCCTCACTGTATAGTCCTAAGCCTCTGTTATGTAGGTGGAGTTATGGGCAATTTGCATATATTGCATATTTAATTTTTTGTTTCTAACCATTTTGAAATATTGATCCCAATGTCACACATTGGCCCCTTTATTTATAGAAACACACACACACATAGACATACAGTCTCACACACAGCCGTGATCAAGCAGGCTTGGTCAAGGGGATGTACAGTACAGCTCAGTGATGACTGCTGGGACTAAAAAGATGTGGGGAAATGTTCAGTTGAGCTACATTGAGAGCCACAGGCGAAAACTCAAAAGAGTTTACCAACGCTTTACCTTGTACAGAACCTGTATCTCTGTATCCTCCTATCTATCTCAAAGTCAAAGTCACCATTATTAGTCAGTTGTACAACCGAATGCCTTCAACCGAAATGTGTCTTCCGCATTTAACCCAACCCCTCTGAATCAGAGAGGTGCGGGGGGCTGCCTTTTTAATCGACATCCACGTCTTCGGGCGCCCGGGGAACAGTGGGTTAACTGCCTTGTTCAGGGGCAGAACGACAGATTTTACCTTGTCAGCTCGGGGATTTGAACTTGCAGCCCTCCGGTTACAAGTCCAACGCTCTAACCACTAGGCTACCTGCCGCCTGACTATAGATCTGGCATCTTCATTTGATCACACTTTTGTTCCTCAGCAGGAAAATACAAATATAATGCAAATGGCCTTGTGATTTACATTAACCTGCATTTCTTTTTTTCTCCATGAGGGGGCAGTCTAGTCACTCATTCAGACCGGGGACAGCTACAGTGGTTCTCAAACTTTTTCCCTGTGACCCCCAAGTGGAGTGGTTCAAACCTTGCGACCCCCTTGCACGCACATTATCCCTTTGGGTGTGCAGTTCTTGTTGCCAACTGGCTGGGTACCATTTTCTTCCTCACAAATATCATTATTTTTCCCCAGAACATCTTCATCTCATAATATTGAAAGCAGTGTGTTACAGCTATCTTTAGAAAAATAAACAGTAGCTTCCTAAACCAGTCCTATCTGAAATACGAAAATGATCAATGAAACCTCCATTGTTGTTCTTCTGACAACGATGCATTCGTAGTAGATTGCTAAACTGTATTTTATATGGATAATACAAACGTAGGCCTACTCTGTTTTTGCCAGGCAAAACCAGAGAAAATGAAATAAGTGCTTCTGGTCGGTAAGCTCGATATGTGCGCCTGCCTTTGTGCCTTTGAGAATAGTCTTATGGGTGAGAAGAGATCAACTGTTATTAAAACCAAGAGCCTTGGCTACATTTTCTAGTCTATATACGGTATCCTATTATAGCCAATTCATAAGTTATCCTGCTCCAATCTAACTGTTTCGGAAGGTTGTGTTATGGTTTGCGACCCGTGTAGCCTAGGCTACAGCCTACAGTTCAACATTTAAATTAAGGCAATTCATTGTATACATATTCTATACATGTTCTCTGTAGTCAAACAAAGGCACTGATGCAATTGGGGGTTCACACATAGCCTAGGCTACTGCAATTAGACTCACCTTTTGTAATTTAATAAAAGGTGTGAAACACTACACAACTTGAATCTCTCTTCTCTGAGCCACGCACAATTTACATTCCAGTGTAATGATGAACACTAGCCTAAACACTGTTAACTCCATCTCCCTATGATTCCTCACTTGTTGACCATGATACACCAGTCTTAAAAATATTAATTGATTAGCCTACTGGTAATTCAGAGCATACTGGCACGAACCGAATCCCAATCCACACTCCAAATCCATAGAATACACAGAATTACAAAGTTGTAACATTATATATGATCAAAATATTTTATTATATTCTTTTGAAAATAATTAGTTTTTGCAGGTCCTTAGAATAGAATAGCATATTTTGATCTTATATAATATGGCAACTTTAATTAAGCTATGTTACTGGACTATGCAGTCTATAGGCTACATGGTTGCACCATGCAAATGAAATCATTAGGCCAAGTTCTTATTTTGTTCATTAAACAAACAAGACACTTATATTCCCCTGCTCTGATCACAGTCAACACACAATACTGTTTATGTTTGCCTGTTTCAGTGGATGAGCTGATTTCTGCCCCCAGTAGGCTACTTGCAATTCGCGCTAACCCTTTAATCATGCAACAATGATTAAGTCATTATCATTTAAGAATCTGGAAATTTGCCGCACCGTTATGTTAATGTTATACAGTTTACAAACATTTGTGGGTGTTCGTCTTGCTTTTTAATTACCATTCTAGTGAAAAGCTAACATTATAATTATATTATACACAAAACATTAGGAACACTTTCCTAATGTTTTGTGTTGCACCCGCCTTTTGCCCTCAGAACAATCTCAATTTGTCAGGGCATGGACTCTACAAGGTGTCAAAAGCGTTCCACAGGAATGCTGGCCCATGTTGACACCAATGCTTCCCACAGTTGTGTCAAGTTGGCTGGATGTCCTTTAGGTGGTGAATCATTCTTTATACACAAAGGAAACTGTTGAGCCTAAAAAAAACAGCAGCGTTGCAGTTCTTGACACATTCAAACTGATGTGCCTGGCACCTACTATCATACCCCGTTCAAAGGCACTTCAATCTTTTGTCTTGACCATTCAATGGCACACATACACAATCCATGTCTCAAATGTCTCAAAGCTTAAAATCCTTATTTAACATGTCTCCTCCCCTTCATCTACACTAATTGAAGTAGATTTAACAGGTGACATCAATAAGCGACCATAGCGTTCACCTATTCAGTCTACTGTATGTCATGGAAAGAGCAGACTTAAGAGCAGACTTAAAACAGAGTTGAAGGATGATTTATTTCACATTGACCATTCCGCCTTACAACTAAAGGAAGCACATTGTACAAACAACGGCCAATGAGATTGTTAAAGGTTTCTTTGGTTACTCTCATCTCCCAGTAGGCGACGATTCCCGCCTCCAACTCTGCTTTGTTGGTTGGCTTTAAGTCCTCTAAAGTTCTAACAAAAAATGCATTAACCCCCTACAAAATGTCAATTTAATATAATCCACATAATCCATATCCGTAAGGGTTTCTCATGATGCGGCCAAAACTCAATAGCGTGCGCTATAGGATAAATGTGCTTTGATTTAAACAGTACAGGTAGTCTGTAGCATGTTAACATCATCTGCTCTGAAATTCGCTCAAAGAGTAGTCTGGTTACTTACAGTACTTCATTCACGAAGATCTAAATGCATATTCCCATAAATGGATATTCCCATGAAACTGAGCGAGATCAAATGGATATGGTTGGCATGCAGATGCAGTTTGGCCATTTCATCTACCGTAAAACGAGAAGAATATAATTCATTGATGATGGCCTATTTTGACATTAGGTACTGAAAATAGAAAAATGTCTTCAAGTCACTTGTCGTGTCCGAATACACATACTTGTGTCCTAAATAGTAGACTGTTTGAGCATGCGAAAAAATAGCATTTTATAGTGTGACAATTTGAAAATCGAGTATGCTTTAAATGCCAGGATGTTATACTCATTTCATCTTTTCATTTAGTAAAATTTGCTTCACAATTTTCGTGAATTTCGCAGCCACAATGCATTGGAAGATGGGGGCTGCGAGTTTTGATAGCTAGATCTCTTCAAGTAAACAACAAAACAACTTGGAAGATGGTGAATAGCAAAGCTTCTGCAGTGTTCAAATGTAAGTAGTTTTTGTTCTTCTAGCTTGCTAGTTAGCTAGCTAGTTACAACAAGTAAGTCTGCTGCTAGCTAACAGGAGTAGATAGCTTTATCACTAGCTAGCATGTTATTCCGGGACAAGGAGCAGTTTAGCTATCAGTTTATTTCAAGGAATAATTTAAGAAAACTAAAATCTATAAGACAAGTACTGTAAAGCTAATACAGTCATCAAGGCAGGACCCACTAATTTCAATCATACTGATAAATAAGAAATGCCACATTAGCATCCTGCCTCAGACTGTCAGGAGGTATATTTTCTAGTTCAAAAACTACATTCCTTTGCTGTGATGATTTGCTCTCACTATTGTCACACAATTTATTCAGCTCTCCTGTGTCCTGCTCCCAGAGATCAACAAAGTGCTATTCACCAAGCATGGGCTCATTTACTCACCTGTGAGGAGAACCATCCTACTGCAGTTTGAAGTAGCTCTGCCGTCAATATTAAGACGTCAAGACCACATATGCATTTGACAGTTGTCTGGTATGGACACACAAATGCTCCTAGAGGGAAGGGGGAATGCTGAACCATGTGTTGATGACAGTTCTACAGTCTCCATCAGAGGCCCAGGATTTTGGCATAGATGGAAAATCTCTAATTTCTGGAAACATTGTAAGATTGTGCCCTCTACGGCACTTGATAGTATTGATTGATAGGTTACACTAAATTTAGATACTTAAAATACTGCCTCCAGAGACACCTTTGCTATTTCCTTCCATCCTCTATAAATGGTAAAACACTTTGTGATGGTGTTCTATGTTTTAATGTACAGTATATGCATGAAACAGATTATGGGAAACATGTCTCACACTCAGTCATAGTTAGTAGAATAATGAATGGAATGGCAAGATTTTGGCACCGTCAACTTTTATCATTTAAACCACCTAAATATCCTCACATTCACTGAACATTTAGTATTTGAAACTCAAACATTAATTTCCCCTGGCTTTTTCTATAATCCTATAGGCTCTTTATCATTCTCCATACCTTATATTCCAATGCATCCAACATTATGCATGCCTGGCATGGTATTGGGCAGCTGCTATTTGAGAACTCATCTGGTTTAGAAATTAAACTGGTTATCTTATTGCAGAACACATTGTACAACTGTTTTTAGAGAAGATTGTATTGCAAGGTAGAGCTGTAGCAGCAGCGTATGTGTAGCAGTAGAGGCAGCATATGTGGTGAGTGTGAAAGATTGTGTGAGTGTGTGTGTGTGGCATCAGTATGCATGTGTGCGCGGGTGTATGTAGTGTGTTTGTTTGTTTGTGTATGTGTGTTGGGGTGTCAGTGTAAGTATGTGTGAGTGTGTGGGTGGAGACCAGTGTCTGTGCATAGAGTCAGTGCAAGAGAGTTAGTAAAAAAAGGGTACATTTGATAGCCATTTGATTAGCTATTTAGCCACCTTGTTTAGCAGTCTTATGGCTTGGCGTAGAAGCTGTTCAGGGTCCTGTTGGTTCCAGAGTTGGTGCACTGGTACCGCTTGCCGTGCGGTAGCAGAAAGAACAGTCAATGGTTTGGGTGGCTGGAGTCATTTGACAATATTTGGGGCCTTTCCCTGGTATAGAGGCCCTGGATGGCATGGAGCTCGGCCCCAGTAGTGTACTGGGTCGTACTCACCACCCTTTGTACCACCTTGTGGTTGGGTGCCTTGCAGTTGCCGTACCAAGAGGTGATGCAGCTAGTCAAGATGCTCTCAATGGTGCAGCTATATAACTTTGAACACAAAGGAACTTGAAGCTGTTGGCCCACTCTACTACAGCCCCATCAATGTGAATGGGTGAGTGCTCTCCCCTACGTTTCCTGTAGTCCATGATTAGCTACTTTGTCTTGCTGACATTGAGGAAGAGGTTGTTGTCCTGGCTACACACTGCCAGGTCTTTGACCTCCTCCCTATAGGCTGCCTTTTCGTCTGTGATCATTCCTACCACTGTCGTGTCATCAGCGAATTTGATGATGGTGTTGGAGTCGTGCACGGCCACTCATTCGTGGGTGAACAGGGAGTACAGGACGGGACCAAGCACAAACCCCTGAGGAGCCCCCGTGTTGATGGTCAGCGTGGCAGATTTGTTGTTGTCTACCCTCAATGCCTGGGGGCGGCCCGTCAGGAAGTCCAGGATCCAGTTGGAGAGGGAGGTGTTCAGTCCCAGGGTCCTGAGCTTGGTAATGTGCTTAGAGAGGACTATGGTGTTAAATGCTGAGCGGTAGGCAATAAACAGCATTCTTACATAGGTATTCCCTTTTTTCAGGCGGGTGAGGGAAGTGAGGAGTGCAATAGAGATTGCTTCGTCTGTGGATCTGTTGGGGCGGGATGCAAATTGTAGTGGGTCCAGGGTGTCTGGGATGATGGTGTTGATGTGAGCCATGACCAGCCTTTCAAAGCATTTCATGGCTATAGATGTGAGTGCTACAGGGCGATAGCCATTTAGGCAGGTTACCTCGGCGTTCTTGGGCATGTGGACTATGGTGGTCTGCTTGCATCAAGTTAGTAAACAAGCTGGCAATCCATCTGACTCCTCGGTCTTGTGAATGTTAACCTGTTTAAAGGTCTTACTCATATCAGCTACGGAGAGCGAGATCACACAGTCAGAACACCTGGTGCATGTTTCAGTGTTGCTTGCCTCGAAGCGAGCATAGACAAAGATCTTTGTCCTGATTGATGCATTGCCTGTTTGATGACTCGTTGAAGGTCGCAGCGGCATTTCTTATAAGCGTCCGGATTAGTGTCCTGCTCCTTGAATGCGGCAGCTCTAGCCTTTAGCTCAATGCGGATGTTGCATGTAATCCATGGGTTCTGTTTGGGGTATGTACAGTGCCTACAGAAAGTATCCATACCCCTTGACTTAATCTACATTTTGCTGTTACAGCCTGAATAAAAATGAATTATTTTTTTCTCTCACCCATCTACACACAGTACCCCATAATGACTAAGTGAAATATACATATTTATAGTATTCACACCCGAGTGTATACAGTGCCTTGCAAAAGTATTCATCCCCCTTGGTTGTTTTTCCTATTTTGTTGCATTACAACCTGTCATTTAAATAGATTTTTATTTGGATTTCATGTAATGGACATACACAAAATAGTCCAAATTGGTGAAGTGAAATTAATAAAATAACCCAGGGACTGAGAAACTGGTCAGAATTGAAGGAATGATGGATGGCGCTAAATACAGGGAAATTCTTGAAGGAAACCTGTCTCAGTCTTCCAGAGATTTGAGACTGGGACGGAGGTTCACCTTGCAGCAGGACAATGACCCTAAGCATACTGCTAAAGCAACACTCGAGTGGTTTAAGGAGAAACATTTAAATGTCTTGGAATTGCCTAGTCAAAGCCCAGACCTCAATCCAATTGAGAATCTGTGGTATGACTTAAAGATTGCTGTATACCAGCGGAACCCATCCAACTTGAAGGAGCTGGAGCAGTTTTGCCTTGAAGAACGCTCAAAAATCCCAGTGGCTAGATGTGCCAAGCTTATAGAGACATACCCCAAGAGACTTGCAGCAGTAATTGCTGCAAAAGGTGGCTCTACAAAGTATTGACTTTGGGGGGGTTGAATAGTTATGCATGCTCAAGTTCTGTGTTTTTGTCTTATTTCTTGTTTTTGTTTCACAATAAAAAATATGTTGCATCTTCAAAGTGGTAGGCATGTTGTGTAAATCAAATGATACAAACCCCCCAAAAATATATTTTAATTCCAGGTTATAAGGCAACAAAATAGGAAAAATGCCAAGTTGGGTGAATACTTTCGCAAGCCAGTGTACATGCTTAGAATCACCTTTGACAGTGATTACAGCTGTGAGTCTTTCTGATTAAGTATCTAAGAGCTTTGCACACCTGGATTGTAAAATGTTTGCACATTATTCTTAAAAACATTCTTCAAGCTCTGTCAAGTTGGTTGTTGATCATTGTTAGACGGCAATTTTCAATTGTTGCCATAGATTTTTAACAGTCAAAACTGTATATCGGCCACTCTGGAACATTCAATGTCATCTTAGTAAGCAACTTCAGTGTATATTTGGCATTGTGTTTTAGGTTCTGAAAGGTGAATTTGTCTGGAAAGTAGACTGAACCAGGTTTTCCTCTAGGATTGTGCCTGTGCTTAGCTCTATTCCGTTTCTTTTTATCCTAAATAATCCCTAGTCCTTGCCAATGACAAGCAAACCCATAACATGATGCTGCCATCACCATGCTTGAAAATATGACGATGGGAACTCAGTGATGCTGTGTTGGATTTGCCACATTTTCTGCAGGTTTACTTTAATGCTTTGTTGCAAAAGGATGCATTTTTTTTATATTTTTTTTTGTGTACAGGCTTCCTTCTCTTCACTCTGTGATTTAGGTTAGTATTGTGGAGTAAATATACTTCTCCCATGGGCAAAAGAAACTCAAAAGGGGTGATGATATGAATTAATAATCATTTCGATCCGACTGTCAAAACAGATCCCCAAGGACGGTGGATCCTTTTAAATATGCTATTGGACAATAAACAGAGATATTATTATCTATACAGCCAAATAATGATGTTCAATGAATTCAAAAACATATGTAGTAATTATTGAGTTTACAAGCAATACATTAGATTATAATATGGTTTCCAATACCTCAATGGACCGTAAAGGAAATCACACCACAAACGATCACCCTCATGCACTTAAGGAAATCAAGAATATCATGGATATACGGAGGCTTAAATATCCTGACCTAGTGAGATATAGATGGCGGAGGCTCAATCAAGATAATTGTCTTGATTACTTTCTTATGTCATTCTCGCTGGCACCAACAGTTGAAAGAAAATAGATAGGGGACAGAATGTGGTCTGACCATCAAATAATTGGCATACACATTACTCTCACAGAATTTCCACGTGGGCGAGGATATTGGAAATTGAATCAAAGCCTGCTGGATGACAACTTATTTTTAACCAAGACAGAAGAATTTATATGACTGACTTTTTCCTACATAACATATGTACAGCAGATCCCCTTATTTTATGGGACACTTTCAAATGTGCATTTAGAGGGCAAGCAATTCAGTTCTCATCTTTCATCTTCTTCTACATGATCTCGACAAACCATTTCTGTATGGACCTCGCTTTGTGCACAGGGGCATTGTCATGCTGAAATAAGAACGGGCCTTCCCCAAACTACCACAAAGCACAGAATCGTCTAGAATATCATTGTATGCTGTAGAGTTAAGATTTAACTTCAGTGGAACTAAGGGACCTAGACTGAACCATGAAAAATAGCCATTATTCCTCCTCCAACAAACTTTACAGTTGGTACTATGCATTGGGGCAGGAAGCGTTCTCCTGGCATCCGCCAAACCTAGATTCATCCGTTGGACTGCCAGATGGTGAAGCGTGATTCATCACTCCAGAGAACGCGTTTTCACTGCTCCAGAGTCCAATGGCGGCGGGCTTTGCACCACTCCAGTTGAAACTTGGCATTGCACATGGTGATCTTTGGCAGTTTGGAACTCGGTAGTAAAGGTGCAATCGAGGACAGACAATGTTTATTCGCTACTCGCTTCAGCACTCATCCGTCCTGTTCTGTGTGCTTGTGTGACCGGGGCAGCTGTAGCAGGGCAGAAACTGACTTGCTATGAAGGCGCAACTTTGAAAGTCACTGAGCTCTTCAGTAAGGCCATTCTCTGCCTAAGTTTGTCTATGGCGATTGCATGGCTGTGTGCTCTATTGTATACACCTTTTTTTATTATTTTTTATTTCACCTTTATTTAACCAGGTAGGCAAGTTGAGAACAAGTTCTCATTTACAACTGCGACCTGGCCAAGATAAAGCAAAGCAGTTCAACACATACAACAACACGGCTACGGGATTGGCTGAAATAGCCGAATCCACTAATTTGAAAGGGTGTCCACATGCCTTTGTATACAGTTGAAGTCGGAAGTTTACATAAACTTAGGTTGGAGTCATTGAAACTTGTTTTTCAACCACTCCACAAATTTCTTGTTAACAAACTATAGTTTTGGCAAGTCGGTTAGGACATCTACTTTGTGCATGACACAAGTAATTTTTCCAACAATTGTTTACAGACAGATTATTTCACTTATAATTCACTGTATCACAATTCCAGTTGGTGAGAAGTTTACATACACTAAGTTGACTGTGCCTTTAAACAGCTTGGAAAATTCCAGAAAATGATGTAATGGCTTTAGAAGCTTCTGATAGGCTAATTGACATCATTTGAGCCAACTGGAGGTGTACCTGTGGATGTATTTCAAGGCCTACCTTCAAACTCAGTGCCTCTTTGCTTGACATCATGGGAAAATCAAAAGAAATCAGCCAAGACCTCAGAAACAAATTGTAGTCCTCCACAAGTCTGGTTCATCCTTGGGAGCAATTTCCAAACGCCTGAAGGTACCACATTCATCTGTACAAACAATAGTACGCAAGTATAAACACCATGGGACCACGCAGCCATCATACTGCTCAGGAAGGAGACGTGTTCTGTCTCCTAGAGATGAACGTACTTTGGTGCGAAAAGTGCAAATCAATCCCAGAACAACAGCAACAGCAACAGCAGACCTTGTGAAGATGCTGGAGGAAACAGGTACAAAAGTATCTATATCCACAGTAAAACGAGTCCTATATCAACATAACCCGAAAGGCTGCTCAGCAAGGAAGAAGCCACTGCTCCAAAACCGCCATAAAAAAGCCAGACTACGGTTTGCAACTGCACATGGTGACAAAGATCGTGCTTTTTGGAGAAATGTCCTCTGGTCTGATGAAACAAAAATAGAACTGTTGGGCCATAATGACCATCGTTATGTTTGGATTTGCAATCCCAAGGGTCCCAGCTACACAATGAATGGTCGTTTTGTTCAATAAAGTCCTTCTTTATATCCCAAAAGGTCTGTTAAGTTGGCGCCATTGATTTCAGTAATCCACTCGTTCAACATGCAGACAAAGGAATACAAAATGCTACCTATAAACTTCGTCCAATAAGGTCAAACAACGTTTCTAATTAATCCTCAGGTACTCTAAAATGTAAATAAACTATAATATTTCATACGGAAAGTAGTATGTTCAATAGGAAAGGAAAATAACGAAGAGCGCGCCCTCATTCACGCTCGCCAAAAGACTACTTTTCTTATGGAGCTCCCTTAGGGAAAACTACAATTACTTGTTCAATTTTTAAAAAACAAGCCAGAAACCTTGTATAAAGACATCTAGTGGAAGCCATAGGTACTGAAATCTGGGAGACAGAAATACATAGGAACAATAGCTTTGCATTGGAAGTGCCTGGGAGCTAAAAAAAATAAATAAATATCAATTTGTTTTTTTCTTTGGATTTTTGCCTGCCATATCAATTCAGTTATACTCACTGACATTTCTAAAACTGTTACAAAATGTCTAAGTGTTTTCTATCCAATGCTACCAATTATATGCATATCCTAGCTTCTGGGCCTGAGTAACAGGCAGTTTACTTTGGGCACGTCAGACAGGCCGAAATTCAGGAAACTAGACCCTGTCCCAGAGAGGTTTTAATTAAACAATTTAAAGGCAATGCTACCAAATACTAATTGAGTGTATGTAAACTTCTGACCCACTGGGAATGTGATGAAAGAAGTAAAAGCTGAAATAAATATTTCTCTCTACTATCATTCTGACATTTCACATTCTTAAAATAAAGTGGTGATCCTAACTGACCTAAGACAGGGAATTTTTTACTAGGATTAAATGTCAGGAATTGTGAAAAACAGAGTTTAAATGTATTTGGCTAAGGTGTATATAAACTTCTGACTTCAACTGTATATTTTTTGGGGAAAAAATGCCTTAAACGTTCCCTTAAAAATTCCACGCTAAATATCCACAAAAGTAACAGCGTAGGTCACTTACAGAACCCCTAAACAGTTGAAATGTCTTAAAAGTAAACATTTATTTTTGTGTTTTAAAGGTACATTTTAGATTGTCCCTCATATTTTTGTACTGCATCTGGACTTTGTTTTATAACTCTACCATAATGCAGTATTTTATGACAGGAGGGTAACCCAAGCAATGAAAGAACAAGGCTAACTCATGCTAGCTCAAAGTTTACCATCTACCGCCCCTTTGCTGACTAGCCTGAGCAGGACTGAGCTAGCTGCACTTCAATCAGATTTTGGTAAATGAACAGGAATATGTGTTGACACAAACAGCAGGTATGTCTTGACATGTATGCAGACTGTACTATGCTTTTGTTGAAATAGCTGACAGCAATTCAAAGACATAGTTTTCAAACATAGTCATTTTGCTCTGAGAAACAGGGAGCTGGCTATTTGTGTTCCCCTTAAAATAATAGGGCCTTTCCGACGTGACCTTGGGATTTTTTGTGGGTTTGGGCAAATATTGTAGAATTTCTACTTCTACTTTGAACACTAAATGACAGCTGGATTATGCTGATTGCCTTTAAACTCTTAAAAAGTCTTTGACTTCAATGAATGCATTATCTAAATTTGTGCAGTGTCATGACACACAGTGCCTTCGGAAAGTATTCCAGACCCCTTGACTTTTTCCACATTTTTTAGGTTACAGCCTTAATCTAAAATGTATTAAATAGTTTTTTCCCCCTCATCAATCTACACACAATACCCTATAATGACAAAGCAAAAACTGTTTAGAAATTGTTGCTAATTAATAAAAATATTCCATGTACATAAGTATTCAGTCCCTTTACTCAGTTCTTTGTTGAAGCACCTTTGGCAGCGATTACAGCCTCAAGTCTTCTTGGGTATGTTACTACAAGCTTGGCACACCTGTATTTGTGGAGTTTATCCCATTCTTCTCTGCAGATCCTCTCAAGCTCTGTCAGGTTGGATGGGGAGCGTTGCTGCACAGCTATTTTCAGATCTCTCCAGAGATGTTCGATCGGGTTCAAGTCCGGGCTCTGGCTGGGTCACTCAATGGCATTCAGAGACTTATCTCGAAGCCGCTCCTGCGTTGTCTTGGCTGTGTGCTTCAGGTCATTATCCTGTTGGAAGGTGAACCTTCACCCCAGTCTGAGGTCCTGAGTGCTCTGGAGAAGGTTTTCATCAAGGATCTCTCTGTACTTTGCTCCGTTCAACTTTCCCTCAACCCTGACTAGTCTCCCAGTCCCTGCCACTGAAAAAACATCCCCAGAGCATTATGCTGCCACCACCATGCTTCACTCTAGGGATGGTATTGGCCAGGTGATGAGCGGTTCCTGGTTTCCTCCAGACGTGACGCTTGGCATTCAGGCCAAAGAGTTCAATCTTGGTTTCATCAGACTAGAGAATCTTGTTTCTCATGGTCTGAGAGTCTTTAGGTGCCTTTTGGCAAATTCCAAGCGTGCTGTCATGTGCCTTTTACTGAAGAGTGGCTTCAGTCTGGCCACTCCAACATAAAGGCCTAATTGGTGGATTGCTGCAGAGATTGTTGTCCTTCTGGAAGGTTCTCTCATCTCCACAGACGAACTCTAGAGCTCTGTCAGAGTGACCATAAGGTTCTTGGTCACCTCCCCGACCAAGGACCCTTCTCTCCCGATTGCTCAGTTTGGCCAGGCGGCCAACTCTAGGAAGAGTCTTGGTGGTTCCAAACTTCTTCCACTTAAGAATCATGGAGGCCACTGGGTTTATGGGGACCTTCAATTTTGCAGAAATGTTTTAGTACCCTTCCCCAGATCTGTGCCTCGACAGATGTGGGGAATTCCTTCGACCTCATGGATTGGTTTTTGCTCTGACATGCACTGTCAACTGTGGTACCTTATATAGACAGGCATGTGCCTTTCCAAATCATGTCCAATCAATTGAATTTACCACAGGTTGTAAAGTAACAAAATGTGGAAAATGTCAAGGGCTCTGAATACTTTCCAAAGGCTCTGTAACTCTGCATTTAGCAGTTTCTTTTTTTTCCCTTCATGTTATTTTCTCTTATTTTCTTTTCTTCATTTTAACTGTCAGTGGATGACGAGATGGTTGAGCTTGAAAAATGAGAGTTGTGGTTCGACTCAATGTTGTCCCCTGAAATATAAACTGAGAGTTGGTCATAGACCAAACCTTTTCCAGTTACACATAAAGATAATGATTGCTGTACCTGACTGTGCGTTGCATGTAGCCCGCCGACGACCCACCACACAAACCTCTTAAACAAGTAATTTGTCCCCACATGATTTGTGTTCAAGTAATTTAACAACAGCGCTATGAAATAATTGAATCCCTCCATTTCCCACTCACTGGCACTTCATTGATTCCTATTCTTAACTATCTGATTTCTCAACAATTCTGTTAATGGTTCCAAATTAGAAAAACATTTGTTTTTCTTTTAAAGACTTAAAGGTCTGGAAAGATACATGGAGCCTCTATCTTAAACAATGTGCATGTGCCTATTAAAAACATATCTCCCATAGAGTTCCATTCATTAGTAGTTGGGACAGTTAGGGTATTTAGGGTAGTTGAGGTGTCACGTCCTCTGGGTTCTCTATGGTGATTTAGGTCAGGACGTGACTAGGGGGGTTTTGTCTAGTTGTTCTATTTCTTTGTTTGGGTTGTGTATGGTTCCCAATTAGAGGAAGCTGTTATTCGTTACCTCTAATTGGGGATCATACTTAATGTGTTCTGTTACCCACCTGCGTTGTGGGATATTGTTTCTTGTTAGTGCAAAGTGAGCGATACGTATATGTTACGATCAGTTGTTTTCATGATTGTTTTTGACGTTTCACTCGAAATAAACAATGTGGAACTCTACGCATGATGATTGTAACATGAGGAGAGAAAGCGAGAGAAAGTTAAAGAAATAAAGAGAGTACAAATGGTATCAAAGTGGGAGGTAAGCAGCCCTTAAAGTACTCAGGAACTGTTTTAATTTGAAGTGACAATAGATAGAACTGAGAAGACTTAACAATAGCCAGTTTGGAATGCTGAGGAAATTGAATAGGAGTAAAAGTAGTATCAAGAAGAAAAGTCATAGTTGGAAATATAATGTAACCCTGCACTGAATACAGTTTAAGTGGCAATAATAGTTTAAATGGTTTTTCAACTAGATAGGGAGCACAGAAAGTGGGCGGAACAGGAATAATATATATTTTTAATCCTTTATTTAACTAGGCAAGTCAGTTAACAACAAATTCTCATTTACAATGACGGCCATATTAACTATGCAAAATAACCAGATTGTTCTTGCTTTCAGCAAGCACACTTATTGTAATACCTCCATGAGATTACCTAATTTCCTTTCTGCATGATTGCAGCCAAGATAATTAGGCAGTAGTCTACACAGGTAGCACATTTCTGCCCAAATTTTCGGGCCCTTAATTTAAAACAAAACTTTAAAAATGCTATTAAACAATGCAAATAAACTTACTGATAGAAGATGCAGGACTTGGTCCTAGAGAGAGTCTGACCCCCTTGTCCTACAGTAAAGGGAGAACTAAAGAGAACATTCAAGTTAATGTCAGCCAACAGATGTTTAGTTACAGTCATTATCAGTGACAGTCTGCGATATAAGCCACCTTCTATTCTTTAATGACAAATTGGTTTGGCTTGACAGCAATTATGTTGGCAAAAACCCAGACAGATATGGAAACAGACTACTGATGTTAACTTACCATTCAACTGGTTAACAATTTTGCGTAGGAAGTCCATCTCTTCTTCCAAAGCCTCCATCCTGATCTTCATCTTCAGCATCTCAATTTTCATATTTTCAGTTGTATGGTGTCGTGGAAATTCTTACACGGGGACACTCAAAGTCAATCTTAAATTAATAATTGTTTATTGTCAGCACGCTGGAGAGGTTCCAACTAACTCAATGCACCATAGTACACATGTCAATCAGGAGCTCTTCCTGGGCAGACCCAGCAGTTGTCTTATATACGGGCTATACATAGACAAGTTATATTTGCATAATTCATTCATCATTACCGTTTTGTTTCATTCATGTGACCGTCCAATACTGTTTCGTAACATGTGACAGACCAAAACCTCACGAGGCTTCTCCTCTCTAAGCTGAGACCTTGAAACTTAGATATCTTTTGTTTGTTCTCAAAACAAGGTCTGGGCGTAGTGCCAAATTGCAGCTACTGATAAGAGGAGGATTTGTTCAGTCATCCACTTGCATGGACACAGAAATTGGTTTATAGAACAGCACATGAATAGAAGAAAGAAATTAGTTATAAGAAAAGCACAAACATAAAAATTCATATTACAATGGTCTTGATACAGACACAAATTCAAACAAAGGCTTTTTGTCACAATGCTACAAGATATTCTACAGCAAATCTGTTTAAAATATGACATTAAACAATGCAAACACACTGACCAACAGATGAGGTAGGACTTGGTTGTCCTAGGGAGGGAGTCTGACCCCCTTGTCCTAAAGGGAGATTCAAAGAGAACATTCAGGCTCATGTCAGCCAACAGATGACTGGTTACAGCAGTGATTCCCAACCACTAGGCTGTGGACCGGCCTGCCTTTTTTTATAGTTTGGTTATCCAACCTATTTGTGCGTATAACATATCTGTGCATCAGCCTGACTGATGCACAGGTTGGATAACCATTATTTTCTCCGCAATATTCAAAATACAATCTTTAGGGCTGACCTAATAACCTGACCTAAACATGGGTGAGCCATTGGTTTGTATGGGTCGACCTGTGTTCATTGACCCGTAGTCAGTCATTTTTAAATGCAACAGCCCTACTTGTGTGCTAAACAGGTATTTTCCATGAACGGCCCTGCATGCTTATTACCGTCGTAGGTTTCGTATGAATGGTCTGACACGGGTTAAACCCACTTCAAAAATACAGGGTAAAACCCTGGTTCTTGGTGTTAAAAGGGTATAAGTATTTGCATGGGGCGAGGCTCCCACCACCACCCTCTCTTATCAATTCAATGTTGCCGCACTTCTGAACTGAAATATGAACTGAAGCTTACTTACAAAGGTTCTACCTAGTAGCTAGCACTTTGCTGTGTAAATATTATAGACATGTCACATAAACAATATCAAACAGTCAACAGAGTCTGGTGCTTTGGTCAGGTCAGATATTTAACTTTCTCCAAAATAATTGTTTTGTTGTTTCTACTTGAACCAAAATGATGATGAATCAAGCAATACTTACCATCTATGGGAGGTATATCATCATCTACAGCAACCACAGTTGGTTCCTGTACCTCTTGCTTAGGGATCTCGACATCTACCACTTCGGTTAAGGCTTCATCCTCTGCTGATGAGGCCATCTTCTTGCATTGTTTGTAAGTGTAAAGAACACATTTTCAGTGTAAACCAACGTATTGTTGACAAATGTGTCATGCTTTCCTAAAGGAATCCATTATGAATCTGTTGGACATACAAACATGGTTTTCAGAATCACTAAGGGTCTAGCGAGCTAAAGAAGTCCTAAAATGTACTTTTATGCAATTGCAGGTATTCATTCTGCGGTTATTACAGGTGCAACACTGCATAATAAAGGCCATATATTATTATTATATTAATACATCAGGTATTACTGTAGGAATGCATACATAATTACCTACTGTATATATTATCACTAAGGAGATATTAGTGTATGTTTACATTGTATATCATTTTTGTAGTATTAGGTTATTACTTATATGGAAATGTGTATATTTAAGTAACTACAATGTTGGTAACAACTTCTAATGACCTGGGTAGAGTTATGGCATGAAACTAGCTAGCAAGCTAAAGCAGCTAGCTTGTCTAGCTAACTACCAGCAAATGGTTTAGCTAAGCTAACCTTACCGAGACAACACTAACGGTAGACTAGCCTAGCTAGTAACATGAAACTTAGTTAACTTATTAACTGACGTTGCTAGCTAGCTAACTAGGCTACTGTAGGCTAGTGACTTTGCATTTGCTTATGAAGGACATCTACATTAGATCCAGACTATTTGAGTGGGCTTCTATTTGGCTACACATAGCCAAATTATAGCCAGGCTCCTAGCTAATACTATTATAATGTTATTAGCATTAATTATCTAGATGCCTAGTAAGCTAGCCATTGGAAAGTTAGCTGACAGTTGGATAACCAACTTAAACTGGCTAGCCTAACAACCACTGTCAGCAAACTGTCTCATCCTGCTATGACAATGATTAACATTCATTTTGCATCTGTTACATAGTTTGCTAGATAATTAACCAAGTGAAGATAATATCATTCACAAAATACAACTAGCTAGCAACTGTTTGTGTAAACCAGCTAATTTCCAGCTGTGTCACTTAGTCCTTAGCTAACGTTAGCTAGCTAGCTATGTTGCTAATGACAGGCTAGGACCCGAGAACGAGATGGTTTCAAAAGGCGCCTCATTTGCACTGAAATGTCACATTAAATCCACGGATTATCAAGACAAATTCAATTCTACATTTGAACTACATTAATGTCTTACAACTTATTTACCTTGATTCTCCTTGGTCAACGTTTTCTGTCCTTGATGTCGCTCAACAACATGTGACCCAGTGAATGTATTTTTTTTGCTGAGTAACGTTACTACAATTTCCTGCACCTGGGTATTTCACAACAATTTCTACACTTTACAGCCCGATACAAACTCTTAAAGTGCGCGCCCAAATCCAGTACTGTTTTTACCTGATCCAAGGATTTTGAATTGAACATGGCTCGTGTGCTAAGTTATGTACTGTCGCCCAAAAACAGCAGAAAAACTAAAAAGAATGTTATCAAATACCTCCAGAAGAAATCCCGGCAAAGAGGGATACATATGGTAAGTTAGCTTTACAACTGGAAATGTATTGGCCTAGAGAACTTTGGGAACGTTTGAAATGAGGAGTACTGTAAGAAATGTTTGAATATGTAAATGTTCAGTGAATCGGTCTTTCATCTTGAGCTGGTAGCCTAATGTAGCCTAATTAGCTATTCTCATAGGTTCTAGGCACGTACACTGCCGGGCCGAGCTAACCAGGCTGACTTTGAACCATATATTACTTCACCAGCCGGAACACATTTTTTAAATGTTGCTATGAACATGCATTGAAGAGAAGAATCTAAGCTTTCCAGTGGCCAGTGACCTTCATAATTGTGTCTGTGCTGCTCAAAAAAGTTGATTTCCAGTCTTTCTACAAGGCCTCGCGCTCCTCTGTGTCCAGGCTGCATTCCAACTCTGGAACCTCAGAACTGCGAGCCCGTGTAGAGCAAGTGAAAAGCATAGGAGATGCACACCTGTTATACCTTTGGCCTACAGCATACAGTGGGGCAAAAAAGTATTTAGTCAGCCACCAATTGTGCAAGTTCTCTCACTTAAAAAGATGAGAGAGGCCTGTAATTTTCATCATAGGTACACTTCAACTATGACAGACGAAATGAGGGAAAAAAATCCAGAAAATCACATTGTAGGATTTTTAATTTATTTACTAGCAAATTATGGTGGAAAATAAGTATTTGGTCACATACAAACAAGCAAGATTTCTGGCTCTCACAGACCTGTAACTTCTTCTTTAAGAGGCTCCTCTGTCCTCCACTCGTTACCTGTATTAATGGCACCTGTTTGAACTTGTTATCAGTATAAAAGACACCTGTCCACAACCTCAAACAGTCATACTCCAAACTCCACTATGGCCAAGACCAAAGAGCTGTCAAAGGACACCAGAAACAAAATTGTAGACCTGCACCAGGTTGGGAAGACTGAATCTGCAATAGGTAAGCAGCTTGGTTTGAAGAAATCAACTGTGGGAGCAATTATTAGGAAATGGAAGACATACAAGACCACTGATAATCTTCCTCGATCTGGGGCTCCACGCAAGATCTCACCCGTGGGGTCAAAATGATCACAAGAACGGTGAGCAAAAATCCCAGAACCACACGGGGACCTAGTGAATGACCTGCAGAGAGCTGGGACCAAAGTAACAAAGCCTACCATCAGTAACACACTACGCCGCCAGGGACTCAAATCCTGCAGTGCCAGACGTGTCCCCCTGCTTAAGCCAGTACATGTTCAGGCCCGTCTGAAGTTTGCTAGAGAGCATTTGGATGATCCAGATGAGGATTGGGAGAATGTCATATGGTCAGATGAAACCAAAATAGAAAAACTCAACTCGTCGTGTTTGGAGGACAAAGAATGCTGAGTTGCATCCAAAGAACACCATACCTACTGTGAAGCATGGGGGTGGAAACATCATGCTTTGGGGCTGCTTTTCTGCAAAGGGACCAGGACGACTGATCCGTGTAAAGGAAAGAATGAATGGGGCCAAGTATCGTGAGATTTTGAGTGAAAACCTCCTTCCATCAGCAAGGGCATTGAAGATGAAACGTGGCTGGGTCTTTCAGCATGACAATGATCCCAAACACACCGCCCGGGCAACGAAGGAGTGGCTTCGTAAGAAGCATTTCAAGGTCCTGGAGTGGGCTAGCCAGTCTCCACATCTCAACCCCATAGAAAATCTTTGGATGGAGTTGAAAGTCCGTGTTGCCCAGCGACAGCCCCAAAACATCACTGCTCTAGAGGAGATCTGCATGGAGGAATGGGCCAAAATACCAGCAACAGTGTGTGAAAACCTTGTGAAGACTTACAGAAAACGTTTGACCTCTGTCATTGCCAACAAAGGGTATATAACAAAGTATTGAGATAAACTTTTGTTATTGACCAAATACTTATTTTCCACCATAATTTGCAAATAAATAAATTAAAAATCCTACAATGTGATTTTCTGGATTTCTTTTTCTCATTTCGTCTGTCATAGTTGAAGTGTACCTATGATGAAAATTACAGGCCTCTCTCATCTTTTTAAGTTGGAGAACTTGCACAATTGGTGGCTGACTAAATACTTTTTTGCCCCACTGTACCATTTTTTATCCCTGTCTGGAATTGAATGGAATAGAATTATTTAGCCTATGTTAAATTATCACTTAGTGTCAGTCTCTTAAACACGCATCTGTGTCTGAGTTAAATGTGCATTTGTCCATACAAGATGTGTGGAAACAAGAGGAGGCATCATCAGACTCCCTCCTGCTTCAATGTTTAGCCATTCTTGGGTTACATTCTCGGGACTCTAACCCGGGAGCTTATAAGAAATGGGTCTATGCCCCCGACAAACCATCAAACAGGCAAAGCTTCAATACAGGAATAAGATTGAGTCGTACTACACTGGCTCTGACGCTCGTCGGATGTGGCAGGGCCTTCAAACCATTACAGACTACAAAGGGAAGCACAGCCGAGAGCTGCCCAGTGACACGAGCCTACCGTACGAGCTAAACTACTTCTGTGCTCGCATCGAGGCAAATAACACTGAAACATGAGAGCACCAGCTGTACCGGAAGACTGTGTGATCACGCTCTCCGCAGCCGATGTGAGTAAGACCTTTAGACAGGTCAACACTTACAAGGCCCCAGGGCCAGACGGATTACCAGGACGTGTACTGCGAGCATGCGCTGACCAACTGGCAAGTGTCTTCACTGATTTTTTAAACCTCTCCCTGTCCGAGTCTGTAATACCAACATGTTTTAAGCAGACCACCATAGTGCATGTGCCCAAGAACACTAAGGTAACCTGCCTAAATGACTGCCGACCCGTAGGACTCACATCTGTAGCCATGAAGTGCTTTGAAAGGCTGGTCATGGCTCACATCAACACCATCATCCCAGAAACTCTAGACCCACTCAAATTTGCATACCGCCCCAACAGATACACAGGTGATGCAGTCTCTGTTGCACTCCACACTGCCCTTTCCCACCTGGACAAAAGGAACACCTATGTGAGAATGCTATTCGTTAACTATAGCTCAGCTTTCAACACCATAGTGCCGTCAAAGCTTGTCAATAAGCTAAGGACCCTGGGACTAAACACCTCCCTCTGCAACTGGATCCTGGACTTCCTGACGGGCCGCCCCCAGGTGGTAAGGGTAGGTAACAACACATCCGCCACGCTGATCCTCAACACAGGGGCCCCTCAGGGGTGCGTGCTCAGCCCACTCCTGTATTCCCTGTTCACTCATGACTGCAAGGCCAAACACGACTCCAACACCATCATTACATTTGCCGATTACACAACAGTGGTAGGCCTGATCACCGACAACAACGAGACAGCCTATAGGGAGGAGGTCAGAAACCTGGCCGTGTGGTGCCAGGACAACAACCTCTCCCGCAACTTGATCAAGACAAAGGAGAGTATGTGGACTACAGGAAAAATCACCACACATCACCAACATACTAACATGGTCCAAGCACACCATGACAGTTGTGAAGGAGGCACGACATAACCTATTCCCCCTCAGGAGAGGGGGCATGGGTCCTGAGATCCTCAAAAGGTTCTACAGCTGCACCATCGAGAGCATCCTGACTGGTTGCATCACTGCCTGGTATGGCAACTGCTCGGCCTCTGACCGCAAGGCACTACAGAGGGTAGTGCAAATGGCCCAGTTCATCACTGGGGCCAAGCATCCTGCCATCCAGGACCTCTATACCAGGCGGTGTCAGAGGAAGGCCCTAAAAATTGTCAAAGACTCCAGCCACCCTAGTCATAGACACGGCAAGCGGTACCTGAGCGCCAAGTCTAGGTCCAAGAGGCTTCTAAACAGCGTCTACCCCCAAGTCATAAGACTCCTGAACATCTAGTCAAATTGCTACCCAGACTGTTTGCATTGCCCCCTTCCCCTCCTCCCATCTTCACATCACTGCCACTCTCTGTTGTCATCTATGCATAGTCACTTTAATTAACTCTACCTTTAATTACATACTACCTCAACTAACCGGTGCCCCCGAACATTGATTCTGTACCGGCACCCCCCTCTATATATTGTTATTATTTACAGCTGCTCTTTAATTACTTGTTACTTTTATCTCTTATCTGTATTTTTTAAAACTGCACTGTTGTTTAGGGGCTCGTAAGTAAGCATTTCACTGTAAGCATTTCACCGAATACCTGTTGTATTCGACGCATGTGACTAATAAAATTTGATTTGATTTGGTGGCAGGCCAGGAAGAGCAGCATGGCGCGACTGGTGAGACTTGCACCTCTGCTGCTGCCCTAAAAGCTGTTAGAAATGTGTTTCGAGTACTGTTTTTATAGCTGCAACTATCAACAACTTTATAATCAATCTGTCAATTATTACTTGTTTGACTCAATTTGTTGGAATTTTTAAAAGCATGTTTTGATGACTGAACATAGGAGGAATGTTTTATCAAATATTAAAGTCATTACAGTGCAAATAGCAAAAGCAGACAAACTCAAACTCAGAGAAATTAAATTAAAATTAAGAAAGGAGAACTCTCCTAACTCTTCAAAGACATCTGATTAGTATATCAGCTGTAGGATTTTCACTCCTAGCATGCACCCCTAAGAGGAAATGTTTTGTCAAGACCATTCCAAGCTGTAAGGTCAGACATCTCTGTAAATACGTAATTGCATTGAAAGTACATTGTAATTACACTTACAGGTGCTGTAACAACATTTATTCTACGTTGATGTGTATTTTCCCAATGATTGTAATAAAAAGGTTTACACTATTGTGTTTCACTTTACTTGAAGCTGCTTGCTCATGAGTGCCTGAGCAAGCAACATTTCACCTTTGAATCCAGGGAAATAAGCCTGAAATCCCTTTTCAAAGGCAGATACATAGTATATAGAAAGGTTACATCTATGTGTTTCACTTTACATTAAGTTGCTTGCTCCTGGGTAGGTACATTATAGTTACATGCATATCCATTGTAAATACAATTGCTCTTACATTTAATTCTGTACATCCTTCAAGCCAAATAATATGGAAATAAGATAACTGAAGCTATAGTTAATGAAAGGGTGTGCATTGTTACAACAGACGACGGAGTCCTAGCCTAGATAATTTTGATGGTAGTGACTTATATAGTTACATGTAACAAGGTTAAATATCAGGATGCATTGTTAACATGGTGCTACACAGGACCTGTAATTACAGAACATGTTAGTTACATTTGGAACAAGATCTTGTAATTACATAAACATAAATCATGAGTAATTACACATATGGAATAACCTCAGAAAAGCTGATTTGTAGTTACATGTCCTTAATCCACTTGTGAAATAACCTATACTGCTAAATTCTTTCATACAGTGTAATTACATAGTAATTACATGTAACTACTATGTTATAAATACATGTATTACTATTTAGTTACATTAATTCATGTACACTTAAGGTAAAGTGTTACCTTACCGGTAAATTTGGTATGAACACAACTTTTCATCATACTGTCAAACAAATCACTTCAAAAAGTAGGCTACCTGTGCATGTTTGTCATCATCCAAATGGTGAACTGTGCACTTGCGCCATTTGATGAATAGAAAGAGACAACTGTTACAAAACAACGAAAAGTGTAAAAAAAAATGACAAAATGATAAAATGACCTTTTTTGTAGAAAGCAAAAGTTGGGACACCGGAAAAGGGGCTGAGATACGGGACTGTCTGTCCTAGGATGACAAATGTAGCCACATAGTATTTTTTTTGCCCTTTCCTGTAGTCAAATGTGGCATCATTGATGGAATGGTATTAATATTTTTAATAATTAACAAACCTTTTTTTTATTACCTGAAAATATGGCCTTTCAATGTCAAACAGTTTTGTTATATTTCAGTCTTCTGTGATGTATATAAAGTGTAATATTGGGGTGCAAACTCAAATTGAATACACTTCAACTCTATAACTGATATGGTACAGGTCTTTTCTTTAAGCCCATAACCATGTGTGTAAGGTGTATACTTTTGTTTCAAAGTATAGTTGTTTAAGACTATGATTTAGCCCACAGCAGTAATTAAACACACAGAAGTGGGGGTGTTCGTTTAATTTGGAATAAGCTTTTATTTTAATATTTACACTGTAGCAGTACAAATTGAATTTGAAACAAATAGGAGAATGTTTGAATTAGCATTATTTAGAGCCGCCGCCCAAAGTTTGATTTCATTGCATTTAGGGGGACTCATGTCTCATTCAGGGGATAATCATTATTATGATTTGCCCGTAAGCCTAAACCTCAAAAGTAATACTAATTTAACACTGCATGCTTTCCTCCAAAGCTCATTGCTGTGAGAGTCATTGTCTGAATCCTAAATCGCACCCTATTCCATAGTGCATTACTTTTGTGTGTGACAAAGTAGTGCACTATATAGGGAACAGGGTGCCATTTTGGACACAATGAGAGAGTCATTGTCATCCACTTGTCACACACTTGATTGAACTCACCAGATTTTTCTCGAAGCACAATCCCCTCCATAACGACTACACATGTAGATTTTCCACTTTCGCGATTCAATGCACTCAGTCTATCTTTTTCTCTTCATGCTCTATTTCTCTCTCTTTCTCTCACTCATAGCGAACACATGTTGAGAATTTCAATAGCTCTTCTCTCAACAACGCATGTTGCCTTGCTTGTCTACAGCACATATCAAGTCAATGAGACTTGCTTGGTGATACAGTAGCATAGCCTACTATATGGATATGTTGCAGTATTTCTGTCCTACCTATTAACCCCTATGCCAGTTCCATCCTCATAGGGATTAAGCAAGTAAATGGTACATTTATTTTCACAACTCTTAGTACAAAACTCCAAGCCAGTCTCATTCAAAACCTGTCATTGTGCATTCATTTGGATTGTAAACATCTCTCACCACACAACCATTGATTCCACATATACGTTTATTGTGAAATGTAATGAGAACTTTGGTTTAATCACCAAAACAACATAATGACATCTTTTAAATTTTGTCGTTTGAACTACCAGTTAATCCAATAGCAAACAATGCAAGAAATTTCAAATTGCCCTTAGAAGTGCTGAAAGTATCTAAACTGTTGGATGTGATTTAAAATGTTTACTTGAGGGTGTTGTATTAGCAAATTAGCAAATTACTTTGCTGTGTATATTCTAGTGTAGTGTGTGTTGTTTATTTTAATTTGACCCACATTTTTTATGGTTGTATTGCCCTTGTGAGCTGTCGTGGAAATTCATACTGAGAGAGAATTTGTAATTTCTTCAAACAATCATATTTATTTAATATCGATTCATTATTGCAATAATGAGACTAGTCAACCCAACAGTCAAGACTGTTGGGCCGAGTAGCCTAACCTTTACACAAACGCAGAGTTCTATATATAGCTGACACTAAGAATGCTTAGTCATGGTTGGTTCAACCCCTCCTATGCAGATTGGGTCATCATAAGCCACTCTGGGTTCATCCTGTCGTTATCTGCACGTGGGTTGTTGTCTTATCCCCACCCTGGCTTAGTTTCCCAGTTGCAAGGGTGATTTTGAGACAATGAAGGGTTGTTCTACTCCTAAGCTATCTATAGTAAAACACATTCTTGTCTATGTAATGCAGTCTTTAACTCATTTGTCAGCTCAAGCCATCTCTAGTGACCATACACCCAGATTAGCTGCAGGGAACTAGAGTGGAGACCATAAAAACACAGCATTAGTAGGACAGAAATGTCTTCCCATTTGTTAAGAATTAATTTCCAACTTTTAATATCAAACAAATCAGGTAAATCCCAACTTTTTCTCTCACAGACCCAATAAAATAAATTCTTCACAAAAGAAAGAAGTGCTAAAAGTAATATGCTACAGTACTGTAAATTACAGTACATTACACAGTTTTCACATTAGGCAGTACACTTACATTACCCCCACCCAAAAAAAACATACTTTAAAAAAATATAATTGCAACATAGGTGTACTGTCTGTAATCAAATGTAACAAATTGAATAAAACAAATTAAATAAATGAAAATAAAATATAATGTTTAGCCCGCATTAATCTGTCTTCCACCTCACAGTGAATGTCTTCATGGATCATGCACTGTGGGAAAAACCAAGCTTGACATTGGTCTGCATTGATGTCGCCTCATGCCTCATCCATGGCCAGAAGGAGGGTGGCATGCTCATGGGGATGGCGATTGTATACCTTCCACCTCCATGCTCCACGTTGTCCAGGCACTTGAACTGTCACCTGTTGACCGATGGGTTTCCACCCACGGCACCAGAATTTTGGCCAGGTTGAATCCCGCTTCATCAACAAAGATATACTTGTGATGGTTCACAGCAGCATCAAGCACCATCACACTCTAAAAATATATTTTGGTTAGTTATTTTTACAGTATAGTTCCAGTATGATATTGTGAAGTAGCATGTCAGTCAAACAGTAATAAAGTATACAGTGGGGCAAAAAAGTATTTAGTCAGCCACCAATTGTGCAAGTTCTCTCACTTAAAAAGATGAGAGAGGCCTGTAATTTTCATCATAGGTACACTTCAACTATAACAGACAAAATGAGGAAAAAAATCCAGAAAATCACATTGTAGGATTTTTAATGAATTTATTTGCAAATTATGGTGGAAAATAAGTATTTGGTCACATACAAACAAGCAAGATTTCTGGCTCTCACAGACCTGTAACTTCTTCTTTAAGAGGCTCCTCTGTCCTCCACTCGTTACCTGTATTAATGGCACCTGTTTGAACTTGTTATCAGTATAAAAGACACCTGTCCACAACCTCAAACAGTCACACTCCAAACTCCACTATGGCCAAGACCAAAGAGCTGTCAAAGGACACCAGAAACAAAATTGTAGACCTGCACCAGGTTGGGAAGACTGAATCTGCAATAGGTAAGCAGCTTGGTTTGAAGAAATCAACTGTGGGAGCAATTATTAGGAAATGGAAGACATACAAGACCACTGATAATCTTCCTCGATCTGAGGCTTCACGCAAGATCTCACCCTGTGGGGTCAAAATGATCACAAGAACGGTGAGCAAAAATCCCAGAACCACCACGGGGACCTAGTGAATGACCTGCAGAGAGCTGGGACCAAAGTAACAAAGCCTACCATCAGTAACACACTACGCCGCCAGGGACTCAAATCCTGCAGTGCCAGACGTGTCCCCCTGCTTAAGCCAGTACATGTTCAGGCCCGTATGAAGTTTGCTAGAGAGCATTTGGATGATCCAGATGAGGATTGGGAGAATGTCATATGGTCAGATGAAACCAAAATAGAACTTTTTGGTAGAAACTCAACCTCGTTGTGTTTGGAGGACAAAGAATGCTGAGTTGCATCCAAAGAACACCATACCTACTATGAAGCATGGGGGTGGAAACATCATGCTTTGGGGCTGTTTTTCTGCAAAGGGACCAGGACGACTGATCCGTGTAAAGGAAAGAATGAATGGGGCCATGTATCGTGAGATTTTGAGTGAGAACCTCCTTCCATCAGCAAGGGCATTGAAGATGAAACGTGGCTGGGTCTTTCAGCATGACAATGATCCCAAACACACCGCCCGGGCAACGAAGGAGTGGCTTCAGAAGAAGCATTTCAAGGTCCTGGAGTGGCCTAGCCAGTCTCCAGATCTCAACCCCATAGAAAATCTTTGGAGGAGTTGAAAGTCTGTGTTGCCCAGCGACAGCCCCAAAACATCACTGCTCTAGAGGAGATCTGCATGGAGGAATGGGCCAAAATACCAGCAACAGTGTGTGAAAACCTTGTGAAGACTTACAGAAAACGTTTGACCTCTGTCATTGCCAACAAAGGGTATATAACAAAGTATTGAGATAAACTTTTGTTATTGACCAAATACTTATTTTCCACCATAATTTGCAAATAAATAAATAAAAAATCCTACAATGTGATTTTCTGGATTTCTTTTTCTCATTTCGTCTGTCATAGTTGAAGTGTACCTATGATGAAAATTACAGGCCTCTCTCATCTTTTTAAGTTGGAGAACTTGCACAATTGGTGGCTGACTAAATACTTTTTTGCCCCACTGTATAGTGTTGTACCTGAACATACTCAGCCGGCAGTTGTTTCACTCTCAAAAGGCATCAGGTAAATGTGTTTTATAGATACATGGTGCCTCTTCAAAAGCCAGGAGATTGTTGATAGGCTGACGGATGCCACATTGGCAAAGGTGTCATCGTTCTCCTCAATGACTTTCTTTATTTCAGACAGCCGTATGTCATTCCTGGCCCTTACCATTTCCACCACTGCCCACTCCTGCTGGTCAGTTAGCACACAGCCAGCACCATGGGGTCTTCTGTCAATTCTGAGGGTAGAACAGAATATACAGTGCCTTGCAAAAGTATTCACCCCCCTTGGCGATGTTACTACCTGTAATTTAAATATATTTTTATTTTGATTTCATGCAATGGGCATACACAAAATAGTCCAAATTGGTGAAGTGAAATTTAAAAAATTACTTTAAAGTGGTGCGTGCATATGTATACACCCCCTTTAATATGAAGCCTGGTGCAACCAATTACCTTCAGAATTCAAATAATTAGTTAAATAAAGTCCACCTGTGTGTCACATGATCTCAGTATACAGTGAGGAAAAAAAGTATTTGATCCCCTGCTGATTTTGTACGTTTGCCCTCTGACAAAGAAATGATCAGTCTATAATTTTAATGGTAGGTTTATTTGAACAGTGAGAGACAGAATAACAACAAAATAATACAGAAGAACACTTGTGAAAAAAGTGTTTATTAAAAGATTTGCATATATATACACCTTTTCTGAAGGCCCTAAAGTCTGCAACACCACTAAGCAAGGGGCACCACCAATCAAGCGGAACCATGAAGACCAAGGAGCTCTCCAAACAGGTCAGGGACAAAGTTGTGGAGTACAGATCAGGGTTGGGTTATAAAACAATATCTGAAACTTTGAACATCCCACGGAGCACCATTAAATCCATTATTAAAAAATTTCAAGAATTTAGCACCACAACAAACCTGCCAAGAGAGGGCCACCCACCAAAACTCACAGACCAGGCAAAGAGGGCATTAATCAGCGAGGCAACAAGGAGACCAAAGATAACCCTGAAGGAGCTGCAAAACTCCACAGTGGAGATTGGAGTATCTGTCCATAGGACTACTTTAAGCCGTACACTCCACAGAGCTGGGCTTTACGGAAGAGTGTCCAGAAATAAATAAGCAAACATATTTGGTGTTCGCCAAAAGGCATGTGGGAGACTCCACAAAAATATGGAAGAAGTTACTCTGGTCAGATGAGACTTTGAGCTTTTTGGCCATCAAGGAAATGGCGCAAACCCAACAGCATCTCATCACCCCGAGAACACCATCCATCATGCTGTTTTTCATCGGCAGGGACTGGGAAACTGGTCAGAATTTAAGGAATGATGGATGGAGCTAAATACAGGGAAATTCTTGAGGGAAACCTGTTTCAGTGTTCCAGAGATTTGAGACTGGGACGGAGGTTCACCTTGCAGCAGGACAATGACCCTAAGCATACTGCTATAGCAACACTTGAGTTGTTTAAGGGGAAACATTGAAATGTCTTTGAATGGCCTAGTCAAAGCCCAGACCTCAATCCAGTTGAGAATCTGTGGTATCACTTAAAGATTGCTGTACACCAGCACAACCCATCCAACGTGAAGGGGCTGGAGCAGTTTTGCCTTGAAGAATTGGCAAAAATCCCAGTGGCTAGATGTGCCAAGCTTATAGAGACATACCCCAAGAGACTTAGTGCTGTAATTGCTGCAAAAGGTGTCTCTACAAATTATTGACTTTGGGGGGGTGAATAGTTATGCACGCTCATGTTTTCAGTTTTTTTGTATAATTTATTGTTTGTTTCACAAGAAAAAATATTTTGCATCTTCATGTTGTGTAAATCAAATGATACAACCCCCCCCCCAAAAAATCTATTTTAATTCCAACAAAATAGGAAAAATGCCAAGGGGGTGAATACTTTCGCAAGCCACTGTAATGTCAATAGTTCATACTGTAAGAATACTGTAACATGTTTTGTGAATTTACATGCATTTACATGGTAAAGCATAGGTCATATCCTTCAGACTTGGCAAAATGTTCTCATGATCGAATTGATAGTTGATCTTTTCAGATTGGGGTGAACTAATCTGGCAGCCTCTGCCTTGGTAAAGTCTCTGTTTACCACATGGTCAACGACGATGGCCCGAACTTCATTAGACACAACAGTTCCCTGCCGTCTCCGTTGCTGTCTTTCCTGCTCGAAGTTGAAAGACATCACATACCCCCTTTTATATGGTGACCAATTTGGAAACATATATTTCTGTATCGCTCAAAATCCATATATAGTAGACAAACCAGTTAAGTGATTAACCATTTAGCACAGTTGGATTAAGTGATGGTCAAATGTATTTCAACAAATTAGAAGAGAGTCATGTGAAAAGTATTGTGAGCATTGCATTGTGAAATGCAATTACTCTATATGCAAGGTATTTCTAACACTGATTAGGTTTGGAGAAAAGGTTACTGTGTGATTTTGTGTGTTGTAGTTAGTCAATTAAAAATGTGCTTAAAGTTTTGAAAAAATAGCCTTTTTGATTATCTGTTTTGAGTGTGGTACTGAGATTTGACCACATACTTGTGAAAATAGTACCAAAGCGATTTAAAAAAAATTAACACAGGTGTGTGTGTGTGTGTGGTATGCTTCTTGAGAAACACTGCATGCGTTTCTCATTTTCCAGTCCACTACAGTTGGTAATGTGAGAGCTTTGGCAATCCTCTCATTTCTCACATCATAGTAACAACCCCTGTAAGTTAGCTCCACAGTACACACACACACACACACACACACACACACACACACACACACACACACACACACACACACACACACACACACACACACACACACACACACACACACACACACACACACACACACACACAGGGGGTAGAATGGCGGTCTGAGCATCTGTCCTGTGGGTGCTGAGTTACTGCATTAGTTGATTTGCTCTGACTCACAGAACAGCCTGCTCTGCATATGGTAATAAACCAGTCATAGCACTGGCCAAATTCCATCTCCAGATGTCCCATAGTAATGAATGTGTTGGGAGTCGGGATGAGACAAACAGGCAGGCAGCTTTTCTCAGCCAGTCGAAATCATGAATCAGCATCATGTTTATGGATATATACAAATAACTATCAATAGAAAACTGGTAAAACTAAATTAAAGTGCAGCTAGTTTGCTGTCTTTTCAGCTTCAGTTTGAAGTGATTGTGTGACTGAACAAGTGTCCAGACGAGAGAGCACATTTTCTACGCCAGGCGAAATCGCTCGTCATTAGTTCATTGTTATGGATGTATCCAAATAAATGTCTCCAGAAAACATCTTAAACAAACGCAAATGCAGCCACATTGCTGTTATTCTGGCTGCAGTGTTTGACGTAACTCTAAGTTAGCTGTAGTTGGCTAGCTAGCTAGCAAGCAATGGATGAGAAAGTTGCCAGCCAGTATGGCAATGGAACATTTAGAACGAACGAATGCTACAGAACAAAAAGACTGTATGACTGGGTCCCGTCTCTGGCAACCGAACCAATAGAACGACCAGCCGGCTTGGGTAGCTACCCTAGATTTGTGTCGGGACTTGTGTCAGGACTATATCTTGTGGAATATATCCTCCAAACAACGGCTTCTAGGGCATTATCACTTAAATATTTTATTTGGTCATAGGAACAACATGAATTTGTGCATGAGGCAAATGCGGTGCAACCCCAGTTTCGCCATCAGGTGGAAGATGGTGTCCCCTCTCTCTGGTCAGTCTCACTGGAGGAAAGGAAGGCGAGAGCAGGGACTGTGAGAGGCAGGCCCTCTGCTGCTCCCTCCATCCCTCCGCTGAGACTAATGGCGTATTCAAAATGACTGGGAACTCTGAAAAATCTTCGACTTCCGATTTCAGTGAGTTCAAGACCACTGGTAACTCTGGAAATATCCGACTGTGAAAAATTGTTTTTAACGGTCATGCAACTCGGAATTCCAAGTTGGAAACTATGGCATCTTTCTAGAGCTCCGATTTTCTGACCTGATGATCACTGACGTCATGATTTGACTTCATTTTTCTTCCAAGTCCCAGTTGTCTTGAAAGCACCATGACCATCAGATGCAGATAGCATCAGTCCAGTAAAATAAAATAGCTAATTTGCTAATTATTTCAATTCATGCTCAGCTGTACCTCTCAAGTGCTACACCAACTATTTTGTTATCAAAGCTCAAGTTTTGAAATATAAGGCCAGGCATATAGGCAATATGCTGTGATAATGTATTAGGCCAACTGCTCAAGCCTCGTTCCTACAGAACTTTTTTTATTAGGTTCATGTAAGGTTAAAAACATAATCTGAGCGGTAAATCTTAGCTTGCTTTTTGACTGCGAAAGTGATGTTTACTCAGAAAAGGTTGGTGACCAATGTGCTAGGGCGTTGTCGACGGGGATGGCAGATGGGCGTAAGCATCTGCCTTTAATTCCAAACGTTTGCATGTTCAAATCCAGTGATAGAAAGATGTTTAGGAGATTTTTGTTTTAAGCCTATCCCAAACCTTAACCCTTACCTTAACCATTTTGGAGTTAATGACTAACCTTAAGAATTTGTAGATAATGCCTGAACGTAACCCAAACCGTACAAATTCAGAGTTAATGCCTAAACCTAAAACACTTTAAAATTTGACGTTTGGAACAACTTCAAAATTTGACGTTTGAGAAACATGGATGAACGTCTAATTCTGACATCAGACTGTGAGAGCTGATAGGGCCAAAAAAAATCATACTTGAGTAAAAGTATAAATAATTTCAAATTCCTTATATTACACCAGACAGCACCACTTTTTCTCTTTATTTTGTATTGACGGATAGCCAGGGGGCCCACTCCAACACTCAGACATAATTTACAAACGAAGCATTTCTGTTTAGTGAGTTTGCCAGATCAGATGCAGTAGGGATGTTCTCTTGATAAGTGTGTGAATTGTACAATTTTCCTGTCAAAATGTAACAAGTACTTTTGGGTGTCAGAGAAAATGTATGGAGTAAAAAGTACATTATTTTCTTTCGAAATGTATTGTAAGTAAAAGTTGCCAAAAATATGTAAATAGTAAAGTAATGTACAGATACCCCTCAAAAATACTTAAGTAGTACTTAAAAGTATTTTTACTTAAGTTTGACCAGTTTGATACTTTATATACACACACACTTATCACATAGTATTCCATTCATAAGTTAAGGCCATGCAACCTGAGTTGAAACCTGAGTGAGGTGTACATGTACAGTACATAAACAGATGCATGCGCCATATATTTATGTGGTGGACACTTGATTTGGTCACCTGATATTGTTGTGGTATGTCACAAAATCATGTTACAACCACACATATCAATATTCATTTTATATATCAATATATTGCTAAGTCTAGTTAAGTGGATGGGTCTCTAAAGAAGGTGTAAAACGTACAGCCAAATGGTTACTTATATCAGAAATAGATAGTGTCAAAATAAAATAATATACAGTATGTACAAGAACAATATCAATAACGATGTCAGTGATAGACGAGGTAGTTATATGCATACAATCAGGGGTAAAGTGGCTGAGCAGCAGGATACAAAAAATAGTAGCAGCAACGTATGGCATGTGTTAGGAGAGAGTCATTTGAATAGAGACACTGCAGATAGTGCTGATGACTGGTCCGTCCAAACTACGGAATAAGAAGGGAATCTATATTCGGAGAGCCTGTTTCTGTCCTGCTTTTGACTTTGATGCTGGGCATGTGATGTCCATAGCCTCTTCGTCGCAAAACACCCTGATCTTCTCAAAAATCGACAAAAACGTTTTTCTATCTGTGTCCAGTCCAGGTGGTGCTTGTACAGGCAGACCGTCTATGGGAGGAAGAAACCTGGTCCCGACAGTGCGAACGCTCCTTGGCGACAACAACACCAGGCTCCAGAGCATCGTAGCTGTAAAACGGAATAACAAAAAAATATCAGAAGACATTTACAACCCTGCAAAACATCAATTCACCTCCCAAGTTTAGATAAGAATGAAAATGATTTTCACTTGAATTGCTGGTACTGCCTGACCTGTGGCAGCGGCCTGAAGTACGGAGTCAGGTGTTGTTGCCAGCCATGCTTTCCACCAGCACTGTACCATCCTCCAGTCCAACCAGCTGTGGGATGTTGACCCCTGTCACAGTGCTGTCCTTCACAACACCAGCAATCTCCGACAAAGTGTTCACTCTGGTATTTCTGAAGCGCTGCTTGATGAGGCCGATGGACCAAACGGGGGCAAACTTGGTGTGGCCTGTGATCAGGAAGTGAAGGTCCAGACTGTGGTGGAGTTTGTGCATAGACTGCCAGGCACAATATCAGAGCACAAACTTTGCTTGCTCGGGCCAGCTCTCTTTTTGATGGGAGGCATTAGACCATTCTCCTTGTATGACTGGTGGATGAGAGTCAGGCATGTTCTACTCATGCTGAAAGACAAATTCCAGATACAAATATTTTAGCATTAGGCTATAACTAGCAATGTGAAATGGCATTCTGAGAAAACATCACTAACGTTACACACAATTCATACACATAAATTAATGTTAGCTAGCAAGCCAGCCATCTAACCTCAGCTAACGTTAGTTAGCTAATAGCAAGCTTTAACTTGGGGTCTTTTGTTTAGACATGTCAACAATAGCTAGCTAATAAAATTAACTATAATCCCAATCCATAGAGCAGCGTTAATAGATACAAACCGATTGTCATAGCTAAAGTTAACCAAATAAGTTAGGCTCAATGTTAACGTTAGCTAGCAAGCCAGCCATCGAACTCCAGCTGGCTGGCTAACAGCAAGCCTTAACTTGCAATTAGAAACGTATAATATCTGAAACTGCAGCTAGATTCTTACCCGTATACATGGATGAAAGCTTTACGGCAGACTGCAACCCCTTTCATTAAATAAGACGTCCTGTGTCGTTTCCGTTTAGGTTGCACAGTTTCTTCCCCATCACCGTCATCAGAAGACTCTACAATGTCTTCTTCAATGAAAATGTTTTTACCTAAATCAGGGAATTCCTCGTCTGATTTATTTTCATTGTCAGAGAGAGTCGGCATGGCCCGATCGTCCTCCAGAAAGTAGTCCATCACAACTAGTCCATAAATTCAGTAGCAACATATTTGTAGTTCTCCATAGCTAACATTATATCTTTAGAAAAAACTGCAGTAGAAATGATTATCTACGCATAACGAGCAGCTCATTTTATAGACACAAGATGCTACACCGCAGAACAATCTGAAATTCCTCTCTCGGCATGTCCAGCCCACTCATTATCTCAGCCAATCATGGCTAGCGGGAAGGTCCCTGTATTTTTCTTTGGCTAAACCAACTAGGCTCTCAATTTAACACCTTTATTCGTATTTACAGATCAATCAATCAATCAATCAATCAAATGTATTTATAAAAACCTTCTTACATCAGCTGATGTCACAAAGTGCTGTACAGAAACCCAGCCTAAAACCCCAAACAGCAAGCAAAGCAGGTGTAGAAGCACGGTGGCTAGGAAAAACTCCCTAGAAAGTCAAGAACCTAGGAAGAAACCTAGAGAGGAACCAGGCTATGAGGGGTGGCCAGTCCTCTTCTGGCTGTGCCGGGTTGAGATTATAACAGAACATGGCCAAGATGTTCAAATGTACATAGATGACTAGCAGGGTCAAATAATAATCACAGTGGTTGTAGAGGGTGCAACAGGTCAGCACCTCAGGAGCAAATGTCAGTTGGCTTTTCATAGCCGATCATTCAGAGTATCTCTACCGCTCCTGCTGTCTCTAGAGAGTCTGGGATAGCAGGTCTGGGATAGGTAGCACATCCGGTGAACAGGTCAGGGTTCCATAGCCGCAGGCAGAACAGCTGAAACTGGAGCAGCAGCACGGCCAGGTGGACTGGGGACAGCAAGTAGTCATCAGGCCAGGTAGTCCTGAGGCATGGTCCTAGGTGGTCTGATAGTCCAGGATTATGAGGAAAAACATTAAGATCCACAACATTTATTCCACGGGACAAAACTAGGTCCAGAGTATGACTGTGGCAGTGAGTAGGTCTGGAGACATGTTGGACAAAACCCACTGAGTCAATGGTGGCTCCGAAAGCCTTTTGGGATTGGGTCTGTGGACTTTTCCATGTAAATATTAAAGTCACCAAAAATTTTATATTATCTGCCATGACTACTAGGTCCGATAGAAATTCAGGGAACTTCGTGAGGAACGCTGTATATAGCCCAGGAGGCCTGCAAACAGTAGCTATAAAAAGTGATTGAGTAGGCTGCATAGATTTCATGACTAGAAGCTCAAAAGACTAAACGTTTTTTATGTAAATTGAAATCTGCTATCGTAAATGTTAGCAACACCTCTGCCTTTGCGGGATGCGGGGGGATATGGTCACTAGTGTAACCAGGAGGTGAGGCCTCATTTAACACAGTAAATTCATCAGGCTTAAGCCATGTTTCAGTCAGGCCAATCACATCAAGATTATGATCAGTGATTAGTTAATTGACTATAACTGCCTTGGAAGTGAGGGATCTAACATTAAGTAGCCCTATTTTGAGATGTGAGATATCACACTCTCTTTCATTAATGACAGGAATGGAGGAGGTCTTTATTCCAGTGAGATTTCTAAGGCGAACACCGCTATGTTTAGTTTTGCCCAACCTAGATCGAGGCACAGACACAGTCTCAATGGGGATAGCTGAGCTGACTACACTGACTGTGCTAGTGGCAGACTCCACTAAGCTGGCAGGCTGGCTTAGTGGAGTCTGCCACTAGCACAGTCAGTGTAGTCAGCTCAGCTATCCCCATGCTGCCTGGCCTGCACCCTATCTCATTGTGGAGCTAGGAGAGTTAGAGCTCTGTCTATGTTCGTAGATAAGATGAGAGCACCACTCCAGCTAGGATGGAGTCCGTCACTCCTCAGCAGGCCAGGCTTGGTCCTGTTTGTGTGTGAGTCCCAGAAAGAGGGCCAATTATCTACAAATTCTATCTTTTGGGAGGGGCAGAAAACAGTTTTCAACCATCGATTGAGTTGTGAAACTCTGCTGTAGAGCTCAGCACTCCCCCTAACTGGGAAGGGGCCAGAGACAATTACTCGATGCTGACACATCTTTCTAGCTGATTTACTCGCTGAAACTATGTTGCGCTTGGTGACCTCTGACTGTTTCATCCTAACATCTGTCACGCCCTGGCCATAGAGAGCCCTCTGGGTTTCTCTATGGTGTGTTGGGTCAGGGCGTGACTAGGGGACTTTATGTTGGGTTTTGTGTTGGTTCCCAATTAGAGGCAGCTGTTAGTTGTTGCCTCTAATTGGGAATCATATTTAGTTTGTTCCCTTCCCCACCTGCCTTTGTGGGTTATTGTTTCTGGTTAGTGCATGTGTTGTGCTATACTGACCTTATGGTCTGTTTATTCTTTATTGTTTTTGTAAGTTCAATTTTTTTCAAATAAATCTGTGCCTTGATCCGTCCTTGTTCCAGATTGTGACAACATCGTTGGTGCCGACGTGGATAACAATATCCCTATACTCTCTACACTCGCCAGTTTTAGCTTTAGCCAGCACCATCTTCAGATTAGCCTTAACGTCGGTAGCCCTGCCCCCTGGCAAACAGTGTATGGTCGCTGGATGATTCGTTTTAAGTCTAATACTGTGGGTAATGGAGTTGCCAATGACTAGGGGTTTCAATTTGTCAATGCTAATGGTGGGAGGCTTCGGCGTCTCAGGCCCCGTAATGGGAAGAGTAGAGACCAGAGAAGGCTCGGCCTCTGACTCCGACCCGTTGCTTAATGGGGAGAACCGGTTGAAAGTTTCTGTCGGATGAATGAGCGACACCGGTTGAGCATTCCTACATCATTTCCTTCCAGAAGCCATGAGAAAATTGTCAGGCTGCAGGGACTTTGCGAGGGGATTGATACTACAAGCAGTACTTATTGGTGGCACAGACGCTGTTTCATCTTTTCCTACACTTAAATTACCCTTGCCTAACGATTGCGTCTGAAGCTGGGCTTGCAGCACAGCTGTCCTTGCCATAAGGTGATCGTTCTTCTGTATATTATGAGTACAGCAACTGCAATTAGAAGGCTTAATGTTACTACTTAGCTTCGGCTGGTGGAGGTCCTGACGAACCACGTCCAGATAAAGCGTCCTGGGTGAAAAAGTTGAATGAAAAAAGTAGAGCGAGGGAAAAAATAAAAATATAAAATGTAAAGTTGGCAGGCAGCAAAGTAAGGTTAGCCACAAACCGCACAGCAGCATGTAAACAGGTCTACCAGATGGCATAAAAGTTTGTTATTAAGGCACATGAAAGTTCACATGTTCGAGAAGGCATTTCTAGCAAAAAACGCATTATGATAATAAAAAATGGTTCCATTTAAACGGCTCTCCTGTGAAGTCGACATTTGCGACATACGCCTAGTTTCCTGAATTTCCTCTCTCCCTCAATCCAGCGTAATTACCCATGTGGCAATGCTCCTTCTTCTCCCAAACCGCCTCACCTCCTCTCTCCCCCTCTCCCCATCCTTTCCCAGCAATAGAGTAGAGAGACTGTGAACACAGGCAAGCAAGGCTGTTCCATAGGTTAATCTGTTCAACCTAACCTTTGTGTGGCTGCCCATAGACTGCCAAAGACCATTACTCTGAAGCCCAGATCTCAAATATTAATACAGGCCCTTTCTGAGGAGTGTAGTATACACAAAGCCCATGGTTGTGTCCCAAATGGCACCAGGGCCCTACTACATAGGGAATAAGTTGCAATTTGGGATGCAGAACCAAAGGAGTCATACAGCGTACAGCTCTATTAGGTTGAGATCACAGTACACACTAAGAAAAGAGCATTCTTCAAGGGTTATTTTGGAAGGGTGATGTTTTTATGTGGAACCATAATGACTCAACGAACCATTTGAGCCCTATGGTTCTTTGCAGTTCACAAAAGGGTTTTTGCTCTTTTATTGATAATTAAAATGTAGGGGCGGCAGGTCATTGGAATATTTTGGTGCGTACTGTAGTTTGCTCACATATCTTTTTGTGCAACCAATCTACCAATCAATCAAATGTATTTATAAAGCCCTTTTTTACATCAGCCGATGTCAAAATGTGCTATACAGAAACACAGCCTAAAACCCCAAACAGCAAGGAATGCAGATGTAAAGGCACAGTGAAAGGCAGGAACCTATGAAGAAACCTAGAGAGGAACCAGGCTCTGAGGGGTGGCCAGTCCTCTTCTGGCTGTGCCGGGTGGAGATTATAACAGGCCAAGATGTTCATACGTTCATAGATGACCAGCAGGGTCAAATAATAATAATCACAGTGGTTGTAGAGGGTGCAACAGGTCAGCACCTCAGGAGTAAATGTCAGTTGTATTTTCATAGCCGATCATTCAGAGTTAGAGATAGCAGGTGCGGTTGAGAGGATCGAAAACAGCAGGTCCGGGACAAGGTAGCACGTCCGGTGAACAGGTCAGGGTTCCATAGCTGCAGCCAGAACAGTTGAAACTGGAGCAGCAGCCCGACCAGGTGGACTGGGGACAGCAAGGAGTCATCAGGCCAGGTAGTCTTGAGGCATGGTCCTAGGGCTCAGGTCCTCCGAGAGAAGAGAAAGAGAAAGAGAGAGAGAGAAAGAGAGAGAATTAGAGGGAGCATACTTAAATTCACAAAGGACACCGGATAAGACAGGAGAAATACTCCAGATATAACAGACTGACCCTAGCCCCCCGACACAAACTATTGCAGAATAATTACTGGAGGCTGAGATAGGAAGGGTCGGAAGACACTGTGGCTCCGTTCGACTATACCCCCGGACAGGGCCAACCAGGCAGGATATAACCCCACCCACTTTGCCAAAGCACAGCCCCCACACCACTAGAGGGAGGGATATCTTCAACCACCAACTTACTACCCTGAGACAAGGCCGAGTATAGCCCACGAAGATCTCCCCCACGGCACGAACCAGAGGGGCGCGCCAACCCGGACAGGAAGATCACGTCAGAGACTCAACCCGCTCAAGTGACGCACCTCTGCTAGGGACGGCATGGAAGAGCACCAGTAAGCCAGTGATTCAGCCCCCATAATAGGGTTAGAGGCAGAGAATCCCAGTGGAGAGAGGGGAACCGGCCAGGCAGAGACAGCAAGGGTGGTTCGTCGCTCCAGTGCCTTTCCGTTCACCTTCACACTCCTGGGCCAGACTACACTCAATCATAGGACCTACTGAAGAGATGAGTCTTCAATAAAGACTTAAAGGTCGAGACCGAGTCTGCGTCTCTCACATGGATAGGCAGACCATTCCATAAAAATGGAGCTCTATAGGAGAAAGCCCTGCCTCCAGCTGTTTGCTTAGAAACTCTAGGGACAATAAGGAGGCCTGCGTCTTGTGACTGTAGCGTACGTGTAGGTATGTACGGCAGGAACAAATCGGAAAGATCGATAGGAGCAAGCCCATGTAATGCTTTGTAGGTTAGCAGTAAAACATTGAAATCAGCCCACAGGAAGCCAGTGTAGAGAGGCTAGCACTGGAGTAATATGATCACATTTTTTGGTTCTAGTCAAGATAACACCTATGGAATATTAACAATAATCTGCCTAACCAAAATAAAAATGAAACTGTATGGTTCTTCAAAAGGATCCACAGAGAACCTTTGAGTTTCTCCATAAAGGTTCTATAAAGAACCATTAAAAAGGGTTCTATATAGCCCCAAAAAGGGCTGTAACCATAGCAGAACCCTTTTCTTGGTGCTATATAGAACCTTTTTGGAATTATTATTTATAGAACCTTAAGAAAAGTTTTTTATAGCACCATACAGGTTCCACTTAGAACTTTATGAGCATGGTTCTTTAAAGAACCTTCAAACAAAGTTATATATAGCACCAAAAAGGGTTCCGCTATGGTTACAAGTCAAAGAACCCATATACTGTACAGAGAATAGAGAGTGGAGTGGTGCTGGAGTGTGTCAATGTGTCATTGGCTCTGTCAGCTGTCAGTCATGCTAACTAAGTAGGAGGGTGTTCCCTTGACTCATGATCATGTTTGATACCAGTATTTAAAAAATAAGAGTTATTCTATAGGGTTCTTCTAGAGGGTTATTGCTTTTTGGTTTTAGGTAGAAGAGTGTAACAGAGGGATTCCACCAATTTCTCTCATATACTGCACCATTTAATGCAGTTAGACATGGTTTACTCACTAACCAACAGACATGCACTAATGCCATAGAGTTATAGGTGAGAAACATCCACATCCATGTTGTACTAGTCAGTATCAGCAGGATAGAATTGAATTAGCTACGCATACTATAGCTGTACTCCACTCCCTGTATTCTCTGAGTACTCCTATCCCATCCAGCAGTCCGGCCCATTGTTTGTTCTCCATTGACCTGATTGCAGCGATAGCATTCAAATGTATGAATACCAGCTATATCGCAATTGCAGAGAGACTCTCTTGCCTATATACAACACGTGTTGCCGACACTCGGAATCTCAATTGCATCTGAATGCCACTCGGCATGCACAGTGCCATTGAACCGAGGCGCAGAAGTTATTTGTCATGTCCAATTTAGAATAACAATGGAGAACACTTCTGATGAGATCATTTAGAACCCTCCCTTATGAAAATGCCCATATAAGGGCATATGAATGCAGTACCTATCGCTTCCTCTGGATGTCAACAGTCTCTAGAAAGTGTTCTGATTCTTTTTAGATGCTTTTAGAGCAGAGAAGAAGACGAATAAGGAAGTGTCCACGCAGATGTCAATACAAGTAAATGCGTGCTCCCGGCTGGCACGTTCTGTGGTTTTTTCCTTTCTTATCGCCCAGTTTATATTCCGGTTGAAATATTATACTATTTATACATAAAAGTGTTCCTAAGGATACATTTAAAATTATGTTTGATTGTTCTTGGACAAGTTTATAGGTATAAGTTGAACGAGTTCTCTTCACGTTTCAATGGAGGAGTCAACGCTCTATTTTCTCATTATAACGCGCCAACCAAACTGAGATTTATGGATATAATACATTACTTTTTCTAACAAAAGAACCATGGATGGTCTTCGTTGGACACTTGGGAAGCCCTCAGCAGAAGTTCTTCAAAAGGTAATTGATTTGTTTTCGCTGTGAAATGTGTTATGTGTGAACCGTGATGGCTTATGAATTCATAATAATGGAAAAATATGTTAGGTGCTCCCTAATATGTTAGGTGCTATCCTCAAACAATCAAATGTGCTGCTTTCGCCGTAAAGCCTTTTTGAAATCTGACAACGCTGTGATATTGCCAAGAAGCAGAGCTTTTGGTGACTATGAAACACTTGTATATTGATGCATGTTTAATAATTCAATTTTTGGATTTTGAATTTGGCGCCTTGCATTTCACCTGGTAGTGTCGGGAGTGGCAGCGCTAGCGCCCCACCGCTCCTTAAGAAGTTAACAGCTTCTACCCCCAAGGCATAAGACTGCTGAACAATTAATACAATTTGCACCCAGACTATTTACATTTACCCCCATCTTTGTTTTACACTGCTGCTACTCACTGTTTATTATCTGTGCATAGTCACTTTACAAATTACCTCGACTAACCTGTACCCCCGCACATTGACTCTGTACCGGTACCCCCTGTATATAGCCTCGCTAATGTCATGTCATTTTTGTTATGTAAGTTTATTTAGTAAATAGTTTCTTATTACTCTATTACTTGAACTGCATTGTTGGTAAATGTTATTTTATTGATTTTATTTAACCTTCATTTAACTACTTAGGGAGTGGTGGGGCGCTATTTCCCCGCTTACAATAATGATACCATAACCAATGTTTGTAAACTTAACATTTAAAGCCCCATGATGATTAACTACTTAGGGAGCAGTGGGGCCACCGTGCGCTATCGGGCCATTCCCGACACTACCCGGTGAAATGTAAGGCGCCAAATTCAAAATCCAAAAGTTGAATTATTAAACATTCATCAATATACAAGTGTTGCATAGTCATCAAAAGCTCTGCTTCTTGGCAATATCACAGCGTTGTCAGATTTCAAAATGGCTTTACTGCGAAAGCACAACATTTGATTGTTTGAGGGTAGCACATCCAATTTTTCCATTAGCATAAATTCATAAACCATCACGGTTCACACAAAACACATTTCACAGCGAAAACAAATCTCTTACCTTTTGAAGAACTTCTGCTGAGGGCTTCCCAAGTGTACAACGAAGACAATCCATGGTTCTTTTGTTGGAAAAAGTCATTTATTATATCCATAAATCTCCGTTTGGTTCTTCAAAAGGATCCACAGAGAACCTTTGAGTTTCTCCATAAAGGTTCTATAAAGAACCATTAAAAAGGGTTCTATATAGCCCCAAAAAGGGCTGTAACCATAGCAGAACCCTTTTCTTGGTGCTATATAGAACCTTTTTGGAATTATTATTTATAGAACCTTAAGAAAAGTTTTTTATAGCACCATACAGGTTCCACTTAGAACTTTATGAGCATGGTTCTTTAAAGAACCTTCAAACAAAGTTATATATAGCACCAAAAAGGGTTCCGCTATGGTTACAAGTCAAAGAACCCATATACTGTACAGAGAATAGAGAGTGGAGTGGTGCTGGAGTGTGTCAATGTGTCATTGGCTCTGTCAGCTGTCAGTCATGCTAACTAAGTAGGAGGGTGTTCCCTTGACTCATGATCATGTTTGATACCAGTATTTAAAAAATAAGAGTTATTCTATAGGGTTCTTCTAGAGGGTTATTGCTTTTTGGTTTTAGGTAGAAGAGTGTAACAGAGGGATTCCACCAATTTCTCTCATATACTGCACCATTTAATGCAGTTAGACATGGTTTACTCACTAACCAACAGACATGCACTAATGCCATAGAGTTATAGGTGAGAAACATCCACATCCATGTTGTACTAGTCAGTATCAGCAGGATAGAATTGAATTAGCTACGCATACTATAGCTGTACTCCACTCCCCTGTATTCTCTGAGTACTCCTATCCCATCCAGCAGTCCGGCCCATTGTTTGTTCTCCATTGACCTGATTGCAGCGATAGCATTCAAATGTATGAATACCAGCTATATCGCAATTGCAGAGAGACTCTCTTGCCTATATACAACACGTGTTGCCGACACTCGGAATCTCAATTGCATCTGAATGCCACTCGGCATGCACAGTGCCATTGAACCGAGGCGCAGAAGTTATTTGTCATGTCCAATTTAGAATAACAATGGAGAACACTTCTGATGAGATCATTTAGAACCCCTCCCTTATGAAAATGCCCATATAAGGGCATATGAATGCAGTACCTATCGCTTCCTCTGGATGTCAACAGTCTCTAGAAAGTGTTCTGATTCTTTTTAGATGCTTTTAGAGCAGAGAAGAAGACGAATAAGGAAGTGTCCACGCAGATGTCAATACAAGTAAATGCGTGCTCCCGGCTGGCACGTTCTGTGGTTTTTTCCTTTCTTATCGCCCAGTTTATATTCCGGTTGAAATATTATACTATTTATACATAAAAGTGTTCCTAAGGATACATTTAAAATTATGTTTGATTGTTCTTGGACAAGTTTATAGGTATAAGTTGAACGAGTTCTCTTCACGTTTCAATGGAGGAGTCAACGCTCTATTTTCTCATTATAACGCGCCAACCAAACTGAGATTTATGGATATAATACATTACTTTTTCTAACAAAAGAACCATGGATGGTCTTCGTTGGACACTTGGGAAGCCCTCAGCAGAAGTTCTTCAAAAGGTAATTGATTTGTTTTCGCTGTGAAATGTGTTATGTGTGAACCGTGATGGCTTATGAATTCATAATAATGGAAAAATATGTTAGGTGCTCCCTAATATGTTAGGTGCTATCCTCAAACAATCAAATGTGCTGCTTTCGCCGTAAAGCCTTTTTGAAATCTGACAACGCTGTGATATTGCCAAGAAGCAGAGCTTTTGGTGACTATGAAACACTTGTATATTGATGCATGTTTAATAATTCAATTTTGGATTTTGAATTTGGCGCCTTGCATTTCACCTGGTAGTGTCGGGAGTGGCAGCGCTAGCGCCCCACCGCTCCTTAAGAAGTTAACAGCTTCTACCCCCAAGGCATAAGACTGCTGAACAATTAATACAATTTGCACCCAGACTATTTACATTTACCCCCATCTTTGTTTTTACACTGCTGCTACTCACTGTTTATTATCTGTGCATAGTCACTTTACAAATTACCTCGACTAACCTGTACCCCCGCACATTGACTCTGTACCGGTACCCCCTGTATATAGCCTCGCTAATGTCATGTCATTTTTGTTATGTAAGTTTATTTAGTAAATAGTTTCTTATTACTCTATTACTTGAACTGCATTGTTGGTAAATGTTATTTTATTGATTTTATTTAACCTTCATTTAACTACTTAGGAGTGGTGGGGCGCTATTTCCCGCTTACAATAATGATACCATAACCAATGTTTGTAAACTTAACATTTAAAGCCCCATGATGATTAACTACTTAGGGAGCAGTGGGGCCACCGTGCGCTATCGGGCCATTCCCGACACTACCCGGTGAAATGTAAGGCGCCAAATTCAAAATCCAAAAGTTGAATTATTAAACATTCATCAATATACAAGTGTTGCATAGTCATCAAAAGCTCTGCTTCTTGGCAATATCACAGCGTTGTCAGATTTCAAAATGGCTTTACTGCGAAAGCACAACATTTGATTGTTTGAGGGTAGCACATCCAATTTTTCCATTAGCATAAATTCATAAACCATCACGGTTCACACAAAACACATTTCACAGCGAAAACAAATCTCTTACCTTTTGAAGAACTTCTGCTGAGGGCTTCCCAAGTGTCCAACGAAGACAATCCATGGTTCTTTTGTTGGAAAAAGTCATTTATTATATCCATAAATCTCCGTTTGGTTGGTGCGTTATGTTCAGAAAATCCAACGTCGAATCGCCCATTGAAACGTGAAGAGAACGCGTTCAAATATACCTATAAACTTTTCCTAAACAAATCAAATACCAGTTAAAATGCATCCTTTTATGAATATGAGCGATAATATTTCACTCAGATGGTCACCTAAATGTTATATAAGTAAAATAAAGTGGGGGCACGCAGCCAGACTCGCGCACGAGAAAACTTGTTGACATCTGAGCTACCTTGGCCATTTCCTGTACCTATTCTTCCTGCTTCCTCCAATCTCTCTGAGGATTTATATATAGACATCTAGTGGAAGCCATAGGTTCTGAAATCTCGGAGCTGCTTGCCATAGTACTCAATAGGGAGACTGTCAAACAGAGCCAATGTGACAAAAAACAGTAATTCCGGATCGATTTTTCTCGGGTTTTCGCTTGCTATTTCTGTTCTGTTACACTCACAGACATTATGTTAACTTCTTAGGGAGGAACCAGCTAGCGCCCCACTCCCGACACTACCCGGTGAAATGCAAGGCACCAAATTCAAAATCCAAAAGTTGAATTATTAAACATGCATCAATATACAAGTGTTTCATAGTCATCAAAAGCTCTGCTTCTTGGCAATATCACAGCATTGTCAGATTTCAAAAAGGCTTCATGGCGAAAGCACCACATTTGATTGTTTGAGGAAAAAGTAATGTATTATATCCATAAATCTCTGTTTGGTTGTCACGTTATAATGAGAAAATATAGCGTCGACTCATCCATTGAAACGTGAAGAGAACTCGTTCAACTTATACCTATAAACTTGTCCAAGAACAATCAAACATAAATTTAAATGTATCCTTAGGAACACTTTTATGTATAAATAGTATAGTATTTCAACCGGAATATAAACTGGGCGATAAGAAAGGAAAAAACCAAAGAGCGCGCCAACCGTGAACGCGCGTTTTACTCTATTGACATCTGTGTGGCCACTTCCTTATTCGTCTTCTTCTATGCTCTAAAAGCATCTAAAAAGAATCAGAACACTTTCGAGACTGTTGACATCCAGAGGAAGCAATAGGTACTGCATTCATATGCCCTTATATGGGCATTTTCATAAGGGAGGGGTTCTAAATGAGACAATGTGTCAAAACCACTTTTTCCAGGACAGAAATTCCTCGGGTTTTCACCTGCCATATCCGTTCTGTTATACTCACAGACAAAATGTTAACACTTTTAGAAAATTCAGAGTGTTTCCTATCCAATGGTACTAAATATGTGCATATCCTATTTTCTGGGCCTGAATGGGAGGCATTTTACTTTGGGCACGCCAGGCTCTCCAAAACGGTCACCTCGTGCGCTGCTCCCAAAGAAGTTAAAACTTTTAGAAACTTCAGAGTGTTTCCTATCCAATGGTACTAAATATGTGCATATCCTATTTTCTGGGCCTGAGTGGGAGACATTTTACTTTGGGCACGCCCGACTCTCCAAAACCGTCACCTCGGGAACCGCTCCCTAAGAAGTTAACTAGGCAAGTCATTTAAAAACAAATTCTTATTTACAATGACGGCCTACCAAAAGGCAAAAGGCCTCCTGCGGGGACAGAGGCCTGGGATTTAAATAAATAAATAGAATATAAATATAGGACAAAACACACATCACAACAAGAGAGACAACACAACACTACATAAAGAGAGACCTAAGAAAACAACATAGGAAGGCAGCAACACATGACAACACAGCATGGTAGCAGTACAACATAACAACAACATGGTTGCAACACAACATGGTAGCAACACAACATGGGAGCAGCACAAAACAGGGTACAAACATTATTGGGCACAGTCAACAGACCAAAGGTCAAGGTAGAGACAGCAATACACCACACAAAGCCGCCACAGTAAGAGTGTCCATGATTGAGTCTTTGAATGAAGAGATTTAGATAAAACTGTCCAGTTTGAGTGTTGGTTGCAGCTCGTTCCAGTTGCTAGCTGCAGCGAACTGAAAAGAGGAGTCACCCAGGGATGTGTGTGCTTTGGGGACCTTTAACAGAATGTGACTGGCAGAACGGGTGTTGTATGTGATCAGATAGGGGGGAGTGAGGCCTAAGAGGGTTTTATAAATAAGCATCAACCAGTGGGTCTTGCAACGGGTATACAGAGGTGAACAGTTTACAGAGGAGTATAGAATGCAGTGATGTGTCTTATAATGAGCTTTGGTGGCAAATCAGATGGCTGAATGGTAAAGAACATCTAGCCGCTCGAGAGCACCCTTACCTGCCGATCTATAAATTACATCTCCGTAATCTAGCCTGGGTAGGATGGTCATCTGAATCAGGGTTATTTAAAAAAATAATATATATATATATTTCACCTTTATTTAACCAGGTAGGCAAGTTGAGAACAAGTTCTCATTTACAACTGCGACCTGGCCAAGATAAAGCAAAGCAGTTGGACACATACAACAACACAGAGTTACACATAGAGTAAAACAAACATACAGTCAATAATACATTCGAAAAAAAAAAAAAATCTATATACAAAGAGTGCAAATGAGGTAGGATAAGGAAGGTAAGACAATAAATAGGCCATGGTGGCAGAGTAATTACAATATAGCAATTTAACACTGGAATGGTAAAAAAATGTGCAGTAGATGAATGTGCAATGTAGAAAAACTGGGGTGCAAAGGAACAAGATAAATAAATAAATACGGTAGGGGATGAGGTAGTTGGTTGGGCTATTTACAGATGGGCTATAAACAGGTACAGTGGTCTGTGCGCTGCTCTGACAGCTGGTGCTTAAAGCTGTTGAGGGAGATAAGTGTCTCCAGTTTCAGAGATTTTTGAAGTTCGTTCCAGTCATTGGCAGCAGAGAACTGGAAGGAGAGTCGGCCAAAGGAGGAATTGGCTTTGGGGGTGACTAGTGAGATATACCTGCTGGAGCGCGTGCTACGGGTTGGTGCTGCTAAGGTGACCAGCGAGCTGAGATAAGGCGCGACTTTACCTAGCAGGGACTTGTAGATGACCAGGAGCCAGTGGATATGGCGACGAGTGTAAAGCAAAGGCCAGCCTACAAGAGCGTACAGGTCGCAGTGTTGGGTGGTATATGGGGCTTTGGTAACAAAACGGATGGCACTGTGATAGACTGCATCCAGTTTGTTGAGTAGAGAATTGGAGGCTATTTTGTAAATTACATCACCGAAGTCGAGGATCGGTAGGATGGTCAGTTTTACGAGGGTATGTTTGGCAGCATGAGTGAAGAAAGCTTTGTTGCGAAATAGGAAGCCAATTCTAGATAAAATTTTAGATTGGAGATGTTTGATGTGAGTCTGGAAGGAGAGTTTACAGTCTAACCAGACACCTAGGTATTTGTAGTTTTCCACATAATCTAAGACAGAACCGTCCAGAGTAGTGATGCTGGACGGGGGGACAGGTGCGGGCAGCGATCGGTTGAAGAGCATGCATTTAGTTTTACTTGCGTTTAAGAGCAGTTGTAGGCCACAGAAGGAGAGTTGTATGGCATTGAAGCTCGTCTGGAGGGTAGTTAACACAGTGTCCAAAGAGGGGCCGGAAGTATACAGAATGCTGTCGTCTGCTTAGAGGTGAATCAGAGACTCACCTGCAGCAAGAGCGACATCATTGATGTATACAGAGAAAAGAGTCGGCCCAAGAATTGAACCCTGTGGCACCCCCATGGAGACTGCCAGAGGCCCGGACAACAGGCCCTCTGATTTGACACACTGAACTCTATCAGAGAAGTAATTGGTGAACCATGCGAGGCAGTCATTTGAGAAACCAAGGCTGTCGAGTCTGCCGATAAGGATGAGGTGATTGACAGAGTCGAAAGCCTTGTCCAGATCAATGAAAACGGCTGCACAATAATGTCTCTTATCGATGGCGGTTATGATGTCATTTAGGACCTTGAGCGTGGCTGAGGTGCACCCATGACCAGCCCTGAAACCAGATTGCATAGCGGAGAAGGTACAGTGGGATTCGAAATGGTCGGTAATTTGTTTGTTAACTTGGCTTTCAAAGACCTTAGAAAGGCAGGGTAGGATGGATATAGGTCTGTAGCAGTTTGGGTCAAGAGTATCTCCCTCTTTGAAGAGGGGGATGACCGCAGCTGCTTTCCAGTCTTTGGGAATCTCAGACGTCACGAAAGAGAGGTTAAACAGGCTAGTAATAGGGGTTGCAACAATTTCGGCAGATAATTTTTAAAAGAAAGGGTCCAGATTGTCTAGCCCGGCTGATTTGAAGGGGTCCAGATTTCGCAACTCTTTTAGAACATCAGCTGACTGGATTTGGGAGAAGGAGAAGTGGGGGAGGCTTTGGCGAGTTGCTGAGGGTGCTGGGCTGTTGACCGGGGTAGGGGTAGCCAGGTGGAAAGCATGGCCAGCCAGAGAAAATGCTTATTGAAATTCTCAATTATTGTGGGTTTATCGGTGGTGACAGTATTTCCTATCCTCAATGCAGTGGGCAGCTGGGAGGAGGTGCTCTTATTCTCCATGGACTTAAATGTCCCAGAACTTTTGGGAGTTTGTGTTACAGGAGGCAAATTTCTGCTTGAAAAAGCTAGCCTTGGCTTTCCTAACTGCCAGCGTATATTGGTTTCTGACTTCCCTGAAAAGTTGCATATCACGGGGGCTGTTCGATGCTAATGCAGAACGCCACAGGATGTTTTTGCGCTGGTCAAGGGTAGTCAGGTCTGGAGAGAACCAAGGGCTATATCTATTCCTGGTTCTACATTTCTTGAATGGGGCATGCTTATTTAAGATGGTGAGAAAAGCACTTTTAAAGAAAAACCAGGCATCCTCTACTGACGGGATGAGGTCAATATCCTTCCAGGATACCCTGGTCAGGTCAATTAGAAAGGCCTGCTCGCTGAAGTGTTTTAGGGAACGTTTAACAGTAATGAGGGGAGATCGTTTGACCGCAAACCCATTACGGATGCAGGCAATGAGGCAGTGATCGCTGAGATCTTGGTTGAAAACAGCAGGGTGTATTTGGAGGGCAAGTTAGTTAGGATTACATCTATGAGGGTTCCCGTGTTTACGGCTTTGGGATTGTACCTAGTAGGTTCAATTATGATTTGTGTGAGGTTGAGGGCATCAAGTTTAGATTGTAGGATGGCCGGGGTGTTACGCATGTCCCAATTTAGGTCACCTAGCAGCACGAACTCTGAAGATAGATAGGAGGCAATCAGTTCACATATGGTGTCCAGAGCACAGCTGGGGGCAGAGGGCGGTCTATAGCAAGCGGCAACAGTGAGAGACTTGTTTCTAGAAAGTAAAAGTAAAAGTTCAAATTGTTTGGGTACAGACCTGGAAAGCAAGACAGAACTCAGCAGGATATCTCTGCAATAGATAGCAACACCGCCCCCTTTGGCCGTTCTATCTTGTCTGAAGATGTTATAGTTAGGGATGGAGATTTCAGTGTCATTGGTGGTCTTCCTAAGCCAGGATTCAGACACGGCTAGGACATCCGGGTTGGCAGAGTGTGCTTGGGCAGTGAATAAAACAAATTTAGGGAGGAGGCTTCTAATGTTGACATGCATGAAACCAAGGCTTTTACGGTTGCAGAAGTCAACAAATGAGAGGGCCTGGGGAATAGTAGTGGAGCTAGGCACTGCAGGGCCTGGATTAACCTCTATATCACCAGAGGAACAGAGGAGGAGTAGGATAAGGGTACGGCTAAAGGCTATAATGACTGGTCGTCTAGGACGTTCTGAACAGAGAGTAAAAATAACAGGTTTCAGGGGGTGATAAAATAGATGAAAGGCATAATGTACAGACAATGGTATGGTAGTACGTAAATACAGTGGAGGTAAACCTAGGCATTGGGTGGTGAGGAAAGAGATATTGTCTCTAGAAGCATTTAAACCAGGTGATGTCATCGCAAGTGTGGGTGGTGGGACAGATAGGTTGGATAAGGCATATTGAGCAGGGCTAGAGGCTCTACAGTGAAATAAGGCAATAAACACTAACCAGAACTGCAATGGACAAGGCATATTGACATTGAGGAGAGGCATGCTTAGCCTAGTGAACATAAGGGTCAAGTTAGTAGTGAGGCTGGCTGGGGACATGGCGTTTCAGACAGCTAGCTAGGGACCACAAGCTAGCAAAGTCTAGCATGCCGGCTAACAAAGACGGAGGAAGTCTGTTTATAGCCTCCTTGTGCGTTTCCGCCGGTAGACCAGTCGTGATGGGTCAATGGGGTTCCGTGTGGTGAAGGGGACCAGGCCAGTTGGCACAAATAGGTAATAGTGTCCCAAGAAACTGTCCCATGGACCTGACCAGCTAGCAGCCGATATGTTCTGGACAGCAAAACGTTAGCAGGCCACAGTTAGCTGATGGGCGTTCAGGTGACGTCGCGTCGGAGGGCCGGTTGAAATATCTCCCTCGGGCAGATAACGTCGGTAGTCCACTCGAGAAGGCCCGGTAGGGCTCCACACCGGCAGTAGAAGTGGGTCCGGATAGGAGTTGTAGCCCAGCAGTGTCTGTTGAGATTCTTCAGTCAGCCGGGAGATGAGTCGGGCAAGGGCTAGCTTCAGGCTAATTGGTGTATTGTTCCGGGACCGACGTTAGCCGATAGGCACTCAGGTAGCAGCTAGCTAGCTGCAAGATCCAGTTGAAAAATGTCCAACTTGCGGTAGGAATCCGGGGATATGGAGAGAAAAATAAATAAAAATAGGTCCGGTACGCTCAGGATTGAGTCGTGTTATACGAGGGGCGAGAGCTTTTCCGAGCTGAAGGTTAGCTGATGCCCGCTAGCAATAGTAAGCTAGTGAAGTTAGCTAGCATTTGTTGGGTGACTCCAGATTCGAAAAAAAAACAACAACAAAAAACCACAGATCCGCACCACATTGGGTGAGGCAGGTTGAAGGAGAGTGTTTTGAAGTTGAATTTTAGAGAGCACATATAAAAAGATATGTGAAGAAAATATATAAAAATATTATAAAGACGATATTTACACAGGACAGGACGGGACAAGACAAAATACACGTCCGACTGCTACGCCATCTTGGATTTTATAAGTTCGTTTGGCAGCTGGGGTGAAATAGGAGCCATTACGATAGAGGAAACCAAGTCTAGGTTTAACTTTAGCCTGCAGCTTTGATATGTGCTGAGAGAAGGACAGTGCACCGTCTAGCCATACTCCCAAGTACTTGTATGAGGTGACTACCT